>CM067167.1:48496273-48608773 GCA_034093135.1 Erigeron breviscapus | reverse complement strand
AAGTTATACTCTGTATAAATTTTAACAAATAACTAGCATCAGAATAGGAAAACAAACCGCCATAGCTGCATCACGATGTGTTTCGTAAGCATCCATATATTTCCATAAAGGAAAATAAAGAAAGATAGAAATATATATCATATATATAGATACAGATATATCCATATTTTGTAGTTGGATCTAATAGCTTATGTCAGATTTATGGTTTTTTTGCGGTTGGAATAAGGCTGACATATTGTTTGGAGGTTGGGGTTGATGAGGTGAAGTCAAGTGGGTGGGTTTGAGGGCTGGGATAGAGAGGAATGAAAATGTGAAATTGATAATAATGAAGATAAAGATTGGAGGGCTGTTGATGATTGTAGAATGTAGATAGATACATGATGATGATGCTGATACAAAAAAATAAAATAAAGAGTAAATTACAATTTTGGTCCCTGTCGTGGGTCAAAAATTACCGTTTTCGTCCCTGTGCTAATGAAAAGACTAAAATACCCATCACGTGCAGATCACGTGATGGGTGTTTAACGTCCGTTTAGAGAATTGGACCAAAAGCGTTGACGGACCAAAGTTTTTTGGACCAAAACGGTAATATATGAAAGGTAGGGACGAAAACGGTAATTTTTGACCCACGACAGGGACCAAATTTGTAATTTACTCTAATGTATATTAGACTCTACGGAGTGGGGCGGAATCCCCCTCCTTGTCGCCCAAATCTTGCCACCTACACCACCCTCTTTAGCCGATTAAGCCCCAAAACCAAAAGTGGCGGAATATTTCTATCGCCCAACACTCTCCCTCTCTTGCACTCTATTAACATCACTTTAATATCACCCCAACCAATCAATAAATGCCACATGTCCAAAGTCCCCTACTCTCAAAAGTTGTCCTCACTCCCCCATTTTCCTAACAAAACCTTCTTGCTTACATGGCGCCACATGGCGGATATCCCCCACTCTCAAAGTTGCCCCACTCCTTTTAGCCTTAGTATTATAGTATATATTGCTTTGCGAATATCACACATTCACATGAGAAGATAGTATATTTTATATATACTACTGAATTCACATCACATAAATTAATAGTATATTGTTGGAAGAAAGCACATCTTGAATATAATATAATATAATATTATCTATTTCAATTATTACTGTTAACTAGTAGAATAACAAACAAAAGCAAAGTCTTGGTTTGACTTGAGTTGATAAGAGTCTTCGATCAAATCAAGTTTTCTTTCATTTCCTCCACTAATCAAAATTTCGGTGAACCAGATTTCATAAAAGGTGACGCTTTTCTATATTTCTATTTCTTTTCTGTGATATACGTTAAAAAAAGATTGATATTTACATCTTAATTAAAGATTCTAAACTTTATATATGTTTTATAACGTTATCGACTACTTGTAGATCGATCGATGGCATTAGTACCCGAGAAGACTAGTAGTGTTGCATCAACCGATAAAAGGTACGTAAAAGTCCAAAATTGCAATTACTAGCCTGTTTAATATATTTGTGAATGATTTGCAAATTTATTAAAGATTTTACTTATTGATGTTTTGATTCAGAGTTGCAGTTGTCACAGGAGGAAACAAAGGGATTGGGCTCGAGATATGTCGTCAGCTGGCTTCAAAAGACGACATCATGGTCATCCTAACTGCCAGAAATGAGAGTCGGGCCATGGAAGCTATCCAAGACCTCAAAGTTTCCGGCGTCGTGGATGTTGTTTTTCATCAACTTGATATTAAAGATTCCAAGAGTATTGCTAGATTGGCTGAATTTGTCGAAGCTCAATTCCAGAAACTAGATATCTTGGTTAGTGAACTTTGTTAGTCATATACTAGTAATTTGCTAAACAAGCTATTTGCAACTAATTCACAAACATGTTCTGGATGGGGGTTACGAGTCATTTACCGTAATTGCTTTTATTATCGGATTATTTGTTAACCATATATATTTAGTTACCAATCGTAATTTTAAATTTATAATTCTCATATACAGATATATATGCTGACACTTGACAAACACACATACAAGACATGATGAAGACTTATCACACATTTTAGTGTATAGCATGTCAACCTATATATCGGAATCTTGTTTATGATAATTATGATTAAATGATTGGTAGCTAACTATATGCCCAACAAATAATAAAACATTATCACACAGTTTAGTAGTTTTTTTTTTTTTTGGAACGGACGTTTTTGAAGGGAGTTTTGTCAGAACAAGGTTTTTGCAAAAAAAATAATAATTATGAAACAAGTAAATCCGGTAATGCTGGATTCGTCAACCTCAGCTGAATCCGGCCGGATTGGGGTTAACCTTTGTCAGATTGCCAGATTCACTCTTTGCTCCACTTAAAGCTTTACACGTGTCTTAGGGAAAAGGAATCTTCTTCCAATGGGCTCTGCCCCTTGGACCCCGACAGGGCTGCCGCCCTTGGACTCCGCTCCTAGGGGCACTGCCTCCGGACCCCTGTCCCTTAGGGGTTTCTCAAATTGTTGGCCTTTATCGTTTATAACTTGGCAGGCCTTGATCTCGGCTTAAAGTTGATAATTTGTGAAATTTATAAAAACGGACCTCTTATTTTAGTTAATGTTGTATCATTTATCATGTTTAAAGCAACATTAGAATTTCAGCTCCAAAGAATTATAACCCTAAACTATCATTACTTTAAACATCTAGTTTCTGAAGATTAAATTTTGTGTTCAGGTAAATAATGCAGCAGAAAATGGGATAATAGTACACCATGAAAAATTTAGAGCCTTCAAAGATGGAGCAGGATATGTAAGTACCACATACACCTTGTTATAAAAACATTTGCTCCGTAGTTAATTTACACAGCGCGCCCAACTTTACTTAATAAAACATGCTATTGTTTGTGCATGATCATATATATGTCAGGAGCATGTGTATGATGAAAATGTACATCTGTTTGACGGGATTATAGAAGAACCTTATGATTTGGGACAAGAGTGTATCAAGACGAATTACTATGGAACTAAAGCAGTAACAGAGGCATTTCTCCCTCTTCTCCAACTCTCTAATTCACCAAGAGTCGTGAATGTTTCTTCGAATTATGGAGAGCTTTTCGTAAGTACTTCACCCACCTCAACAAAACGTTCATATTAAAGATAAACATCTTTAGAAATTAACAACGAAAAACTGTCTTTTCATCTTGTTAATTATATAGTGGATCCGCAATGAGAAGGTGAAAGCACAGTTCCTAGATATCGACAACCTTACTGAAGAACGGATTGATGGGATCATCCAATGGTATTTGAGGGACTTTAAGGCCAACAAGTTGTCAGAGAATGGCTGGCCCCTAACATGCACTGCTTATAAGATTGCAAAGGCTGCCGTTAATGCTTATACAAGGCTTTTGGCAAGAAAGTATCCTAAAGTTCTAGTCAATTGTGTCCATCCAGGTTATGTCAAAACCGATATCACGTCTCACACAGGACACTTGACTCCAGAACAAGGCGCTAAGGCTCCTGTAATGGCTGCTCTGTTGCCCGACAATGGTCCATCTGGCGTCTACTTCAATCAAATGGAAATAGCTCCATTTTGATCAGTAGAAGGGATAATGAAATGAAAACACTTCTTGTTGTTCTAATTTTTGTTGTATAAATCACTGATTATTCTAAAATTTAAATAATGATACACAACTGCCGGTTTATCCCCTTTTCTTAGTCTCCATATAATCACTATTCAGGATATAATAGATTCAATTGTTCAACAAGATCATGACCATTCATGATAGAAATTCGTCTAATGCATGTTCGTCACAAGATTTCATGTTCCCAAAAAAAATAGTCTAGGTTCTCCACATTCAAACTAAACAATATCATCTAAAAGCTAGCCTTTATTAGCGAAAATGTTCAACCTCATCCTTAAAACGTATGAGAAGATCTTTAATTGACATTAATGAATGTTCTGCACTGTCCCTTAAGCGCACACTTACCTGCAAAAAAAATAAAATATTATTACTATTCTTCTATAACATCTTATATTAAGCTTCATTCTTCTTTTTGCATATGAATTATCGTTTACTAAGAGATTGAAACAAGGCTTAATTGATGATTGATCATTCACAGATGAGGCTAACCTCTTCAGTATTGGCTTCCTTTTCACCAACGACCAGTATGTAATTGTACTGAGCCAATTGAGCTTCCCGTACCTACAAGCCCAGATACATAAAGAAAACTAGTCATTTATAATTCATTTTTGACCTACATTATTATATGTGGGTTTCAGCCTCATTTTTTTGGGGAACGTAAGAACATAAATATTATTATAAATCAACTAGCAAGTTGATATTTAGAAGAAAAACTAAGTTTTGACCAAAAAGGTTGAACTTTTTGTCGTTTAGCGGACAATTTGCAACGACATAAGTGTGGTCGCTAAAAGAAAAAGTCTCTAAAGGGTGTTTTTTTTTATAATGGAAAATCATACAAGTAAAGAAATGGTGAAGAGTCGCCTGCAAATCCAATCTAACCAATTAAGCATAGCTTATTGTACTAGCAGAAAATGAAAGAAAGATAGAAAACAGAACTTCAAATGCACCTTTTTTTTAATGTTTCTATCTGATGTATCAATGTCAACGTAGTAACGAGCTTTTTTGATCTCATTCTTTACCTAAAAACAGTGGAGCAAAATGATGTTAATGGAAATGTAGTCATACTCATAATATATGTCATCGATTATATTACATGAGCGAGTTTAATGAATATAATGTTTCTATAGCTAGAAGTGAAACAGGTTGCGTTGCAGCAAGTGATACTTGCAGCCTCCAACACCGGTTTACTCTAAAAAGTATGTTATTATTCTAAAAATGGACCAACAAGGTTTGTGGTCAACCATCCACCACATTGGTTTCAAGCCACATGAGACAACTGAACTCTAGTTTTGACCCTTTACCCGAGCCTCTCAATTGTGGAGCCTCAGCTAGTTTGTGATCAAATCGGACCTATATTGTGTGTTAGGGATAAAGTACCTTTTCTCCATAGGCTTGGGATTTGTCAGACACAGGGCAAACAATGGCTTGACGGGGACTAAGCCAGAATGGCCATTTTCCCTTGTAGTGTTCGCTAAGAATGGCAAACACACGCTCTAAAGACCCTAATATGGCTCTGTGTATCATAACAGGCCTCTCCTGTTTACTCCCATCCTCTGTTGCATATGATAGTTTGAAACGCTCAGGGAGTTGGAAGTCCAGCTGTAACACAAAAATCCATTAGTTTACAATAAACAAAATGTTCTCATGTGTTTTTAATTTGATGTTCTAAATAACCTGTATTGTTGCCAGCTGAAACTTCCGTTTCATCGCATCAGAAACAGAAACATCAATCTTTGGCCCATAAAATGCACCATCTCCTTCGTTTCTCTCCCATTTTTTCCCCCACTTCCTTTCAAAGTCATTCAACGCTTTGGCTAGTCCATCTTCCGCTTTTTTCCATGTATCTAAATCTCCGATATATTTGTCAGGCCTCTGTGTATGGTGTATCCCAAGTTAAATTTGATCAACCAGATTATATGTATATGCAAAGTCACGAGAATATGATCGAGAAAGCACATACTGTAGATAACTTAAGCTCGAAAGAGAATCCAAATATTTTGTACACGTAATTTACAAAATCTAATGCACTCTTGACTTCCTCTTCTATCTGTATAGCTCAAGGGAAATGAATCAAAATAAAAAACTGTAAAACAGTATGCAGACATATGCTACTTATTCACGAGTAAATTTGTCTACCTGGGATTCTCTGCAGAATATATGAGCGTCATCCTAGAATATAATGAAAAAAAGACATGAATTGATAAGAAAAATTGTAGACATCAAGTTAATCAAAAGTCACTACCAAAGCTAACATAACATATACAGTTCTAAACATGAACAAGACTAGAGGAAAAGCCTTTACTTGATGAAATCTTCGAACACGTGTCAACCCAGACAATGCACCAGTTGCTTTATTGCGATGCAGACCTCCAAATTCAGCTAGACGAAGTGGAAGTTCTGCGAAATGGATATGAATTTACACTCGAATGTAAATGATGATAAAAAAAAAAATAAATCATGAAGCAATATAGAGACATTAAAAACAGACCCCTGTAAGAATGATCATTTAAACCAAACAACAAACAATGCCCCGGACAATTCATTGGCTTAAGCGCAAACTCCTGCTTATCTACCTGCATGCCATCAAAAAACATCATCTTTTTTGAATAAAAATTCATTGCAGAAAGTGATTAGGTATGCATGCCAATAATGCTGGTAGATAAAACTTACATCAAGTAAAAACATGTTTTCCTTGTAATTTGCAGCATGACCTGATTCCTCCCACAATTTCATATTGAACATATCTGGTGTAGTAACCTGTAGCAAAAACAATGGATCCACACGCTCACTAGCAACATGTTTTTAAACAATGACAAGATGCAATACGTACGTACCTCATAGTAATCTCTATCAAAGTATTCTTTTCGTAAAAACTCCATTAACTTCCCAATAATTCGTTGACCATGCAGATTAATGATAGGACTTCCTGGACTGAAGAAAAGATATAAAAAAAAAATCATCACAAATTTGGAATATTTGACACTCAAGACGTACATTTACCAGCCGGCCAGTTTGGAATCTTTACCTGTAGGGATGAAAATCGAAAAGTTTTTGTTCTCTACCAAGTTCTCTGTGGTCATACTTTTTTGCCTCTTCCAGCATCTCAATGTACTCCTGAATAAAAAATAATGAGTATGTACTACTCTACTGATGCGTAAATCACGCAACAAACGACAGCGGAAGACTATTTTTGGTATTTTCTGATTTTTAGAAACAAAACAAATAAAACAAGACAATAAAAGTAAAAATGATAGATAAAAGAATCCACCACCAAGATTCATAAAGGCCAAGCCACCGGAATCAAGGATAAAGGAAACACTCCGTCCCACCACTATAATCGATAAAGGTCTAGCCACCACGATTACAGATAAAGGAAACCGAAGATTTAGACCTCACCACAATATTTGATAAAGAACGAACCACCACAAATATTGATAAAGGGGTCACTCCTAACCACCAAGATCAAAGATCTCTAAAGGTAAAAGAAGATTTTAAGAAATAGAGGCTGCTCTATTAATTTCATTCAATTCAACATCACACATCTTTTTACAATGAAAAGGAGCCCCTATTTATAGCCATATGCTATTGCCTAGGAATTAACGAAATACAATAAAATAATCAAAAAGCTGTCATGTGCTAAGGACAGCCACTAATTTATCAACCAATGGGAAATGGACAGACAAAGCTTCTAGAAAGATTCCTTCCGCACAAGGGCCCACAAAACCGTTAGGATTAACGTTGTCACACGCTCCCCCCTTATCTTATTTGACAGCTGTCATTCCTTCTTTATTGGGTCCACAAACACGTGACTGGAATAAACTTTATTAATAAGAACTGGAACGTAAATCTGATGGAGCTTTCACTGGAGACTTAAATCTGGAGAATCCATCTGGAGACTAGACTGGAGCTGGTCACTGGAGTGCTTCAGTGGAGAACTTCACTGATGGATCACTACTGGTTGTCACTGGAGACTCTTTCCACTGGAGAAGTGTTACCACTGGTGACTGGACTGGTTCTGTGAACACTTGTCTGAAATGGGCTATTGCTGGCAGAATTAACATGGCCTGCTCAGATGGCATTATTAGTTCAGTTTATTTCAGTTCAGTTGTCTTCTCCAGTTTACTGGTGTCGGTCAGTTCAGTGAACCTGGACATTTCTGCATCAATCTCCTCCTCTAAAGAAGGACTTGTCCTCAAGTCCTCGAGGTACTCATCCTCCAGATAAGGCATCAGATCCCCAACATTAAAAGTACTTGAAACTGACATATCTCCAGGTAGCTCAACTTTATAAGCATTATCACCATACCTCTCCAAAATCTTGAATGGTCCTTCAGCTCTGGGCATCAACTTGTTCTTCCTTCTTGCTGGAAATCTTTCTTTTCTGAGGTATACCCAAACTAGATCACCTGGAGCAAAACTGGACTGCTTTCGATGCTTGTTTGCTCTCGCCTTGTAACTGGCATTCGCTTTCTCTATTCTGGCCTTCACTTGTTCATGAATTTTCTTGATTTCTTTCGCTCTGGATTCAGCTTCAATACTTGCTTTTGGTTCAATCGAAAATGGAATTAAATCAATGGGAGTCAGTGGATTGACACCATAACAAACTTCAAATGGGGATTTACTGGTTGAATAATTTGGAGCTCTGTTGAAAGCAAACTCAGCATGAGCAAGCTTCAGATCCCAATCCTTCAGTGTCTTCTTCACCAGTGTTCTTAATAACATACCAATTGTTCTGTTTGTGACTTCAGTCTGTCCATCAGTCTGAGAATGGTGAGACGTACTGAACATTAATCTGGTACCCATCAGTCTCCATAAGGTCTTCCAGAAATAACTCAGAAACTTCACATCTCTATCTGAAACAATTGTTTTTGGAATCCCATGCAAACGAACAATTTCTTTGAAAAATAGATTTGCAACTGCTGAAGCATCATTTTTGGTGTTGCAGGGAACAAAATGTGCCATTTTTGAAAATCGATCAACAACAACAAAATGTGGTCTTTTCCTCTCTGAGTTCTGGGTAGGGCAACAATGAAATCCATACTGAGATCTTCCCATGGCTGGCTTGGAACTGTGAGAGGAGTATACAGTCCTTTGTGAAAAGTAGCCTTCGCCTGGTGACAAGTTGGACAGCGACTGATGATATTCTGAACATCCTTCAGTAAACTTGGCCAGTAGAAGTGTTCAGTGAGAATCTCTCCAGTTTTGTTAATGCCAAAATGGCCAGCCAGAGCTCCTCCATGTGCTTCCCTTATCAGTAAATCTCTAATAGAACCCCTTGGAATACACAATTTTCCATTTTTAAATAAGAAACCATCCTGAACAACAAATGGTCCTTTCTGGTTAGTTTCAGTGAGACGATCAGCGAAGTCTGGATCAGCAGCATACAACTCTTTAATGAAAGAAAATCCAAGGACTCTTGCTTCTAGAATTGATAATAACGAGTATCGTCTGGAAAGTGCATCAGCAACAACATTAGCCACTCCAGCTTTATGTTTAGAAACAAAAGAATAAGACTGCAAAAATTCCACCCATTTTGCATGTCTGGCATTAAGCTTATGTTGACCATTAATGAACTTCAGTGCTTCATGGTCAGAAAATAAGACAAACTGCTTTGGCTTCAGATAATGTGACCAGTGAGTGATAGCACGAATAATTGCATAAAATTCTTTGTCATAAGTGCTATACTTTAGTTTAGAACCATTGAGCTTTTCACTGAAATAGGCAACTGGACGCCCTGCTTGTACCAGAACTGCACCAATACCTACTCCACTGGCGTCACACTCTAACTCAAACAACTGATCAAAATCTGGCAAGGATAGAACTGGAGCTGAACTGAGCTTTTCCTTCAGTGACTTGAAAGCCAACTGGGCTGAATTAGGCCAGTCAAATACACCTTTCTTCAGACAGTCAGTGATTGGAGCCACAACTGTAGAGAAATTTTTGATAAATCTTCTATAAAAAGATGCCAGTCCATGAAAACTCCTAACTTCAGTGATTGTAGTTGGAACTGGCCATGATCTGATGGCTTCTACCTTTTAAGGATCCATGAAAATACCTTCTTTTGAAACAACATACCCCAGAAATATTACACTTTCAACCATGAAATCACATTTCTCCAGTTTACCATACAACTGGTGCCTTCTCAGTAATTTAAACACATTTCTTAAATGGTTAACATGTTCAGCTTCAGTTTTTGAATATACAAGAATATCATCAAAATAAACAACGACAAACTGACCAATAAGTGGCCTGAGAACTTCATTCATTAACCTCATGAAAGTACTAGGAGCATTAGATAAACCAAAAGGCATTACTAACCATTCATAAAGGCCTCCTTTAATTTTGAATGCAGTCTTCCACTCATCTCCATCCTTCATTCTAATCTGGTGATAACCACTTCTGAGATCAATTTTAGAAAACACACTGGAGCCATGTAACTCATCAAGCATATCATCCAATCTGGGAATGGGATATCTATACTTAATAGGTATATTATTTATGGCTCTGCTATCAACACACATTCTCATTGAACCATCTTTCTTTGGGACCAGGAGAGCTGGGACTGAACAAGGACTCATGCTTGCTCTGACATAACCTTTAGAAACCAACTCATCTACCTGCCTTTGTAACTCCTTTGCTTCAGTAGGAGAACATCTATAAGCAGCTTTGTTTGGAAGAACTAAACCTGGAACCAGGTCAATCTGGTGTTCAATTCTTCTTACTGGTGGCAACCCTTCAGGTAGGTCTTCTGGGAAAACATCAGTGAATTCCTTCAGTAGAGAATTCAGGAGACTGGGACTCCAGTAAACTCCTTCTCTTCAGTACGCTCAAGCACCAGTAACATTATAACTGGAGAGCCTACAGTTAACTCTTCTTCAACTTCAGTTTGAGACATAAACAAAGACTTGGTGGGCTGGTCTTTTTATTAATTTTCAGTAACTCATTGGGTTTCAGAGAAGTCAAAGTGACCTTCTTCCCACTTACAAATAACGAATAAGAATTCATACGACCATTATGAAATACATAATTATCAAATAACCAAGGTCTACCCAGTAATATATGACAAGCATCCATAGGAACAACATCACAAACAATTTTATCTAGATAAACAGATCCAATGGAAAAAGGAATAGTAACTTGTCGATTAACTTTTACCTCAGATCCTTCACTGTGCCATTGCAATTTGTAAGGACGAGGATGCTTTACTGTAGGCAGTTCCAGTTTCTCTACCATGTAAGTTGAAGCAGCATTAGCATAACTCCCACCGTCAATGATCAGATCACATACCTTCCCTTTAACAGTACATCTGGAATGGAAGATATTTTCTCTCTGGGCAGTATCAGTTGCAACTTCATCAGTGTGCATCACTCTTCTTACCACTAGCATCCCTCCAACATCTGCACCTACATATGCCTCTTCACTTTCATCTTCATCATACAATGGTTCACCTTCTTCAGTATCAACATCTGGTAAGCTTTCAATCTCTTTAGCAGTGAGTGCTCGTTGGTTGGGACACTGAGCCTGGAAGTGACCAAAACCATGACACTTGAAGCATTTTCTTCCAACTGGTTCTTTTGATCCTTGATGTGTGAAATATAGTTTAAAATTTATAACAAGATCTACCGCTAACTGACTACAACACACTTACGGGCAGTGTACCCGTTCGTATGTAATATAGCTAACTGGCAAGACCAGGATCGAACACAAGGACTGATTGTTGTACTAAAGGTTGTAAAAATGTGAAACAAGTAAAAAGTTTGGTGTGACCGAATTGTCACTTTGCGTTTCTGAAAACTATGTAATCCACAAGTAAAATAAAGTACTCAACCGGTATTAATCGAGAGCACGCGAAAAGAGTTTGAGTTGTAAACAAATAATTAAAAAGCCATCTATGTCGAATCCGCTACACAAAAGTCTAGGTTGCATATGGGTTAAGCTCAAAATTCTTTAATGTTGGTGATAATAATCGTGATAAGACAAAAACACAAACGGGTGCACCTAGTTTGTAAAATCGACTAAATCACCTAACCAATTCAATTTCTTGCAACAAGTGGTACCACCAACCCTATTACAATTCCTTGAACTAACTAGTTTGTTTGATTATTTAAGTAACAATTTTATCTTTGTGAAAGAAACGTGGTACCACCATCCGTTAAATCCACTTAACAAAGTTATTTCTATTCGACTTGTATTCTTTACTATCATACCATGACCTAGCAAGAGTTATTCATAGACAAACAACTAAAATAATACTTGCATTCAACTAGTACCACTATCGAAGAACACAAATATCACCAAGAACACAAGTTAAGTAGAAGAAATCACTTCATTAAGATCTTGACAAAATGTTAAGTAAAACCAACTTGAATTCAAAATATTATGCAACCATAACTAATTGTTTCACTTCATCTTCATAGATGTATAAAGATTTAGCTACTCA
The DNA here is from genome assembly GCA_034093135.1 of Erigeron breviscapus. Classification (NCBI taxonomy): domain Eukaryota; kingdom Viridiplantae; phylum Streptophyta; class Magnoliopsida; order Asterales; family Asteraceae; genus Erigeron; species Erigeron breviscapus. The sequence continues at coordinate 48,596,719 of CM067167.1, read as the reverse complement.
TAATGAAAATAGCTAGAGATTCAAATAAAAAAGAGAACATAGTGTACCAAATGTGAAGTAATAATCCAAATCCAGGTTACAACCGAGCTACAATCACTAATCAAGAGCCAAAATTAATCTTCAAGTCTTCAAAATAGTTTGGATGATGAAAAACCCTTGAAAAACCCTTCAAAATCGGCTAGAGATAAAGTATGGAGGCTGGAGTGTCCAAGATTAGGTTTAAGGTTGAGTGGGGGCTTGTATTTATACCAGGAGAGAGAAAATCCGTCAGACCATCAGCGCATCGCGCCGCGAGTCCCTATCATCGCGCCGCGAGGAGTGCAAAAACTGAAGCATTTCAATACAGGGGCTTTTGTCGCGTCGCGAGATACCAGAGTCGCGCCGCGAAGCAGATTTTTTGAAGGATCGCGCCGCGATGTAACCCAGAATTTCCATTTCAGCTTCGTTCTTCATCGTGCTTCATCCGTTAGCGCGTATGGATCATTCATAAGCTATTTTCTACCCTTTATGAGCAATGTATCTGCTGTAGACCTGAGACCACTAGCAAACAACATAACGCGCCACAAAACAAGTATAAATGGCTACAAAACGAGTATAAATCGTCCAAATAAGATGTGGGAAATATGTATATATTGAGACACATCAATCCTCCAGTTTCCTTCTCCTTTCCTCTGAAGGATTTCTGAACAGTTTCACTGGGCCTGGTAACTGGTTGACTGGAACTGGAAGTAACCTTAGTGAAAGGTTTGTACTGGACCTTCTTCTTCAGTTGCTTTCAATCTGGAGGGCCAGTTTGCAAGCACCTTCATAAGTCCAGATGGGCTGCAATTCTATCTTCTCAGTAATGGTAGCATTCAACCCACCAAGGAATCTGGCGATAGTATGCTCTTCAGTTTCTTTGACACCAGTTCTTGTCTTCAGTTGCTCAAACTCCCTAATATACTCCACAACTTCTTTAGTGTCTTGCTTTAGATTATTCATCAGAAGGTACTGATCTTGCTTGTACGACTGAGGAACAAATCTTTTCTGCGTAACTTCTTTCAATTTGGACCAGGTCTTGATTTTACTCTTACCTTTATACTCCCTTTCAGATTTCATATTGTCATACCAAGATGAAGCATATTTTTTTAGCTTAATAATGGCAACCTTAAAACTTTTTTATCATCATAACCCTTTATTTCCATAATCCTATCCATAACCTGAACCCATTCAAAGTATTCTTCTGGGTTAGAAGAACCAACAAAATCTGGTGGATCTATCTTAATATCTTTAGTATCATCAACCTTATGTCTCATTCGTCTTTCTCTAGGATGTGGGTTATCAGAATCACTAGAGTTTTGGGTGTACTATCAGATCTTTCACTAGGACCTTGAGACTCAGAATCTCTTTCACTAGCAACAATATGGTCTCTATTAAACCTTAAACCACCATCTTCTAACATATGAACAACTCTACCAAGTGCTTCTTGTAGATCTTCTATTTGTCTATCCCTCCTAGCATTATGAGCTTCTTCTAATGTCATATTTCTTCTAAAAGCCATTAATACCCAACAAATAATATCAACAATAACAGATCTAAACAAAAACTCCAACAGATCAAAAGATTAGAACAACCCTTTTGAATCTGACCCAACAAACAACAAAACCCACGGATAAAAAGATTAAGAAACCTTTTTCAAACCTGGCTTTGATACCAAATTTGATGCGTAAATCACGCAACAAACGACAGCGGAAGACTATTTTTGGTATTTTCTGATTTTTAGAAACAAAACAAATAAAACAAGACAATAAAAGTAAAAATGATAGATAAAAGAATCCACCACCAAGATTCGTAAAGGCCAAGCCACCGGAATCAAGGATAAAGGAAACACTCTGTCCCACCACTATAATCGATAAAGGTCTAGCCACCACGATTACAGATAAAGGAAACCGAAGATTTAGACCTCACCACAATATTTGATAAAGGACGAACCACCACAAATATTGATAAAGGAGTCACTCCTAACCACCAAGATCAAAGATCTCTAAAGGTAAAAGAAGATTTTAAGAAATAGAGGCTGCTCTATTAATTTCATTCAATTCAACATCACACATCTTTTTACAATGAAAAGGAGTCCCTATTTATAGCCACATGCTATTACCTAGGAATTAACAAAATACAATAAAATAATCAAAAAGTTGTCATGTGCTAAGGACAACCACTAATTTATCAACCAATGGGAAATGGACAGACAAAGCTTCTAGAAAGATTCCTTCTGCACAAGGGCCCACAAAACCGTTAGGATTAACGTTGTCACACGCTCCTACTTTATCTTATTTGACAGCTGTCATTCCTTCTTTATTGGGTCCACAAACACGTGACTGGAATAAACTTTATTAATAAGAACTGGAACGTAAATCTGATGGAGCTTTCACTGGAGACTTAAATCTGGAGCATCCATCTGGAGACTAGACTGGAGCTGGTCACTGGAGTGCTTCAGTGGTGAACTTCACTGATGGATCACTACTGGTTGTCATTGGAGACTCTTTCCACTGGAGAAGTGTTACCACTGGTGACTGGACTGGTTCTGTGAACACTTGTCTGAAATGGGTTATTGCTGGCAGAATTAACATGGCCTGCTCAGATGGCATTATTAGTTCAGTTTATTTCAGTTCAGTTGTCTTCTCCAGTTTACTGGTGTCGGTCAGTTCAGTGAACCTGGACATTTCTGCATCATCTACTATACTAGATGTTGCTGACTCAAAAATTAGTGAAATATATAAGTATAACCACGTACCTTCAAACGTTTTTGATCAGGATAAGATATCGCATACACTCTTTGTAAGCTCTCACGGTCTTTGTTTCCTCGCCAGTAAGGCAGCGGATGCCTATAATTAAGTAGTATTAACTCATGGAGTTAAGCATACATTATAACATGCTGCTTCTATCTAATCTAATGTCATTATATATGTAACGTACTTTTTATTTAATCAGATTTCGGGTACCTTTAATAGAGTGATTGCCTTGACAAAAGATGTGTTTGGTATATGAGGTCCACGACACAGATCAACCAATGGACCACAACGGTAAACTGTGATCGGTTTGTCATCTGGTAGATCCCTAATGATTTCAATCTGAAATAATGTTTTTAGAAAAGAAGCAATATACAAATTCAATTGACCATGGGCTGTAATGAATATATATGATCTATCAATTCATTTGGGTAAATTGCAAGATTCTACCTTAAATTTATTATCAGAAAATATATCAAGAGCCTGTTCCCTTGATACTTCAATTCTCTCAAAAGCTTGTTTCTCCTGAAAGAAATTAAAGGTGATGTACCGATCAATACCGGTTTTTCACTTGTTTAACCAAAAGTTACCGATTTTTCACGATTTCTAAGTATATTGAATGTTCTGTACAATGAAATATATAGTACAATAAGAAATTCAAAAGATGCATATTTTTGGGTTGACGTATTTTGAGTTTTATGTATAACAAAAAATTGATGGAAAAAACATTAATTCCTTTGTTCTTATATCTTCCTTCTGGACTAAAACAAAGAGCTATTACATTCGATTGGTTTTGCTTCATATGTACAAATCAATATTTTGAAGTTTGAGAAGCTAATTAACTTCATTTGTTTCTGACAGCATATGATTGTTATATTTATAAAATATGAACGCAATAATAAGGAGCAAAACACTTGACACATACACACACACACACACACACACACACACACACACACACACACACACACACACACACACACACACACACACACACACACACACACACACACACACACACACACACACACACACACACACACACACACACACACACACACACACACACACACACACACACACACACACACACACACACACACACACACACACACACACACACACACACACACACACACACACACACACACACACACACACACACACACACATATATATATATATATATATATATATATATATATATATATAGATATATATATATATATATATATATGTATACTAATATATATATAATAAAACAAATATATATATATATATATATATATATATATATATATATATATATATATATATATATATATATATATATATATATAACCGATTAACATATATATACTTATAATAAATGTTAAGCTTTAATATAAAGAAACAAAATAGTAAGTAGTACCCGAACAATTTTCTTTGCTTCTGAAAGAATGCTTTCAAAGTGGTCCTTGTTTAAACACAGATCGCCATAAAAAGCATCATAGTAAAAGCCCTGCATCAAGGCATGCAGTAAAACATAAACAAGCTCAATCTTCTAACGACTTATAGTGATCAGATGCAAGAAGTAATATATAATTAAGGCCAAGGGGTGTTGTATACTTTATCAATCAAATACAATAACAAACACAATATACCTCTCCTTTTGTAGTACACGGGCCAATACACAAAAAGCAGTCATATCTTATTTCTAGATCCTGAAACACACAACAGATTCACAAATCAATGTATCATTTGATATCCCACACACACACACACACACACACACACACACACACACACACACACACATATATATATATATATATATATATATATATATATATATATTATATTTCTCATAATCTCTTCCCATGATATCATTGGTATATATACCTGGCCAAGTATATGAGCACTTGAGTGCCAAAATGTGTCACGGCCTTCATCGTCATCAAAAGTCAAAATTTGGATCCTACAGTCAGTTTCCAAAGGTCTTGACATGTCCCAAAGCACATTGTCCACCTTATATACCAATGCACTTGAGGCCATACTTTTGCTTAGCTCCCTAGCGATATCCAAAGGAGTTGTTTCCCATCTTATCCCATCCTTCACACTCCCATCAGGTAAAGTAATCCTACAAATTAATTACAACATCGTATCCACCAAGATCAAAGATCTCTAAAGGTAAAGAAGATTTTAAGAAATAGAGGCTGCACTATTAATTTCATTCAATTCAACATAACATATTTTTACAATGAAAAGAGCCCCTATTTATAGCCACATGCTATTACCTAGGAATTAACAAAATACAATAAAATAATCAAAAAGTTGTCATGTGCTAAGGACAACCACTAATTTATCAACCAATGGGAAATGGACAGACAAAGCTTCTAGAAAGATTCCTTCTGCACAAGGGCCCACAAAACCGTTAGGATTAACGTTGTCACACGCTCTCCCTTATCTTCTTTGACAGCTGTCATTCCTTCTTTATTGGGTCCACAAACACGTGACTGGAATAAACTTTATTAATGAAAACTGGAACGTAAATCTGGAGCTTTCACTGGAGACTTAAATCTGGAGCATCCATCTGGAGACTAGACTGGAGCTGGTCACTGGAGTGCTTCAGTGGAGAACTTCACTGGTGGATCACTACTGGTTGTCACTGGAGACTCTTTCCACTGGAGAAGTGTTACCACTGGTGACTGGACTGGTTCTGTGAACACTTGTCTGAAATGGGTTATTGCTGGCAGAATTAACATGGCCTGCTCAGATGGCATTATTAGTTCAGTTTATTTCAGTTCAGTTGTCTTCTCCAGTTTACTGGTGTCGGTCAGTTCAGTGAACCTGGACATTTCTGCATCATCTACTATACTAGATGTTGCTGACTCAAAAATTAGTGAAATATATAAGTATAACCACGTACCTTCAAACGTTTTTGATCAGGATAAGATATCGCATACACTCTTTGTAAGCTCTCACGGTCTTTGTTTCCTCGCCAGTAAGGCAGCGGATGCCTATAATTAAGTAGTATTAACTCATGGAGTTAAGCATACATTATAACATGCTGCTTCTATCTAATCTAATGTCATTATATATGTAACGTACTTTTTATTTAATCAGATTTCGGGTACCTTTAATAGAGTGATTGCCTTGACAAAAGATGTGTTTGGTATATGAGGTCCACGACACAGATCAACCAATGGACCACAACGGTAAACTGTGATCGGTTTGTCATCTGGTAGATCCCTAATGATTTCAATCTGAAATAATGTTTTTAGAAAAGAAGCAATATACAAATTCAATTGACCATGGGCTGTAATGAATATATATGATCTATCAATTCATTTGGGTAAATTGCAAGATTCTACCTTAAATTTATTATCAGAAAATATATCAAGAGCCTGTTCCCTTGATACTTCAATTCTCTCAAAAGCTTGTTTCTCCTGAAAGAAATTAAAGGTGATGTACCGATCAATACCGGTTTTTCACTTGTTTAACCAAAAGTTACCGATTTTTCACGATTTCTAAGTATATTGAATGTTCTGTACAATGAAATATATAGTACAATAAGAAATTCAAAAGATGCATATTTTTGGGTTGACGTATTTTGAGTTTTATGTATAACAAAAAATTGATGGAAAAAACATTAATTCCTTTGTTCTTATATCTTCCTTCTGGACTAAAACAAAGAGCTATTACATTCGATTGGTTTTGCTTCATATGTACAAATCAATATTTTGAAGTTTGAGAAGCTAATTAACTTCATTTGTTTCTGACAGCATATGATTGTTATATTTATAAAATATGAACGCAATAATAAGGAGCAAAACACTTGACACATAATTCACTGAGTGCGTGATCAAATCAGCGGCTTGTATTATATGTCATGTAGCAGTATGTTTTCAAAGAGATGGTAGTATATAAATATATAAAACTAGTACAGGTAAGAAAACCAATAGAGTCTAATACTAGTACGGGATACTCAAAGCAAATCGGTATTCATATTCGGTTTCCCCGTACCGAAACCGAACTTGTCCCAAATCAAGAACCGATACCGAAACCGAATCCCCATCGGTACCGATTTTCGGTACCAGTACCGGTTCGGTTTCGGTTTTTCGGTTTTTTTTGCTCATCCCTAGTGATGTGCATTAGCATTTAGCAGGACGACCGACAATTCTTTCTTATTCTTACAAATTACTACATATTAACGACTGTTTCATCAAGGAAGAATCAAACCTCACACCGCATTAACATATATATACTTATAATAAATGTTAAGCTTTAATATAAAGAAACAAAATAGTAAGTAGTACCCGAACAATTTTCTTTGCTTCTGAAAGAATGCTTTCAAAGTGGTCCTTGTTTAAACACAGATCGCCATAAAAAGCATCATAGTAAAAGCCCTGCATCAAGGCATGCAGTAAAACATAAACAAGCTCAATCTTCTAACGACTTATAGTGATCAGATGCAAGAAGTAATATATAATTAAGGCCAAGGGGTGTTGTATACTTTATCAATCAAATACAATAACAAACACAATATACCTCTCCTTTTGTAGTACACGGGCCAATACACAAAAAGCAGTCATATCTTATTTCTAGATCCTGAAACACACAACAGATTCACAAATCAATGTATCATTTGATATCCCACACACACACACACACACACACACACACACACACACACACACACATATATATATATATATATATATATATATATAATCTAAATATTTATCCATATATCATTGGTATATATACCTGGCCAAGTATATGAGCACTTGAGTGCCAAAATGTGTCACGGCCTTCATCGTCATCAAAAGTCAAAATTTGGATCCTACAGTCAGTTTCCAAAGGTCTTGACATGTCCCAAAGCACATTGTCCACCTTATATACCAATGCACTTGAGGCCATACTTTTGCTTAGCTCCCTAGCGATATCCAAAGGAGTTGTTTCCCATCTTATCCCATCCTTCACACTCCCATCAGGTAAAGTAATCCTACAAATTAATTACAACATCGTATCGATCATCAAAATTCTCAGATTCACAGAAGTTGATTATCGATTCCATATATAACTAAATTCAACTGACAAGCAAACAGGTTTTCACTCCCATATATTCATGCAACAAAATCACAGTGTTGAATGTATGTAAACACCTTTAACCCGGCCGGCCTTAAGGTGAATGAAATTGTATCATATATTTTTTTTTGTCATAATTTAATAATTTGCACACTAACATAAAATCTAGTTTGTTCAATGTATATAAACAGATTATGAGTATTTATATATCATAAAAAAAACACACCATATGCAAACAAACAAACTTTTTTACGTTGGTAAAATTAACGCTTACTTGATGGAGTCACCAGCACCTGATATAGACTTGAGACGGGCAAGATGCTGGGATTTAAGAGCCTCAAACAATTCAATACGTCCTTGTGGTATTACCATTATATTGCTTGGTTAAATTAATTTGCTGAAACAAGAAATTTAAAACATCAAATACACAAATTAAGCTGTGTACGTACAAAAAAAAAAAAAAACACTGTATATTTGATGATGTTATGTGGAAATCTTTACATGTCCTTCGATTCGGTTAAATATGTCGTCTAATTAAGTGCTAGCTTGATGCCCACGTATTATTGAAGCAAGTTGCCGTATATTGTTTATTATTTTATATATTTATATTTGTATTTATTTATTTGTTTCCTTTTTGGTCCGGCCGCATAGAACGCTTAAAGGAATTAAATCCGTAACCAGCAAGTTTCAAAACCGATATCACGTACGTCTCACACGTACGGGACCCTTGACTCCAGAGCAAGGCTCCTGTAATTATATTAATGGTTGCTTTTAATTTGTTGCCCGACTAATGGTACGTCCTTCAATCAATCTGGTGTCTACTTCAATCAAATGCAAATATATATCCTCGATCATTTTGGTCAATGTTGCTAATATACTACGAGGCTCAAGATTTTTTGAGGCTTTAAGCGGGACTAATTTGGGGGCCTCCCTTTAAAGTCTCAAACAACCATTTTGATGGGTCTACGGACAAATTTTATAATTTTTGTCAATGATTATGATCCACTAACATCTTAAACCGCTAATTATGTTACATGTATAGCACATGAGATAACTAAAGCCAATGTTATTGATGTTTTCATATGTTTTCTTCTGCAATTGCAAGCTACACCCAATCACTAATCAATAGAATAAAAATACCAACCACACATATATATACATATGCATAGAAAGATTTGTTGTATAAACAAAACCCACATCAAAAATCAATAGGGAAGAAAAAAAAACCCGACAATCGAAACATACAAAATAAATGGAGTCAAATAATCTCAAAATGCTTTAATCAACATACTTATTCATAAAATCACTAAATAAAGACCTTTATATATAGTCAGTAGTACATACACAATGATAGAAGGGATGTTGATTAGAGAAGGGGAAATCGAAATTCATCGGTATTAAGTCTTTTTGTTTGCCAAAAATCATAGAGATATTATTATTGTATAAGTTTTTTTGTTTGCTCCAAAATCTAAACTTTTCCTCTCATGTTCAGAAAGGGAGTGGAGCCTCGAGCGGCTCAATTCGATATTTTGATACAGTTACCTTATTTTTATCTGTTAAATGAGTAATTATCCTTATAAGCCCAACAATTTGTAGAAAAAATAAAATCCATTCCATTTAAATTTGGGGGTCCTAACTAATTGGGGGCCTTAGGCACATGCCTAGCCCACCATAACTATTAAGCCGGCTCTGACTACGAGTAATTAAGTTGAGTTGATTACATGAGGGGTGAAGCATGACTCGATATGTTTACTTAATATAATAAATCCCAATTAAGTTTGTATAGCTAGGTGATCGAATGGATAACTTTAAATCGATCGATAATTTTTTTTTTGAAAGGTGTGGATCATTTGCTCACAACAGGGGATCTAGCTTACGTTGTCTTAATCGGGTCTGCGCTAGAGAGCCCCCTTACCCTCAATACCTAGTAGGAGAAGAAAAACCGCCCGAAGGCATGACATTTAATTGGGGTAAAACTCTGCCCCCTGATGTGCAAAATCGAGTTTTAAAATTTATAAACAAGTAATACCGATTTTACTAACTAATGCACACTCTCGGGCAGTGGACCCGTTCGTGTATAGTATAGCTAAATGGTAAGACCAGGTCGAACACAGGGACTATTATTTAACAACTAAGCGAGTTTTAAGTAATTCAAAAGGGTTTTGGTTTTACGACCCACGTCACTTTGATTTTTAAAATAAAACTAAAGACTAAATTACACTAAAAATTGCTTTGAAAGGATTGTTGTGAATAATAAAGTAAAAAGCACATCAACTTGGAATAACTCACACGTCAAATTATCACAATGTCACTTATGATGTTGAACTACTTAATATGTAATTAAGATGAACTCTCGTTATACTCAAATCTTTAATTGTGAAAAGTATAGTTATCGGTCTCGCGAATAATTTCTACCAGTGTCGTCTCTGAGAATTTATAGACCTAGGACGAGCCAGAAAAAGGACCCCTAAGTTAGACGCAACGATTCATATTATTAATTTTATTGAGGTTATTAAATTATCGAGTATAAATTTATAGAGGTTCTATTGTACATAAACTATTTTTATAAAATGACGGAAAAAAGTTATAGTTTATTAATAAACATAACAAAAGTTATTTTTCAATGACATGTGAAAAAATCAAGAAATAAAATTAAAAAAGAGATTTAGTATAATCCATATCTCATCATTTTGTAGTTTTATGAGGATTATTAAGATAATCTTCAAAAATATATATCATTTTACAAATTATATTTAACGGAACAAAAAAGTATTACAAGTTGAATACATTCATACATATAAGTTGGATACACTTATACACTGTACACATCAAATTAAAAGATGTAATAGTATTTTATATTGTTACTTTATTGAAGAGTAGTCTAGGTCTACAAGGACATTAGAGTAGCTTGCGGCTACATTCCAAGATTGAAAAATATAACTTTTTTTATCCGTAAAAAGATGTGTAAGTGGGCTTTTTATGTAAGTTAAATTATATGGTTTAGTTTTTGGTTAATTGTTAGGATTTGTAATGAGCTACATAGATATTTTTATATACATACAAAAAAAAAAAAAAAGGCCCCCTAAAAAATCGGGCCTCGGCCCGTCGTCCACTTTGTCCCACCCCTAAACCGGCCTTGATTTCTACCCTAACAATCAAGCATTAAGTCCTAAGTTGTTTTACGATTTAACCTAATAAAGCTTTCTCTCGAACTGCTTCTTAATCGTCTAATTAGATATCTCTATCATAAACGACTAACACATTCATCCAAATTTGATTGTTTTAATCTCTATCACTAGTTTCTCTCGAACTTAAATGACTTTGAATTAATTAAAGACCGATTAATTATTTCATAAACTAATTAGCAATCCTATAATTAATTACCAACTAATTCACATAAGAAATCAAAACAATATATAAATTTGGACAAACATGGATCTTCGATTAAACGTAAAAACCGTGTTCAACAATCAATCATAACAAAGTGACAACTTTATGACATGCTCATATATCCAAGTGGATGTAAAGAAAATTAGCTACTCATGACAAGAAAAATAACAATTATCAAATAAATAAAATCCATAATAATAAGAAAAAATTACTATAATGGTCAAATTTGATAGTGTATATCCGAATATAGACACCTATAAAATAAATTACCACAATGGTCATGAATTTCTTACCACAACCATTTTAGTAAGAAATGACAATAACAAATTAAATGATGACAAGTGTTTTTTGGTGCGCTCTATTACTTGAACTTGTTTATAATTGGAAAAATTATTTAAATGGTCAAATATAAAGTTGTATATTTTAATTTAAACACTTACAAAATTCTTTACTTGTGTGGTTAATTATTTTTTACTATCTAATTTTTTTTAGTAAGAATTAACATTACCCAATAAAAATCACATCATGTGTTACATGTGAGTTACAAAAGTTATAATTATTTTGAAATTCACTTCTCACCTTTATCCATAAATAAGATGAAATTATACAAAACTAGAAACTGGAGAAAGTTTGCCTCACATTTCCATCATATATATATACAAGGTTTAGAACTCTTCTGTAACCGGCTCATAAAGATTACTCATTGAATAGCTAATAGACTTGGATTGTGTAACTTGAAGGTTTTAGATTATGCAAACAGACAATCGAGAGTTGTGTGTCTTATTCATCAATGTCTTTTATGACATCCTTGCAATATTTGCATTACACCAACTATATATCTAGGACACCTTTTTGACAATATTTTTAATTGCATAAACTAACCTCTTTTTTATATATTGACAGTTTTGTCTTTCATATCTCTCGTGGCATCCTGTAATTAATCATAGTTTCATCTCCTTATTTTAATTTTGTATAAAATTTCATTGAAGTTAATATAAAAGTTAGAAGTACAACCTTAGACCACATATATGACACATGGTTTAATTTTATTGGTTAGTTTCATTTTTTTACTTAAGAAGTTAGGTAGTAATAACTAATTAACCAAATTGGTACCAAAGTTTATAGGTGTCAAAATCTAGATATACACTTTTATATTTGACCATTTGATTAATTTTCCCTAATAATAATTGTATAGTAATAATCTCGCAATTCAGTAACTAAAGATAATAATAAAAGAGTTTAAGAATCGAATAAGAGATACGAACGAGTGGGTTGCTGCTGCTTTAATTCCAAACACAAAACAAAAGTGAGCCTTCGACTTGCTGCTGCTTTTCGGTTTTCACAAAACAAAACTCAAAAGACTTTTATCTTTTTCGTCCAATACCCCACCGAGCTCCTCTCTAAATTCTTGTACGAATAATAAAACCTCCTAATTAATTGTTCGATAGATAGATTGATTGTCTTCTCGGGTGCAATTATGTAATATACATATAGGATTGTCTTGCGTAGGGTCCAAGTTTGACACCTCCTAACCGAGTTCATTTGTTTTCCTTTTCTGCTGATCGAGCCCACCATCATATGGGCCAATTCTTCACCAAACTCCACCTATTATATTTTAGAGTAAATTACACTTTTCGTCCCTAAACTTGGCACGTTTTTCACTTTTCGTCCCTAAAGTTTAAAAATTACAATTTTGACCTTAAACTTGGCAGAATTTTGCAATCGACGTCCTTTGGCCATACGACGTTAAGTTTCAGCCGTTAAGTCCCACACGTGCAAAACACGTGAGGGACTAAAAGTGCAAAAGGTGACTAGTTCAGGGACGAAAACTGAAATTTACATTATATATTGTCATCATCTTCATCTTCTCCGGCTGAGTGGCCGGAAAACTTAAAATGCCGATATCTCACTCGTTTCTTCGAATTAGACCACGAAACCACCACCAAACTTCTCAAAATTAATTTCCGCATGAATCCTAACCAAAAGATTTCAGATTCAACACTTGCCGGAAAACTCAAAATACCGTGGTCACAAAAACCGAGCGTAATAGAGTAACTCGCCCTCCAATTAGATAAAACCGAGGTCTTCCATAACGAGAGTCGTGCCTCCACTAAATCAAATACTGGTTTCCAACTCTTGAATAAATACCTTAAGACCCAAATACGTGAAAGGAAAAGTATGACTTACAATGTAGTTTATCCGCTAACTCAGAAATTTCGGGTCATCAACACTGCTTCCATAAAGATTAGACTTGTAGAAATTGATTTTTAACCCCAAAAACTCTCATAAGTCTAGTGATACACTCCACATTGGATTTAGATCAAGCAACAAATCGTCATGGTTTCATGTTACTGATCTTCAGTTCGTTTTTGTGACCACGATATTTTGAGTTTTCCGGCAAGTGTTGAATCTGAAATCTTTTGGTTAGGATTCGTGCGAAATTAATTTTGAGAAGTTTGGTGGTGGTTTCGTGGTCTAATTCGAATAAACGAGTGAGATATCGGCATTTTAAGTTTTCCGGCGAATTTTCCGGCCACTCAGCCGGAGAAGATGATGACAATATATAATGTAAATTTCAGTTTTCGTCCCTGAACTAGACACCTTTTGCACTTTTAGTCCCTCACGTGTTTTGCACGTGTGGGACTTAACGGCTGAAAATTAACGCCGTATGGCCAAAGGACGTCAATTGCAAAATTCTGCCAAGTTTAAGGTCAAAATTGTAATTTTTAAACTTTAGGGACGAAAAGTGAAAAACGTGCCAAGTTTAGGGACGAAAAGTGTAATTTACTCTATATTTTAATGTAGATATATATAAGAGAAAATTACATTTTTGGTCCCTCAAGTTGGCAGAATTTTCAGTTATTGCCCTTAAGTGAATTAATTACAGAAAAAACCTGAAGTTGGTCAATTTTTTCACTTTTCACTCCGCAACTAACAGCCGTCTATTAGGTCCGTTAACTAATGGGCAGATTCGTCATTTCACCAAACACAAACAGATTCGCAATACGGTGGCCGGAAAAGTTAACAATACGCCGGAAAAGTTAAATCCGCAATATCTCTTTCTTTACTTCGATTCAGAAATCCGAACAAACCCTACCCAACGGATTTCTGATTTAACGATCGCCGGAAAATTCAGAAACTCGCCGGAAAACTAAAAATGGCGATTACTCGCACGTTTTTCGAATCAGGACCCAAAACAAGTTGCAATCAACTCTGAATTCAATCGCGCAGAAACCCTAACCAAAAGAAATCCGAATTACAGTTCGCCGGGAAAACTTGAGTTTGCCGGAAAAGTGTAACCGTCAACAAAAATCAATCGATCGAAAAATTGAAACCACCATCATGATCAGAATTCGACCGTGATTAAAACTTGATGAATTTCAAATTGATTTTACGAAAAACGATGACGAGATCTATGAAAGAAGTTACGAAAAACTTGATAAATCTGGGTTTGTGTTTGAGTATGGAAGAAGAAGAAGAAGGGATCATGGTGAAATGACGAATCTGCCCCTCACTTAACGGACCTAATAGACGGTTGTTAGTCGCGGAGTGAAAAGTGAAAAAATTGACCAACTTCAAGATTTTTTCTGTAATTAATTCATTTAAAGGCAATAACTGAAAGTATCGCCAACTTGAGGGACCAAAAATATAATTTCTCTAAATGTAAATTTGATACTCACGTGAAGCTATTCCAATCGACCCACACAATACAAAACAATCACATTAACAAAACTTGTGCTGCTTGCTTTCCTTACTCCTTATGTTGCCCACTCCAAAATTATGGAACTCACAAATTACTTCAGTTCAATCTTTCATTATCTTTGTAAGTAATTTTGATTTCGCTCACCTTCAACATAGTCCATCTCATAGATCTATAATTCAATAAAAACACATATTAAGTATAAATGTCTATACACATAAGCATAAAATAACTATAAAATAGATGGTATCGCATAAAATAAATATGTATAAAATAGGCGATATCACCCCCTCTGCAGGACTCGAGACCTCCAGCATGTAAAGCTGGTGCTCAATCACTGAGCTATAATGGGAAGTACAAATCGTTCGATAATTAATTTACTTGATATGAAAGTTTAGATTAAAGAATAAGAAAACACTATGTTATGTATCTCCTGGTTTTTGAATGCATTTCCTGTAAACTTCTACAAAAATCTTTCTGAATACTAGCTAAACGACGATATGATTTTAATAATGCTACCATAGTTGTCGACTCGTAGATTTTGACTCGACTCGAAATCTTATTTTTTTGACTCGTGACTCGAAACGTGACTCGGATCGTAAGAGTCCAGGTGTTGGTAGATATCAATATTATACGCTTTTTTATACGTGACTTTTATATTTTGTTCATGTTATATACTTATTTTATAGATAATAATTACTCGTAAAAGTTTTAAGGGTATCAAATGGAACTAATTATATTATAATAACTAAGAATATTTTATTTTATTACATTATATTAATATTAATGTAAAAACTAAAACACAAAGTTATAACTTATAATCAAATTGTAAACAATAGAAAACTTTGGGGTATAAAGTGAAGAAGTTGTAATACAATTTAATAATCACATCATATCCTTACAAATCTTTAAAATCCTTACATATCTGTAAAATCCTTTAGTTTTACCTCCAACCATACAAACATTCTTACATATTCTTACATCTATATACAAACAAAAAAATAGTATTGGAGATAGCCTAACGGCATGCTTTTAGTTAAGGACATACATAAAAAAATCTTTAGTTTTGAACAAGCTTTAATGGTAAAGGATATCCATGAACAACTAAGGGCACCTAAGGGCACCCAAGGACACCCCAATTGGAGATAGCCTAACTAAGAAGACAAAAACAAAATGTCAGTCTCCTTTCCCTTCTCACTGTACGAATGAAAGAGTAAATAGGTCTGCCCGAGCTGTTAGAGAGAGAGAAAAAAAAAGAGAAGATCATCAATGAAGAAAGAAAAGAGATGATCATTAAAAGGGATGAAATCTTGTACTAAAAAATTTGTATGTTTTCTTGTTATATTCAAATTTTTATTGTCAATGACCCACATTTTTCTTCTTTTAGCCAAACTCATAAGAGTTTCCGAGTCAACTCGACACTAAAAATCACGAGTCAGATTGCGAGTCAAGACATTTTCGAGTCATTCGATCGAGTCAACTCGTTTTGCATTTGTTTTGACTCGACTCGTACGAGTCGACCCGTGACTCATACGAGTCTAACAACTATGAATGCTGCTAATGATACGTTATTATAAAATGTTGTATCTTACATATAAAACACTATAAATTACAACTTTTTATGAAGACAATTACTTGTTACTGACAGCAATTGACTTAAATCATACTCCATCCGTCTCAATTTAAATGTTCAAATTTGACATTCTGAGTCTTTCTTTTCTAATTTTGACCGTAAATATTTTTGTTTGTATATTATATAATACCTAATAAAAGTTATATCAATGAAAAGTACATTTAAAACTCAATTTATCCATATATTTTACATCAAGTATTGTATAACATAAACAAAAAAAATTACGGACAAAGTTTCGAAAGAAAGACTTCAAAAGTAAAAATAAGACATTTAAATTGGGACGAAGGGAGTACAAGGATTCATGGGATTCAATCCGATTTTGACTATTATTTTTCATATCAAAATGACAGATTTTCCATCATCCGAAAGTATTGACCTGAGGGTCCTCCATCAGGGATCAAAGCTAGTCTCACGGGTCCTCTTGCACCTTCTTCAGCAGTCAGGGGTCCTTTGAAAAAGGTCATGTCGGTTGCAACAAGACCTGGAGTAACTGCATTTGCGCAAATGGAAGGAAACTTTTGGGCAATGATCCTCGTGTAGGCATTAAGAGCAGCTTTAGAGACAATATAGCCTGAAAGATTACTAGTCCACCCTTTCCTTTTCAGCAATTCTTGATCTTCAGCATCTTTTAAATACTCCTTTACCACCTCATCCACAAGCTCCTCCGTGAGTCCATCAAAATCATTTAGAATCTTCCTTGCATTTTCGTCTTCAACATTCTTGAAGAGCATAAACAGAGTAATACATGATCACTAGTTGGAATTCATCATTACAGAACAACCTAGAAACGGGTCCAATTTAACGGTCCTATACAAACTTTTTCCTTGTACATAGAGGCGGTACCAGAAAAAAATTCCAAAGGGGGCAAAATTAAAAAATCCGTGAAAAATAAATATAAAAGGGGTCAAAATGTTAAAAACCTATAAGAAATTTTTAAAAATCGATGAAAAATTTAAAAATACATGACGAAATCTAAATTTTGAGGGGGGCATTTGCCCCCCATGTGGTAACGCCACTGTATGTACATATATACTATATATGCTCATGAGGAAATGAATGTTATCTCACCTTTAGTTGCCCCAATTTGGAGGAGACGTTGACTATTCTTGGAGAGGTAGATTTAAGAAGAAGTGTTAGCAAAGCTTGAGTGACATTTTTAGCTCCATAATAATTGGTTTCCAAGCACTTTTGAGCTCCTTCAAAAGTTTGTATTACAACTTTCCTTGACCCTTTAGCCTTTGCATCGGTTAACTTTATCACAGTGATCAAGGGAGACACAACAAACAAATTATTAATTAACATTCATTTTGTTAAACAAGTTATACCCAAAATACTCACGTAGCCATTTCCAAGTCAATTTGAGTTTTTTTTTACCATTGACCATCCTGGGTAAAATTTATGTGTTACTTGAAATCTTACTAGATCATATGGAGCAAAGTTGGACCACTTTTTTACATGTTAAAATACAAACTTAAGGTAGATTTAGTTAAGTGTAGATCAGTAGATACATAAAAGATAAAAACATATAAATGGCAATTTGGCATTTCTTTGGTACACATTTTTGTAAGGTACGAATGGCCAGCCCAAAGCTACTCGCCTAAGTCTCCAAATGGCTAAGCCCAAAATTTATTCAGTTTTGGGTTTCTTTTTCTACAAGGTTGGGCTTGTTTTTTACATAGGGCCTGTTTATTTCGTTTGTATTTTGATTTTTGAAGAATGTGGGTAAGTTGAGGAGTGTAATGTAACTACTCGTGTACGAAAACCGGAGGTTTGACATCCTTTGTGGTTTTCATTTTTAAATTAGGGTCTGTGTTTGTCTGGAATGTGTGTCATTATTTTTGGTGTTTTAGTTTAACTTTGTCGGTTCAAAAGTGGGTTTTTGATAACTTGAAATGGGTTTTGGTGATTCTTTTAGGTTTCCCCCAAATCTTGATTTTGAGTCAGAGAAATGGGTTGTTTAGTTTTTTGACAATGGGGTTTTAGCATTTTCGATAAACAACTATATCAAAAATGGGCTTTGGTGGAAAAAAGCCCTCGAAATCGGTTCTGCCTAAGGCCATCAAAAGCTTAAGCCTGCCGTAATGAAATGGTACTTCCTTTTTGATACAAAACGGTGACTCCATATTGTAAGCACAAAATTAATCATTGATGTTCATGTTGCATACGTAAGCACAAAAATTCATATCCAATAAGGTTATCTTTTATTAAAGTTCTACTCTTTTTTTTTTTTTCTTTTTTGAAGCACTTGATTTCTAAAACATGTGAAACCTAAATCTAAATACTAATTAAAACAGGAGTTTGAATAAACACCATGTATGTAATTAAGCCTACCTACCTTGTTCTTTCGATCTTCAAAAGTTGAAATTTATTTATTAACCTTTTACACTATGTTTGGAGATCCAAATATGGGTGTTTGGGTTTAGTTAAAAAGTTGAAATTTATTTATTAACCTTTAATTACCTCACTCGGAAAGGAAAGGTCTAAACTCAAAAACAACTCCTCGTCAACAATAGTACTAGAGATTCCAGCATTGTTCACCTGTTCCGTTAATCAAGTTAATCATTCAAATATACAAAAATATATAGAAGCCTTAATTAATTAAATTATCTTTAATTAATTACCAGTATATCAAGTTTCCCAAACTGATCATCAATGAAACTTGCCAAGGAAGCAATACTTGCAAGGTTTGTGACATCGAGCTGATGAAAAACGACGTCCTGTAAACCCGAAGCGTGCAGGTTAGCAACGGCATCCTTGCCCCGTTTCTCGTCTCTTGTAGTCAGCACCACAAAAACATGTTGATGGGCCAATAATAATTGCCTGCAAATTTCGAAACCAACTCCTTTGTTCCCCCCGGTTACAACAGCAATCCTAACACAGTAGTAACAATTTAGTACTCTACAAGGGATTCAATATATAATACAAACAAGTTAATTAATCGGAGTATAATGTTTCCAAATATTTATTTAATAAAGCATATATGAGAGGCTTTATGGATACCTTTTTGATGCCATTTTTCTTAATCAATTTCAACAGGCGTGTGCTTTCTGGTCTTATGGTCGTGAAAGACTGCAATTATTAATTATTCAAGTATTAACAACATGATTGTCATTTGTCATCTAATTGCAAACTAAAGGGGTGTTTGGTTAACATAATTCTAAGAAATATTTTGGAATTGTAATCTGAATTCCAATCCGTTACCATGTTTGGTTGGACAAATTGATGGAATTAGAATTTAATACTTTCTATCAAATTCTTTAAAACACAAAATCTATGAAATGTTTTGAATTCAAAGGAATTCAAATCTTTCTATATAACCAAGAGATGATATTTTAGGGCTTAGGTGACTATAATCTTTAATTGTCAAATAAGCTTTTATCCTACATGTGATTTTGTGGTTAATTTTGTAATTATTATTCTTTTTTTATTTAGCCAATTTAAATAATGAGTTTCCACGTATTAATGTAAATCTTAAATTTCAATTTTAATTACGTCGCTATAATATAGAAATTTCTTTTAGTAATGTAGGATTCTAACTTCTAATTTTAATCGTATTTATCATTATTATTTATTTTATCTTCTACGAGTATTATTATACTATTTATAGAAAAGTATGAGATCAGTTATACCTCAATATACTACGATTTAACAAAACTTTTTTATATATTTTTTAAGAAGGCATGATTAGTTTTTTTTCATGAGAAATTTAAATCTATACATATATAGATCCCTTATTGTTTCAATTCTATTTTGTCACATAGGTTTTATCGCAATTTGGGTTATCATATCTGATAATACTATTTTTTGAGCTTTCGTTATGGACATAAATCACTTGTGCATCGCACAGGTTTAATCTAGTATTTGATATAAAAAAAAACCTTCCATATTATTATTGTTATTGTTATTACTATGTTATTATTATATTAATATTAACATTATTATTATTAATATTATTATACCGGAGGTGAGTTTTTCCAAGGTCTCGGGTTCGAGTCTTGGGTTTCTCATCTCAAGGTATTTTCCATGAGGAGGGGGTTGGAGGTCCAACAAATCGCTGGTTAAAATTGTCTCCAACACGTCTGAATCGAAACTAACTTTACAAAAAAAAAAAAAAAAGTTAAAGGGTATCTAAAATTTAAATAATCATTATATAAAATCTTAATTTTTCAATATTATTTTAAAAAATTATAAGTTCCACTAGTTTTATCCCCACTACTTTTTAAATAAGTTTAATACATAATTACCATATATTAAATTTGTAATATCTTGTGTGATGAGCTTAAGTGCTTAAGCTTGGCCAGTGTGAAAACATAAAAGTTGGAACCTGCGAACGACTTGGATATCCTCAGAGAGCGTATCGATCCTTAAAAATCGGCTAGTGTGATTTCTTTTTCGGTTTACCTAATGTTTGTACTACAGTACTACTGATTTTTGAGTCTTGATACAATTTCGTAAAAAATTGAACTGTGTGTAAATAAATGACATATAAATGAGTTGGTAAAACGAGTTGTAAATAAACGAGATATATAAAGTACTTGGACAAAGTATTATGGTCAGAACAAATTTGGCAGTCTAAAGTGGGAGTCAATCACACACAAAACAATCCTACATGGAATGTCACGTAGATTTTCGAGACCGGATAGTGATTTTGAGTCAATATGTTATATGTGATTTGTCACGATGTATCTTATGTTATTGAAAAGAACATGACCTTCATATTAACAAAAAGTGATCACTTCAGGGCATCTCCAATGGAGATTGATGAAAAGCTTTTTTTAAAGAAAAAAAGTCTTTCAAAAGGTTGATGTTATTGGGTGTAATAGCTTTTTTAATCAATAGGTTGAGAACCTCAACCTTTTGAGCAAAAGCTTTTTCTTATCTTAGTAAAAAAAAAAAACTTTAGAAAAACCTTATTATTGTAGTAAAAGCTTTTTTATACTTCAAGTTAATGGAATACTTATGTGGCAAAAAAAAATAAGTCATAAAAGACTTAATCAAAAAGTAATTAGCCCAAAAAACTATGACAATGGCCATTTGATAAAAAGTTGATAGCAACTTAATCAAACCATTGCTTGAAAAAAAAATGCAAATTAGTGAAATTACTGGTTAAGAATGTCATCGGACCGGGTATGAGCCGGGTTTGAACTTTATATTAGCATAACTTTAATAAATGGTTAACCTAAAACCAAACCGAAATTAACCGACTTTTTTAGGTAACCAAAATTAACAGTTCAAAATTTCTAGTTAACCGAACCGAACCAAACCCGAAAAAACGGTTCGAAATTTTTAGTTAACCGAACCGAACCGTTTACGGCCCTAATTATTATCCTCATAAATATTAGGTTAGACACTGTAACAACTTACATAGTTACCTACTCAAGTGTTGAATCAACTAGAGATCGATAGAACAAACGGTAGTTTATCTGCGCGCACAAAGCACAGGCATTCAATTCATTAGAGTAGTTGCTTTGGCCTTGGAAAATCAAAACCGTTTCAATCAAACGACCAGAATTTCAAGGAATCCACTGATCACTTATTCCAAAATTATTATAAGCTGTATATATAACACGCCCAATTGTCTTACTGGTATTAATTATAGGCCATCTGATAGATCTGTTAGATAAATGAAGCTATTTCCATATGGTAGAAATAGACTCCTGATGGTCCATCATCGGGTAAACTGGGGCTTTAGCGCCTTCTTCTGCCGTGATGAATCCCGTATGAGATGTCATATCTGTGTCACAGTACCCGGGATGCACGCAGTTGACAAGTATGTTTTGAAACTTTTTGGCCATTAACCTTGTGTAAGCATTAAGTGCCGCTTTAGAAAGTTTGTAAGAAGAAGCAGTGAGAGGCCATCCGTTCTCTCGCAACTTACCAGCCTTAAAGTCTCTTAAGAAGCATTCAATAATCTCGTCAATCCTTTGTTCCGTTAAGTTGTCTACATCATTCAACTCTGCTTTCAACTTGTCATTGTGAAACCGCTGGAAGACAACACAAGGCGTAGGTCATTCATTTATATATACTTAACTGATTACTCCATATGCTAATTAGAATTGGGGGTATGAATTTACTTACAGATAGTTCTCCATAAGTAGAGGTAACGTTGACAATTCTTGGTGATTTGGAGAGTTGGAGAAGAGGAATGAGTGCCTCTGTGATCCTTTTGGTTCCATAATAATTTGTTTTGAGGCAACTTTCTCCGACTTGATAAGGTTCCTTGATAATGTCACTTAAAAGATCCACATTCTCATCTGTCACTTGCACCTAATCATCAAATCAATCATATATATGTCACATCAAGGATGCATTTTAACTAGTACATTATTAATTATGTATAACATTTGTCTCAAATCCAACATGAAAAAGAGATCGGTCCTAATTGTTATTGAATAAACTTACGCAACGATTACTTGTGTTAACTTAAAAAAGTAGTACAAATTATTATCATTTTATTATGTATATATCGAGAAATTATTACTTACATATCCTCCTCCATCTTTGAATTTTTTTTCATCCACATATATTTTGAAGTACGCACGTGGCTAAAGAAAGTAAATACAAGATTAACATTATCTGCTTTTTAATTAATTAGCTGAAATAAGAAAACCATACAGAGTTCCAAATATTTAGTTCAATAATTATATAGTCATGATTCTTATATCCTCAATTCTATTTCTTTATGCCACAGTAACAACAACGCGTGTGTTGTATTTATGAATAACTTATGCTAGCTGTAAATGAATAACCTAGCTATATTTAGATATATTTAACAATTAGAGTATGTGTCCCTTAGCTAGCTAATTAATTAAACCTATTATTGTACTTACCAAGATGTCGAGTTTTATGAAGTGTGTTTCAATGAACATGGCCAAATGTGCTATGCTAGTTGGATCATTGATGTCAAGCCACATCTGGAAACCCAGCTTCATCGAGTTTTTTCACAGCTTCAACCCCGCGACTCTCGTTTCTAGCTGTTAATATAACTTGAATCCCCTTTAAAGCAAGTTGTTTACATATTTCCAATCCAATCCCTTTGTTTCCTCCTGTGACGACCGCACATCTGAAACCAACTTCAAAATTAAAGATTAATTATATTATATATATATATATATATATACGTGAGATCGATGGATGTATAGACCTTTTCTCTTCCATTTGGCTGGCTTAATTATGTGAATCAAGTGGCTGGAATTTAGAAGATACCAACCTCACATCTCTTATATATGGAGTATAGTACATATTTTCATCCACACAAATTTTGAAGTACGCACGTGGCTAAAGAAAGTAAAACATAATAACATCCGAATCGCGGGTTGTTTAATTTAATAATTTTCATACCGTCGAACATCGATCATATATATATATATATCATGCATATTGGCCCCGGACCATATTTTGATCGAATTCATACGACTTTGTACTAATTGAATTGTAAGTTGCCTAACTTTCCAAAACTTTTTTACAAAACTCATACAACTTGTATACACATCTATAATACCCGTAATAATTAATTTGTTCACCCATTAATAATAGGGCCGGCCTTTTGGCTTGCATATGACACGTTCTAGTGTTTGTACATATATTCAATATATTATATTGATATTCGGTAATAAAAGTGCCAACTACAAGAAACACGCTATAACAAAGTTCATATGACATACCGATAGTCTTTATTCCAAAATAAAATTTAAAAAAAAAAAAACAGTACTTCTCTAACTTTACTGGGATAACATTAGAAGCATAGGGAGTTGCTTATTTAACATTTTCGAAGAAACAATCACTGCAGCCACACTAGTATTATCACCAATTTGTTGAATCAATATTTTTACTAAAAACTACACCGATTTGCCAAATGAAAAATCATGAATTTCTACAGATTGTTGCAACTACCCAAGAAAGTATGAAATGAATCAAACCCATTTATGTCAGCTACCCAAAATTGGTCATAAGCACATTATAACCTCTCTCCTATACCCTTTTACTAAGCCAAATTTACATAAACTCAGTCAAAAGATCAAGATCTCTAATCCAATGCTTAAAAAGATGGTTGATCGTCAGAATATGATCTGATATCCTACACCTGGGTCACGACGAAAGCGCAAGCTCTGCCCATGCTAACGATGAAGCCTTGAGCTCTGATGATCCTGTGGTGTCGAGTTTGCTTTCCAACATTGAGTACAAATCTTGCATGGTTACGGTATCTTTAGGCCTTATTTGAATGCAAATGGTGACAACCTCACGTATTGCTTCAAGATCTTCATCTCTGAAATGTTTCAATGCAGGATCTACAACTGAAGCTATCTTGTCAGGCTCTTCAAGATAATCTATAGCCTGATGATATCAATAAAGTTACATATCAGTTCATTGCATCAAAAATAAAATCTCAAAGGCCAATTACTAAAAGAGAATATTCCCTCACTAATAGAGATGACAATTTAGACGCATTTACTGGGTTGCTTTAGGTTATGGTCTAGATCAGATAAATTACGGGTCAAATAGATCGCATGCGTTAAAAGTGACCCAAAGAATGATTTGATTTTTTTTTAAAAACTCAAATCATTTATAATGGCTGTAATTATATTTGGCAAAACACGTGCCAAACCCTGCCCTGCCCGTTTTGACCTATTACTCACTAATGTGATCTTACCCAGTCTACAATAAATCCCTTGTCTTTGCAGATTGGAGGCCGTCCACTGATGATTTCCAACAAAAGAACACCAAACGCATAAATGTTGCCCTGGATATCCAAATGGCATGATTGTAATGAACTTGGCTGAACACACACGGCACCTTCATTGCTAATAGAAGTAGAGCTGTTCTCTGATCGAGTAAGAATAGTTTTCCAGCTTTCAAAATCAACTAGCTACATAGACCAAGTATATACAACTGATTAACATGCTTAAATACCATTGCAGAATTTTAGTGAAAGGAAGTGTTTAAAGGTGGTACCTTTGGTGAGAAATCCTCTGTAAGGTACACCGCACTAGAGTTTAACTCAGATACTGTAAACGGCGGCTCAATTTCAGTATGCATATACTTCAGACCTTTTGCAATTCCCATAATAATCATCATCCTTCGAGTCCAACTTAACTGACAACCTTCTTCATCTACCATAAAACAGAAAACATTCAAAAATATTTCTTTATAACAAACTCTAAAGTCTATACCATGAAGCTAGAGGTGGCAAGGTAGATTAGTAGGGTACGCGGGTGGACTGGGTAATACCCTAATAGGACAAAACGAGTGGGGTAGAAACCAGTCATTTTGGTACTGGAAAAATGGGCTGCGGTTGGGGTGAGTCACGCATTTTGCCAGTATTTTTAATTCCCTTTTTTGGTAGATAATTAATGTATTAACTATGATTACATAAAAATAATTTACAATAATTATCTGCATCATTGGATATAATGATTCAGGAGGTTGGGTGCACTAGAAATAGAGTTTGGATGAATTTTAAGACTTACAATGAAGGTGCTCAGATAATGTCCCATTTGACGCATACTCAAAAACTAACATCCTTGTAAATGGAATCCCTTCAATACAATATCCCAGCAATTTCCCTGTGTTTTCGTGATTTAGCCTCGCCAAATCCGCAACCTGATCAACACAAAACAAAAGTTGAGTTAAAAGACAGAATTCTTAGAAAAAACCTATAAAATAATATTTTTGAGATTTTACAGCTTCACATTACCTCCTTTTGAAAATGTAACTCAAGATGGCTCGTCCAATGTTCCTCCTGGTTGCAAAGGGTAATGACCGCAATTTCAGGCCCACCTTTCATGTTACCTTTGTAGATTACACTATCTGATGACGACCCAATAATATTGCTAAAACCTTCACAGGCAACTTCAAGTTCTTGTCGACTGTATCTTGTCACATCCTTTAGCATACCGGTATCTGCATACCCACGAGATGATAAAATTGAATAAAAAATTGTATGCAAACATCAAACAATAAATGTCTTGATAAAAAAGGAAGTTTCCTCACCGATAACGATCTCCATATGGTCTTTTTCAGTTGTGGATTTCTTCCAAGGAATAATAATTGGTTGTTTGCCTTTATATCTACGAGCGGCTGTGAAAAGGGCAATAAGGAAGAACGCGCCCACCATCACTCCAGTCACTACTTCTATAGAAGTAATCCATGCAGGTTTTGAAGAATGATGGGACTTTAGTTTATCTTCAGCGGGACGGTGATCAACATCTCCCGTAACTAGGGGTTTATTAGCTGATGGGGCTTCACCTACATTCAGAAAAATGACCTGTATTAATTCAGAGTCATCTCTTTGTATCACATTGCAATAAATCCGTCTGTTCACTACTAATAAATACCGCATAGTTCAGGGGGCCGTGGTGTGATATTTTTGTACTTTATGCAGTTTCCCTGAAAGCTGGTGCTGTAAGAGAAGAATGAAGAAAATTAGAGCATTAACACAGAATTACAAGCGGCAATTTCGACCCATTTACTTGTGCTCCACTGATTCAATTTGTAGTCTGTCTATCCCTAGCTGTTAACTGATTTAAAGGGTATAATATAATAAAGAATAAAGCAATGTTTGGCCGTCTCCAAATGTAATTCAATGCATAGAAACTATATAATAATTTAACTAAAACAATTATATTACTATGGAAATAATGCATCATAATGAAAAAAAAACAGTTTTCAACTTAGGAGGTGATCTCCCAAAAGGTGGCAGGGACACCCTTGATCACGAGTTCCTTTTTGGCACCAGCCATTGGCCACCCCACAAGGAGTAGCTCCAGAAGGAAGTGTATCAAATGAGTCGTACTAGCCAACAGGTCAAGATTTCGCTTAAATTATATTTTTAATCCTTACAACCTATTCAATCATTTTACATAAAAAGATCATATCACAACATATTACAGTATAACTTCTGTAAAGGATATAAAAGAATCTAAAAAAAGTGTTACGGTCAAATATAAATTACGCCCCTTTTCCCATTTTGCCGCTTATACACACAATACACTGAAAATATGAAGAATGAAAGGTACCTCGGAAGATATTCCAAGCATTTAGGTATACTCCCTACTAGGAAGTTGAAAGAAAAATCCGCAACTTTTAAAGGAGATGCACGACAAAAACCTAACACATTCGCATTTGAGGCATTCCTGGATCAACAAAATCAAAATATTAAAACACGTGTACGCAGTTACAATGACATCTCCCCAACATATCCATATAAATAAACTACTGAAAAACTCTTTTACTTACATTCCTTTCACTGTACTGGCCAAATCTGTAACATTAGCACCTGGAACCGGACCTTGCAGTTTATTCCTATCCAACCGAAGTTCTTGAAGGTACTTAAGATTCCCAAGCTCTGAAGGCAATTTCCCAGTCAATCCATTCGATTGTAGGTTTCTAACAATTATAAAATAGCTTCAGACTCGAGACAAACATGCTGTTCGCTTCATTCGAATATAAAGTTCGAGCAACAAAGATAGACTTACATCCTAACAATGCTAGCAAGATCGCCAAGTTCATGTGGTATCGGTCCAGATAACTGGTTCTTCCCCAAATCTAAGATTTTTAGGTGCTTTAGTAGTCCAAGTTCTTTAGGTATTGAGCCCATGAGATTGTTCTCATGTAAAATCCTGCAAGTATGCCCATTCTGTGATGTGAATTATGATCTTTTAAATATGTTCTTGAAGGTGAGTTAAAATGCCGAGTACAAACGTACAGTTCGCGCAAGGATGTGAGCTGAGACAATTCTTCGGCTATGAACCCCTTTATGGAACAGCCAGAAATGTTACTGCACACACAAAAATATTTCGAAAAAACAAATTACTTATTTTTGTGGTGATATAACTACTGGTAAAGAAGAACTTTTTGACTCATAAGTCCTGCTCAAGGATGAACATTTACAGCAACCCTACATATATAGATCAATATATATAGATACACAGATATGAATGGGGGGAAAAAAAAATGCCTTACATTTTTCTAACATGATCATCAGAGCAAACAATACCAAACCAATTACAAGGATTTGAATCTAGGGCATTCCAATTTGATAGAACCAATAATGGGTCATCAAATATATCTTGTTTGAACAGTGTAAGAGCATGAACTGCAAAAAATATATACTCAATAAATGTCATTCATTTATTAAATGGATTTCTTGCTAAATCCTACAAATATCAAAATCCTACACCAAACAAAAATTTTTTTAAAAAAAAAAACAACCACAATGCTCATAATATTAACGAAAATAGTTTTCGCTGTTTAGGTTACCTGGCAGTTACATTACTCCTCCAATCAATATTAGAAATAACTTCTACAACCATTCATAATCAATAAAAATAAAAATAAAAAATTAATGCATACCTTCTTTTGGCAGAGCAGCACCACTAGAATCAAGAAGAAGTCCAAAAGTAACACATAGAAGTTGAAATATAATCAATCTTTTCATTTTCTCTTCTCTAAAACATCAGATAAGCATTCCCCAATAAAACCCAGAAAAATCCAAAGAAATTATTGAAAAATAATCTTGAAAGTAACAAAACAATCAAGAACAAAAAAGCTTAAAAATTTAAGAATCTTTAATATGTTTTAACAGCAACCAACTTAATCAAATCAGTAAAAACGTGTAAAAAGGTGGTTAAAAAGTGGGATTAAAAAGATTAAAGCAATACCCACTTGAATAAAACTTGAACTTTAAGAGAGATTTGGTAGTAATAATGGTTTCTAGAAAAAAAAAGTGTATATACAGAATGAATTTTGTAAGTTGGAATGTTTGATTTCTGTCATTTTATTTCATGATTAAAAAAGTTAATTGATTGGCGGTTTTTTAGAAATCTTTAATTTCAGAGCCTTTATTTAAAGGTTATAATTGTCTTTTAACAAGAATATTAACCCGGACGTTGTCACGGGAGACATATCGCCGCTGCATCATGCAAACATACATCTAGCATTACCCAAAAGTTTGGAAACTTAAAGTTTACTATAAGAAGTAGAAAGTAATGGATAGCTAAAGTTGAAAAAACCGAGAGTTCGTTAGTAAAAGTTAGAAACCTTATAATAAGTAAAAAAATAAAGATTTGATGATTAAAGTTAAAATCCAAAAGTCAATTGGTAAAAATTAAAAACTTTGTTACTTAAGTTTGTATAAAAATGTTAGACTAAAGTTAAAAAAACTAAAAGTTAAGTGGTAAAAATAAGAAACTTTAAAAGTATTATTTTAATATGTATTATTTTGAATATGTATTATTTTGAATATGTATTATTTTGAATATGTATTATTTTGAATATGTATTATTTTGAATATGTATTATTTTGAATATGTATTATTTTGAATATGTATTATTTTGAATATGTATTATTTTGAATATGTATTATTTTGAATATGTATTATTTTGAATATGTATTATTTTGAATATGTATTATTTTGAATATGTATTATTTTGAATATGTATTATTTTGAATATGTATTATTTTTATCTAATTTTGAATATGTATTATTTTGAATATGTATTATTTTGAATATGTATTATTTTGAATATGTATTATTTTGAATATGTATTATTTTGAATATGTATTATTTTGAATATGTATTATTTTAATATGTATTATTTTGAATATGTATTATTTTGAATATGTATTATTTTGAATATGTATTATTTTGAATATGTATTATTTTGAATATGTATTATTTTGAATATGTATTATTTTGAATATGTATTATTTTGAATATGTATTATTTTGAATATGTATTATTTTGAATATGTATTATTTTGAATATGTATTATTTTGAATATGTATTATTTTGAATATGTATTATTTTGAATATGTATTATTTTGAATATGTATTATTTTGAATATGTATTATTTTGAATATGTATTATTTTGAATATGTATTATTTTGAATATGTATTATTTTGAATATGTATTATTTTGAATATGTATTATTTTGAATATGTATTATTTTGAATATGTATTATTTTGAATATGTATTATTTTGAATATGTATTATTTTGAATATGTATTATTTTGAATATGTATTATTTTGAATATGTATTATTTTGAATATGTATTATTTTGAATATGTATTATTTTGAATATGTATTATTTTGAATATGTATTATTTTGAATATGTATTATTTTGAATATGTATTATTTTGAATATGTATTATTTTGAATATGTATTATTTTGAATATGTATTATTTTGAATATGTATTATTTTGAATATGTATTATTTTGAATATGTATTATTTTGAATATGTATTATTTTGAATATGTATTATTTTGAATATGTATTATTTTGAATATGTATTATTTTGAATATGTATTATTTTGAATATGTATTATTTTGAATATGTATTATTTTGAATATGTATTATTTTGAATATGTATTATTTTGAATATGTATTATTTTGAATATGTATTATTTTGAATATGTATTATTTTGAATATGTATTATTTTGAATATGTATTATTTTGAATATGTATTATTTTGAATATGTATTATTTTGAATATGTATTATTTTATATGTATTATTTTGAATATGTATTATTTTGAATATGTATTATTTTATATGTATTATTTTGAATATGTATTATTTTGAATATGTATTATTTTGAATATGTATTATTTTGAATATGTATTATTTTGAATATGTATTATTTTGAATATGTATTATTTTGAATATGTATTATTTTGAATATGTATTATTTTATATGTATTATTTTGAATATGTATTATTTTGAATATGTATTATTTTGAATATGTATTATTTTGAATATGTATTATTTTGAATATGTATTATTTTGAATATGTATTATTTTGAATATGTATTATTTTGAATATGTATTATTTTATATGTATTATTTTGAATATGTATTATTTTGAATATGTATTATTTTATATGTATTATTTTGAATATGTATTATTTTGAATATGTATTATTTTGAATATGTATTATTTTGAATATGTATTATTTTGAATATGTATTATTTTATATGTATTATTTTGAATATGTATTATTTTGAATATGTATTATTTTGAATATGTATTATTTTGAATATGTATTATTTTGAATATGTATTATTTTGATATGTATTATTTTGAATATGTATTATTTTGAATATGTATTATTTTGATATGTATTATTTTGAATATGTATTATTTTGAATATGTATTATTTTGAATATGTATTATTTTGAATATGTATTATTTTGAATATGTATTATTTTTATGTATTATTTTGAATATGTATTATTTTGAATATGTATTATTTTGAATATGTATTATTTTGAATATGTATTATTTTGAATATGTATTATTTTGAATATGTATTATTTTGAATATGTATTATTTTGAATATGTATTATTTTGAATATGTATTATTTTTATGTATTATTTTGAATATGTATTATTTTGAATATGTATTATTTTATATCTATATTTTGAATATGTATTATTTTGAATATGTATTATTTTGAATATGTATTATTTTGAATATGTATTATTTTGAATATGTATTATTTTATATGTATTATTTTGAATATGTATTATTTTGAATATGTATTATTTTGAATATGTATTATTTTGAATATGTATTATTTTATATGTATTATTTTGAATATGTATTATTTTGAATATGTATATTTTGAATATGTATTATTTTGAATATGTATTATTTTGAATATGTATTATTTTATATGTATTATTTTGAATATGTATTATTTTTATCTAATTTTATATGTATTATTTTGAATATGTATTATTTTGAATATGTATTATTTTGAATATGTATTATTTTGAATATGTATTATTTTGAATATGTATTATTTTAATATGTATTATTTTGAATATGTATTATTTTGAATATGTATTATTTTGAATATGTATTATTTTGAATATGTATTATTTTGAATATGTATTATTTTATATGTATTATTTTGAATATGTATTATTTTGAATATGTATTATTTTGAATATGTATTATTTTGAATATGTATTATTTTGAATATGTATTATTTTGAATATGTATTATTTTGAATATGTATTATTTTGAATATGTATTATTTTATATGTATTATTTTGAATATGTATTATTTTGAATATGTATTATTTTGAATATGTATTATTTTAATATGTATTATTTTGAATATGTATTATTTTGAATATGTATTATTTTGAATATGTATTATTTTGAATATGTATTATTTTGAATATGTATTATTTTGAATATGTATTATTTTGAATATGTATTATTTTGAATATGTATTATTTTGAATATGTATTATTTTGAATATGTATTATTTTGAATATCTATTATTTTGAATATGTATTATTTTGAATATGTATTATTTTAATGTAAGTTTATATTGGAAAACAAATATTTATTAATAAAAACATTAAAAAAAACATAATACAATCTATCTTTGACCCCCCGTTCCACATCCTGGTCGATCACGGCGAACTCTGCGACTTCTTCGCGGCGGCACATATTGTTGTGGTTCTTCTTCTTCTTCTTCTTCTTCTTCTTCTTCTTCTTCTTCTTCTTCTTCTTCTTCTTCGTCGTCTTCTCCTTCGTCATTTCCCAGATTTGTAACTGGGTGTTGAGAAGAACTTGGAAAAGGAGAGAAGTTTTGCATCGGATAAGGAGAGATGTTTTGTGCCGGTTGACCACTTCCATAAAAATCAGGTGCAAAAAGATTTGGAGGAACATCGAATAGATGAAGTGGTGGTGCATTCGGGGTATAATAACCCGGGTTTTGGGAGGTACCCGTGAAAAACTGGTGGCTACCCGGGAACATTTGTTGGGGTCCCGAACTTGAGGGTCCAGCTTGTGAATTACCCAGTTGGTAACTTTGAAAACCCGAATTTGGTGACGGCCTAAACACGGTTTGGGTATTAAAACTGGAAGGACCAGCACCCCAATTGGAAGGACCAGCACCCGAACCGGAAGGACCAGCACCCCATGAAGTCCCACTTTGATCATTTTGGGAGGGAGGCATTTGAAATTGATGTGACTCAGGAAACTGAAAATTTTGTGACTGATAATTCATACGTTCTTCCTGTTGACTGAAAGAAAATACCTCCCTCGGTATTGTTCTAAAATCCGCAAACAACTGACTTATCTGCGGATGTGATTCTTGATTTAGACGAGCTCGCTCGTCTACCTGTATCAAACCCTCTTGCTGCGCACATTCAAATATTAGTAACAATTTAATATTTATTAGTAGCAAGTTTTTATTTTAAAAAAATATACTTACAAAAAATTGTTGAGTAGACCCCCATTCAGGGTATTGGCCTGGAGGCTGGGCCTGACCGGGTTTACCGACTATTAAGACAGTACGAGCATGATACCACTGCATATAGCCATCCACAGTGGTGGTCCCTGGCTCTCCTTGGTGGTCGAGCCGCTGGTGTCGGTTCTCCCACTGGTTGATATAGTCGGTATGTTTAACACCCCAATCGACCACAGCCGGTCTCCCCTTCCGTATTTTTTGAAGGTCAGAAAACTCCTTTGGTTTCAACAAACCAAAATTAGATGGAATGGTTTGTTTAGTGCCAAACTGTCTAGAAACTCTATTTGCTACATGTACCTCCACCTCATCCCAAAAGATCAAGGGACCAATATATCTCCATATGTGTTGACCAGTCCTACAACTCGGGGGGAGTACGTTGATGAACTCTTCATACGGAGTCCATTTGAACTGTATTATAAAAATTTTAAATTATTATAACTTACAAAGTATATAAAATATTAAACACATTAAAAAATATTAATTTTATACCTGCTCATTCCTGAGCGTATTGAAAAAAGACCGGTACAAAACAAGAACGTGTGCCGGTGTCTCAACATTTGAGTGGTCTCCATTCCACCTGTTTGCTAAACAAGACCGATAAGCATACGGTCTCTCTCTGTTCTCTTTGCGTGTCGTGACGCGTGGGGCAATCCGTGGCATTCTTTCCCACGCCCAATACTGGAGCAACAACAAAGGCCCATCAATGCCCTTTCTTAAAGCAAGCAAGAGCAAACAAGCAAGAGCTACTGAACCCCAGCTCTTTCGACCTTCTTTGCTCAGGTCTCCTAGGTTCCTCAAAAAATTCAAACTAACATCATAGGTGTTAGAATCAAGAAAAAGCTCTGAACCAAGAAGAGCTAGCATAACCCTTCTAGCCATGAATAAACACAGCTGATCATCTTCATGGTCGAACTCCACATCAATGTGCCTTGTTAAGGTTTTAAATTTGATCCGACCGTTTTTCAAATTATCAAAATCTAGTTCATTTGTAGGAAAAAAGCCCAGATATTTTAAACACAGATTGTTTCAGTAATCAACATTTCGGGTTTCTGTAACCCACTCACCAGTCACGGCTGGTCCATCTATGGGTAAACCCCATATCACCTGCACATCTTGCAAGGTGACAGTTGCTTCACCAATAGGAAAGTGAAACGTGTTGGTTT
This sequence comes from Erigeron breviscapus, assembly GCA_034093135.1. Taxonomy (NCBI): domain Eukaryota; kingdom Viridiplantae; phylum Streptophyta; class Magnoliopsida; order Asterales; family Asteraceae; genus Erigeron; species Erigeron breviscapus. Next base: position 48,561,711 of record CM067167.1, on the reverse strand, counting down.
CTGGAGGCCATCTTTCCACCGACGCGTTGATTAAAGAATGATCAAGTTGGCAAATCGCCGCCTTGAAGAGTTGGAAAAACCCAGCATTCTTGAGATGCTGAACGACTTTGCTGGGCATACCAGCCTGCATTGCTCTAGTCAGCCCTCCATCACCTTTTCTACATCTTAGGAATATCACATCACGTTCTTGGGAAATATTGTATGAGCGATGCACATCTGGAGCTTGTAACCACAACAACTCTTGGTTTCTTGGTACACAGCTAAAATTAACAGAGGTCATTTTTGATTTTGTAAACACTAGTTTTGTTGATGATTGAAAAATGAGAAATATATGTTTGCTTATATGTTTGCTTAAGTTTGCGTGAACAACTATCAACAAATATGCATGTATATATAGTAAAAAGGCTGCTACGTTGCATGTTGTTTTTTTGTCGCGGCTCGTGAACCCGGTTTTGCAAATACCGGGTTCGAGTGTGTTGTCACATCATACTGCTGCATGCTGTCATATCTACTGCACGCTGTCACATCACCTGCAAAAGCCTGAAACCGGTATTTGAATTACCGGGTTCAAACTACTTTTTTCTGAAACCGGTAATGCTAATACCGGGTTCGAGGCAAAAAATCGAAACCGGTATTAGCATTACCGGTTTACCTTGTTGTACAAATTTTTTTTTTCGAAAACTTGTTTGACAAAACACCCTTGAAATACGACCGTTTCAAAAAAAAATTCAAAAAGGAAGAAAAAAAAAAAAAAAAAAAAAAAAAAAAAAAAAAAAAAAAAAAAAAAAAAAAAAAAAAAAAAAAAAAAAAAAAAAAAAAAAAAAAAAAAAAAAAAAAAAAAAAAAAAAAAAAAAAAAAAAAAAAAAAAAAAAAAAAAAAAAAAAAAAAAAAAAAAAAAAAAAAAAAAAAAAAAAAAAAAAAAAAAAAAAAAAAAAAAAAAAAAAAAAAAAAAAAAAAAAAAAAAAAAAAAAAAAAAAAAAAAAAAAATTGGGAGGGTTGAGAAAGTGATGAATGCCATGGAAAATGGTTGGGAGGGTTGGTTGGGAGGGTTAAAAAGGAAAAGTGAGTTGGAGAGATGTAATTGGTGGGATTTGGGAGGGTTTAGATTTTGAGCCACATGACTCCCTTCCCCCTTAGGGGCAAGGGTGTAGTCGGCAAAAAACATCGGCTAGTTTCAGCTTTTTGGCAAGGCTATAGCACATGCATCGGCAACTTTAATCGGCAAGTTTGGCAAGTTACATCGGCTAGTTTTGGCCGATGCTAGTGAACGTTGGGGAGCGTCTGCTGTGAACATTGGGAGCTTCTTTTTTTTTTGTCTTTTTTCAAATGTGAACGTTGGCAAGTTTTTGGCAAATTGGCAAGTTTTTGGCTACTACACTTGCTAGCTTTTGGCAAAAATTGGCTACTTATTGGCAAATCCACATGGCACTTCCTTATTGGTGAAAAACTTGCTAAAACTTGCCAATTTGCCAAGCATTTGGCACTACACCCTTGCCCCTTATAAATTAGTGAATCATGTTGAATATTTAGAAGATACTCGTAATATTGTACTCCTAATCATTTTCATGATCTGTTTTCCAAATTAGTAAATATAACTTATATTTAATTTTGTAAATTATTGAAAAAATTATGATATCTCTCTTTCGTTTTTCTATTTTTTATTTTTGACACCTAAATTACGCCAATTATATTTCTCTTTCATTTTATTTTCTTTTCTTCACAAAGTAGAGAGAGACACACTTCTAAAATTCTACTCCGTAATTGTTAGTTTGTTACGTTAAGAAAGAAATTTGTTAGCTGATGTAAAGTCTAAACACACACCATAGCACAACAAAAATTTAGTACTTTTTTTTAATGGGAAATGATAAACATAGCCCCGGGGTTATATATAACTTGTTAGGACATGCATAAAAGTATTGTATACTTTGAATAAAACCACCTCCTATAATTAAGCCTAAAAATCAGTGTACAACAAATTTATGCATGTCTAAACATATTAACCATAGCCCCGGAGGCTATGTATATCATTTTCCTTTTTTAATTTGGTGCTTTTGATTTTGAATTTGAAATATCGTTCAGCCTACAACTAGAACATAAATAAATAACACATGAGATGTTGCCGTTAAAAAAAAACCCATGGGGTGTGACAAATTGAGGTTCGTAGAAAGTAGTAGGCAAAATTAAAAAATAAGTTAAATTTGAAAGTCGCTTTCCAAACAAAGTCATGTGTATATATTCCAAGCGCGCATGTTAAATAAATAACACAAAATCGGCAATCCCCACTAACAAACACTTCCCGTCCACTTATTATTATTGTAAAATAAAATGTAAATAAAAGTTTGGTCAAACTCTCACATGAGTGGACACATAAAAAAAATAAAATTACTAGCAATGATAAATTGATCATAACGTACTGTACACACTATAGACTGTAGACATAGCAAATACTCGCCTATAAATCAAGTTCAGTTACTTTATTTGTTTAAGTGTTTTGGTTTATAAGAATGTCCTTCTTTTTTTTTTAGTCATTAAGTGTTGGATATATTAATTGCTGAATGTATAAATAATGTCTGTATGTATTAAGTAAAAAATAGGTAATTGACGATTATTTTTGTTTATTAAGTAACAAAAAAAATGAAATTTGACTGAATACATTAAGTTTCTTAATTATTACGTATATTAAGTAAAAAAGAACAAGGCCTTAAACAAATAATCATGTTTCATTTGTAGCTATTTAAACCAAAGAAATAAGTTTCATATCGTTTAAGTATTTTGGTTTATGAAAATGACATTATATATCAACTTCCAAACTCATAGCCGTAAAGATACACTAGGTCCATTTAAAAGCGATGGTTTTTTAATTTCATTGCTATTTTCATTCATCCTCGTTAAACGGATAAATGTTTCCTTGTTTAGTAAATGAATTTTAGAGGGTTTGCATAATCAGTTGTTTCTTGTATTTATAATTTACGTTCATTCAAAGAGAAAGCAGGAGAACTTAAAAAAATGGAAAGGTCGTCTTCAATTCGTAGTGAAGGGAAGAGTTGTTAGGAGTGGTTGGATTTCTGTTGGTTTTTAGTTAAAAGTTTAGATTTTTTGATATATTATTACCACCATATTCATATTCGTATTAATTTTATGATTATGAAAAGACCATGCTTGTAGTCATGAAAACTTTAGTTATACTTTCGAATAGTTTTACCATTATAAGTAGTAATTTTTAAGTACCATATATAACTTTAATTAACTTAGCACTTAGCGCAAGACTTGATACAACATCTTTTAAATGATATGGTAATATAGTAACCATAAAAATAAATAATTCAACTCAGTGCCAAATATTTAATAAATAAAATAAAGAAAGTAAATGGGTAAAATGATTTTTTCTTGTTCATGTTATCCTGAGTCTGACAAAAAATATTGATTTAGATGTACGCAGTTTAACCTGAATTTTTTTCGTAACCATTTCCAGTCATTTTTCTAACCATTCCAAAATGTTTACTTGTAGAGTTTTCAACCCTAAGAGCTAGCGTAAAGTAATATGATATTTGATCACAATATCTTAATTTTGATTTCAATTTCGAAACTATAGGTAAACTGATGCGGAAATGTCCAGGTTCACTGAACTGGAGGAAGCCAGCGAACCGAAGGAAACTGAAATAATAATGCCATCTGAACAAGCCATGTTGATTCTGCCAGCGGTGGCCCATTTCAGACAAGTCTTTTCTGAACCGGTCCAGTCACCAGTAATAACACTTCTCCAGTGGCAAGATTCTCCAGTGACCAACTCTGGTAGTCCACCAGTGAAGTACTCCAGTGAAGCGCTCCAGATGACCAGCTCCAGATGACTGCTCCAGATGAATACTCCAGTGACCAACACTGATGGCCCTCCAGTGGAAGTCCAGATTTTGTCTCCAGTTTCCAGATAATAAAGTTTCCACTGAAGTCGTTTGTGGGCCCAATAAAGAAGAATGACAGCTGTAAAGGAAGGCGCGTGTGACGATGACATTTCTAACGATATTGTGGGACCACTTACAGAGGAATGTTCCTAGAACCCCACGTTGTCCATTTTCTATTGGTCAAAATAAATTAGTGGCTTAGCATATTTTACAGCTTTTATGTATTATTTTATTATGTCGTTAATTCCTAGAAAATAGATGTGGCTATAAATAGAGGTTGTATTTCTCATTGTAAGAAAGTTGATGTTGAATGAAAATTAATAGAGCAACCTCTATTTCTTACAAAAATCTTCTTTTACCTTTATAGATCTTTGATCTTGGTGGTTAGAAGTGACCATTTTATCAATATTTGTGGTGACTTGTTCTTTATCAAATATTGTGGTGGGGTCTTTTAAATCTTCGGTTTCCTTTATCTGTAATCGTGGTGGCTAGACCTTTATCGATTATAGTGGTGGAGCGGAGTGTTTCCTTTATCCTTGATTCCGGTGGCTTGGCCTTTACGAATCTTGGTGGTGGATTCTTTTATCTATCATTTACTTTATTGTCTTGTTTTGTTGTTTGTTTCATATAAAATCCAGAAAATACCAAAAGTAGTCTTCCGCTGTTGTTTGTCGCGTGATTTACGCATCAAATTTGGTATCAAAGCCAAGTTTAAAAAAAGGTTTATTAATCTTTTTGTTCGTTGAGGTATTGTTTGTTTAGATCTCATTTCGATTTAGTCAGATCTGTTTGTTGGTCGCTTAGATCTAGTGGTTATTTGCTTAGATCTATTGATTGTGAATTATTGTTGGTTATAAATGGCATATAGGCGAGATATGACTTTAGAGGAAGCTCATAATGTTAGAAGAGATAGGCAAATAGAAGATCTACAAGAAGCTCTTGGTAAAATAGTCCACATGTTAGAAGATGGTGGTTTACGATTTAATCGAGAAAATATTGTTACTAGTGAAAGAGATACTGAATCTCAAGGTCCTAGTGAAAGACCTGATAGTAACCATAGAAGCTCTAGTGATTCTGATGAACCACATCCTAGAGAAAGGCGTAGGAGGCATAAGGGTGATGATACTAGGGATATTAAGATAGATCCACCAGATTTTAATGGGTCTTCTAACCCAGAAGAGTATTTTGAATGGGTTCAGGTGATGGACAGAATAATGGAAATAAAAGGTTATGATGATAGAAAAAGTTTCAAGGTTGCCATTATTAAACTTAAGAAATATGCTTCATCATGGTATGACAACATGAAATTTGAAAGGGAGTACAAGGGCAAAAGTAAAATCAAGACCTGGTCCAAACTAAAGGAGGTCATGCAGAAAAGATTTGTTCCCCAGTCGTACAAGCAAGATCAGTATCTACTGATGAATAATCTGAAGAAAGGTGCTAAAGAAGTTGTGGAGTATATTAGAGAATTTGAGCAACTGAAGACCAGAACTGGTGTAAATGAAACTGAAGAGCACACTATTACCAGATTTCTTGGTGGTCTGAACACTGCCATTACTGAGAAGATTGAGTTGCAGCCTATCTGGACGTATGAAGGTGCATGCAAGATGGCTATCCAGATTGAAAGACAACTGAAGAAGAAGGTTCCGTACAAGTCATTCAGTAAGGTTCCTGCCAGTGCAAGTCAACCAGTTACCAGATTTACTGAAGCTGTTCAGAAATCCTTCAGAGGTAAAGAAAAGGAAACTGGAGGATCAAAAGAACCAGTTGGAAGGAAATGTTTTAAGTGTCATGGCTTTGGTCACTTCCAGGCCCAGTGTCCTAATCAAATAGCCTTAACTACCAAAGAGATTGAATGTTTACCAGATGTCGACACTGAAGAAGGTGAAACAGTGTACGATGAAAAAGAAGATGAAGAGTCCTATGTTGGTGCAGATGTGGGAGAAATGTTGGTTGTCAGAAGAGTGATGCATGCTGATAAAGTTACCACTGATACTGCCCAGAGGAAGAACATTTTTCACTCCAGATGCACAGTCAACGGGAAAGTTTGTGATCTGATCATTGACGGTGGGAGTTGTGCTAATGCTGCTTCAACTTACATGGTAGAGAAACTGGCCCTACCTACAGTTAAGCACCCTCGTCCATACAAGTTGCAATGGCTCAGTGAAGGATCTGAGGTAAAAGTTAACAGACAAGTTACTATTCCTTTTTCCATTGGATATATTTATCAAGATAAAATTGTGTGTGATGTTGTTCCTATGGATGTTTGTCATATATTACTGGGAAGACCTTGGTTATTTGATAATAATGTTTATCATAATGGTCGTATGAATTCATATTCAATATTTGTAAGTGGGAAGAAGGTCACTCTGACTTCCTTAAAACCCAGTGAAATATTGAAAATTAATAAGAAAGACCAGCCCAGTAAGTCTTTGTACATGTCTCAAACTGAAGTTGAAGAAGAGTTAACTGGAGGCTCTCCAGTTATGATGTTACTGGTCGTTGAAAAATCTGGAGAGAAGGAGTTCACTGGTGTCCCCAGTCTCCTGGAGACTTTACTGAAGGAATTCTCTGACGTTTTCCCAGAAGACCTACCTGAAGGTTTGCCACCAGTAAGAAATTGAACACCAGATTGACCTGGTTCCAGGTTCAGTTCTTCCAAACAAAGCTGCTTACAGATGTTCGCCTACTGAAGCAAAGGAGTTGCAAAGGCAGGTAGATGAGTTGGTTGCCAAAGGTTATGTCAGAGCAAGCATGAGTCCTTGTTCAGTTCCGGATCTCCTGGTCCCGAAGAAAGATGGTTCGATGAGAATGTGTGTTGATAGCAGGGCCATAAACAATATAACCATTAGTATAGATATCCCATCCCCAGATTGGATGATATGCTTGATGAGTTACATGGCTCCAAAGTATTTTCAAAGATCGATCTCAGAAGTGGCTATCACCAGATAAGGATGAAAGATGGAGATGAGTGGAAAACTGCTTTCAAAATCAAGGGAGGTTTATATGAATGGTTAGTTATGCCTTTTGGCTTATCTAATGCCCCCAGTACTTTCATGAGACTGATGAACGAAGTTCTCAGGCCACTCATTGGTCAGTTTGTTGTTGTTTATTTCGATGATATTCTAGTATATTCAAAATCTGAAGCTGAGCATGTTAATCACCTGAAGAGTGTGTTTGAACTGTTGAGAAGATACCAGTTATATGGTAAACTGGAGAAATGTGATTTTATGGTGGAAAGTGTGATATTTTTGGGATATGTTGTGTCTAAGAATGGAATTTCTATGGATCCCTCTAAGGTTGATGCCATCAGATCATGGCCAGTTCCAACTTCAATCACTGAAGTGAGGAGTTTTCATGGACTGGCATCATTTTATAGGAGATTTATCAAAAATTTCTCTACAGTTGTGGCTCCAATTACTGACTGTCTGAAGAAAGGTGTGTTTAACTGGCCGAATTCAGCCCAACTAGCGTTTGAAGCACTGAAGGAGAAGCTCAGTTCAGCTCCAGTCTTATCCTTACCAGATTTTGATATGTTATTTGAGCTAGAATGTGATGCAAGTGGGGTAGGTATTGGTGCAGTTTTAGTGCAAACAGGGAGACCAGTTGCATACTTCAGTGAGAAGCTGAATGGATCTAAACTGAAGTACAACACTTATGATAAAGAATTTTATGCCACTATTCGTGCTATCACTCACTGGTCACATTATCTGAAGCCAAAGCAGTTTGTCTTATTCTCTGATCACGAAGCACTGAAGTTTATAAATGGTCAGCACAAGCTTAATGCCAGACATGCCAAATGGGTAGAATTCTTACAGTCTTATTCATTTGTTTCAAAACATAAAGCTGGAGTTTGTAATGTTGTTGCTGATGCTTTGTCACGAAGATACTCATTGTTGTCTATTCTAGAGGCAAGAGTGCTTGGGTTTTCATTTATAAAAGAGTTATATGTTGCAGACCCAAATTTTTCTGAAAAATTCACTGAAGCTAATCAGAAGGGACCATTTACTGTACAAGATGGTTTCTTATTTAAGAATGGAAAGTTGTGCATTCCCAGAGGCTCGATTAGAGATTTACTGATAAGAGAAGCACATGGAGGAGGCCTAGCTGGTCATTTTGGAATCAACAAGACTGGAGAGATCTTGACTGAACATTTCTACTGGCCAAGTCTACTGAAGGACGTCCAGAATATTATCAGTCGTTGTCCAACTTGTCACCAGGCAAAGACAACTTTTCACAAAGGATTATACACTCCTCTTCCAGTTCCAAACCAACCTTGGAAGGATCTCAGTATGGATTTTATTGTTGCACTGCCCAGAACCAGAGGGGAAAAGATTCAATTATGGTGGTTGTTGATCGATTTTCAAAAATGGTGCATTTTATTGCTTGTAACACAACCAATGATGCTTCAGCGGTAGCAAATATGTTCTTTAAGAAGATTGTCAGATTGCATGGAATCCCCAAGACAATTGTGTCAGATCAAGATGTGAAGTTTCTGAGTTATTTCTGGAAGACTCTATGGAGATTGATGGGTACCAGATTGATGTTCAGTATGTCTCACCATCCTCAGACTGATGGACAGACTGAAGTTACGAACAGAACAATTGGTATGTTGTTAAGAACACTGGTGAAGAAGACACTGAAGGATTGGGATCTGAAGCTTGCTCATGCTGAGTTTGCTTTCAACAGAGCTCCTAACTATTCTACCAGTAAATCCCCATTTGAAGTCTGTTATGGTGTCAATCCATTGACTCCCATTGATTTAATTCCATTTTCGATTGAACCAAAAGCCAGTATTGAAGCTGAAGCCAGAGCGAGAGAAATCAAGAAAATTCATACAGAAGTGAAGGCCAGAATAGAGAAAGCGAATGCCAGTTACAAGGCCAGAGCAAACAAGAATAGAAAGCAACCCAGTTTTGCACCAGGTGATCTTGTGTGGGTGCATCTGAGAAAAGAAAGGTTTCCAGCAAAAAGGAAGAGTAAACTGATGCCCAGAGATGAAGGTCCGTTCAAAATTCTGGAGAGATATGGCGATAATGCTTACAAGGTTGAGTTACCTGGAGATATGGCAATTTCAAGTACTTTTAATGTAGGAGATCTGATGCCTTATCTGGAGGATAAGTACCTCGATGACTTGAGGACAAGTCCCTTTCCAGAGGAGGAGAATGATGCGGAAATGTCCAGGTTCACTGAACTGGAGGAAGCCAGCGAACTGAAGGAAACTGAACTAATAATGCCATCTGAACAAGCCATGTTGATTCTGCCAGCGGTGACCCATTTCAGACAAGTCTTTTCTGAACCGGTCCAGTCACCAGTAGTAACACTTCTCCAGTGGCAAGATTCTCCAGTGACCAACTCTGATAGTCCACCAGTGAAGTACTCCAGTGAAGCGCTCCAGATGACCAGCTCCAGATGACAGCTCCAGATGAATACTCCAGTGACCAACACTGATGGCCCTCCAATGGAAGTCCAGATTTTGTCTCCAGTTTCCAGATAATAAAATTTCCACTGAAGTCGTTTGTGGGCCCAATAAAGAAGAATGACAGCTGTAAAGGAAGGCGCGTGTGACGATGACATTTCTAACGGTATTGTGGGACCACTTACAGAGGAATGTTCCTAGAACCCCACGCTGTCCATTTTCTATTGGTCAAAATAAATTAGTGGCTTAGCATATTTTACAGCTTTTATGTATTATTTTATTATGTCGTTAATTCCTAGAAAATAGCATGTGGCTATAAATAGAGGTTGTATTTCTCATTGTAAGAAAGTTGATGTTGAATGAAAATTAATAGAGCAGCCTCTATTTCTTACAAAAATCTTCTTTTACCTTTATAGATCTTTGATCTTGGTGGTTAGAAGTGACCCCTTTATCAATATTTGTGGTGACTTGTTCTTTATCAAATATTGTGGTGAGGTCTTTTATATCTTCGGTTTCCTTTATCTGTAATCGTAACCATTCCAAAATGTTTACTTGTAGAGTTTTCAACCCTAAGAGCTAGCGTAAAGTAATATGATATTTGATCACAATATCTTAATTTTGATTTCAATTTCGAAACTATAGGTAAACCTTTTTGCTAAAAAAAAAACTGTAACACTTAATCATATCATTTTCAGGGCCAATAGGATTGATGACCTATTAATAAGATCTTTGATTTTGAGATATTCCACTCAGATTTGAATTTCATATTTTACATTTGTCAGGGTACATTATTGCGATATTACTTTCTACAAAAATTTGACACTCATAATTCATTATTTATCTTTCTTGATCTATACATTCAATATATCGTTATTCTTTTCGAAACTGATATCATGATATATAGATATTACGATATTATGTCAAATTCGTGTGTGTTACCCTAGCGTTGTGCTTGCTTCTTCCTCCGATATAGAATATTAGTTTGATATAAAATAAATTTTAATTAATGATCAAATAAGCAGAAAAAACTATTTTAGAAAACCGAAGAGAGAATATAAATAAATTTGTCAACCAAAACTTTGTAACGAGTTACTAACAAATTATCAAAACCGAAAACACACAAACCCATTTGAAATCCGGGAGCCTGTATCTAGGAAGATTGGCTAATGTTAGTCAACATTAGCCAACATGAAATTTTATACTAGACTAATGTTAGTCAACGTCGTGTAACTAGCATTCGTAGATATGTAGCTTGCTCTTGTATTGGTTTGCTTTTTAGCTTGGTTTACATATATACGTCATGTATATAGGAACTATGCACGACATGTATATAGGACTAATATGGTACTTTGCCATATTACTTTTACGCATTTGGTTCATGTTGTTATAAAAGCTAATCGGGGTATCCTTTAATCAAAAATTTTTTGGCTGTAACCTTAATCAAGCCCATAGGTAATATGGGCTCAGCAGAAACATCATTCAAGCGGCCCAAAATAAGGTTTAAGTTTTCTAATGAAAGAGAGGACATAAGAATGAGGTATAAGTTTTCTAGAATAAATAAATGAAAAAATTGTCTGCTTACTTAATAATCAATGGGAAATTTGTCTGCTTACTCAATAAACAATAGAAAAATCCTTTGTTTTTCTATTTTCGGGCTAAACACAATGTATAACATTGGATTGGCTTGACATCACATCACACTTCTTTAATTAGAAATAAACTGACAATAACTAAAATTTCATTTTTAAGTCCTAAGTTAGGTATCTTTCTAAGTCAAAGCCGACAAACAAGTTTATGTAAAGTACTTGTTTTCTAGTACTCTTTAATAATCATAAATGACTGTATCACATAAAATTACATTATCATATTAATGTTGAAAAAAATTACTCATTTATACTTTAACATTAAATATAAACTATATCTTAAGGATATAGAATGCAATGAATATGCCATGTGTTTTAGGCAATGATAGAGTAGCAATGACCTCAAGTTCATTGGGGAACAATTAATATAAAAATAAAAGATAAGAATAGCACTAGTAATGATAATAATAAAAAGAAAAATTATAGTCAATTTTCTGATATGGTTTTGGTCCAAAAAGAGAGAACAATTCAAACTGGATGTGGGAGTATCACCTATTCAACGCACGTTGCCTACTCAGACAAAAGAAAACAAACATACACATGTATAATGTATGTGGCTATGTGCTAATTAAAATATATCAATATATGATAGAAAAAAAGGATTTTAAAATATATTATGTTTTTGAGGCTTTTTTAAAAAATGGGATTGATGAAAAGAAGGTAAATGATAAGATAAAAGTTAAATTAATCAAATAGAACATTTACAGACTCAAAAAGTTAGGCTTGAATATTTAAAATGAGATAGTAATAAACTCTGGACATATTTTGTCATCTACAACATGTAGATAATATACAATTGCTTAAACAAAATTTGTTGCACATGACAAAAATATGTTTCAAGCTCATCATTATCCGAAATGAGACGAAAAGACTAATAAATGTTAGTGTAAAATGAATCTTATTATTTTTGGAATGATTTGAAAGGAATCAATCTCTTCTATTCTCATATCTTTATTTTTTTTTTCCGTTCATAAAATAACTCATGAAGAGACATTGGGAGTAAATTACATGTATGGTTTCTAACTTTCTATGATTTGGCCTGATTTGAATCATTCCTAACCTTTTATATTTATCTCATTGGTTCTACTATGTGGATTTGGCTTGGGCTTCTGCTTCAGCTTCATTAATGATCCATTTTTTTAACGTGTGTTAGATGACATCCATTAAGCACCTGGGGGGCTTTTCCGTGCTTTCACCACAACAAACTTGCACCGATAGTTTTGTACCGTATCTTTAAACACAAACGATGTCGGATTATTGACAGAAATGCGCCAAGACCAAAAACCAAAACCAAAACCAAATGTAAACTGAAAACCGATTTTCTGAGCTAGAACATGTTGCCTCGTAACAAAAAAGAAAAAGAAAAAAGGATATTGGACTACCAATGAAGCCAAATCTAAACATTATAAGTAGTGGAGGCAAATATAAATAGTTAGTAACTATAAATGAAATCTGACAAAACAATAAGGACCATCCGTGTAATTTAGTCAATAATTTGAAGAACTGTATTATATAAGTTTGGACTTTGGAACTTCGTCACTTTATTTAACTTTATATTAAGTTAGGAAGATTGTATGTGTGCTACCAACTCATGCTCTTCCAATCTTCTCCCAATACATTAATCAAACAACAAATTAAACCATTTTATCTCTAAGTTATATATGAATTTTTAGGGAAAAAAAGCTAATTTCAAACACACACGAACACACAGACCTAAGTAAATTAAGATAAAAGTCAGTGGGTCATTTTGATGTGTAGACAATGGTGGACATATATTTTTTCCAAACAATTTATTGCCTATCTATATCTATTTATACAGTATTATAAAGCATTTGACTTCTTTTTTTTTTCCAAAAAATAACTTGAAATCCAATTTGAATAGTACTTTTGATTAAGATTATTTACAACATACATTATTTAACCCTAAAAATAAATACACTGCCTCTTTTACATCAATTTTTTTTACATTAATTAATAACTTCACCGTTACCGTTACCGTCGCCGCCGCATTGCACGGATATGTGAATAGTATATTTATACAAAGCTTTCTTCCGCTCAACGAGGCTAAGTGTAGCAAGCGTCATAAATTGAGTTCACGCAACTTTTGAAAACCAAAATGTTTGTTTGGCAAGTGTTTATTTAGCAGTAAAAAGATACATAGCCAACTTGGCATTGTTTAAGGTTGGTGACTAAAGTGTTGCATGAAAAGTCACTTGAAGTAGGGCATGGAAAGTCACTTTTAGTAGGATGTATGTATTAAACTACAGCTAAAAACACAGTGTGTCTTTAGTGGAAGTATCAATAAATAGAAAATTGGTGTAGTCACAAAAACTTAGTTCATTTGCATGTAATATATCTTATTTAAATTTCAGGTTTTTATACATTCAAGGGAATTGATTAATTCTCCTAAAAAATAGCCTAATTTTTTTTTAAAAAACCTTAAATTATGACAAGTATCAATTTATTCTCTTTTTTAATTTCCTCCTTTGATTTTTCCATGTGGCGAGGATTTTTAGACCATTTTGTTAGGAGAATTAATCATTTTCCTACATTTACTTGTATTGTATATTGTAAATTATTTATAGTAATCTTTACTCGTATAGATACACGATAGAGAATCATAAACAATGACATAAAGGTTGGAAATACTCGGCGAATACTCAAGAGTCGGAGATTGACTGAAGCGTTGTATTGTGAGTCGTTAGGCGGGGAGCACTTGGGAAGTACTCGGAAGTACTCCCAAGTCCATAATCCATCGGCCTTGGAATGCATAACATCTTTTGTAACCATGATGCTATATGTATGATTTATAATTAGTATTTACAAAATGATCGATTGATTTTTATATATAGTAAAAGACAACTTTTTTTTTAGAACGACATTCTAATCTACTCATACTCCTAAGTTACACGCATGCCTGAGATGAAAACCAGGACTCTCGAAAAATCCATATTAATCCACCCCACAAATGTGAGAAATGAGACTCGAACCCAGGTGACTTAACTAACCTTTTATTGACCAATCACATCTCTCTGATCTTTAAAATTGAACATTGATAATATCATTATTAATCTAAATATAAATTAAAAATCTTAATAATCATTATCCAAATATATTATATATTAGTATTTATAATTTATTAGAAAATCTTACTAATTTACACTTTTTTATTTTCTCAATAATTTACACTTTTTAGCCTCACTAAATACTTAATTTATAATTATTACATTTTGTTACTTATGAAGTTGAGAAATTTTTTTAGATTTTCACATTCAATTAACTTATTTAACTTTCAATATACTATTTATATTTTCCCCCCATAAAATATTAAAACTATATGTTAACTTATATTTTCAATGTGTATATAAATCAGAAATATCAAATATGTGTAAAACTATTTTTAAATATTTTAATACAATTATTTTAACCTACCGCATGTATATATGATACATTGTTTTGAATAAGAAATAAATGGTACAGTGCTCATGTAAATTGTTATTATTTATATCAAAAGCTGGTTTGTAGTTACATGCTCAGTTTTTAAGTACAGATCGACCATTGTACATTAAGATATCTCGAGTTAAGGTGATGATAAACTACCAATGTCAGATAAAAAAATATAAACATATATTGTTTAAAAAAATATTACAAAAGATGAAATGCAATATATGCGTTCAATTTTTTATAATTACAATCTTTTAATTTGATTTTATTTATATCTTTTATATTTGAATTTACATATTTAACAAATCAACTTACCTTGAAAATGATATAAACATCTAGTGTATTTTGCATAAATGTAGTAAATAATATCAAAAAACTTATTTACGTATAAAGTGTTTATATTATTTATTATGAAGTTTTTATTTCATGAGACAATATTTTATAGTTAATACCAATTTATTTTGAGAAGAATTTTTTATAATTTTTTTTGGTGGAATAGGTATTATTATAAACAAACTTGCATATATAGATTGTGAGAAGAAGTCAAAAGAAGGTGTTGCAAAACTAATAGACCCGAGTTTGGGAAACCCGATTGTAAACAGGCATTTTACGAATCATTTTCTAAAAACCCGGGTGATAAAAGCCATTAGGTAGAAATATTTGGCGAACCCATGACCAGGAATTTGGGAAACTCATGAGCCTAGTTTCGAAAAAGTCGGGTTTATCAGTTTTTGCAAAGCCATGGACTCTCTATCTTTGAAACTTCTTTTATAAAAACATCTACTTCATCAAAAAATTCATTTAAATCGTAACTCAAAATAGTAACGTCTTATATCAATTCTATTAATTATCCCCCTCCAATATTGATTATGAATTTACGTTTCTACCTTTAAAACTAGGAATTTTCATGCCGTAAGTTTTTGAAAACGTTTACGTTTATGGGTGGGGTTAAAAAAAACCACAAATTTATAGGCGACAAAAAGTATTGAAAACCAAAAGTTTAAAAATACAAAAGAAATGTTAAACCAAAAAATTAAAAAGAGAACAAAAAAAAAGAAGAATACGAAAACCAAATGAAGAAGTAATAAAAAAACAAATGTTACATGTAAAAAAGGTATAAAAACCAAGTGTTTAAAAGAATATAAAAGATATATAATGCAACAAAAAACCAAAAAAAAACCCCGAAAAATAGAAAATTAAAAAATATATAGCTTTTTAAAATATAACATTTTAAAAAGTTATAAAAAAATGTTAAATGTAATAAAGATATAAAAAAACAAAATGTTACAAAAGATTAAAAAGGAAAAAATTATATAAAGTTAGGGGGTTGAAGTAATAAAAAATAAACAGGAAGGACAGAAAAGTAAAGGGAAAAAAAGGAGGGACCAAAGTGTAAATAGTTTATTACTAAATAAAAACTTTAAAAAAAAGAGGGGGAGAGAGTTTGAACCTGTGACCTCCACCCCTATAGGCATAGAGACCAACCACTGAACTAAATTCATATTTTGTTTTATAATTGTTAATTCTTATAATTATATTTAAAAGGCAGGTAAAGACAAAAAAAATACTGTTCACATCCATTCCTTTATTATAGTAAGTAATGAGTAATAATCCATTATTCATGGTCTATCATCAATGCATCTAAATTCAAAATTAACCTACAACTATATTATTTTCAGCGGCACAGAATTAAAAGCCTTAAAAATTGTATCCATCATAACACGCAGGTTTCGTGTTATTTTCTCTTAGGACCATCTCGTTTGAATAGTTTTTACTATTAAAATTCTAATTAGCAAGTTTGTTTTTGAAACAAAAGATCAGATTAAACATGATGGTTACAGAAACAATTGAAATCGATCACAAGCAAAAAACCTGGCTAGTCTACTACATATGAGTCAAACAAAGCTAGATTGCCATCCTCAAGTAACTTGAATAGAATTAACTTTTACCCTTTACCTTTTTAACCTTCTAATAGATATTGTATACAGTTCTCATATTTTTCGCACTAACTTTAGTTTATCTAATGCTTTAAATCTCAAACACATTTTTGTTACCGAATAAATCCTTAATTCTTTTTTTTTCTACCTATATATCACCATCAAATTCTTTGACTTTGAAGAAGTTTCACAATGAAACGCGGATACAAATTAGCCTCAAGATAGTGCAATCGTTTTGAAGATTCAAATCTACTCCGTAATTATTTTCTTTAAAAAATTATAACTTGATATCCTTAGAATCATAATCAAATGATGATTCATATGAAAATGTCTTCAAGCTATGGTAGTACCAAAACAACTGATGTTTGGGGGGATGAGCTTCAAATCAAAATCAAACCATAAATAAACTAAATCGAAAGTGATGCAAAGCGCACACTCTTTAAATAAGCTAACAAAATCCTCCTTTATCTTCAGGATATTAGTATATATGCAATAATTCTAACTTTATAAAACATATAATTCTAACTTTGACTTTGCATGATCGTTTTAAACGTGAGAAAACATCAAATTTGAACGGAAGCGCAGAACTACGTTTAATGTAAGGGCATTCTGGCTACGGTTTGCTTAATCTATGTAGTCTAAGGTCTTGTTTTTTTTTTTTACTTAATCATTCAGTAAAATTTTATGTTTTTTTTACTTAATAAACAAAAATAACCGTCAATTACCTATATTTTACTCAATACATACAGACTTTATTTATGCATTCAATCACTAATACACTCAGTACTTAATGACTACAAAAAAAAAACAGGCCCAAAGGTGGTGTTTGTTTAATGGCTTAATAAAAAAGTCATAACTTAATCAAAAATACTTAATCCATTAAGTCATCAAAAGTATTTGTTTTTTTGACTTAATAAACAAAAAATAACTGTATTGACTTAATTCATACAGACATTATTTATCCATTCAATCACTTTATCAATTCAGTCACTCAATAGTTAAAAAAACAAACAGGCTCTAATTTTTTAAATAAAACTCTCTTTTTTATTTGTGTGCATGTAAAAAAAATAAATATATATGAGATATAGATTTAGATCAATGTATTTAACATTAAATTTTTGAAAAATTTTACTAACAAAAAACTAAAAAAATCGTATTTATGCAACTGTATATGTGAAAATGAGAACACTTAAAAATTACATTTTAAATGAGAACACTTAAAAATTACATTTTAAGTGAGAACACTTAAAAGTCCACAAACTAACATAGTGTATAACTAATTATCATTACTTAAGTGTTTAACAACACATTGATATGTCAAAATCGAGAAAATCATATTTTTTGTTTTGTGCATCCATCTTGGATGCATATTCATCAAAATTGATGCATCCAACAAAAAACTTGATTTTTTCAATTTTGACGGATCAATGTGTTGTTAAACACTTAAATAATGATAATTAGTTATACACTATGTTAGTTTTATGGACTTTTAATGCATCAAAATGATATTTTTAAGTGTTCTTATTTTAAGGAGTTCTCACTAGAGTGTTACCCAATATATATATATATATGATGGGGGAAGTGAATATGAGGTTGTCTCCCATTTAAGTTTAGATGGGGAACCCCTCACATTTATTTTTTTAATCATAAAATTCATAGGGGACCATGGTTTTATTTAAAATACAAAAAATTATTAAAATATTTGAATGTGAGGTGTTCCCCATCTAAGCTTAGATGGGGAACAACCCCATATTCACTTTTCTATATATATATAATGGTTCAATAATTAATGATCCAAGTTTGATCATTTTTCATCTTCCATCTTAGGTGCGTTGGCTACAAGTTATAAACATATTGTATACATTTTAAGTAAAGGTTTATATATAGGTGTTATTTGATTTAGAAGAATTATGAAAAAATTTAAATTATAATTTGATATTTTAATATGTTCATATGTGAGTAATACATATATATATATATATATGTAAATATATTCGTCACATATAAACATAAGTTAAACTTAATAGTACACATAAACATATGTGAATGATTTTGATTAGATAAATAGGGTTGTGATCATTTGAAAACTAAAATTTTCGTGAAAACTAGAAAACTGACCAAAACACACTGTGATCTGAATTTAACACAATATGTTTTTAATGTGTTTTTTAGAAAACACATTGTGTTAAGTTCATATCACAGTGTGTTTGAACAATTTTCTGATTTTCACGCGCTATCAAAAACACATTGTGATTTAAAACTTAACACAATGTTGTTTTTAGATTACACAATAAAAACGCATTGTGTTTTTATAAAACACAATTAAAACGCATTGTGTTAAATTCAAATGACAGCGTGTTTTGGCCAGTTTTCTAGTTATCACATAAAATTTAGTTTTCAAATGAACATTACTTAAAATACTTAATCGTTATGTTTATTTTAATAAAAAAAGTGTTAATATTTTATAAGAAAAAATATTATAGAAACTGGAGCTAGCCTATCACGAAGTGTTATTTGGAAGTTATATATATAAATGGGTAAAAATGCAACTTGACGCGCATACACATACAATACTGAACTTTCTCAGCTCCAAAAATGGCAAAAATACATCCTAATTATTGCATTCTTTCATCTTCATCATCTTCTTCGTCATCTTTCTGTTCAAATCAAAGAGAAACATACACAGTATGGATGAAATCACTTGTGCTAAACTCAAACGGGTATACAGTTTACGACTCAAATGGAAAGGTCGTTTTTCGTATAGATAATTACGATAGCAAGTGTAGCAGTGAAGTTTATTTGATGGATCTTCAGGGTAACGTTGTATGCACAATACTTAGAAAGGTATATATATTTATTTATATTTCACATGCATGATATGAGATGTTAATGTTTTACTATATATGATACATTTTTGTAAATATCATTTATGTAATATTGAGACTAAATTACGAGCTTTGTGTTCGAAATGATTAATTTTGCAGAAACTACTTACATTCGGGTTATGGGATTGTTATAACGATAAAGATTCTAGTAGACCATGGTTTAAAGTCGTTGGAAAAACCTTCGATTTATTCAATCATAAAGAATCTGTTTACGACGTTATATTTGGTACCAATGATGCACAAAGTAAAAGTAGGTTGAACCATAGAATACAAGGATCAGTTCACAATTTGGAGTTCAAGATAATTGATGGTCAAGGAAGAGTCGCAGCTGAGGTGAGTACGTCTTTGTTAACAAAGCTTTTAGTTTTCATTATTTTGGTATTTTATTTCTTTCTCAAAGTTATGATATATTAACGAGTATCATAATTTTATGTTGTAGGTACGAAGAAAACGATCACCTTCAGGGGTCGTGTTGGGTGAAGACGTGTTGGGTGTGACCGTCGAGCCTTATGTGGATCACATCTTTGTAATGGCTCTAGTTGCGATACATGGATTAATCCATCACAAAATGTAGATATTCATCATATCCATTTTTTGCTAATCGATATGCAAATCATCAAGAAAGACTAGTAGACATAGATTTCATACCGGAAGCTTGTTTTCCGAGTCTGGTTTTTGTCACATAATTTTTGTGCCGATTAGTTCAGTTATTGTACATTTGTGCTCTCATATATATTTCGGTTATTTGTATAAATAAATAGATGAGTCAAGTGAGTGAACTTTTTTTACTACTAACGGCATTTGTAATGTTCACGTCATCATGTAACACCAACAACATCATATTTTTTCGAGGAACATATAGATTAAAAATATCATTTTATATTAAAAAAAACTATTCAAAACATTTAATATGTTTAATTTAACTTAATCATCATATGAGTAAGTCTAAAATCTAGTTAATATTAACTATAATAACCAGACGATTAAATAATTAAAAAGTGCATCAAAGAGATAACTACTAGTATTAAGGTGTCACGACGTGGGGTGCACCTCCCTTATTTGAATATATATATGGTATTGTCCCTTTGTGAAAGTGTTGTCATCTGAAAATGGCGAAGCAATACAAATATGGCATAACATGCGTACAACAGCATACCCAATTTGGATATCCTGGGTATTCATTATATGTACATTTAATAAATTTTAGGGGACAAATTAATTATTTTTTTTTCCTTATAAACATCCACTGTACGCATAATTACCCTTACAAATATAGTGAAATGTTAGAAATAATAATCCCTTACGTGCATAAAAAACTTGTACTTTTTATATCAACAGTCCACCCCTGAATTTTATAGTAAGTGTACAATTATTTAATGCACCTTAATAATCTGGATGGGTGGGTGGGTTCGTTTCTAAATTCTAAATACTTAAGGAGAACATATGTGACATGATGAACAAGTAACAATGTTTTAAAGAATGAGTCCGGCCAACACATTTCAAAATGTATTTGCATACATACATTAAGGAGAATCGATATCTCATATTTAATGAAATTACATTTTTAAAACGAGGCAATGAGACTATGAGAGATCAAAGTATGTGCCTGCAAACCTTATCAAACAGGTAAGGTATTTGTATAGTTTGCAGCTTTCACATGCTTTTAATTAATGATATGCTTTTTAGGTCCATGCCTTATCATCATCTTGTACACCATCAACAAACATCACCCCTCATCCAATCATCCATTGTGTAGCATGTGGACGCATACCTCTACTCGGCGGTAGATAAACTGCTTCTAGGAAAACCGAGAGAAACTGCTTCTAAGAAAACCGAGAGTGTTTATAAGAATATTATGTGCATAGGGGGAGCAAAGAATCCAAATGTTGTAAACAAAACAAAAAACAAATCTGACCCATATACAACTATTTCATTCAATATTTGTTATACTTATACATATGATAATTCACAAGATGGAACTGAAGTTGAACAGAATCATGGATTTATTATTAGGAGGTAGCATGCTAACCTACATGATATCTTCACACAAAAAACCTCGACGAGATAAACAAGAAAAAAGAACAAAATAAATCATGTATACGAATTTACATATATTGTCTGATACAGATGATCCGTGTACCATCGCTAGCATCTCTTTGTGTTTTTTAAGTTTCGTAGGGCCATTACAAGTTGTTGTCTTTCACCCTCTACCTCTGCAAACTTTAGACTTATTTCTGAATATCTTTCTTGCATTTCCTTCAATTCTACTTCCATTAACTTGTTTTTGTTCAACAATTCCATTTTGTCGGATGATACCTCCAGGATTCCTTGCTCTCTGTTCTTCTTAACCACGGTTTTAATGGCATCGTCACTAAAACAATGTAAAAACATATCAGTTTCTAAAGTTCAATTTGTTTTCACGATTCTAAATGAAATGAAGAGTGCATGTGATAGCAGGTCTTGTTTACCAGAAATGAATATGGTCAAAACTAAAAGAGAAAAAGGGTATAAACGAGCGGAAATGCACAAAAAATCATTAATTTTCAGGTATAATGTACCTTATGGTTGCAGGGTCTGAAATTTCAGCTGTAGATACCTGTGATTGAAGATGAATAATCATGATGCAAGTCATGTAACGATAGTTGCAATACACTTGAAATGCACAAACACATCCAATCTAAAAAAATACCTGTGGACTTTCAATGTTTTGATCAATAACCTCCAATCGTTTTTCCAACTCTTCGATCTTATGTTGAAGATCTTTTTCTTTCTCCAAAAACGAAGCTTCGGAGGATTCTAATGCAGTTTCTTTTAGCTTTATTTGACCCTGTTTATACGAGGTTCCAGGATCAGCATCTCATTATTAGCATCATGAAAAAGGGGAAATTTAGTTTATTCATTCCGTCAAATTGCAACCTTTGACTAGAAAGTATTTGACAATTTACCAAATGTTTTTTCACCAATACATATCACCTATCTATAAAGCTGTGCTTTGCTTTGCAAAATTTTTTACCTATCTGTAACCTTGTAAACATATCTGTCACACAAACTATCCACAAAATAGTTTTTGGACAAAAACTGCTTCTGGTCAGCCTGATATGTACCAAAATTACCAGTTTTAAACCGACCCGTTTTAACCCACCCATTTTTTCACAGCTATTTTTTACTTTCTACTGATGACAAATGACACATGGGCAATTTTACATTGGAATGACATGTACAGGAATAACAAAACTTGCCTCTAGTAATTTGATTCGGTCCTTCATACCAGTGACCTCTTTCATGCTACGAGGAACAGGACCAGATTTGTTATTTCTGGGAGATGGTTTGCTCCCCTCCTTGAGCTTTTTCTCTATATGAATAATTGCTTCATCTTTCTTCTTGAGATTACCCTTTAGTTGAGACACTTGCTTCTTCATATTCTCTTTCTCCGATTCGCACTCTTTAAAGAACTGTTTCATGTCGTTGCATCGGGTTTTTAAACGTTCTATCTCCGATTGTAGCCTTTGAACTTCATTATCCTTGTCCCTTTTAACATTTCTAAGCTCACTCAATTCTATCTTTGAGCTCTCCAATTCCATCTTTACCAAACGAATCTCGTTCTCAAGATCATTTCTTTCACTACCAAGATTTTCAATCTTAGCATCGTAACTAGTTTTTTGATTTTCAAGTTCATGAGATAAATTCTCAATCAGTTTCTCTATATCCTCTAAAAGTTTCGACTTTAGAGATATTTGGCCTGAAAGATCTGCCAATTTGTGCTCGTATCGTTCCTCGAGAGAGTCAAATTCTTCTTTGACTTTCTTGACCGTCTCTTCAAGAATCCTTTTTTCCACCCGGAGTTGATTGGCTTCATCCATGGCCTTAATGGCTGCAGTCTCGTTTTCCTGAAAAGCCGCCGTCATTTCTGTGGACAATCTTCTAAATTCTTCTTGAAGTTTCCCTGCTGTATTAGCATTCTGTACTTTCACTTTTCTTAAATTTTCCTCAGCACGAATGGCTCTTTGCTCCTGCTCGACTTTTAAACTCATAAGATCTTCCATATCCGCCTCAAACCCATGAGCTTGATGATCCAAATCTTCCTCAAGATTCTTGATATGGGTTTCGAGCTCTTTGATTGCAATCAATGATTCTGACAATTTTTCCGATTTTATTATGAGCTCACTGCCTAAGTTTTCTATCTGGGATTCAAGTTCGTTTACAGAAGAGTAAGTAGTTGAACATTCATATTGCATTTTTAGTTGTTCTTGAAGTTGACTTTGCTCCAGCTTGTAAGACAGGTCGTGGTTTTCCTGCTTTAAAATCTCATAATCGAGAGCAATTTGCTCCATTTGTATTTCGAGCTCGTCTTTATCTCTTTTATATAACTCTATTTCGTTATACAGATCGATTATTTTTTGCTCCTGTAAATATGCATCCTTCAGGCCACTGTGTTCTCTAACGATTTCTTCCAAAGCCTTTTGATCTTCATCATCATCTGTCTCGGGTTTAGAGGTGACTTCTTGCAACTTTGGAGCAACAGAACATTTTGACTTTGACTCGAGCATCTCATCTAGGTCCCGAACAGCAAGAATCAACTCCGCATTTGATTCTTGCGTTTTCTGAAGTTGTAACCGGAGATTGGAATTCAGATCCTTTTCATAATTCAGTTCTTGTCTCACTTCATCCAAAAGAGCCCACGGATCACCACCCTCAGTCAACAACTTATTGTTGACATTGACTTTGACTTTCATCTTTTGACACTCCTCCTTCCATTCGTTCCTCTCTTCCTTAAGGGCAGCTACCTCCCTCGAAAGTTCCTGACCTTTTTTGCTCTCCTTCACAATTTGCTTGCGAAGGGTTTGTAATTCCATCTCTGAGACCTCAGCTTGCCTAGCTACGATTACAAGTTCGGCCTTGAGCTTTTTGATAATATCATTAGGAGAACCCTCCTCGGATATTTCTCTTAAGAGAGTTTCCTGTGGACTTATCATAGACAAATCATCTGTACTTGATTCGTGAGCTGAACCATCTAACCAGTCCCATTGTGATGATCTTTGATATTGTTCTTCATATATTGTTGTTGTCGTCGTTGAGGATTCATGAGTCAATTTAAAAATCTTTGGATCAGGTTCTCGTGGGGTGTCAAATCCGGAACTGCTATCAGAACATGAAAGTGTGATATCAGATCCACTGGACGCCCCGCAGTCTCTTTTAATGTTTTCAATCGTAGCCCCTTGATCCTGATTACAGATAAATTCGCATATAAGAGGCATTATAAGAAAACAAAATCCATCCCTAAATACTTGCATTTTAATTCACATCAAGTTTGTATGCAATTGTACCTTATTTTTTCAACTATAGCATTTCTAATTTAAACTCATGATTTTCATGAAAATCCTCACATATATTTAGGGGTCGGTTTGGATCTGTGTTTTAGATTTGATTACTTTGAATCGAAGAGTAACCTTGTACATAATAGATGTTCTTAATACATTAAACTATAGTATAAGAAAATAAAATCAGTAAATGCAATTTTTAACCATCATAACTCATTTGACCAGTTTTTTAAACCTGTTTTAGTAGTTTACTATTACACTCGTTTGGCTCGTGAAGATACTACTTTATCGGAATCTATAAATTCATAAGAAAAAAGGTTGAAACCGTGACCTCTAGTCTAGTTTCAAGATTATTAGAAGAAAAATCGGTTTGTATTTAGTTGTTAGCAACAATGAGCTTACTTCAGAAGGATCACTTCTAATGCTTCCTTGAATATCACCATTGCTAAATTGTGCCCTCGATATCTTACTGTCTTCATTCGCATTTTCACTTCCATCAACCTCCCTGCATAAATTTACAACAATATGTTCAGCACTTTGAATGGACATAAAACCAACAACTTGAAACACATAAAAACAACACCTACCTTTGATCTTGCACCCTTTGAATTGATACCTAAATCAAACAACATCTAAAACCATTAAATTTAAAATAATGAATCCACTCATATTAAACGAAAAAAGAAACTAATAAGGGACTAACATGAAGTAAACCCGTGGATTTTGCGTATTTGAGAGGCAGAGAAAGAGAAGAAAGCTTTGTAGCCTCGGCATAAGTTGAAAAATCAATCGAAACTTCTCCAACAACACCAAATATGGAAGAACTCTACAAGATGTGAGAACCTCATAAATAAAATACTAAATTTATTCAAGTGTCTTGATTTACAAGCAAATAATAGTACATCAGAATGAGTACACATCAATGTATACCGTTGCCACAACAAATCGAAAGACTTTCTCATTGAACTTTCCGGTTTTTTGATCCTGAGTGAACTTTACAGTTTCATAATGTGGTTTTTCCCAGTAACAACATCCATCTTTAATTTTTGCTTTCTCTAGTCTTGCTGTTGGCTTAACAGCATCACCCGGAATCACTGCTATTGTTAAAGAATCTCCCCCAATTTGTGCTAACTGCATATGCACAAACAATAATCCATGTCTAAGGATCTTGCAAACAACAAATGCAAGTATGAATCTTTTTTTCACAACTATAAAATATACCAAAACAGCAACCATTATAACTGTTTACATAATTAAAAGCTTAATAATTTTGTCCCAATTTTCAGAAAAGTGCCAATCTTTGAGGCAAATTTGAGTAGCATCAATTTGCAGAAGTTGGATCATAAATCACACTATCAAGTTTCACAAACTAGATCTTTTAATTGTCACATTTAGATGAATAAGAACACACACACACACACTGACTGTAAGTGGCCCTAAAAATGCAAGAAATTAGCACCCATCAAATTCTTTTTTTTGGATATAATATATGAATAAGAAACTAAAAAGCTTCCATTTTTACAACTTTCATGACTTTTGTCAGGAAAACAAAATGCCCAATAAACCTCAAAATTCTAAATATAGGCAATTCATTAAGAACCTTACATACACATTTACACTCAATCTTTTCAATATATACATACAACTACACACAAACATAATTCACCTGAGTAGCATGAAACTGCAGCTTAAAAACAGCTTTGATCTTGTTCTTGTCACTCCTCCATCTTGCTGACTTAAACATTTTTTATGTTTATGAAATTCTTTAATTTTATGATATAAGAAACGACCCCATCTTGAGAAAAACACAATGCAAGTAAAGATTGAAGATATTTATGTTTTTGGGGGTCAGCCAGTCAGTCAAGAAGACAATGAAGAACTTGTGAATGTATTTAAAGAATGAGCTTAAAAGTAAATAAATACAAGCAGGGCAGATCTATTAAAAACAAAGAGCTCTTCTTTCTTTCTCTCTCTGAATATATATAACAAAATAATAATTAATAAAAGTGTATATGCATCTGCTACATATAGTTTGTTGGAAAGGAAGACATTATTAAATGTTGGTGGGCTTACATTTTACAATTAATAAAATAAATATTAAAAAAAATTGGAGACAAGTTTACGAAAAAGTGAAAAAGGGAAGCTTCTCTTAGATTTTTTATGTCTCAAGTAATTGTTTCTATTGTCTTAAAACTTAAAAGAATATAAAAAAGCCAAAAGTCGAGAAATTTATACAAGTTACTAAAATAGTTATTATTATTTTGATTTTGATTTTGAGGGGTAAAGTCATATAAGTCATAAGTTATAGTTTAGATTTGAGTTAATGACATAAATCGTTCCTGTGTTTTACCTAAATAGTCACGTTTCGTCCTTTAAAATTAAAAACCTCAAGGACAGTCCTTTATAGAAGGATAAAGATCTCCAAAGAGGAATCTTGCTGTGTAGGTTAATTTTCCATGGTAATAGTTCATGTTATAAAGTAATATGTATATTGGATTTGAAGATGAATATAGAACTTGGATTTGAGTTTATTTTTTACAATTTATAAAATACTCATATATATGTTTGTTTGTAGAACTCGGAATCCATGGTCCTTTATTTATGAAAAAGACATTAATACCACTCACGTGGAAGGCACGTGAGGGTGTTAACGGATGAGAGATGACGGTCAAATAGTCAAAGGACCAAACGTGATCCTTATCTTTATATAAAGGACTGTCCTTGAGGTTTTTAATTTTAAAAAACGAAACGTGACTATTTAGGTAAACCACATGGACGATTTATGTCATTAACTCTTTAGATTTCAATACTTATCTATTGGCGGTTTTTTAACTATGCTTAACTATATCATTAAAAGAAGATAGTAAGAACCGAAGTTTATCGTATTTCACCTTTGTAACATCATATATGAAACATATACAATTATTTTATTTAAGGCAAGTATGCAAGTGTTAATAGGGATTTAACTTATCAATAGTAGGGGTTTGGTTTTTAAACTATTATTAGTTAAAACTTTGGATTTCAGAAAAAGAACTGATAAAATTTAAAGTCCAAAATGGAATACAGCTCCTAAAGATATTACTAATTGTTAAGCTCATTAAAAGTCAATTATTATATTGGCTGATGTTTGGTTTGGATGGTACAATAAATATTTTTTAATATTTTCAATATGAGAATGCATTAACTTAACGAATTCCCGATTAACTGAATGTCACAAATGGAAAATTAAAGTGGCATTTTAGTGAAAGAATAAACAAATTAAAGAGGGATCGAAGTCATGCTACTCATCAAGTACTTAAATATAAGGAGGTACTAAATAAAAATCAAAAATTCCCAAATAGTAATTACAAAGCTACAAAGAATATAACATACTAGATTAAACTCGGACGTTGTCCGGACCTGACCGAAAACGTAAATAAAAAAATATCTAGACAGTTACAGTATTATTCATAGTTTTGATATTATAAAACTATCAGATTACGGCTGATGCAAATAATAAGATTATGATTTTTATGAATATATGATATATGTCAAATATGTTAAAGCATGATTAATTAAACGTAATATTAAGTTATAACAAATTTATATGTGAGAGTAATAATAATAATAGTAATAATAATAAGAACTAAAATATATAAAAATAATATAATAATAAATAATTATAAAATAAAAATAATATAATATAAATACATAAAGAAAACAAAAATAGAAGAGAGAAAGTAAAATAAGCAAAATATAACATGACAACTATATTATATGACCATTTATTTATTACTAACTTATCAGTGATTAGGATTATAATTGGATGAGTTGGAATATATTAATATCAAAATTAAATGGAAAAAAATAAGAGTTTGACATATATGCAAGATGATGATTTGTCAAGATTAGAGGATAGTCACATAAGCCCTAACATATCCTCTCTTAGTTATATATATAGATAGACTATATAGTATATTATATTATACTAGACGAATACCTACACGATGCGACGGGTAATGGTGGTAACGGCGACGTGATGGTGGCGGCGGGGTAGTGTTGGTTATTAAAGTAAACTACCTTTATCCTTTATTCATTAATTTAAATGTAAATATTTTCACCTAATACATTTATAATACTCTTAATGAAATTATTTAGAACATAAATCTCTCAACCCTTAAAGTAACTATATTACCCCTATTTATATCAATTACTTTTACATTAATAACCACACCGCACCGCGGCCGCCACCCGTCACCTTCACCGCCGCAACCTGCCATCACCATCGCTGCATTGTGCGGGTACCCGTCTACTAAATACTTAACAATGATGTTATATCTTAAACATTGGAAATATATTTTCGAAGATTGTATTGTCCATAAAATGAAATTATTTATTTCAAAGTGGAGCAAGTAAGCTTGAATATTATTAAAGATAAAGATAATAATACTAGAAATTAGAAAACCAGAAAGTTAACTTGATGTTAGTTGTTCAGCGATAAAGCATCCGTAATATAAAATGCGTGCAAAAAAGAAATGTACATGTTTTATATGAAACCCCTTACCATTAAAAATTGGTAACTTAGCATATGCATTTTGTTGTATGTGTGTTTATTTGTTTTTGATTGTTTGTTTGCTAGAGGGCCCTAAGTTCAACAAATGCCTACCGATAATGTATGTATTTACCTCCCTTAAAGTTTCAATTGTCGATAGAATCCAAAATGCAATTCCATTTGGCATTTTTTTGGCATTTAAAATTAACATCTTTTCCACACCCAATTCAATAATATCACATTATCACATGATGTTATACATTTACTTTACACTTGTTAACATGCTATACATAACTTTTTCCTTTTGATAGACTAAGTTTATGTATACAATTAAAAATGCAATCTTAAATATAGAATCATATTACAAGTTCAAGTGTAGATTTTTAATATAGTCCATGTGATATATAAATAAACTAGAAAAATGAATTGTTATAGACAAATAGACAATTGCATGCTAACATGCCATATTATAATATGCTTACAAAAGTATGGTTCACATAATATTAACTTCTTTTTACGCGAAAACAGATAAGTATCGATACATTTTCACTTATTCTGTTCGTTATTATTTTACTAGTTATCTATAAAGATCTTTTTTTCTCTCGATTCTTTTTTATAAAAAAGTGCATACTAGCAATAAAAAATTAACAAAGTTGAAGGAATAATACATATGTGTCGACAATCATGTTTTTTACATCATTTATTTTAAATCGTTACTTGAATTTATACAAATACTAAATCTAATATATATATATATTATTTTTATACATGTTTGTTGTGAAACTTTAATAGTTAATATCTACCATAGATGAGGGTTTTTCCTTCTACCGGGTATTGGAGGCTTAGAAAGTATGTAAATTAGCTTATGTTAGAGTCTTTGCTGTGATGATTAATCCATACATTTCAAAAAACCATAAATAATTTTTTTAACTAAACTATCTTTATTCCTATATAAAATAAACTTTCCCTCTCCTTTTTAACTTTCAGCTTTAAATACTAAACTACTCTTCTTCTTTATTCACTAATTTAAATATCTACCTAATATGCCTATAATACCCTTATGAAATTATTTACAACATATATCTCTCAACCCTTAATAATACACTACCATTTTATTAACGAGCACCTAAATGTCGTCCCCGTGCTTCGTATGTAAAAGGTTTGTGATTAATGTGTCTTAAACACCAAAAGAGGGTTAACCGCAAGTATAAAAAAACATATTAAAATAAAACGGAACATAAAATAACATAATAAAACAAAGCAAAAAGTTGTGATGAATGTGTCTTAAACACCAAAAGAGGGTTAAACGCAAATATAAAAAAACGAATTAAAATAAACGGATCTGTCAATTTGGATCATGGTTGCTAAAAGTGTAAACTTTAAGGACCATCAGTGCCAGTGAACTTGATAAAAGACTGAAGTTGCGAATATAAATGAGAGGGACCATTATTGCAAGAATCTAAAACTATAGAGAGTATTGTTGACCAAAAAAGATGTCAGCACGAAATAAATGATATAATTCGAAATTTAAAGTAAGAAAATAATAATTTAGCTCCATATTATATAACTAGATTTTAATTTTGGGTACGTGTACACTTTTAGGAGGTTTTAAAAACTATGTTAAGATTAATTAGAATTTTTTTTATGCGTAATGATATTTTTGACAGAAAATAAAAATTACATGAATTGTATTCAATAAGGAAAATGTTAATTTGCATATCTTGGCTGTTTGGAGTCCAAAAATTAACTAATTCGGGAAAATGAAAAGGTATGGGATATGATAGAAGTGAAGAAGGAAGGAATCAAAGGGATATATAGTACAGGACGGGAAGCTGGTGACCTGAGAAAAAGACAGTTTACCACCACATGACGCATGCCCAACTCATTTCTATACTTTGCATAAATGATTTAATCATATTGGTGTCATGTAACTTTAAAAAGGTTAAATAATGTATAAATTTTTATGTATGGTACGTAATATTTTTTTTAAAAACCAGCCCTCATTTGAAAACCTTTTTTATAATCATTTGTTTGTTAATATTCTCACATTCTAAACAGTTTCATACATTCAAAAATCATATTGAAGCACTTACAGTATCTATATATTTACTGGAATTAGTTAACGTACACCAAGAAAATTCCCATTAAAATACTACCATGGCTCTAATTAAGAATTTAAAAGTAGGCGAACAACTTTTGTTTCTTTGTTTAAACGCACATTGTGAAAAATCAAGGTAGATATTGTATTAATTAATTGATTAAACACCTATTGTTTGGGTACTTCAATAATATAACCATTTTTTGTTGAGCAGTAACCTTGTTTTCTTCTTAAAAAAATTCATTATTTATTGAAAAAATGAAAATTAATAAATTTGATGCATATGCACAAAAGTTGTCTTAAAGTTAAGAGCTTCAATTCGTACCTTAGAATGAAAATAACTTTACACGAATTGTCACAATATGTATTGGACTTCAACTCAGTGCATTGTATGTAATGCATTTTAAAATCATATGCATTGTATCCATCCATGTATATGTGACAACTTGGTTGTCACTTGTAATTTTTTGATTGGTAAGATACAAATGATGCACATGATTTAAAAGTTTATTACATACAATACACGAGATCAAAATTCGATACACATTATGATAATTCGTTTAAAGTTGTTTACTTGTTAAAGTTTTAATTCTCAAAATTAATTATATATTATGTTGCGCGTTTTAATTCTCAAAATTAATTCTATATTATGTTGTGCGTCTTTATGCTGAATTCTTGAGTTGTCTTTATGTTTGGATGTCTAATATTTGGTCGATGCAGTTTATCTTTGTCATAACCATAAATCTTCTTAAGTTAAAAATAAAAAAAATAATAAAAAAAAAAGCTAAAAAATATTATATAAAAAAAACTAATGATAGACGAGATGTGATAACTTTCTAATAACCCATCAATAGCTCAATGGTTGTATACTTGTATGACCATCCCCTTGCATGAGGTCTTGAGTTCAAGCATTGGGGAGGACATAGGAATTAAGTCCTTTTATGAGTGCTTGGCTTGGGTATACCCAGTTTCAAGTCTGAGGGACAAGGTTTACCCCTATTAATCGTCGTACCTTCGGGCGGATTAGTAGGGGTTTTTTCCCCCATCGGGTATTTGATTAGGCATTTCTACTTCGAGAGAGCTCTCTAGCGCGGACCCGGTTAAGACAACGTATGCTAGACCTCCCGCTGTCGAATCGCGACACGAAGTTTCCAGCGAAATTCACCTTTCAAAAAAAAAACCCATCAATGCGCTCCGTCAAGAAAGGCTGGTAGAGGTAATTTCCCAAAAAAATTGATAACTTATTAATAAGCCTTAAATTTTCAAGTTAATTATCCCATAACTTAAGCAGCAAGCACCAAAATATTACAAAATTAAATCATTCGGAACTGAATTTTATACTATCACATCGCGTACTTGTCACGGACTTCTTTTACACTATAACTTACTTCAAAAATCGTGCTCATATTATATTAAGAAAGTACTATAAATAAAGTATATATAATTGAACAAAAACAAGAAGTTTTTATACAACTTATCCAACTTGTTTATATTTATTGGTTGGTTAATCTAATAGAATCAAGTCTACTACTAGTATTAATTATATAAGTATGTATGTATATGAACTGACAAAACTTAATATACAAATGTGAATGAATCGTTGGTTGGTTGATTTACAGTAAAGATACCCTCATATACCCAAATATATATGATCGATCAATTATTGAGTTTTATTTGAATAAATTCCTAATAAGAATACTTTTCTAGCGTTCAAAATTTTGATTATCTTTAATACTACCAATATACTCAATCCGTCTCATATTAAATGTTTTACCGTATTAATAAGATATTGTAGTTATAGTCTCTATTTATAGAAAGTTGTTAGAATGATACAGACTCAAATATATATTTTTTTATGAAAATCTGCCACTCAACTAACAAATGCATGTAGGCAAACTAAAAAAAAAAAGTAAGGGTAGAGTATTGCAACGAAAATAATAAAAAGAGAAGTACTCGTATTAAATTTCACTTTAACACCCTTTGATATGGTGTATCTAGCTACCACTAATGTCTTTGCTTCAAAGATGGTGAAAAAGACCAGATGGATGGGGGTTAGGGACCAACAAGGCTCAACCCATCCCATATATGTATATCTGTTTTGGGCATGCCAACATGACTCCTAATTTTTAGCGTACATGAGCAGTCATATCCTTGTCTCTGGACCAACTTATACCAGACTCACCACCTTATTACTCTTTAATTTGCCTCTTTTCATCTCAAGTTTACCTCATCTCAAAGTTTATATAATAAATTTTAAATATTAGTATTCTAAATAGAAATTTTTTAAAATCAAGTTAAACGTTCACGTATAAAGATTTTCTAATTGCATTATTGTATACTCAACAGAAAATCTATATTATAATGTGTACTTGATTTTTGTTTTCCAAGAGTTTGTTGTTAATTAAGTGTTTAGATTTATGATAACATGTCAACATGACATGCAAAAGATTATGTCTATGAATATTTTACTTATCTATAACTTTACTTAATAACTTTATACTGATTTCTAAGGTTTATGGATAGTGCATGTGTGATAATACATTTATTACATGTCAAGATAATAAGCAAATAATTATATTTATCATAGGAAAGGCTCTTGATTTTAACACTTTAAGATTAAAAAAATGGGATAACTTGTAAAAAATGAAAATCCTCAGGAACGTCCCAAGTGTATCAATAGACCAAAATATAATGTACACAAGTAGTTGTAGAGGGGGTGAATACAACTTAATTCGATCTTTACAAACTTTTAAGTAAATTGTTTTACAGATTCAGTTTATTAATATTAAGTAAGTAAAGAACAGGAATCAATAAAACAGTAAAGCTCAATAAATAAAGAAACTCTTCAACACAGATTGTATTTTTTCAATGTAACTCTTTATTAAGAATGAATCTATACAAAGAATTATAGGATTGTTGCGGAACAGGATAACCTACACATATCTAAACAACCCAGCTGAAATGAGAAATTACAATCAATAAGGTTCTACTCTAAAGACTCAGCCAAAGTTGATCTTATACAGACTAAGTTGTGTGTAAGAGCAAAGAAAACTAGTGTGAAGATTAATTCTCAGGAATGCTACACATATGCTACAAAGGAATGAGGCTTTTATAGGCGAAGGCCTCTCTTCCTTTGGTGTCAAATTCAACCACGTATTCATCTTGTATTTGGCTTGTCAGAAGGAATATTTGATTGTACCTATTCATAGTACTTGTGGTCCCCAAATACTGTCACGCGTCTTCTTTCAGCCAATAAGAGTATGGACACACATATGTAATCCAAACCACCAACCTGGATCCTAGGAACGTGCCTAGTCACATCAGTCATCCTTATCTCCAATCCAGGTTGATTCTTCACTTGATTGTCAGACACAGATTGAGCCATATGTCAAAGCTCGATCTGCTAAGTGTTTCTAAGCTGACTGGTAATCCTAAACTGACTTCCACTCCCAACTTGGTCTTCTATCTTCAATCCTCCTCTTAGACTTGGATTGAATGCTATATACATTGTTGATGCAGCTTGGAGAACACTTGTTTCCATAAGATAAAACAATACAATACATGAAGTATGATCTGAGTCAGATTTATAAGGGTAAGTTGTGTCAGCTTAGTCTGACTCATATCAAATTACAAGAACCAAAAGATTACAAATATTTGACCACCAGATTTGTTATCACCAAATTCACATCAAACATTACGACTCAACATCCTCAAATTGAGGGTACATGGTGAATGTTGATCATGCTTGTTGTAACATGATTGTTATAACTAAAAATGTTAGAATATGAGCACATAAACTTATAACAATTCACGAGTACGCAGCGGAAAGAAACGTATATGCAATCAAATTAATTAACAAAGAGAGAATCGAAACGTGTACCTTTGCGCAAAGCTTCCAATAATATTATTAATAATATTATTATTATTATTTAGGGTTTAAAGTAAAACCCCTCTACGATTGCACACTAGACACCCCTATACCGTATGCTAGTACCCAATCACGAACTCACAAACCCGTTGTGTATCTCCCTTAAATCGAAATCCCATTAATCGAAAACCAATAGTAGTCGACTAATAAAACCAAACGATATAATTAATTCCAAGCATTAATTATATGTATGTTTGCATATTGATTTCGTATGTCATAAAACCGAAATTCCAAAAACCCCTTTGAAAGTAACTTGCGGCCGAAACAAAGAAGGGAGGAAGAGAAGAGAGATTTTCTTATGTGAATGAAATGTCAAAAACCCTTAAACCTATGTCTCTATTTATAGGCTTAATTAAGGGTTTTCTAATTAGAGTGGGATTAGGAAATCCCCCCATTAGGAATTAGAGTCCAACACTAATTTCCTAATTTCACATTTAATCATCCTCTTTAATTAATTAAATACAATTAACCCTTTAATTTATTTAAATTAATCATTTCGTGATCAAATTAATTAATATATTTGTAACATCCGTGAATTTTGACCCGTTGACTTTACGTGTAGTATGACTAACAATTTAAGTTAATGAATTAATTGGGTCGTTTTGTGAGTTAAATGGCGATGTGGTATATTCGGGTCGATAATATGGGTTAGTCGATATTTAAACGTGTAGCGTTTGTGTTGTGGTTTGTGAAGGGAAACGGGTCGGCCCGTGGGTAGTCCATGACCCACCAGCCCCCAAGACCCATTTCCCCCCCTTATCCCTTTCTCCCCCTCTCATTCTCATTTCTATCTATCTATCTCCTTCTCTATTTCTCTCAAACAAAAGAAAACCAATTCATTCTTCATCCTCTTCTTGCATCAAATTAGTGTTGGAACGGTTATAACATAGAAATCATAGCCATCTTCATCTCACTTTCGTCATATTGAAGAATCAAAAGCCAAGTTCTTGCATTTTACCCATTTTGACCTAATTTCGGGTTCTAGCTCAAGGAGGAGTTTCGGTAAGTCTAATTCATCCCTTTTGTACCTACTTATGTTTGTTTATGCATTTCTAGTCATCTTGAAAGTTTGCAAGTCCTAAATCGGCTTAAATCTTGATTTGGGTCAAACTAGGGTTTAATTAGGGTTTGAAGGGTTTGGATGTGATTTTGATGTTTTGAATCGAAACTAAGATAGGGGTTATGTTTATTTATGATAAAACATGTTTGTTTAAGCTTCAAAATGGGTCTTGGATCATCGCTAGTCGATTTGGGGGTCGAAAATGGGGTTTGGGTGAAGTTGGATCGCATTTTGTACTCAAAAATCTCCAGGTCTGAG
The DNA here is from genome assembly GCA_034093135.1 of Erigeron breviscapus. NCBI lineage: Eukaryota > Viridiplantae > Streptophyta > Magnoliopsida > Asterales > Asteraceae > Erigeron > Erigeron breviscapus. Next base: position 48,525,291 of record CM067167.1, on the reverse strand, counting down.
CCCAGTCGCGCCGCGAGCTCCTGCTCCTCGCGCCGCGAGCCCGTGTCCAGTCAAAGTCAGTGACTTTCTCGCGTCCCGCCTCGCGCCGCGAGCTTTCCTGCTCCTCGCGCCGCGAGCTCCTTCTCCTCGCGCCGCGAGTTTCACCTGTTTTGCACATCAGTTTTCAAACGTTAATAACTTTTGATCCGTAACTCCAAATAAGTCGTATGACCTATCGTTGGAATCGTAAGAGAGTCTAGTTTCTATTAGTGACCTTCTTTTTGTATGAATCCTTCCTCATTTCTAAAAAGGTCGAGTCGAATGTGTCTTGTTTCCTACTCGTTTAAGTTGGAAAGGCGTTTAGGGTTTGTGACTTGACCTAATTGTGCTAAACTAACTTGTTTTATGATTGTAGAGTTGACATTATGGTATATTGATGTATAATTATAGGTTGTGGACGTGTGGATCCTATTACTCGTTTGTAATCTTATACTAGCTTCTTTGCCAGTCAAGGTGAGTTTCGTATCTCCCTACTCGCTTGAGATTCGGGCTGAAAAGTGTAAACCTGGCGTGTTTACTTGCATTTATTGATTTATTGATTGGTTGCCTTGATTGTTGGATTGATGTGACAGTTCGTTTCGTTTGATTGACTTGGGTTATGTTTTAGTTAATTATTATATATATATTAGGATAGACGTACATACATGGAAGTCGGTTATGCCTTCATTGGGTTTTAGATGTGGTGGGAAGGTTGCGGGTGACCCTATATATAAGCATCTGGGACTTGAAGAAAGTAGAATCCTCTGAAGTATATGTACGTATAGTTGGTTTAATTGGGATTAGTGGTTTATGGTTGATGAATATTGATTGTTGGCTTACGGTTGTCGTATATGGATTTTGGCTTATGTTGGACGAATATTGACTGTTGACACAGGTTCATCGTCTATTGACTGTTGGTTTATGATATATGCATTTACATTTGATTGTAAGCATTGCATACATTGTTGATGAGCCCTCGGCAGGGGATTGCCGACATCCTGGTGCATAGATGTATGCACCCTTTTGGATGTAGTTCCTGACTCCGAGTATATAGACATATATATCTCGATGATTTTGAGATACAGCCTTGTTCATTGTGATGACAGAAGGGTATCGCTGCATTGGTGACTGGCGTTCACGCATAGGATAGACATGTTTGCTTATTCATGCATTTGGCACTTACATTGATTCGCATATCATTTGTGCATTCTCATTTCACATTTACTTGTCTTGTGTAATCTTGTTGTTGGGCGATGTTGTGCTATGTAGAGGCTTGCTGTAAGTCATGTCTAGCCTCTATTCTTATATTATGATTATTGATGTTGGTTCTTTACGAACCATTACTACGAACTCACCAACCTTGTGTTGACTATGCTTAGTACACTTTTCAGGTAATCAGATTAATCCTGGGCGTGAGTATAGTTGCTTGCTTGCTTGCTTGCTGTTTAACCCGGACTTTGGACCTTATGGATCAAGGATTCATAGACCTTCTCTTTTGCATTATACTTAGGATTAATTGCCATCTTTCGAATGCTCCTTTGTAACTTTGATGGTTATTGCTCCTTTTGTATTTTGGTACTTGTTTCGTATTTGTAATGGATTCACTGAATCTTTATTTGCATTTAGTTCTTGTTCTATTGTAATTCCACCTTGTGCTATATGATTTCCGTAATATTTCGAGCCTCGGCTTGGGGTGTTACAATATTACTTTAATATACTAATTAATATGTATAGAGTTACCGTGTCATTTCGTGTGACCCCGTAGGCTTAAATTATTTCCAGACATGCGATTTATTAAAACATGATCACACTCCAACAGCTCCCACTTGAGCATGTTATCATAAAGGCAATAACATTGGTTAGCGTCTAGCAACACGCCAATGCTCCCGGAAATATTTAAGAATAGTTTCTTAAATTACCTATTTGAAATGATTTAATCTTTAATATCCCTTTGTTCAGATACCCTTGTTAATTATGAATATGGATCAATGTCATTTCATAAATTAACGATTATGTTTCTCATTTCTACAATTAATCAAGATTACCAAATTAGTCAAGACCACCTCTTGAGTTCATTTGGGTATGGCCATACAAACATCTTAATTAATTAATGAGGGCGCCAAATGGTATCATACTTCAGTTGCAAATTGAAGGAACAAATCCTGTATTGACTACAAGTGTCTAGCCATGTCGTTTCTTAACATTTCTGAAAATAGCCCTTTATTACTACCTTGTTCAGGACAGTTAGAACTATATCTAGAAATGCAATCCACACAAGCATAACTCACTTGCATCTCAAGTCTAAGGATAAATAAAGTAACCATTTCACGAATTTCATTTAATGACGCCGATCCATAAAATGAAAATTCGTTAAGTGGGGTAAGTCCAATATTCATCTTTTGAATATCATGTGAGTTTGGTACGATCCACCATCTTCAAAATATTCCCTTAAATATTTTCACCAATCTCTCACAATTGTCTTACTTTAATTATATTCCCATATAATTAATCGACAATGGACGTTTAGAATATTTTCAAATATTCATGGATCTAAACATGCAAATATAGGACACAATTATTATAAAAATGAAACCTCTTATACCGCGTATAATAATTCATTTATTAAAATAACAATTGTTTAACATCCCATTATCCAAATACCAATCACAGATTTACATGATATAACTAGCAATAACCTATGCCCACGGCATACTTATTGAGCTTTCCTTTTGACAATGCCTTTGTAAAAGTATCCGCTAAGTTACAATCTGTGTGAACTTTGAGTACTTTGATTTCACGCGATTCGATTTGCTCACGAACGTAGTGATATCTTCTTTGGTAATGTCTGGCACCTTTTTGAACCCCAGGTTCATTGGCAATGACAATTGCTCCTGAATTATCACAGTACAGATCCATAGGTGTGTTATTTGAGGATTATCATGTTAAAATCCAAAAATAAACTTTCTAATCCAGACAACCTTCATGTCGTCTTCTCTGAGACGGCAATATACTCAGACTCTGTCACATACATAGCAACTGTGGTTTGCTTTTAGCTCAAAGCATTCCACCGTGTCTTCATTTAAAATGAAGACATATCTCGACTGATATTTTGAAACATCTTTATCAGTCCTGAAATCCAACATCACAATTTCTATTCACTTTGAATTTTGAATTGGGATTTCAAACATACTCCAAGAATAATTCTTTAGTAGCCCGCATGTACTTAAGAATGTTCTTTACAGCAGTCCAATGATCCTCTCCAGGATTCTGCTGATAACGGCTAACAATATTTTGCGCGAACGCAATATCAGGTCTAGTGCATCTCACCGCATACATTATTGATCCCACAGCCGAAGCATAAGGGATTCTTTTCATACGCTCCACCTCTTCAGGTGTAGAAGCACCATTCTTGCTAGATAAATTAAGTCCTTCTTGCATCGGCAAATTTCCGCGCTTAGAATTTTTCCATCTTGAATTTCCTCAAGATCTTATCTATATAAGCACTTTGACTTAATCCAATCAACCGTTTACTTCTATCTCTATAGATCTTGATTCCAAGTATAAATGCCGCTTCACCCAAGTCTTTCATAGCGAAACACTTTCCAAGATAAGATTTAACGTCTTTCAACATTGGAATGTGATTTCCTATTATCAATATGTCATCGACATACAAGACAAGGAAAGTAACATTACTCCCACTAGCTTTGCGATATACACATGGCTCATCAGGATTTTGAGCAAAACCAAACTTCTTGATTTCCTCATCAAACCTTTTATTCCAACTCCTTGATGCTTGCTTCAATCCATAAATGGACCTTTGAAGTTTGCATACTTTATCGGGATGTTTTGGATCGACAAAACCTTCTGGTTGTACCATATAGACTTCCTCGTCTAGAAAACCATTTAAGAAAGAGGTTTTGACATCCATTTGCCATATCTCATAGTCATAGTACGCCGCTATGGCTAAGATGATCCTAATAGCTCTTATGTCCGCAACGGGAGAAAATGTTTCCTCATAATCAACTCCATAAAGTTGAGTATAACCTTTCGCCACAAGACGAGCTTTATAGGTGTGTACATTTCCATCCATGTCGGTCTTCTTCTTGAAGATCCATTTACACCCAACGTTCTACCATTTGGTGGAAGATCAACCAAGCTCCAACTTGATTATCTTTCATGGATTTCATTTCCACATTCGCAGCTTCAAGCCATTTGTCGGACTCCGGATCCAATAATGCAGCTTTGAAATTAGGAGGTTCATTTAAGTCTCCTATTACGTGTTCTTCAGATTCAACCATAAGATTTAATCTTTCACGACACGTATTGTCCTTGAGGACCTACGAATTGGAATCGCTTCATCTTCAACTTAAAGTTCATCTAGAGATTCATCTCTTTGAACATTTCCCCCCCTAAGTTGAAGATTTCTAGTATTTTCAGAAGTTGACACATCTTCTTGAGCCTCATCAAGTTCAACAATCCTCCCACTTTCTTCTTGAGATATGAGTTTCCTTTCAAGGAACTCAGCAATCAAAAATACTTTGACAGTGTTTCCGGTAGGAAAGTAGAAGTAGTAATCCATTGTTTCCTTTGGGTATCCTACAAAGATGTACTTTAACACCTCATTCATGCGGTGTTTTGTCAACTTTCTTAGTTGGAACCATATTGAGAATGCATGCAGCATCTCAAGAGCATAATCCCAAAATGAAATGGGAGAGTCTTAAAGTTCATCGTTTTTCTCACCATGTTCAACAAGGTTCGATTTCTCCTTTCACATATACCCTTATATAGGAGTAAGCTCTTGGATAAATCCACAAGCTTTAGATGATCCTTAAACTTTTGGCTTAAGTATTTTCCACCTCGATTCTAACGAAAAAACTTGATGGTTTACCGAGTTGATTTCCTACTTCATTTTTAAATTCTTTGAATATTTCGATAACTTCATGTTTATGTTTAAGCAAGTAAACATAACCATAATGAAATCATTCATAAAAATGATGAAGTAGCTAGTAACTTTCCTTGACACATGTCTAAATGGGCTACATACATCCGAATGTATTAGTCCAAGTAGTTCTTTAGCCCTCTCCGGTTTTATGCGGAAAAGGTATTCTTGTCATCTTTCCGAAACTTCAAGAAATGCATTTGCCAAATGATTCATCATTTGTAAAATCCCTTCATATTGAAGTCTTTTAATGCTTTCCTTTCATGAAAATTCCAAAAACACGTATTTGTCAAATGATTCATCATTTGATTGTAAGACCTCTTCATTTTGAAGTCTTTCAACGCGTTTCTTGCTTATGTCAAATACACGCATTCATCAAATGATTCATCATTGATTGTAAGATTTCTTCTCATTGAAGACTTTAAATGCGTTTCTTGCTCATAATAATGTCAAAGACACGCATTTATCAAATGATTCATCATTTGATTGTAAGATCTCTCTCATTGAAGACTTTAAATGCGTTTCTTGACAAAATTTAAACAATATGACAATGTCAAAGATAGGTAGAGTCCAAGTTAAACTTGACTCTTTTGCTATTGAATTATTATTTGTATAACAACACATATAATTCAATTGTGAAGATATTTGAAGCACTTGCCGAACCAGCTTGCTTCTTCTTCACATTCAACTCAGCTAGATACTTTAGCCGTATGCTCCTTTTGCCAAAAGGGTCTTTTAAGGTTTTGAGACTTAACACTGCCTTGTTTTCTCTTACCTAAGTTCTTGCCCTTTAGCTTATGGTTGTTTTGCTTTCTGAACCTTTCCCCCCTGATTATTAGAAATTGGGGTGTAGCAGATTTCTTTGGAAACTCTTTCTCATACTCAATTAACATGACATGAAGTTTAGCTGTGGTTTTACTCATGCTATACATATTATAATTGCGCACGAACTCCTAAAAAATCCCCTTTTTAGGTTCATGTCAATAGTAATAGGCAGATGATAAGCATAGTATAACCTTTCCAATTGCCCAAAGTACCTCTTCAACTAGAGTACTTGAGGACTAACCGATGTTCCATGCTCGTGTCGCAAGTCATGAAGTTGATCAACTAGGTCGAACAACTCCACTCCGGCTTGCTTTTCTACAAAGACTTGAGTTCAGTAAGCATATCACATGGAAATGAATGCTCAAATTGCTTTTGAAGGTCAGCATTCATGCTTCCCAACATCAAACAAGCAACCTCATTGTGTCTATCATACTGAGCATTGTATGCAGCCAACTGTCTAGTTGTAGCATTCGCTCCCGGAACAACAATGTCTGCTTATCAATGACTTCATGTTTGTTTTCAGCTCTTAGAACAACTCTCAGCTGACGAAACCAGTCATTGAAGTTGGTTCCAGAAAGTCTTTCTCTTTCTAGCATCGACCTGAAAGCCGATTGGTGTATGTTTTGAGAAGGATTTGTTGTTGCCATTTTCAAAACAGACAAAAGTTCAATTATCGGTATTTTTGATAATTAATCCTTAAGAAATGTAATTTACCTTTGTTAAATTCATTTAACAAATACTTTTCACTAAGGCTAGGATCTCAACTTGACATACAATCATTTCATCAGTTGATCTGCTAGAAATGACGGTATTCAAAAGGTAATCGAGGATCGATAATTGCATTCATGCAACTCCTAGAGTTATGGGACTTACAACAACACTTTAAAGGGGTGTTAAGTGTTTTGTAAACATGTTTTGTCCCATCTTATGCCACGGGTTAAGGTCTCACCTCTTAACTCGTTTTAAGTCGCCCAATTAAGAACATGTAGATAGTCCACCGCTGGTCTCACAACGGAGTGGTAATCTACCTTGAAGAGATACAATTCACCTATGGTCTCACATAGGAGCGAAAAGCACTGGCAAGTGTTCTAATCAAAGTGGGTGGCAATGACTTAACTTTAAATGGGTAATGCATTTGATGTGAATCAAAAGTTTATGTATGAAGACTCATGCATAATCTTCAAAACATAATGTTTAATAAAATCATTTTATAGTCTTAACAACACAAGAGAGCTCGGTAGCTCCATTTGAACGCACAAAGAAGCGCAAGGGCAAAGGTTTGCGATGAACGCAATTAAAAACCCCGCCCTTTTAGGAGGCTAGCGCACTCCGACTTATACCTCTCTTAGAGTTTGTTCAAATGGGTGAGCCGGTGTATCTCAAGGTTGTAAGACTCCAATTTTATTAATGAAATCTCTATTTCAATAGTTCTTAGTCAAGTTTATATTTTTCCAATAAAACAATTTTTGCATCACCTTTATACATCCTTATAAACAAGCAAAAATTAATAAACTTACTAATTACCGAACTACTTAATCATGTAACAAGTTAAGGTAGCCACCTAAACATGGTCACTATGGTTCATGCATATGTTTAATTCCCGGCTCCCCCTTCCGAAGAAGAGGACCACATACATCAAGTCACCTTGATTGCGTAAGCCATTAAACTACTTAATTACCAAGTAATAACACATAAACATGCTGACTGGAAATTTCCAGCAGCTTCACGACCAGTTTAGCCCTATTTGTGATCCGATTCAGATTTCGACCAGAACTACAAAGTTGTAGCCCTATGTGTCGAGCACCTACTGTCCAAAGGACAACTTCTAACTCATTACAGATTAAAAGATATAAATTTTTTAGTGAACTGTCGCAAACCAGGAAAATCACACGAAAAATTCATATAGTCACACAATAAACCCTAATTATTGGACTATCATGCTTTGCAATTTATATCTCTATATAATAGTAATAATCACAAGTAATCTTGCATGAATCACTTGTGATTATACCTTTTATTTAACAACTTTAAATAAAAACGATACACAACATGCAATTTATATCAAATAAATCATGTCAATTCACATATCTCAAAACTTGCTCGAGGGTTTCAATCCACCATTGAATTAGGTCAAAATTAATTAAATAAAACCCTAATTTATTTAATTAATAATCGTTTTTAATTAAAAAAAATAAGAAAAAAAACTTCTTTAATTATTTAATCATTAATTAAAATATCAACCAACCCTTAACCCCCCTTCAAGTTTTGATCTTTGTAATTAATAGATCACAAACCTGGCTCTGATACCACTGTTAGAATATGAGCACATAAACTTATAACAATTCACGAGTACGCAGCGGAAAGAAACGTATATGCAATCAAATTAATTAACAAAGAGAGAATCGAAACGTGTACCTTTGCGCAAAGCTTCCAATAATATTATTAATAAGATTATTATTATTATTTAGGGTTTAAAGTAAAACCCCTCTACGATTGCACACTAGACACCCCTATACCGTATGCTAGTACCCAATCACGAACTCACAAACCCGTTGTGTATCTCCCTTAAATCGAAATCCCATTAATCGAAAACCAATAGTAGTCGACTAATAAAACCAAACGATATAATTAATTCCAAGCATTAATTATATGTATGTTTGCATATTGATTTCGTATGTCATAAAACCGAAATTCCAAAAACCCCTTTGAAAGTAACTTGCGGCCGAAACAAAGAAGGGAGGAAGAGAAGAGAGATTTTCTTATGTGAATGAAATGTCAAAAACCCTTAAACCTATGTCTCTATTTATAGGCTTAATTAGGAGGGTTTTCTAATTAGAGTGGGATTAGGAAATCCCCCCATTAGGAATTAGAGTCCAACACTAATTTCTAATTTCACATTTAATCCTCCTCTTTAATTAATTAAATACAATTAACCCTTTAATTTATTTAATTAATCATTTCGTGATCAAATTAATTAATATATTACTTTAATATACTAATTAATATGTATAGAGTTACCATTGATCCCGTAGGCTTAAATTATTTCCGGACATGCGATTTATTAAAACATAATCACACTCCAACAAAAAATGTACCATTTGAAAAGCTAGCAACCTATATAACAGTCTAGGCTTGTTGAAGCTCATCATATTCTCAAGTCAATCGTCAATGCAATTTCTGTGTAACCAAGCATAAAGCTAGGTAGCATTTAATTACTATACGTTATACACAAACATTTTTAAGGCTTTCTTTTAATAGAAACTAAACATAAATCATAAATGTCTAAAGACCAGTGGGCCTTCTTAAAAATTTAGCATGTCGGGACCAGCCTCCAGAATCATAGGTCCAAATAGCACGAAAAGCAAAAAAGTTTAAAGGTTAGATGATTGTCAAAACAAGTGTGTTTAGATAACGAGGTTTTATGGTTATTTGGAAGGAAAAAAAAATTCCTTTTACTTAAATATACGTAGTTTAACCCGGATGTCCGGTAATTATTGTTTAACTTTTTTTTGGGTCCACTTATAAGATTGTATCTAAAGTGATTAAACCTGAAACTTTGTATTAAAATTAATTTCATAATAGATCGAGTCGGTCTTGTGAAACTAAAAGTTTTGTTTGTCTACTTTGCAAGTATCACTTTGGATGCACTTTTAATTAAGAATGCACAAAATATATCAACACCATCATTCTAAAGTTTTTGTAATCATTAACTCTTACCAATCACACCGCATAAATCAACAGAAGGATTGGTAATGACATAGACTATAGAGCTCTTTTAATATTTTTCCAAGAAACTATAACTAAAGTCTCAAAACAAATGCTATCTATCACTATGTCATATGTATTAATCCCTGATTAACAAAGATACAAAATCAAAAAACAACATTCAAATAAATGATAAGCAACAATGTGATTAATTTGCTTTACTAAAAACGAATCCGGTTACTTAGATGATGAGTAGATGATTCAGCCGGCGGAATGACCATTAGCATAAGAAGTGCCATAATCCCTAGAGGAAAGAACATGAATAACATTGGTGGAGGCGGCAACGGTGGCAGCATTGGTGGCACAACCAGAAGAGACGCAGTTACAATAACAAGTAATGCAAATAGCTTCATATCGACTCTCTTGTGTATCGTTGGTTTCATGAATTTGAATATTTACTAGAATCCCTGTTAACTTGTTATGTGAATGGAGATACGAACATGATATTTATAGGATTTGGAAAGATTGGTGTGAGTTAGGAATCAACAAGAGAATCAAAATGTTGATAACATCAAATCCCAATGTGATACGTCGTGCATAAGATCTGTCTACCAAATGATCTTCTCATTTATTTAAGTATATATCTCTATTTGCATATCTTTTTTATTCTATAAAATAATACACTTGCAAATGATTTAATAATCCAGAACATTTAACTATTATTTCTCTAGAAGAAGTTGTAAGTAAAGACAATACAGGACGAATTTGAAGATTAGTTCTCATGTGGTGATTCATGTATCTTATATATATAAATTTATTATTTCTCGCCATGAGCGGCTGAGCCAATAAATAACCCAACAAAAGAGATAAAAAAAAAAGAAATTATTAAACTTTGGAAAGTCTTATAATACATCGAGGTCACAGTTTGATAGAAACAAGAAGATTGAATTGATTAGCTAGTATAAGAAAGCTCTCTCTGGTTGAGAGCCCTGGCTTTCCCAGAGAGGAGTAGAGATCCGGTTTAGACCTCCACTCCGGTGGATCTAACCCTATTTTTTCCCCCGGGCCGGAGGTCCCTTCCACTCGGTGGATCTGGAAGCAGCCTCCCTACCTTTGAGTAGGGGTAAGGTCTGTCTACATCATACCTCCTCCATAGCCCGGCTTATGCTGGGATTGGGTACCCTTGTTGTTGTTGTTGTGTATAGTAAAGAACAAGTGACTGAAATAAGAAGATTTACGATTGAAAATAAGATGATATCCCCGTCCTAGTGTTGCAAGAGTAAAGAAGTTGCACAAGTAGATAAAAGCATGAAACGATATCATTATAAACTAGGATTATGCTCGGGCATTAACAGATGATAACAAGTTGTATTCTTATAAAAAAAAAAGGCGAGTTTTGTTTACTTAAGCATCACCAAGGTCATCTCTTTTAATTATTAATACATACATAATATTATTATGAAAAGAGTAATAAAATCCAATAAAAGTATGTAACAAAAACAACACTTGAGATTTTGAGATTAACAAGAGGGATTGCCCCGCTTTGCCGGGAAAGAAAGAAAAAATATAATATTATAAAAGACCCCTGAAATTAATTATATAAAAACATGATCAACCTTTTAGACTTTCATACACATATTTAATAATCATTTATAAACATGATATCTTCTTATTAATATATTTTACTTTTACGTATAAATCAAAAACTTAAGTAGGAGTATTAGAGTATAGGTTTTTTGTCCAAGGTCAGATAGATAAAATAACATAGAAAAAAACACATAAGTAAACAAAATAATAGATACTCGTATATGCAAAATTTTACTTATCAAACAAAATATAAACAAAACAACTTGATACATTCAAAACCATGTGCTATTTTCACCAAAACCAAAGTCACTTATCTGTAAATATCACCCTCTCCTACTAGAGGAGCTTTTGTCATGACATCAGAAAAACCGACGTGGAGGAAGAAGACCCAAGCCACATGGGATTTATGATGTCATAGATGATGAACTTTGTGTGTATTTGATAGTGTTTTAAGTGTGTGTGGGGATAGCTTCTAAAAGAAGCCTGGTTAGCTTAGCTTCTTTGAGAAGCCTTTCTTTATTGGAAAAGAAAACTCTTTTTTTCCTGATATCGGAAAAGAAACTCATTTTCTTTTCATCAGATTTTAATCTAATGGACTACAACAAACAACAACAACAAGGGTACCCAATCCCGGCATAAGCCGGGCTATGGGGAGGTATGATGTAGACAGACCATACCTCTACCCAAAGGTAGAGAGGCTGCTTCCGGATCCACCGAAGTGGAAGGGACCTCCGGCCCGGGGTGAAAAAATAGGGTTAGATCCACCGGAGTGGAAGCTTAACCGGGATCCTCTCGATCTCAAACTCTCAATCTCAATCTCTCAATCACACTCCCAACCCCAATCTCGGATCTAGATTTGGATCTAGAGAGCCGTTGGGAGTTGGGGAGGAGAGAGGGCAGAGAGAAAAGAAACTCATTTTCTTTTCATCAGATTTTGAATCTGATGGACTCTTTCTCTCAAATCACTCCTCTCCCTTTCTACATATTAATTTTTCCACCAGATCTTTGAAGCAATCGGTCCTCACTTCTTGGTATGCTTTCAACATATCCATATTTCCACCAGATTATGGTTAATACTTTGAAGATGTTTAACCAATTAAAAGTATGTTTAATTTTTTTAGATCCGAAAATACTAATGATTTTTTTTTGATCCGAAAATTTTGGTTTTTTTAATTGTATATATTTTGGATTCCTATATATAATACATATAAATATATATATGCACTAATTATATTTTTGTTTTATAGCCTCACCTTAATAATAATAATAATAATAATAATAATAATAGGTATATATTTTCTTTATATATTTAGGTTAGTTTTTAAAATTTTGCAATTTGATTTTGGGTTTCTTTGAGATTTAAAGTATGCTTTTGTGCTTGCTATTCATTCTGTTTGTCAGTTAAACACATACTTGATAGATTACAAACATGATTTATTTAATAGGATATGTTTTTGATTTAAAATTTTGCAATTTGATTTTGGGTTTCTTTGAGATGAAATCGGTGTGTGAGTGTATTCTATGTGTGTATTTGATCCGTATATATGCACATAACAGGTATAAAGTACTGTTTTTTGGTATTTTAAATCATATATGTATGTGTGTATATAGCTTTGTACCTTTTTCATTGTGAGTGTGTATATAGGTTAGTAGGATATGATGAAGATATGTATGTGTGTATATGTAGGTTTCTAGGTTTTTGATTGTGAGTGGTTATAGAGATATGGGTCATTGTTTGTGTGTTGCAACTTGCAAACCATGTTTGTGTGTGTACTATGGCAGATTATATATATTGAATATATATATATATGTATATTTTGTATATATATTCAATACAAGTTAAGGCTAGCAATTATATATATTGAAAATATATATATATTACTTGGTGTATGAGGATGTGTGTGGAGTTGATGTCTTCTGCCATGCTTTAGCCGTTTGCAACTTCATTCTTCAACAAAATTGTACAAAAAGCATGGCCAAAGTTTATGGTGATATCACATCTCCATTAATGCTAATCCTTTCCCGCTCACATGTAACCTCGTTCATAGTAATCCCCTTTTCTCTTAATTTTGTTTGAATTTCAATTTTACCTCACACACAAAAACTTTGTGAGTAGATGCATACATATTATATGTGTATATCTATAGGTTTTCTCCCGCTCAAACTTTTGCTATATATACATACCCACAACCCTAGCCACCATCACACCACATATTTTCCCTATCCTTTTGTTCACTTACTAAACTTTATCATGGATAAGACTCTTAGTTTCATTCTAGAGCTTTCTTCTTCCAAAGATATGTGGAACATGAAAGTTCGTCTCATCAAAAAATGGAAGCAAAGTTATAGGCTAGATATGATTTTCATTGATGAAAAGGTAACATGTACACTGATTTTATATGTTTTTTGTACAGATCATGTTGTTTTCTGTCATCTCTTCACTTTTTCTTTATGTGCTTATTTAGTTTCTTATGTTTCAGGGGGACAAGATTCAAGCTTGTGTTCGAAATGATTTGATTCCTAACTTTGAAGACCTACTCCAGGAAGATGGTGTTTATGTTATTCGTAAGTTTGGTGTTGGGGAGCAAAAAGACTTGTATCCTGTCACTGAGAATAAGGTCAAGATAAACTTTTATCGTTGTACTGAGGCTGTCCCTGTTCCAACATGGTCTGGCCATCCATATGCTTTCAGGTTCTTCAGTTTTACTGACATCCTTAAGGGCAAGGGCAGTGCTGCACGATCAGTTGGTTAGTACATAAGGTTATTTTGTTTATTGCTTTTTATTTTTTAAGTTGCACAAAATAATCTGATATTTGTTGTTCTTCGTTGTTATGATAGATGTCATGGGTAAGGTGGCATGGTGTGGAAATTTGGATATCTTTAAGACTAAACTGAAAGAAAGTAAGAGAATCAACTTCGACATCCAAGACTATGAGTAAGTACATGTACTCATCCTTTATATATTCGTTTTTGATGATTCACTACTTGGAAATATTTGGCTTTAAAGTTTTCCTGTTCATTATGTTTGATAATCATTTGTTTTCTTTCATACAAAGTCAGTCATTCAATGTGAAACATTCTTTTTGTTAGTACTGAATTTTTGGTTGGAAAAACACTTGCATTAAATCTGTCATACTTTTTGAATCTTTTTTTGGAGACACACTTGCATTTAATCTGTTTTTATTGTAACCATTTTTGGCCAAACACTTGCATTTAATCTGTTTTGTTTCATCTTCAATGTTGTTTGTTAGTATTGAATGAGAACTTGTATTGAATGATATACTTGCCAACTTTCTCATAATGATTTAGTTTAGTATAAACAGATTGATATGTATACACCCCCTGTAGTCAGTGCTTTAGGTTAATGCAACTTTGACATGTATGCACCACACACCCAAAACTGCCCCCTGAATTTGGGGGTTAGGCGTCCCAAGTACACACACCACCCCTCTGGTCGACTATGTGGTCAGTTGTTCAATAGCCTTAATGTTGTTTCTGTATTGATTGTTATTTCCTTTGATATTGTAGTTGTAATGTTCTCAAATGCACCATGTGGGATGACTATGCTGTCTAATTTAGTGACTTTATTACTGCTCATGATTCTATTGAGCTGATCATAGTAATCATCCAACATGCCAAGGTTAAGATTTGGAATGGTAAGTTTGAAACCAGAAGTTAAACTCTTTATGTAATTGATCATCGGTGATTTGTAGTATGTTTATTAATTAAGTGTTGTCTTTTTCAGAGAACTTGACGGTTCAAAATGATATGTATGCAACTAGGCTCTTTCTAAATGCTGACTTAGAAGAAGCCAATAAGCTGAGAAAAAGGTACCTCTTTTTTATTAGGTTTTTCTTCATAAAATTTAGCCATCATGACCTGTATTAATATCAATTTTGGATTCTGTTTGTAGTCTCATACTGAAAGAAGGTGGTGAAGCAAGTCAAAGCCAATTGTCAACTCAGACTGTTTACCCTCTTCGACAAGAATTTCTCACTGACACTGAAAGAAGAACAATTGATGTTCTGAATAAGACGCTTAAGGTTAAAATCTGTTACCTTATTGCTTGAATTGTGCATCATTGTCCTATACTTCCATGTCATTAAAGTTTTTTGTTTAAACTTTTGTAGGATTCCCATTTTGTTGTTCTTGGAACAATCAGAATGGTGGAGCAACAATGTGGGTGGTTTTATGTGGCATGTCGCACGTGCAAGAAGAAGGTTAGCACCAAGATGGACTATTTACAGAAGGCTGCTGAAATCGATGAGAAATTCCTTGAAGCTGATCCCTCAAGTTTGTGGTGTTGGAAGTGCAAAGAGATGGCAACTTCTATGGTCCCTAAGTAAATAGATTTTCGTTTGTAGTATAATATGCCATATTTTTAATCCGACTTATAAATTTTGATTAATGCTCTTCCATTGTGATAGGTACAGGGTGCAGATGAGGGTTCAAGATGGCACTGGCAGTGTCTCTTTATTGATGTTTGACAAGGAGGTCACTAAGATTCTTGGAATCTCTGCCAATGACATTCGTGATAGACAACTTAGGTCTGATGATATGGACGCTTTCCCTCATGAACTTGATGCTTTGGTTAACCGGATGTATGCTTTCAAAATCCATGTGGCTAAGTACAATATTGAAAACAAGCATTATGTGTACACTATTGACAGATTCACCGATGATCCCGACATAATTGGTGAGTTGGTTGAAGCTGAGAACGTGGGAGTTCATGAGGTATTAATCCAATTAATAATTATTTCTGAATTTTGAATGTAGATACATCCTTAATTTTTATTAATGTTTACTAAGTGTTTCTGTTTTTCGAGATCAGGCGAATGGAGATGCCGGTGAAGGAAGTTCTGTTAAGTTGGCCGAGTCTTCACAGCAAGCAATGGATTCAAAGGTAAATACATTAGTCTGTCCTCACTGTATCCACATTATTTACTAACTAATATCACCTCAGTATTTTTGTAATCTTTTTGAAGGATGTTATGCCTGTTACCGACTCCTCTTTGGTCGTTGAAAGTGAAAAAGACACTGGCACCAGTCCTGTTGGGAAAAGAAATGTTGCTGAAGTGAGTCCTCCAGTCAATGAAGCTCAAGTCTCTACCAACAAAAGGATCAGGAAGACATTGGTGCCGTATAACGTGTAGAAGAATCATGCTAAATGTGTCGTCTTTTGTTGCAAATGTTAATTTCCAAGTGTTTACATCTTGCATTTATCAAACCTTTCATGTTGGTCTGTAATAATTATCAAAACTTTGGATGTTCATCTTTTGAGCCATTACTCTTGTGGTCTTGGCATCTATGTAATATTAGGTTAATGTACTAGCTTGTGGAGTTATTATTCAGACCTCTTATTTTCAGTTCTCAATTGTGTGTTATATAATGTCAAACAAACACTTAAACAAACAGCTATGTTAATACAAATAAATTAGATAGTCAAAAGTGACATAAAAGCAAATGTAGAAATACCTTTAGGATTAAAAACAATTTACAGCCTTGCAGGATCTATTGTAAAATTTTAGATACAAACTCATCATTTCCAATTAATTTGAAGCAGAGACGATTGAACTCTATGTTTACATCACTGTTCACATAAGCTATCAAATCAGGTCCCTTAAGTCTCAGCAAGCCATCGTTGTCCTTGACTAACAAGCACATTAAATCGTTCACCGTCGTAATCAACCAATGTGATACTGTTGCAGTTCTGTGTCAGGATGTTACCAAAACTGTGTGGTAATTAACACCTAAAAAGAAAACAAATAAAGTTATAAAAAATATTGGTAACAAACTTAGCAATATGAATGATTAACTCAAGAACTTAACAAACCTCGTCAGCCATGATTCTTGGTCGTTAGAGATTTTTGTTCTTCGTCTGTGTGTTTGAAAATGAGATCACAAACTTAACTTTGACTTTTAAGTATTATTAATGATTTGGTAAGACTAACTAATGGTAGTAGGAAAGTAACCGTCTGATATTTTTTTGGGATATGGGAAAAAATTTGCAATAAATGGAAAAGACTCACAATTTTTATTTACAATTAGTAAGACAAATGTTCATTTTTCGCTCAAATTTCTTTGATTACAAATACATAAAAGATTTGCTAATTACACATCTAAAATATGACCCCATTTAAACAAATAAGTTATAACTACCATAGTACCTGCGCAATGCGACGGCGGTGACGGCGGTTTAGTGGTGTTGGTGATATCGACAATTGGTGTAGAGTGGTGTAAGTTGATGTAAAGGTGATAGTGGAAAAATTTTAGAAGATATATATTATGTAATACTTTCCAAATATGGAGGGTGAGATAATTATTATAAAAGAGTATAGATATAGATAAAACCATAACGGTAACTCGTAATGCTTCAACATTCGTTAGACCATAACAACTGACTTGTGAAGAGAGTATGTAAAAAATGCATAAAAATAATCCATCACGTTCTACTTTGTACCTTCACTTTAAAAAACAAATATAATAACATGACTTTTATCATTCATTTGTAATATTGTTTATTTTTTTTATTAATACTCATTTTCATACGTGTTAGACAATGATCAATGAATTACGAACATAAATCTTTAACGTTGTACTTTGTAAATTAAACACCAAGATCAAAAATATAATAACATGGCTACTTTTAACAGAAATCTAAAAAAACTATAGCATGTGCCATTCAAACATTGCTTCAATTACTTCTTATAATTCTCCGCATTCTCATCAAATTGATCTATTTTTAACAAAACTAAATTATATAAATTCCTTTCGGTAGCCCGTGTTTGCACACGGGTTCAATGGCTAGTAGATGTAAAATAAAAGAATAAAGTAATATTAAGAATATAAAAAACAAAACCATATCCACCGTTTTGCTGCTTTTGCTTTTGCATTTTAACTTACCAGTATGGCATTATCTCCTTTCTTTGACAAAACTTTAGTAAACATTCTCCCCTTATCAAATTCACTACCTGATTTCCTTAAATTTTGCCATTTTCAACCCCTCAAAGTCACAATTTTCAAATAAACATATCATTTCAATCGACATTTTTTTTGAAGAATCACATTAGTGTTAATGGGGGCGATGGCAAGCAACTGATGATGTTAACAATTTGACGGTGCCGGCAACCTAGGCTTGATGCTCATACGATTTAGCAGAACAGCCCTTTCATCTTCTCCTTGATGGTTCTTTCTGTTTTTGTATTCTTGTTATCCTAATAAGCTTGTAAATCTTGTATTTTTATGGAGAGATTGTGTAGGGATGGGTCGGCATTCAATTCAGGATTTGTACATTCCCGCGCGGCAGATGGGTCACCGGAAGTTTGGCTGGTCGACGAAGAGTTGGCTGTTTTTGCATACCTATATGAGTAGCAATTTATGCCCCTGATGTGGTCTGGGATTTACGAACCGACCACCTTGAAATATCTTGTTTCTTCTGTTTTGTATTTGGGCAATAGTTTTATTGTATTTACAATGTTGCCATCGTGAACAGTAGTTAAAACGACAATTTTTTTAACTAAACGACAACAAAATTACCACAAATGAGCTGTATAGGAATTTATATTTTGTATTTGAGCAATTGAGCTAATGGCAAATCAGAATGTATCAAAATATATACCAGCCGGCCCAACCAAAATCTACCAAAATAATGAGTTTTCAAAATTTACACAAGCCCAAGCCCAAGCCCATGTGAAGCCCAATCAAGATATACCAAAAAAAAATCTAAAATGATGTATTGATTTTTTAAAATATATACAAGCCCAGACCTAATAGTATCTGCCAAAAGTTCTTGAAGATGGTAGTAAACTAGTGAAGATGGTAGTAAACTAGTAATTATCAAGTATTTTAGTATTTTGCCACAAATAGGTGTACTTAAATATATACTACTTAGGGTGGTGCTTATAGGCGTCCGTGGGTTGCGTCCCAAACGTCCAAGACGGTTGGACGTTATTGACATTGGTCGTCCTTGTGGCTGCGTCTTGCAAGATAGTCTTCCCCAAGAAGTTCAATGACGCTCCGCGGTGGGTCCTTTCTAGCCGTTTGAAGCTTTTGCTTTTTTTTGTTTTTTTTTTATCTCCAACGGTTGAAAATAATTTTTTTCCTATTTAAACACTAACCTTTTTTCAACTTAACACAACCATTTCAAATCACAACAACTTCTTTCAACTCATTTTTATCTTCCTCAAACCATTCAATTTCAAAATGGCGAGACAAAGGTGGACTGAATCCGAAGATCTTTTGTTATGCAGGTGTTGGATACAAGGATGTGAAATGCTTTACCCAACCCAAAAAACTGCTTGGACCAACATATCTGAAAGCTTCAACAGACTCACGACTGAAGGTCCACGGACCATATCTCAACTACTAGGTCACTTCAACAAAATTCGCAATGAATGTAAGCAGTTTTAGGAAATCTATACGAGGTTGAATGCACAGGGGAGACCATTTCTGATGAGTTGCTCTATGCAACGGCGCATCAGGAGTACCACGAGAATTATGGGAGGGGCTTCAGATACGAGCAGTGTTTCAGGGAGCTTATCACGGTTGCCCACTTTTAATTAAGTTTGTTTTCGTATTTTAAGTTAGTCTGTTTTCGTATTTTAAGTTAGTCTGTTTTAGTATTTTAATTAAGTGTGTTTTATTATTTTAATTAAGTTTGTTCTATGTATTGTAATGCCTACTTTGTAATTTAATAAAAACAGACTTTTATTCATAATTTAGAAACATTACAAACTTATTAAAGAGAAACATACAACATAATAGTTCATAGAACACATTATTAAAATACAAACTTATTTCTTCATCTCATAAACTGCTTTGGCAGTTATGATCAAATGGTCCAAGATGATGACCGCACAAGCAAGTTGTTCCACCGCAATTTGAATCTTGTCGATCTTTCCCTACAAATAAGTAAAGTATTGACACTCAAGATCAGTACAATACCCGGTTTGTATATAATCGATTTGTTCTCGACACCATTGCTTCTTTGCATTTAGTTTTCGACCAACTGCAACAAGTTCCTCTTTGAACAATTGGTGGTCGAGGATATCAACCATGATACTGTCATCCACTTGATCGACAATCATTGGTGGTTTTCAGTTAGGGACATTTGATGAAGAAGCCATTTCAGATGTATAAAAGTTTGAGTTTTGATCAGAAATATTTGATAAGGAGCCAGTATTTATAGGTAAACTACAAGACGCTCCTCCAACGTTCAAATCAAAATATTTACACAATTAGTCCCTCCAACGTTCGAATTCAAAATATTTACACTTCCAGTCCCTCAAACGGCCAAAAATTCAAAAATATTTACACTTCCAGTCCCTGAACGGCTACCTGGATTGTCACTCTATAAATACCAACCCAGAGCACAATTCAGTTTCATCACCATTCCAATTTTCATTCTTCTACAAACTCACTCACTCTTTCTAACCAAATGACGTCCTCATCGTCAAAAAATAATGTTCACCGACCTCGTCTGACCGAAGATGAGATGAAAACACGAATCATGGTGATATCAAAGAGGACACCCTCCATCAAACTGAACTCTCTGGGGTCATGGGTTACCTACGGGAGAAAGGCGACAATGCGAGCAACGTTGAGGCAATACAAGCACCAGGCCGCAAGGTCTCGAAGCACGAAGAGACATTCTTTGTTTCTGCAGGATGAGATCAAGAGGATAAAGAGGGTGGTCGATGTCGTTTTTAACGTCGGTCACACGTTGGGTGACCAATGCACTTGGGCCGAATCGTACCACGACAATTGCGGGGAAGACAAAACAACGGATGAAGTCAAATGCCCGCAACACGACAAGTGGTGGCTCGACGAAATCGCTTACCGTAGCTTAGGAAAAGATGATGATGAGTAATCGTAGCAAACTAATGTATTTCGTGTTTTTATTATGTACTGTCTTTTTTAACTATGTGTTGTCTATTTTTAAATAATGTAATGTGTTTGTTTAATAATGAAATGTGTTTTTTTGTTATATTTGAATGATGTTTTTTTGTTATAAAAAAATATAAAAGAATTGATGATGTGGCGAAGAAGTTCTGAAGAAGCTGTCCTTATAGACATGGAGAGTCTTGAGGGGAGTCTTGAGTGATGTGATGCTGATGTGGCAGGAAAGAAGCTGGATGACTCTCCTCCTTATAAGCACTGGCCTTATCGTCAATTCGTTTATAGATGAAATAACATGGGGCACCATGTAACACCCCGAGCTAGGCTCGAAATGCCACTGAAAAGATATAGCGTATGCATGGAATTATCGTGGAATAAGTCTAAATGATTAAAAGGGATCCGGTGAATCCAAACATCAAATATAAAGTACAAAATGCACACGGAGCAAGTAACCATCAAACGCTACAAAAGACAATCAAAAGATGGATATCGATCCTATGCACAAAGTGAAGCAATGGGCAAATGAATCCTTGATCCACATAAGTCCAAGCCCGAGTCCAACATAAGCAACAATCAAACTTCACGTCCAAGATTTGCTTGATTACCTGAAAAGTGTACTAAACAAGGTCAACACTAGGTTGGTGAGTTCGTAGTAATGGTTTACAAGGAACCATCCAAGTCACAATATGTGTAAAGTATAAGCGAGTCATAATATGTACAAAGTGTAAGTAAATCATAACTTACGGTAAACCATCGCGTCACACATGAACGTAAAGAGGGTTACTCATGGCGTAACCTAGCCACGTATTAGTACTCGTACAAGTGTTTAATCACAATATTTAGATAGAGCATAATATGTGTGTCCAAACAATAAGACGTCAAATAATGTATCATAAGCGTACCACGACAACAACAAAAACCACAACAACCACAATGTTCTCAAGTATAAGATACTTGGTAGTACGTCGTACGAAAGCACGTTCTCAAGTGTATGACACTTGGGAGTACGTAGTACAAAAGCATGTTCTCAAGTGTGTGACACTTGGGAGTACGTAGTACAAATCATCAAGTACGAATACTTGGGAGTACGTCGAACCAATCAATAAGTACATGCATAACCAAATCCATTCACAAGTCCATCATACCACAATCCAACCGAAACCACAATGCACATACATTTCATACGACTTTACATTTAAGGAATCATAGATGCTTATATATAGGGTCACCCGCAGCCTTCCCACCACATCTACAACTCATTAAATGTATCATCGTCTTCCATGTATGTACAACTATCATAATCACATCACATAATCCAAATCGAAAACATAATCCAACCACAATAAGATAAACCGTCAGACAAATAAGTCAAACAATCAATCAAGCAATAAGACAAATCATAACTCAAGCCAATCAACCAATCAAATAAACAATCAACTTTTCAGCCCGAATCTCAATTGAGTAGGGAGCTACGGAACTCACCTTTGTCAAGCAATAACAGGTTAATATCAAGCTATGTATGTCCAAAGTTAGCCAAATGTTCGCAACCTATCAACATATATGGCAATACAAGCCAATATCAACACATGTACCCTAAACAATAAGGCCTAGCTAGTTAGTGTCATGCCAAAACCCGACAAACGCTTTATAAGCTTCCCCGACCAAGAACGAAGACACTTTAAACCAACATTTTTAGAAGTGGAGTTAGATTCATCCAAAATGGATGAAACCATAAGATAGTAGACTCTCACACGATTCCAAGGATAGCTCATATGTTAAAAACGGAGTTATAGCTTAAAAGTTACGATCGTTAAGCGAAAAGTAAGTTTACATTGTACAGGGAAAATATGCGGCGCATCCTGGAGGAGATGCGGCGCATCTTGTCAGAAAACCAAAATATGCGGCGCACCCCCTAAAATATGCGGCGCATATTTTGCTCAGAAGATGGTCGGGACTTTATGCGGCAGAGATGCTCAAAAGATGCGGCGCATATTGCCCAGATTCGAACCAAAACCCAATTTTGACACAAATTGAACAACCTATGAGCTAAATCAAGTTACCAAACTTTAACACAACATATTTCTAACATAACCAAGCACAAAAATCAGTTCCTTTTCATAACCCACTTCTAAAATAAAAAACCCCTCTTTGAAAACCTAATTTTTGACATATATGTTCAAGAACACCAATTTTAACCAAAACTTTGTAAATAGCTAGTAATCCAAGACTTGTATCAACATAAACAAGTAATTTGAAGATGAAAAACACTTACCCAAGTTCCTTGAACAACAAATTTCGGATTTGAGATCAAGGGAGTGAAAAACACTTGTTCTTGGACTTGAAATGGAAGATTTCTTGGACCCTTAAAGATTATTGTTATTATTATATCATTTACTAGTTGATTTCCTTACCAAGATGATGATTAAATCCGAAAATTCAAGAAGAAAAGAGAAGGGAGGTGTTCTTCCATTTTCTAGAGAGAAAATGAGAGAGTTTAGAGAAGAAAGAGTTTAGAGAGAGAAGGGAGGATAAGAAATGAAAGGAAGAATGGGAGGTTGGGGGGTTTTGTTCCCCTCATGGGCTCTCGCGGCTAGTTTCGGTTTCTCCCGATAAATGATTCGTTTAGTTAAGACCTTTAACCCAAGACTCGTCCAAATATTTCGTTGACACCATATTATCTATTTTTAATTACACTCCTAATGACTATTCATATGCCTACCTTTTCATTACGAAAGTTTATTTAGTCCAATTTGACTAATTTCCGTTTTACGAGTTTGCTAGAGTTGGCCGGTCAAAGTGGCGGGTGTTACATCATTCCCAGTTAAAAGAATTTCGTCCTCGAAATTACAAAATTCTCGATATTAGAAGTTCCACTCTCCTCAATGTATCCAGACTCGTCAATTATCAGGGTCGCAACCACAATGATCACGAAGCTCACAAGTCGCCACGGGACACCAACCATGCGGAGGTATCAAGCATCAAAATGGGAACTCGTCCCAAGTTTCCATCAAAAACAATTAAGGAGTACAACAAGTACTATATGCAACATCCAAAGATCGCCTAATCATTTGTAGTATGTGCTCCCGTTCACTAACACGTGCGAGTGTAAGATTACACTCACATGCCGCTCACTCCTAATCGTATCGCCTCACGCACGCCATGATTGATTCCCCAGTTAAAAGAGAACCTCCTTAGACCGAGATCTTACTTTGATTCCTTGGGGAATTCCCCAGTTAAACGAATTCCCCTTCATTTCCGAACTTTATTACGTTACTAATCCAACTTGTATGACTCAAATGTTTACGTTTACTCTCCAGTTGTCTTCTCTGGTGAGGGGGGGGAAGGCCAAGGGGGTGGGGACTGTTAGTATGGGGCGCTGGGATGTTTGTTGTTGGTTTTGGGGGGGTGTGTTGTGCTTTTTTTTTGGGAAAGCGCAAGAGGCTTTGCGGTATGGTGTACAATATCCAATTCGGTGTTTGATTTAATCTATCGCCGTTTTAATTGTAATAAAAGGTTCTAGGTTTTGATCAATCACTCGTGAAACTGTGTGTATGGTGTGTAAATAACAAAGGGAGGTTGTTGTTATAGTCATGATCATGGAGGAGTAATCTTGCAAGAAAGATGATGCATATGAACTGTAAATTAAAGTTTGGTTTAAACCAATCATGGTCATGTAATGTTAATAAATAATGGATCGACATATATGAGGTCAAGACTTGGCAACTATATATGTTGGATTTTTAAGCTTTGTCATGTTTTTTCTTAAATCAATAGAATTGTATAATTTGTTTTAGTTTTTTCGACTAATTAAACGGATGAAAGGGAGCACGATGAGAAAGGGAACTATGTATAGAGTGATATGGCATAAAATAGTTTGTTATGATTGTGCCATGGTTTAGTGAACCATAAACATGTTTTCAGGTCTGAATGTTTATAAGTTCTAAATGTAAAGGCACGCTCATAGTTATAATCTTTCAATTATACGTGCCAAGTTTCAGACTAAGTAAGAGTACATATATTATAGGTGTCGCTGGTGTTACATTAGACAGGGCTCGACGAAACCTAAGCATGAATGTTAATTGATGAATTTGATTAAAATATTAGATAGACTAGCAACTTACCGTATGAAAACATGTTGGTAGTAGGCTGAGGGGACTTTAACGCTAACCTATTTTTTATCGCTTAAAAAATTTTGAGTTTGGGGATGGTTACAATTAGCCGTAGTTTTTCCCTCTAACAATGCCCCTTTGCTATTTATGGGGCAGTGCAAGAAAACTGCTTGCCTTTGTCCGGGTCCACACATTAAAACACTAAATTACTTTATCTACCCTTATAACAAATTGTCACTCCTAAAAGAAAATTCCGCCGCAACGCGCGGATATTATTGCGGTATATATAATATCAATTGGTTTTGAGTAAATATTCAATTGTTGCAAGCATTACGAGAGGTGGTATACTAAATATTAAGGTTTGTTAAAGATATACTCGTATAAATTATGACACTATTAGAGTATGCATTTTTATTAGTAGTTAAATAGATATTTGATATCAGTGTCCTTATGTACAAAATTGGTTAGGTGTTCGGATATCGAAGAAGTAACGAGTTGAATTGCGTTATTGTCCGACTTGAGGTAAGATAACTACTTTTGTCACATGAGTGACACAACAAAATGTTGTTTTCGTAATAAACCTTGGTAACTATATCCCGTACGTATGTTGGGCTATGGGGATAACGGTGGGGTTAATTAGGGCATATTTTATGTATGTTTTTTACTGTTGATTATAATTGTTGAAATATGTGAGGTTTGATTGTTGGATAGTCTGTACATGTAGTACACTAGACTCTAGTAGAATTGTCATGTCATGTTGCACGTTAAGGGCCCTAATGATGAAAGTTGAAATGTAGATACGATGATGATGTGAGAATGAAATGTTGAACTAAAACTCGAGTATAATATTGATGTGACCTAATAATAAAGTGTCCTATAAAACTATTTAATAGGACGGGTAAACGTTTGGGGTCCTATTATAATCTACACTAATAAATAGGTGTCCTAAAAAGTTGTTTAATAAGACGGATGAGTGTTTAGGGTCCTATTAGCATATACATTAATAGGACACTTCAAATGCACATCCTAATAAAGTACTTTATTGGACTTGGAGTTGTTGATGTCTTATTATGTGGTAACCTAATAGGACATCTGATCATTGAGGGTCCTATCTACCAATAAACTAAAATAAGATTGTAACTTTAATTGCTCGACATGTGGCACAATATTAAAACGACACGTATACTTTTAGTCATATATGAATTAGAAAACCTATTTAAATAAAGAATTTAAGAAATCTCTAAATTTATAGATTCCTTATTTTAATATACAGGATTGAAGTATCCACTAAATCGACTACGTTAAATATGATATTAATTAATTATTTTATATACGTGTAATAAATTTTACATATATCCAAACTATCCTATGGATTAAAGTAATATAGTTAGATGGAGATACGATAATCTTTAGCCAAATTTTGCATAATAAACAATTTTATATTAATTTTACGGTAAAAACAATAGAGTTGTGTAAATATGATATAATTGAGCCACTATTTAATAATAAAAAATTTATATTCTAACATATTTTTTTAATCGGATACAGAAGATATTTTTTTCTCCAAATTCAATTCTTTTCCGATTTTAACTCTTCTTTTTCTCAAAAACTAATTTATCCAAAATATTTTACCATATAATAATGATTTCTAATGCCTATATATACATTCTTTAATATAATGTTCTAAGCATCATATTTAAATTTTATAATAAATAAAATGAAACATAAATACACATAACTATAAGTCGACCGTGCAACGCGCACGGGTATTAGTAATAGTTATTACATAACCTAATAGGACATTTGATATTTAAGTCATAAAAGATAAGTGTTATAGGACCTTTATTTGTCAAAGTCGTATTATAACATAAATTATTAGGACAACTTACACTTGGGTCTATAACTTTAACCTTTATAGGACGCTATTCCACAGTTATTATTATCATAATATATTTTAATAGAACACTCGATACTTAAGTCATTAAACATGATCATATGCTTATTCTGTAGAGTATGTTTTCGTTGTTTTGTTCTTTTAATAACATGTTTTCGTATTTTTATCCGAGGAAATAGTCTCTTGAAAAAGCAAAAAGTAAAAGATATGAAAATAGTGCAGGTTAAGCGCAGAGAAAAAGGTTGATGGCATGTTTAGTTATAACAACTAACCAGTTACCCAGAAGGTTATATTCTGAGATCTTTGGAAAAAAGAAATCGTTTCTGAGAGGAGGCAGTATAAGTATTGTCTAAATGCACAACGGTGTAAGCTATCAAAGTCCGTTTGGTTAATATTATAACCTCCAATATATTGTATCTAGTAAGTAGTAACTATGCTGAATATATGGCCACAATCTAAACTTCCTAGTTCAAGTCTCGATTGGTTTCTTGTATTAGTAAGTTGTATAAGAACAAATCACTCAAGTGCCCAAATACAATGGGAGACAACAAAAAGAAGCCATGATCACCAAATCTTCTTTCTGACTCAAAATAGTAGAATGACTATTCCAAGGACGATTGCAACAGGTGTCCATTTCGGCATCTCTAAATAAAAGCCTGCAACCGGAACTATGAAAACAAACGGGTGAACACAAATTTTTGTTAACGGAAAATATGTTGACTTACAATCATGTGCAGTTAAAAAGACTCCAATGAAACTCAAAAAACCTTTTAATGAATAAAAGAATCCAAAACATTTCCAGATGCAATTTTAATCACAAAGCTACTTGGGTGATTTGTATATCGTGAGGAAAGTTATGTTACAACGTTGTAAATGCTACGCTAATAAAGTTACTTTATATCACCAACCAATGCAACAATAGTCACCATCTCTAATCATCTTATATATATATCTAAAGTTGTAAGAGTAGAATCAATGCTGGAAGTTTAGAATTGATTAAGGCTTTTATGATTTACTTAGAATTTATGATTTTATTGATTTCTTAGGGTTAATCTAGGTATGCTGTAGTAAATTGAATTGTTTTGTGAATTTATTGTATTGATTATTAGTATGATGATCGACTGTATTGATGTATTGATGATTATGATAGTTATGTATTTGATTTAGTGATATGAAGATTTAAGGAATTGAATGATAATAAGTTCAGTAAATGAAAAGGCTTAAACTGTCATTGTTTGGCAGATGAAACAACTTTGGATTGAAGGCAAGTAACTCCCTTTCTAAATCTACATCCGTCAGTCTATAACACACATATACATACGTACATGATACATACATACAATTTTTTTATTCTTTTAACCTACTTTTAAACTTTGTATAAATTTATTTATTGGAATTGTAAAGGTGGATTGGGAAAAAAGATCCCCTGCCGCAATATGATGAGAGGCTATTCCTCCCGGAACAAAAGGATCAAAGCCCTCCACACCCGATGATGGATTTATAGTTATGCTTTTTGCTTTTGTTTCTTTTTATTAATTTGCAATTAATTTATTTTGTTTCTTCTTTTGCTTTTGATATGTGTTGTTTGTGTACTCAAGATTCTAATAAAATATTCGCACATATGATATGGTGAAGCTAAACTCAATTAAAAGCAGCCCACCTTAGGTTTTTTAACCTAATGTCCTTTCTCAACTGTTAGATGGTTTGTATTAATTTTTATGTATTTATTCTATTTTGTGTATAATAATGTGCAGGTGATTGTTATCACATCATAAAGAGAGAAAATTTTCGTGTTTCAAGGTATGTAAAAATTAAGTTTTTTCTCCTTCTATTTATCGATATCTGTTTTTCCCTGTTTTATATGGATTAGCTTTGTAAGTTACTTTTATGGTAAGTAAAAAGTTTAACTCCATCGACTTCTTCGTTTTCTTAATCTGAATCGGTAATTAATGCACTAATGCACTGGAAACTTTTGGTAGGTGAATGAGCATAATGAATGCAATCCAATTACTCAAGAAAGATGTTAGATCGATTACCCAATGG
>CM067167.1:48340894-48495273 GCA_034093135.1 Erigeron breviscapus | reverse complement strand
ACAACGGACAATGGTTGGCGATCTGAAATATATAACAAAATAATAATTAATAAAAGTGTATATGCATCTGCTACATATAGTTTGTTGGAAAGGAAGACATTATTAAATGTTGGTGGGCTTACATTTTACAATTAATAAAATAAATATTAAAAAAAATTGGAGACAAGTTTACGAAAAAGTGAAAAAGGGAAGCTTCTCTTAGATTTTTTATGTCTCAAGTAATTGTTTCTATTGTCTTAAAACTTAAAAGAATATAAAAAAGCCAAAAGTCGAGAAATTTATACAAGTTACTAAAATAGTTATTATTATTTTGATTTTGATTTTGAGGGGTAAAGTCATATAAGTCATAAGTTATAGTTTAGATTTGAGTTAATGACATAAATCGTTCCTGTGTTTTACCTAAATAGTCACGTTTCGTCCTTTAAAATTAAAAACCTCAAGGACAGTCCTTTATAGAAGGATAAAGATCTCCAAAGAGGAATCTTGCTGTGTAGGTTAATTTTCCATGGTAATAGTTCATGTTATAAAGTAATATGTATATTGGATTTGAAGATGAATATAGAACTTGGATTTGAGTTTATTTTTTACAATTTATAAAATACTCATATATATGTTTGTTTGTAGAACTCGGAATCCATGGTCCTTTATTTATGAAAAAGACATTAATACCACTCACGTGGAAGGCACGTGAGGGTGTTAACGGATGAGAGATGACGGTCAAATAGTCAAAGGACCAAACGTGATCCTTATCTTTATATAAAGGACTGTCCTTGAGGTTTTTAATTTTAAAAAACGAAACGTGACTATTTAGGTAAACCACATGGACGATTTATGTCATTAACTCTTTAGATTTCAATACTTATCTATTGGCGGTTTTTTAACTATGCTTAACTATATCATTAAAAGAAGATAGTAAGAACCGAAGTTTATCGTATTTCACCTTTGTAACATCATATATGAAACATATACAATTATTTTATTTAAGGCAAGTATGCAAGTGTTAATAGGGATTTAACTTATCAATAGTAGGGGTTTGGTTTTTAAACTATTATTAGTTAAAACTTTGGATTTCAGAAAAAGAACTGATAAAATTTAAAGTCCAAAATGGAATACAGCTCCTAAAGATATTACTAATTGTTAAGCTCATTAAAAGTCAATTATTATATTGGCTGATGTTTGGTTTGGATGGTACAATAAATATTTTTTAATATTTTCAATATGAGAATGCATTAACTTAACGAATTCCCGATTAACTGAATGTCACAAATGGAAAATTAAAGTGGCATTTTAGTGAAAGAATAAACAAATTAAAGAGGGATCGAAGTCATGCTACTCATCAAGTACTTAAATATAAGGAGGTACTAAATAAAAATCAAAAATTCCCAAATAGTAATTACAAAGCTACAAAGAATATAACATACTAGATTAAACTCGGACGTTGTCCGGACCTGACCGAAAACGTAAATAAAAAAATATCTAGACAGTTACAGTATTATTCATATTTATGATATTATAAAACTATCAGATTACGGCTGATGCAAATAATAAGATTATGATTATTTATAAATATATGATATATGTCAAATATGTTAAAACATGATTAATTAAACGTAATATTAAGTTATAACAAATTTATATGTGAGAGTAATAATAATAATAGTAATAATAATAAGAACTAAAATATATAAAAATAATATAATAATAATAATAATAAATAATTATAAAATAAAAATAATATAATATAAATACATAAATAAAACAAAAATAAAAGTGAAAGTAACAAATAAGCAAAATATAACATGACAACTATATTATATGACCATTTATTTATTACTAACTTATCAGTGATTAGGATTATAATTGGATGAGTTGGAATATATTAATCAAAATTAAATGGAAAAAAATAAGAATTTGACACATATGTAAAATGATGATTTCTCAAGATTAAAGGATAGTCACATAAGCCCTAACATATCCTCTCTTAGTTATATATATAGATAGATTTATATATATTATATTATACTAGACGAATACCTACACGATGCGACGGGTAATGGTGGTAACGGCGACGTGATGGTGGCGGCGGGGTAGTGTTGGTTATTAAAGTAAACTACCTTTATCCTTTATTCATTAATTTAAATGTAAATATTTTCACCTAATACATTTATAATACTCTTAATGAAATTATTTAGAACATAAATCTCTCAACCCTTAAAGTAACTATATTACCCCTATTTATATCAATTACTTTTACATTAATAACCACACCGCACCGCGGCCGCCACCCGTCACCTTCACCGCCGCAACCTGCCATCACCATCGCTGCATTGTGCGGGTACCCGTCTACTAAATACTTAACAATGATGTTATATCTTAAACATTGGAAATATATTTTCGAAGATTGTATTGTCCATAAAATGAAATTATTTATTTCAAAGTGGAGCAAGTAAGCTTGAATATTATTAAAGATAAAGATAATAATACTAGAAATTAGAAAACCAGAAAGTTAACTTGATGTTAGTTGTTCAGCGATAAAGCATCCGTAATATAAAATGCGTGCAAAAAAGAAATGTACATGTTTTATATGAAACCCCTTACCATTAAAAATTGGTAACTTAGCATATGCATTTTGTTGTATGTGTGTTTATTTGTTTTTGATTGTTTGTTTGCTAGAGGGCCCTAAGTTCAACAAATGCCTACCGATAATGTATGTATTTACCTCCCTTAAAGTTTCAATTGTCGATAGAATCCAAAATGCAATTCCATTTGGCATTTTTTTGGCATTTAAAATTAACATCTTTTCCACACCCAATTCAATAATATCACATTATCACATGATGTTATACATTTACTTTACACTTGTTAACATGCTATACATAACTTTTTCCTTTTGATAGACTAAGTTTATGTATACAATTAAAAATGCAATCTTAAATATAGAATCATATTACAAGTTCAAGTGTAGATTTTTAATATAGTCCATGTGATATATAAATAAACTAGAAAAATGAATTGTTATAGACAAATAGACAATTGCATGCTAACATGCCATATTATAATATGCTTACAAAAGTATGGTTCACATAATATTAACTTCTTTTTACGCGAAAACAGATAAGTATCGATACATTTTCACTTATTCTGTTCGTTATTATTTTACTAGTTATCTATAAAGATCTTTTTTTCTCTCGATTCTTTTTTATAAAAAAGTGCATACTAGCAATAAAAAATTAACAAAGTTGAAGGAATAATACATATGTGTCGACAATCATGTTTTTTACATCATTTATTTTAAATCGTTACTTGAATTTATACAAATACTAAATCTAATATATATATATATTATTTTTATACATGTTTGTTGTGAAACTTTAATAGTTAATATCTACCATAGATGAGGGTTTTTCCTTCTACCGGGTATTGGAGGCTTAGAAAGTATGTAAATTAGCTTATGTTAGAGTCTTTGCTGTGATGATTAATCCATACATTTCAAAAAACCATAAATAATTTTTTTAACTAAACTATCTTTATTCCTATATAAAATAAACTTTTCTTTCCTTTTAACTTTCAGCTTTAAATATCTAAACTACTCTTCTTCTTTATTCACTAATTTAAATATCCTACCTAATATGCCTATAATACCCTTATGAAATTATTTACAACATATATCTCTCAACCTTAATAACTACACTACCATTTATATTAACGAGCACCTAAATGTCGTCCCCGTGCTTCGTATGTAAAAGGTTTGTGATTAATGTGTCTTAAACACCAAAAGAGGGTTAACCGCAAGTATAAAAAAACATATTAAAATAAAACGGAACATAAAATAACATAATAAAACAAAGCAAAAAGTTGTGATGAATGTGTCTTAAACACCAAAAGAGGGTTAAACGCAAATATAAAAAAACGAATTAAAATAAACGGATCTGTCAATTTGGATCATGGTTGCTAAAAGTGTAAACTTTAAGGACCATCAGTGCCAGTGAACTTGATAAAAGACTGAAGTTGCGAATATAAATGAGAGGGACCATTATTGCAAGAATCTAAAACTATAGAGAGTATTGTTGACCAAAAAAGATGTCAGCACGAAATAAATGATATAATTCGAAATTTAAAGTAAGAAAATAATAATTTAGCTCCATATTATATAACTAGATTTTAATTTTGGGTACGTGTACACTTTTAGGAGGTTTTAAAAACTATGTTAAGATTAATTAGAATTTTTTTTATGCGTAATGATATTTTTGACAGAAAATAAAAATTACATGAATTGTATTCAATAAGGAAAATGTTAATTTGCATATCTTGGCTGTTTGGAGTCCAAAAATTAACTAATTCGGGAAAATGAAAAGGTATGGGATATGATAGAAGTGAAGAAGGAAGGAATCAAAGGGATATATAGTACAGGACGGGAAGCTGGTGACCTGAGAAAAAGACAGTTTACCACCACATGACGCATGCCCAACTCATTTCTATACTTTGCATAAATGATTTAATCATATTGGTGTCATGTAACTTTAAAAAGGTTAAATAATGTATAAATTTTTATGTATGGTACGTAATATTTTTTTTAAAAACCAGCCCTCATTTGAAAACCTTTTTTATAATCATTTGTTTGTTAATTATGCACATGATTTAAAAGTTTATTACATACAATGCACGAGATCAAAATTCGATACACATTATGATAATTCGTTTAAAGTTGTTTACTTGTTAAAGTTTTAATTCTCAAAATTAATTATATATTATGTTGCGCGTTTTAATTCTCAAAATTAATTATATATTATGTTGCGCGTTTTAATTCTCAAAATTAATTCTATATTATGTTGCGCGTCTTTATGCTGAATTCTTGAGTTGTCTTTATGTTTGGATGTCTAATATTTGGTCGATGCAGTTTATCTTTGTCATAACCATAAATCTTCTTAAGTTAAACACCAAAAGAGGGTTAACCGCAAGTATAAAAAAACATATTAAAATAAAACGGAACATAAAATAACATAATAAAACAAAGCAAAAAGTTGTGATGAATGTGTCTTAAACACCAAAAGAGGGTTAAACGCAAATATAAAAAAACATATTAAAATAAAACGGAACATAAAATAACATAATAAAACAAAGCAAAAAGTTGTGATGAATGTGTCTTAAACACCAAAAGAGGGTTAAACGCAAATATAAAAAAACATATTAAAATAAAACGGAACATAAAATAACATAATAAAACAAAGCAAAAAGTTGTGATGAATGTGTCTTAAACACCAAAAGAGGGTTAAACGCAAATATAAAAAAACATATTAAAATAAAACGGAACATAAAATAACATAATAAAACAAAGCAAAAAGTTGTGATGAATGTGTCTTAAACACCAAAAGAGGGTTAAACGCAAATATAAAAAAACATATTAAAATAAAACGGAACATAAAATAACATAATAAAACAAAGCAAAAAGTTGTGATGAATGTGTCTTAAACACCAAAAGAGGGTTAAACGCAAATATAAAAAAACGAATTAAAATAAACGGATCTGTCAATTTGGATCATGGTTGCTAAAAGTGTAAACTTTAAGGACCATCAGTGCCAGTGAACTTGATAAAAGACTGAAGTTGCGAATATAAATGAGAGGGACCATTATTGCAAGAATCTAAAACTATAGAGAGTATTGTTGACCAAAAAAGATGTCAGCACGAAATAAATGATATAATTCGAAATTTAAAGTAAGAAAATAATAATTTAGCTCCATATTATATAACTAGATTTTAATTTTGGGTACGTGTACACTTTTAGGAGGTTTTAAAAACTATGTTAAGATTAATTAGAATTTTTTTTATGCGTAATGATATTTTTGACAGAAAATAAAAATTACATGAATTGTATTCAATAAGGAAAATGTTAATTTGCATATCTTGGCTGTTTGGAGTCCAAAAATTAACTAATTCGGGAAAATGAAAAGGTATGGGATATGATAGAAGTGAAGAAGGAAGGAATCAAAGGGATATATAGTACAGGACGGGAAGCTGGTGACCTGAGAAAAAGACAGTTTACCACCACATGACGCATGCCCAACTCATTTCTATACTTTGCATAAATGATTTAATCATATTGGTGTCATGTAACTTTAAAAAGGTTAAATAATGTATAAATTTTTATGTATGGTACGTAATATTTTTTTTAAAAACCAGCCCTCATTTGAAAACCTTTTTTATAATCATTTGTTTGTTAATATTCTCACATTCTAAACAGTTTCATACATTCAAAAATCATATTGAAGCACTTACAGTATCTATATATTTACTGGAATTAGTTAACGTACACCAAGAAAATTCCCATTAAAATACTACCATGGCTCTAATTAAGAATTTAAAAGTAGGCGAACAACTTTTGTTTCTTTGTTTAAACGCACATTGTGAAAAATCAAGGTAGATATTGTATTAATTAATTGATTAAACACCTATTGTTTGGGTACTTCAATAATATAACCATTTTTTGTTGAGCAGTAACCTTGTTTTCTTCTTAAAAAAATTCATTATTTATTGAAAAAATGAAAATTAATAAATTTGATGCATATGCACAAAAGTTGTCTTAAAGTTAAGAGCTTCAATTCGTACCTTAGAATGAAAATAACTTTACACGAATTGTCACAATATGTATTGGACTTCAACTCAGTGCATTGTATGTAATGCATTTTAAAATCATATGCATTGTATCCATCCATGTATATGTGACAACTTGGTTGTCACTTGTAAATTTTTGATTGGTAAGATACAAATGATGCACATGATTTAAAAGTTTATTACATACAATGCACGAGATCAAAATTCGATACACATTATGATAATTCGTTTAAAGTTGTTTACTTGTTAAAGTTTTAATTCTCAAAATTAATTATATATTATGTTGCGCGTTTTAATTCTCAAAATTAATTATATATTATGTTGCGCGTTTTAATTCTCAAAATTAATTCTATATTATGTTGTGCGTCTTTATGCTGAATTCTTGAGTTGTCTTTATGTTTGGATGTCTAATATTTGGTCGATGCAGTTTATCTTTGTCATAACCATAAATCTTCTTAAGTTAAAAATAAAAAAAATAACTAAAAATGCAAAACTAATAAAAAAAAAGTAAGGGTAGAGTATTGCAACGAAAATAATAAAAAGAGAAGTACTCGTATTAAATTTCACTTTAACACCCTTTGATATGGTGTATCTAGCTACCACTAATGTCTTTGCTTCAAAGATGGTGAAAAAGACCAGATGGATGGGGGTTAGGGACCAACAAGGCTCAACCCATCCCATATATGTATATCTGTTTTGGGCATGCCAACATGACTCCTAATTTTTAGCGTACATGAGCAGTCATATCCTTGTCTCTGGACCAACTTATACCAGACTCACCACCTTATTACTCTTTAATTTGCCTCTTTTCATCTCAAGTTTACCTCATCTCAAAGTTTATATAATAAATTTTAAATATTAGTATTCTAAATAGAAATTTTTTAAAATCAAGTTAAACGTTCACGTATAAAGATTTTCTAATTGCATTATTGTATACTCAACAGAAAATCTATATTATAATGTGTACTTGATTTTTGTTTTCCAAGAGTTTGTTGTTAATTAAGTGTTTAGATTTATGATAACATGTCAACATGACATGCAAAAGATTATGTCTATGAATATTTTACTTATCTATAACTTTACTTAATTACTTTATACTGATTTCTAAGGTTTATGGATAGTGCATGTGTGATAATACATTTATTACATGTCAAGATAATAAGCAAATAATTATATTTATCATAGGAAAGGCTCTTGATTTTAACACTTTAAGATTAAAAAAATGGGATAACTTGTAAAAAATGAAAATCCTCAGGAACGTCCCAAGTGTATCAATAGACCAAAATATAATGTACACAAGTAGTTGTAGAGGGGGTGAATACAACTTAATTCGATCTTTACAAACTTTTAAGTAAATTGTTTTACAGATTCAGTTTATTAATATTAAGTAAGTAAAGAACAGGAATCAATAAAACAGTAAAGCTCAATAAATAAAGAAACTCTTCAACACAGATTGTATTTTTTCAATGTAACTCTTTATTAAGAATGAATCTATACAAAGAATTATAGGATTGTTGCGGAACAGGATAACCTACACATATCTAAACAACCCAGCTGAAATGAGAAATTACAATCAATAAGGTTCTACTCTAAAGACTCAGCCAAAGTTGATCTTATACAGACTAAGTTGTGTGTAAGAGCAAAGAAAACTAGTGTGAAGATTAATTCTCAGGAATGCTACACATATGCAAGGAATGAGGCTTTTATAGGCGAAGGCCTCTCTTCCTTTGGTGTCAAATTCAACCACGTATTCATCTTGTATTTGGCTTGTCAGAAGGAATATTTGATTGTACCTATTCATAGTACTTGTGGTCCCCAAATACTGTCACACGTTCTTTTTCAGCCAATAAGAGTATGGACACGCATATGTAATCCAAACCACCAACCTGGATCCTAGGAACGTGCCTAGTCACATCAGTCATCCTTATCTCCAATCCAGGTTGATTCTTCACTTGATTGTCAGACACAGATTGAGCCATATGTCAAAGCTCGATCTGCTAAGTGTTTCTAAGCTGACTGGTAATCCTAAACTGACTTCCACTCCCAACTTGGTCTTCTATCTTCAATCCTCCTCTTAGACTTGGATTGAATGCTATATACATTGTTGATGCAGCTTGGAGAACACTTGTTTCCATAAGATAAAACAATACAATACATGAAGTATGATCTGAGTCAGATTTATAAGGGTAAGTTGTGTCAGCTTAGTCTGACTCATATCAAATTACAAGAACCAAAAGATTACAAATATTTGACCACCAGATTTGTTATCACCAAATTCACATCAAACATTACGACTCAACATCCTCAAATTGAGGGTACATGGTGAATGTTGATCATGCTTGTTGAACATTGTGGCTCGTGATACCACTGTTAGAATATGAGCACATAAACTTATAACAATTCACGAGTACGCAGCGGAAAGAAACGTATATGTAATCAAATTAATTAACAAAGAGAGAATCGAAACGTGTACCTTTGCGCAAAGCTTCCAATAAAATCAATAATAATAAGATTATTATTGTTGTAGGGTTTAAAGTAAAACTCCTCTACGATCGCACACTAGACACCCCTTATACCGTATGCTAGTACCCCGATCACGATCAAACAACCCTTGTTTATCTCCCTTAAATCGAAGTCCCATTAATCGAAAACCAATAGTAGTCGACTAATAAAACCAAACAATATAATTAATTCCAAGCATTAATTATATGTATGTTTGCATATTGATTTCGTATGTCATAAAACCGAAATTCCAAAAACCCATTTGAAAGTAACTTGCGGCCGAACCAAAATCAAGAAGGAAAAGAGAAGATTTTCTTGTGTGAATGAAATGTCTAAAACCCTTAAACTATGTCTTTATTTATAGGCTTAATTAGGAGGGTTTTCTAATTAGAGTGGGATTAGGAAATCCCCCCATTAGGAATTAGAGTCCAACACTAATTTCCTAATTTCACATTTTAACCTCCTTTTAATTAATTAAATAAAATTAACCCTTTAATTTATTTAAATTAATCATTTCGTGATCAAATTAATTAATATATTTGTAACATCCGTGAGTTTTGACCCGTTGACTTTACGTGTAATATGACTAACAATTTAAGTTAATGAATTATTTGGGTCGTTTTGTGAATTAAATGACAATGTGGTATATTCGGGTCGATAATATTTAGTCGATATTTAAACGTGTAGCGTTTGTGTTGTGGTTTGTGAAGGGAAACGGGTCGGCCCGTGGGTAGTCCATGACCCACCAGCCCCCAAGACCCATTTCTCCCCCCCTTATCCCTTTCTCCCCCTCTCATTTTCATTTCTATCTATCTATCTCTTTCTCTCTTTCTCTCAAAAGCAAAGCAAGACCATTTCATTCTTCTTGCATCAAATTAGTGTTGGAATGGTTATAACATAGAAATCATAGCCATCTTCATCTCACTTTCGTCATATTGAAGAATCAAAAGCCAAGTTCTTGCATTTTACCCATTTTGACCTAATTTCGGGTTCTAGCTCAAGGAGGAGTTTCGGTAAGTCTAATTCATCCCTTTTTACCTACTTATGCTTGTTTATGCATTTCTAGTCATCTTGAAAGTTTGCAAGTCCTAAATCGGCTTAAATCTTGATTTGGGTCAAACTAGGGTTAATTAGGGTTTGAAGGGTTTGGATGTGATTTTGATGTTTGAATCGAAACTAAGATAGGGGTTATGTTTATTTGTGTTGAAATATGTTTGTATAAGCTTCAAAATGAGTCTTGAAACATCGCTAGTCGATTTGGGGGTCGAAAATGGGGTTTGGGTGAAGTTGGATCGCATTTTGTACTCAAAAATCTCCAGGTCTGAGCCCAGTCGCGCCGCGAGCTCCTGCTCCTCGCGCCGCGAGCCCGTGTCCAGTCGAAGTCAGTGACTTTCTCGCGTCCCGCCTCGCGCCGCGAGCTTTCCTGCTCCTCGCGCCGCGAGCTCCTTCTCCTCGCGCCGCGAGTTTCACCTGTTTTGCACATCAGTTTTCAAACGTTAATAACTTTTGATCCGTAACTCCAAATAAGTCGTATGACCTATCGTTGGAATCGTAAGAGAGTCTAGTTTCTATTAGTGACCTTCTTTTTGTATGAATCCTTCCTCATTTCTAAAAAGGTCGAGTCGAATGTGTCTTGTTTCCTACTCGTTTAAGTTGGAAAGGCGTTTAGGGTTTGTGACTTGACCTAATTGTGCTAAACTAACTTGTTTAGATTGTAGAGTTGACATTATGGTATTATGATGTATATTTATAGGTTGTGGACGTGTGGACCCCATTACTCGTTTGTAATCTTATTACTAGCTTCTTTGCCAATCCAGGTGAGTTTCGTATCTCCCTACTCGCTTGAGATTCGGGCTGAAAAGTGTAAAACCGGCGTGTTTACTTGCATTATTGATTGATTGTGTTGATTTGGATTGATGTGACAGTTGTTTGTTTGATTGACTTGGTATGTTTGTTAAGTATTTCATTATATTAGGATAGACGTACATACATGGAAGTCGGTTATGCCTTCATTGGGTTTTAGATGTGGTGGGAAGGCTGCGGGTGACCCTATATAAGCATCTGGGACTTGAAGAAGGTAGAATCCTCTGAAGTATATGTACGTATAGTTGGTTTAATTGGGATTAGTGGTTTATGGTTGATGAATATTGATTGTTGGCTTACGGTTGTCGTATATGGATTTTGGCTTATGTTGGACGAATATTGACTGTTGACACAGGTTCATCGTCTATTGACTGTTGGTTTATGATATGCATTTACATTTGATTGTAAGCATTGCATACATTGTTGATGAGCCCTCGGCAGGGGATTGCCGACATCCTGGTGCATAGATGTATGCACCCATTTTGGATGTAGTTCCTGACTCCGAGTATATAGACATATATATCTCGATGATTTTGAGATACAGCCTTGTTCATGTGATGACAGAAGGGTATCGCTGCATTGGTGACTGGCGTTCACGCATAGGATAGACATGTTTGCTTATTCATGCATTTGGCACTTACATTGATTCGCATATCATTTGTGCATTCTCATTTACACATTTACTTGTCTTGTGTAATCTTGTTGTTGGGCGATGTTGTGTTATGTAGAGGCTCACTGTAAGTCATGTCTAGCCTCTATTCTTATATTATTATTGATGTTGGTTCTTTACGAACCATTACTACGAACTCACCAACCTTGTGTTGACTATGCTTAGTACACTTTTCAGGTAATCAGATTAATCCTGGGCATGGAGTATAGTTGCTTGGTTGCTTGTTGTTTAACCCGGACTTTGGACCTTATGGATCAAGGATTCATAGACCTTCTCTTTTGCATTATACTTAGGATTAATTGCCATCTTTTGAATGCTCCTTTGTAACTTGATGGTTATTGCCCCTTTTGTATTTTGGTACTTGTTTCGTACTTGTAATGGATTCACTGAATCTTTATTTGCATGTAGTTCTTGTTCTATTGTAATTCCACCTTGTGCTATATGATTTCCGTAATATTTCGAGCCTCGGCTTGGGGTGTTACAATTACTTTAATATACTAATTAATAATATAGAGTTACCGTGTCATTTCGTGTGACCCCGTAGGCTTAAATTATTTCCGGACATGCGTTTATTATAACGTGATCACATACAAACAGCTCCCACTTGAGCATGTTATATAAAGACAATAACATTGGTTAGCGTCTAGCAACACGCCAATGCTCCCGGAAATATTTAAGGATAGTTTCTTAAATTACCTATTTGAAATGATTTAATCTTTAATATCCCTTTGTTCAGATACCCTTGTTAATTATGAATATGGATCAATGTCATTTCATAATTTAACGATTATGTTTCTCATTTCTACAATTAATCAAGATTACCAAATTAGT
The DNA here is from genome assembly GCA_034093135.1 of Erigeron breviscapus. Lineage (NCBI taxonomy): Eukaryota > Viridiplantae > Streptophyta > Magnoliopsida > Asterales > Asteraceae > Erigeron > Erigeron breviscapus. The sequence goes on along the minus strand of CM067167.1, from coordinate 48,482,797 downwards.
CAAGACCACCTCTTGAGTTCATTTGGGTATGGCCATACAAACATCTTAATTAGTCCTAATGAGGGCGCCAATGGTATCATTCTGCAACTATTAGTTGGAGAACAAATCCTGTATTGACTACACGTGTTAGTCATGTCGTTTCACTACATTTCTGAAAATAACCCTTTATTACTAACTTGTTCAGGACAGTTAGAACTATATCAAGAAAATGCAATCCACATGCATAACTCACTTGTATCTCAAGTCTAAGGATAAATAAAGTAACCATTTCACGAATTTCATTTAATGACGCCGATCCATAAAATGATAATTCGTTCAGTGGGGTAAGTCCAATATTCATCTTTTGAATATCATGTGAGTTTGGTACGATCCACCATCTTCAAAATATTCCCTTAAATATTTTCACCAATCTCTCACAATTGTCTTACTTTAATTATATTCCCATATAATTAATCGACAATGGACGTTTAGAATATTTTCAAATATTCATGGATCTAAACATGCAAATATAGGACACAATTATTATAAAATGAAACCACTTATACCGCGTATAAAAATTCATTTATTAAAATAACAATTGTTTAACATCCCATTATCCAAATACCAATCACAGATTTACATGATATAACTAGCAATAACCTATGCCCACGGCATACTTATTTTCTTTTGACAATGCCTTTGTAAAAGTATCCGCTAAGTTACAATCTGTGTGAACTTTGAGTACTTTGATTTCACGCGATTCGATTTGCTCACGAACGTAGTGATATCTTCTTTGGTAATGTCTGGCACCTTTTTGAACCCCAGGTTCATTGGCAATGACAATTGCTCCCGAATTATCACAGTACAGATCCATAGGTGTGTTATTTGAGGATTATCATGTTAAAATCCAAAAATAAACTTTCTAATCCAGACAACCTTCATGTCGTCTTCTCTGAGACGGCAATATACTCAGACTCTGTCACATACATAGCAACTGTGGTTTGCTTTTAGCTCAAAGCATTCCACCGTGTCTTCATTTAAAATGAAGACATATCTCGACTTATTTTGAAACATCTTTATCAGTCCTGAAATCCAACATCACAATTTCTATTCACTTTGAATTTTGAATTGGGATTTCAAACATACTCCAAGAATAATTCTTTAGTAGCCCGCATGTACTTAAGAATGTTCTTTACAGCAGTCCAATGATCCTCTCCAGGATTCTGCTGATAACGGCTAACAATATTTTGCGCGAACGCAATATCAGGTCTAGTGCATCTCACCGCATACATTATTGATCCCACAGCCGAAGCATAAGGGATTCTTTTCATACGCTCCACCTCTTCAGGTGTAGAAGCACCATTCTTGCTAGATAAATTAAGTCCTTCTTGCATCGGCAAATTTCCGCGCTTAGAATTTTCCATCTTGAATTTCCTCAAGATCTTATCTATATAAGCACTTTGACTTAATCCAATCAACCGTTTACTTCTATCTCTATAGATCTTGATTCCAAGTATAAATGCCGCTTCACCCAAGTCTTTCATAGCGAAACACTTTCCAAGATAAGATTTAACGTCTTTCAACATTGGAATGTGATTTCCTATTATCAATATGTCATCGACATACAAGACAAGGAAAGTAACATTACTCCCACTAGCTTTGCGATATACACATGGCTCATCAGGATTTTGAGCAAAACCAAACTTCTTGATTTCCTCATCAAACCTTTTATTCCAACTCCTTGATGCTTGCTTCAATCCATAAATGGACCTTTGAAGTTTGCATACCTTATCGGGATGTTTTGGATCGACAAAACCTTCTGGTTGTACCATATAGACTTCCTCATCTAGAAAACCATTTAAGAAAGCGGTTTTGACATCCATTTGCCATATCTCATAGTCATAGTACGCCGCTATGGCTAAGATGATCCTAATAGCTCTTATGTCCGCAACGGGAGAAAATGTTCCTCATAATCAACTCCATAAAGTTGAGTATAACCTTTCGCCACAAGACGAGCTTTATAGGTGTGTACATTTCCATCCATGTCGGTCTTCTTTACACCCAACGGTTCTACCATTTGGTGGAAGATCAACCAAGCTCCAAACTTGATTATCTTTCATGGATTTCATTTCCACATTCGCAGCTTCAAGCCATTTGTCAGACTCCGGATCTGATAATGCAGCACTGAAATTAGGAGGTTCATTTAAGTCTCCTAATACGTGTTCTTCAGATTCAACCATAAGATTTAATCTTTCACGAGCACGTATTGTCCTTGAGGACCTACGAATTGGAATCGCTTCATCTTCAACTTAAAGTTCATCTAGAGATTCATCTCTTTGAACATTTTCCCCCCTAAGTTGAAGATTTCTAGTATTTTCAGAAGTTGACACATCTTCTTGAGCCTCATCAAGTTCAACAATCCTCCCACTGTCTTCTTGAGATATGAGTTTCCTTTCAAGGAACTCAGCAATCAAAAATACTTTGACAGTGTTTCCGGTAGGAAAGTAGAAGTAGTAATCCATTGTTTCCTTTGGGTATCCTACAAAGATGTACTTTAACACCTCATTCATGCGGTGTTTTATCAACTTTCTTAGTTGGAACCATATTGAGAATGCATGCAGCAATCTCAAGAGCATAATCCCAAAATGAAATGGGAGAGTCTTAAAGGTCATCGTTTTTCTCACCATGTTCAACAAGGTTCGATTTCTCCTTTCACATATACCCTTATATAGGAGTAAGCTCTTGGATAAATCCACAAGCTTTAGATGATCCTTAAACTTTTGGCTTAAGTATTTTCCACCTCGATTCTAACGAAAAAAACTTGATGGTTTTACCGAGTTGATTTCCTACTTCATTTTTAAATTCTTTGAATATTTCGATAACTTCATGTTTATGTTTAAGCAAGTAAACATAACCATAATGAAATCATTCATAAAAATGATGAAGTAGCTAGTAACTTTCCTTGACACATGTCTAAATGGGCTACATACATCCGAATGTATTAGTCCAAGTAGTTCTTTAGCCCTCTCCGGTTTTATGCGGAAAAGGTATTCTTGTCATCTTTCCGAAACTTCAAGAAATGCATTTGCCAAATGATTCATCATTTGTAAAATCCCTTCATATTGAAGTCTTTTAATGCTTTCCTTTCAAATGACAATTCCAAAAACACGTATTTGTCAAATGATTCATCATTTGATTGTAAGACCTCTTCATTTTGAAGTCTTTCAACGCGTTTCTTGCTTATGTCAAATACACGCATTCATCAAATGATTCATCATTGATTGTAAGATTTCTTCTCATTGAAGACTTTAAATGCGTTTCTTGCTCATAATAATGTCAAAGACACGCATTTATCAAATGATTCATCATTTGATTGTAAGATCTCTTCTCATTGAAGACTTTAAATGCGTTTCTTGACAAAATTTAAACAATATGACAATGTCAAAGATAGGTAGAGTCCAAGTTAAACTTGACTCTTTTGCTATTGAATTATTATTTGTATAACAACACATATAATTCAATTTGTGAAGATATTTGAAGCACTTGCCGAACCAGCTTGCTTCTTCTTCACATTCAACTCAGCTAGATACTTTAGCCGTATGCTCCTTTTGCCAAAAGGGTCTTTTAAGGTTTTGAGACTTAACACTACCTTGTTTTCTCTTACCTAAGTTCTTGCCCTTTAGCTTACGGTTGTTTTGCTTTCTGAACCTTTCCCCCCTGATTATTAGAAATTGGGGTGTAGCAGATTTCTTTGGAAGCTCTTTCTCATACTCAATTAACATGACATGAAGTTTAGCTGTGGTTTTACTCATGCTATACATATTATAATTGCGCACGAACTCCTAAAAAATCCCCTTTTTAGGTTCATGTCAATAGTAATAGGCAGATGATAAGCATAGTATAACCTTTCCAATTGCCCAAAGTACCTCTTCAACTAGAGTACTTGAGGACTAACCGATGTTCCATGCTCGTGTCGCAAGTCATGAAGTTGATCAACTAGGTCGAACAACTCCACTCCGGCTTGCTTTTCGTACAAAGACTTGAGTTCAGTAAGCATATCACATGGAAATGAATGCTCAAATTGCTTTTGAAGGTCAGCATTCATGCTTCCCAACATCAAACAAGCAACCTCATTGTGTCTATCATACTGAGCATTGTATGCAGCCAACTGTCTAGTTGTAGCATTCGCTCCCGGAACAACAATGTCTGCTTATCAATGACATCATGTTTCTTTTCAGCTCTTAGAACAACTCTCAGCTGACGAAACCAGTCATTGAAGTTGGTTCCAGAAAGTCTTCTCTTTCTAGCATCGACCTGAAAGCCGATTGGTGTATGTTTTGAGAAGGATTTGTTGTTGCCATTTTCAAAACAGGCAAAAGTTCAATTATCGGTATTTTCGATAATTAATCCTTAAGAAATGTAATTTACCCTTGTTAAATTCATTTAACAATTACTTTTCACTAAGGCTAGGATCCAACTTGACATACAATCATTTCATCAGTTGATCTGCTAGAAATGACGGTATTCAAAAGGTAATCGAGGATCGATAATTGCATTCATGCAACTCCTTGAGTTATGGGACTTACATCAACACTTTAAAAGGGTGTTAAGTGTTTTGTAAACATGTTTTGTCCCATCTTATGCCACGGGTTAAGGTCTCACCTCTTAACTCGTTTTAAGTCGCCCAATTAAGAACATGTAGATAGTCCACCGCTGGTCTCACAACGGAGTGGTAATCTACCTTGAAGAGATATAATTCGCCTATGGTCTCACATAGGAGCGAAAAGCACTGGCAAGTGTTCTAATCAAAGTGGGTGGCAATGACTTAACTTTAAATGGGTAATGCATTTGATGTGAATCAAAAGTTTATGTATGAAGACTCATGCATAATCTTCAAAACATAATGTTTAATAAAATCATTTGTATAGTCTTAACAACACAAGAGAGCTCGGTAGCTCCATTTGAACGCACAAAGAAGCGCAAGGGCAACGGTTTGCGATGAACACAATTAAAAACCCGCCCTTTTAGGAGGCTAGCGCACTCCGACTTATACCTCTCTTAGAGTTTGTTCAAATGGGTGAGCCGGTGTATCTCAAGGTTGTAAGACTCTAATTTTATTAATGAAATCTCTATTTCAATAGTTCTTAGTCAAGTTTATATTTTTCCAATAAAACAATTTTTGCATCACCTTTATACATCCTTATAAACAAGCAAAAATTAATAAACTTACTAATTACCGAACTACTTAATCATGTAACAAGTTAAGGTAGCCACCTAAACATGGTCACTATGGTTCATGCATATGTTTAATTCCCGGCTCCCCCTTCCGAAGAAGAGGACCACATACATCAAGTCACCTTGATTGCGTAAGCCATTAAACTACTTAATTACCAAGTAATAACACATAAACATGCTGACTGGAAATTTCCAGCAGCTTCACGACCAGTTTAGCCCTATTTGTGATCCGATTCAGATTTCGACCAGAACTACAAAGTTGTAGCCCTATGTGTCGAGCACCTACTGTCCAAAGGACAACTTCTAACTCATTACAGATTAAAAGATATAAATTTTTTAGTGAACTGTCGCAAACCAGGAAAATCACACGAAAAATTCATATAGTCACACAATAAACCCTAATTATTGGACTATCATGCTTTGCTAATTATATCTCTATATAATAGTAATAATCACAAGTAATCTTGCATGAATCACTTGTGATTATACCTTTTATTTAACAACTTTAAATAAAAACGATACACAACATGCAATTTATATCAAATAAATCATGTCAATTCACATATCTCAAAACTTGCTCGAGGGTTTCAATCCACCATTGAATTAGGTCAAAATTAATTAAATAAAACCCTAATTTATTTAATTAATAATCGTTTTTAATTAAAAAAAATAAGAAAAAAAACTTCTTTAATTATTTAATCATTAATTAAAATATCAACCAACCCTTAACCCCCCTTCAAGTTTTGATCTTTGTAATTAATAGATCACAAACCTGGCTCTGATACCACTGTTAGAATATGAGCACATAAACTTATAACAATTCACGAGTACGCAGCGGAAAGAAACGTATATGCAATCAAATTAATTAACAAAGAGAGAATCGAAACGTGTACCTTTGCGCAAAGCTTCCAATAATATTATTAATAAGATTATTATTATTATTTAGGGTTTAAAGTAAAACCCCTCTACGATTGCACACTAGACACCCCTATACCGTATGCTAGTACCCAATCACGAACTCACAAACCCGTTGTGTATCTCCCTTAAATCGAAATCCCATTAATCGAAAACCAATAGTAGTCGACTAATAAAACCAAACGATATAATTAATTCCAAGCATTAATTATATGTATGTTTGCATATTGATTTCGTATGTCATAAAACCGAAATTCCAAAAACCCCTTTGAAAGTAACTTGCGGCCGAAACAAAGAAGGGAGGAAGAGAAGAGAGATTTTCTTATGTGAATGAAATGTCAAAAACCCTTAAACCTATGTCTCTATTTATAGGCTTAATTAGGAGGGTTTTCTAATTAGAGTGGGATTAGGAAATCCCCCCATTAGGAATTAGAGTCCAACACTAATTTCTAATTTCACATTTAATCCTCCTCTTTAATTAATTAAATACAATTAACCCTTTAATTTATTTAAATTAATCATTTCGTGATCAAATTAATTAATATATTACTTTAATATACTAATTAATATGTATAGAGTTACCGTGTCATTTCGTGTGACCCCGTAGGCTTAAATTATTTCCGGACATGCGATTTATTAAAACATAATCACACTCCAACAAAAAATGTACCATTTGAAAAGCTAGCAACCTATATAACAGTCTAGGCTTGTTGAAGCTCATCATATTCTCAAGTCAATCGTCAATGCAATTTCTGTGTAACCAAGCATAAAGCTAGGTAGCATTTAATTACTATACGTTATACACAAACATTTTTAAGGCTTTCTTTTAATAGAAACTAAACATAAATCATAAATGTCTAAAGACCAGTGGGCCTTCTTAAAAATTTAGCATGTCGGGACCAGCCTCCAGAATCATAGGTCCAAATAGCACGAAAAGCAAAAAGTTTAAAGGTTAGATGATTGTCAAAACAAGTGTGTTTAGATAACGAGGTTTTATGGTTATTTGGAAGGAAAAAAAAATTCCTTTTACTTAAATATACGTAGTTTAACCCGGATGTCCGGTAATTATTGTTTAACTTTTTTTTGGGTCCACTTATAAGATTGTATCTAAAGTGATTAAACCTGAAACTTTGTATTAAAATTAATTTCATAATAGATCGAGTCGGTCTTGTGAAACTAAAAGTTTTGTTTGTCTACTTTGCAATATCACTTTGGATGCACTTTTAATTAAGAATGCACAAAATATATCAACACCATCATTCTAAAGTTTTTGTAATCATTAACTCTTACCAATCACACCGCATAAATCAACAGAAGGATTGGTAATGACATAGACTATAGAGCTCTTTTAATATTTTTCCAAGAAACTATAACTAAAGTCTCAAAACAAATGCTATCTATCACTATGTCATATGTATTAATCCCTGATTAACAAAGATACAAAATCAAAAAACAACATTCAAATAAATGATAAGCAACAATGTGATTAATTTGCTTTACTAAAAACGAATCCGGTTACTTAGATGATGAGTAGATGATTCAGCCGGCGGAATGACCATTAGCATAAGAAGTGCCATAATCCCTAGAGGAAAGAACATGAATAACATTGGTGGAGGCGGCAACGGTGGCAGCATTGGTGGCACAACCAGAAGAGACGCAGTTACAATAACAAGTAATGCAAATAGCTTCATATCGACTCTCTTGTGTATCGTTGGTTTCATGAATTTGAATATTTACTAGAATCCCTGTTAACTTGTTATGTGAATGGAGATACGAACATGATATTTATAGGATTTGGAAAGATTGGTGTGAGTTAGGAATCAACAAGAGAATCAAAATGTTGATAACATCAAATCCCAATGTGATACGTCGTGCATAAGATCTGTCTACCAAATGATCTTCTCATTTATTTAAGTATATATCTCTATTTGCATATCTTTTTTATTCTATAAAATAATACACTTGCAAATGATTTAATAATCCAGAACATTTAACTATTATTTCTCTAGAAGAAGTTGTAAGTAAAGACAATACAGGACGAATTTGAAGATTAGTTCTCATGTGGTGATTCATGTATCTTATATATATAAATTTATTATTTCTCGCCATGAGCGGCTGAGCCAATAAATAACCCAACAAAAGAGATAAAAAAAAAAGAAATTATTAAACTTTGGAAAGTCTTATAATACATCGAGGTCACAGTTTGATAGAAACAAGAAGATTGAATTGATTAGCTAGTATAAGAACAAGTGACTGAAATAAGAAGATTTACGATTGAAAATAAGATGATATCCCCGTCCTAGTGTTGCAAGAGTAAAGAAGTTGCACAAGTAGATAAAAGCATGAAACGATATCATTATAAACTAGGATTATGCTCGGGCATTAACAGATGATAACAAGTTGTATTCTTATAAAAAAAAAAGGCGAGTTTTGTTTACTTAAGCATCACCAAGGTCATCTCTTTTAATTATTAATACATACATAATATTATTATGAAAAGAGTAATAAAATCCAATAAAAGTATGTAACAAAAAAACAACACTTGAGATTTTGAGATTAACAAGAGGGATTGCCCCGCTTTGCCGGGGATAAAAAAGAAAAAAACATTAAATTATAAAAGACCCCTGAAATTAATTATATAAAAACATGATCAACCTTTTAGACTTTCATACACATATTTAATAATCATTTATAAACATGATATCTTCTTATTAATATATTTTACTTTTACGTATAAATCAAAAACTTAAGTAGGAGTATTAGAGTATAGGTTTTTTGTCCAAGGTCAGATAGATAAAATAACATAGAAAAAAACACATAAGTAAACAAAATAATAGATACTCGTATATGCAAAATTTTACTTATCAAACAAAATATAAACAAAACAACTTGATACATTCAAAACCATGTGCTATTTTCACCAAAACCAAAGTCACTTATCTGTAAATATCACCCTCTCCTACTAGAGGAGCTTTTGTCATGACATCAGAAAAACCGACGTGGAGGAAGAAGACCCAAGCCACATGGGATTTATGATGTCATAGATGATGAACTTTGTGTGTATTTGATAGTGTTTTAAGTGTGTGTGGGGATAGCTTCTAAAAGAAGCCTGGTTAGCTTAGCTTCTTTGAGAAGCCTTTCTCTATTGGAAAAGAAAACTCTTTTTTTCTTGATATCGGAAAAAAACTCATTTTCTTTCCATCAGATTCAAATCTAATGGACTCTTTCTCTCAAATCACTCCTCTCCCTTTCTACATATTAATTTTTCCACCAGATCTTTGAAGCAATCGGTCCTCACTTCTTGGTATGCTTTCAACATATCCATATTTCCACCAGATTATGGTTAATACTTTGAAGATGTTTAACCAATTAAAAGTATGTTTAATTTTTTTAGATCCGAAAATACTAATGATTTTTTTTTGATCCGAAAATTTTGGTTTTTTTAATTGTATATATTTTGGATTCCTATATATAATACATATAAATATATATATGCACTAATTATATTTTTGTTTTATAGCCTCACCTTAATAATAATAATAATAATAATAATAATAATAATATATTTTCTTTATATATTTAGGTTAGTTTTTAAAATTTTGCAATTTGATTTTGGGTTTCTTTGAGATTTAAAGTATGCTTTTGTGCTTGCTATTCATTCTGTTTGTCAGTTAAACACATACTTGATAGATTACAAACATGATTTATTTAATAGGATATGTTTTTGATTTAAAATTTTGCAATTTGATTTTGGGTTTCTTTGAGATGAAATCGGTGTGTGAGTGTATTCTATGTGTGTATTTAGGTTAGTAGGTATGATAAGATATGTATGTGTGTATATAGGTTATAGGATATTGAATATGTATGTGTGTATATAGCTTTGTACCTTTTTCATTGTGAGTGTGTATATAGGTTAGTAGGATATGATGAAGATATGTATGTGTGTATATGTAGGTTTCTAGGTTTTTGATTGTGAGTGGTTATAGAGATATGGGTCATTGTTTGTGTGTTGCAACTTGCAAACCATGTTTGTGTGTGTACTATGGCAGATTATATATATTGAATATATATATATATATATACTTTGTATATATATTATATATATATATATATATATATATTACTATGGCAGATTATATATATTGAAAATATATATATATGTACTTGGTGTATGAGGATGTGTGTGGAGTTGATGTCTTCTGCCATGCTTTAGCCGTTTGCAACTTCATTCTTCAACAAAATTGTACAAAAAGCATGGCCAAAGTTTATGGTGATATCACATCTCCATTAATGCTAATCCTTTCCCGCTCACATGTAACCTCGTTCATAGTAATCCCCTTTTCTCTTAATTTTGTTTGAATTTCAATTTTACCTCACACACAAAAACTTTGTGAGTAGATGCATACATATTATATGTGTATATCTATAGGTTTTCTCCCGCTCAAACTTTTGCTATATATACATACCCACAACCCTAGCCACCATCACACCACATATTTTCCCTATCCTTTTGTTCACTTACTAAACTTTATCATGGATAAGACTCTTAGTTTCATTCTAGAGCTTTCTTCTTCCAAAGATATGTGGAACATGAAAGTTCGTCTCATCAAAAAATGGAAGCAAAGTTATAGGCTAGATATGATTTTCATTGATGAAAAGGTAACATGTACACTGATTTTATATGTTTTTTGTACAGATCATGTTGTTTTCTGTCATCTCTTCACTTTTTCTTTATGTGCTTATTTAGTTTCTTATGTTTCAGGGGGACAAGATTCAAGCTTGTGTTCGAAATGATTTGATTCCTAACTTTGAAGACCTACTCCAGGAAGATGGTGTTTATGTTATTCGTAAGTTTGGTGTTGGGGAGCAAAAAGACTTGTATCCTGTCACTGAGAATAAGGTCAAGATAAACTTTTATCGTTGTACTGAGGCTGTCCCTGTTCCAACATGGTCTGGCCATCCATATGCTTTCAGGTTCTTCAGTTTTACTGACATCCTTAAGGGCAAGGGCAGTGCTGCACGATCAGTTGGTTAGTACATAAGGTTATTTTGTTTATTGCTTTTTATTTTTTAAGTTGCACAAAATAATCTGATATTTGTTGTTCTTCGTTGTTATGATAGATGTCATGGGTAAGGTGGCATGGTGTGGAAATTTGGATATCTTTAAGACTAAACTGAAAGAAAGTAAGAGAATCAACTTCGACATCCAAGACTATGAGTAAGTACATGTACTCATCCTTTATATATTCGTTTTTGATGATTCACTACTTGGAAATATTTGGCTTTAAAGTTTTCCTGTTCATTATGTTTGATAATCATTTGTTTTCTTTCATACAAAGTCAGTCATTCAATGTGAAACATTCTTTTTGTTAGTACTGAATTTTTGGTTGGAAAAACACTTGCATTAAATCTGTCATACTTTTTGAATCTTTTTTTGGAGACACACTTGCATTTAATCTGTTTTTATTGTAACCATTTTTGGCCAAACACTTGCATTTAATCTGTTTTGTTTCATCTTCAATGTTGTTTGTTAGTATTGAATGAGAACTTGTATTGAATGATATACTTGCCAACTTTCTCATAATGATTTAGTTTAGTATAAACAGATTGATATGTATACACCCCCTGTAGTCAGTGCTTTAGGTTAATGCAACTTTGACATGTATGCACCACACACCCAAAACTGCCCCCTGAATTTGGGGGTTAGGCGTCCCAAGTACACACACCACCCCTCTGGTCGACTATGTGGTCAGTTGTTCAATAGCCTTAATGTTGTTTCTGTATTGATTGTTATTTCCTTTGATATTGTAGTTGTAATGTTCTCAAATGCACCATGTGGGATGACTATGCTGTCTAATTTAGTGACTTTATTACTGCTCATGATTCTATTGAGCTGATCATAGTAATCATCCAACATGCCAAGGTTAAGATTTGGAATGGTAAGTTTGAAACCAGAAGTTAAACTCTTTATGTAATTGATCATCGGTGATTTGTAGTATGTTTATTAATTAAGTGTTGTCTTTTTCAGAGAACTTGACGGTTCAAAATGATATGTATGCAACTAGGCTCTTTCTAAATGCTGACTTAGAAGAAGCCAATAAGCTGAGAAAAAGGTACCTCTTTTTTATTAGGTTTTTCTTCATAAAATTTAGCCATCATGACCTGTATTAATATCAATTTTGGATTCTGTTTGTAGTCTCATACTGAAAGAAGGTGGTGAAGCAAGTCAAAGCCAATTGTCAACTCAGACTGTTTACCCTCTTCGACAAGAATTTCTCACTGACACTGAAAGAAGAACAATTGATGTTCTGAATAAGACGCTTAAGGTTAAAATCTGTTACCTTATTGCTTGAATTGTGCATCATTGTCCTATACTTCCATGTCATTAAAGTTTTTTGTTTAAACTTTTGTAGGATTCCCATTTTGTTGTTCTTGGAACAATCAGAATGGTGGAGCAACAATGTGGGTGGTTTTATGTGGCATGTCGCACGTGCAAGAAGAAGGTTAGCACCAAGATGGACTATTTACAGAAGGCTGCTGAAATCGATGAGAAATTCCTTGAAGCTGATCCCTCAAGTTTGTGGTGTTGGAAGTGCAAAGAGATGGCAACTTCTATGGTCCCTAAGTAAATAGATTTTCGTTTGTAGTATAATATGCCATATTTTTAATCCGACTTATAAATTTTGATTAATGCTCTTCCATTGTGATAGGTACAGGGTGCAGATGAGGGTTCAAGATGGCACTGGCAGTGTCTCTTTATTGATGTTTGACAAGGAGGTCACTAAGATTCTTGGAATCTCTGCCAATGACATTCGTGATAGACAACTTAGGTCTGATGATATGGACGCTTTCCCTCATGAACTTGATGCTTTGGTTAACCGGATGTATGCTTTCAAAATCCATGTGGCTAAGTACAATATTGAAAACAAGCATTATGTGTACACTATTGACAGATTCACCGATGATCCCGACATAATTGGTGAGTTGGTTGAAGCTGAGAACGTGGGAGTTCATGAGGTATTAATCCAATTAATAATTATTTCTGAATTTTGAATGTAGATACATCCTTAATTTTTATTAATGTTTACTAAGTGTTTCTGTTTTTCGAGATCAGGCGAATGGAGATGCCGGTGAAGGAAGTTCTGTTAAGTTGGCCGAGTCTTCACAGCAAGCAATGGATTCAAAGGTAAATACATTAGTCTGTCCTCACTGTATCCACATTATTTACTAACTAATATCACCTCAGTATTTTTGTAATCTTTTTGAAGGATGTTATGCCTGTTACCGACTCCTCTTTGGTCGTTGAAAGTGAAAAAGACACTGGCACCAGTCCTGTTGGGAAAAGAAATGTTGCTGAAGTGAGTCCTCCAGTCAATGAAGCTCAAGTCTCTACCAACAAAAGGATCAGGAAGACATTGGTGCCGTATAACGTGTAGAAGAATCATGCTAAATGTGTCGTCTTTTGTTGCAAATGTTAATTTCCAAGTGTTTACATCTTGCATTTATCAAACCTTTCATGTTGGTCTGTAATAATTATCAAAACTTTGGATGTTCATCTTTTGAGCCATTACTCTTGTGGTCTTGGCATCTATGTAATATTAGGTTAATGTACTAGCTTGTGGAGTTATTATTCAGACCTCTTATTTTCAGTTCTCAATTGTGTGTTATATAATGTCAAACAAACACTTAAACAAACAGCTATGTTAATACAAATAAATTAGATAGTCAAAAGTGACATAAAAGCAAATGTAGAAATACCTTTAGGATTAAAAACAATTTACAGCCTTGCAGGATCTATTGTAAAATTTTAGATACAAACTCATCATTTCCAATTAATTTGAAGCAGAGACGATTGAACTCTATGTTTACATCACTGTTCACATAAGCTATCAAATCAGGTCCCTTAAGTCTCAGCAAGCCATCGTTGTCCTTGACTAACAAGCACATTAAATCGTTCACCGTCGTAATCAACCAATGTGATACTGTTGCAGTTCTGTGTCAGGATGTTACCAAAACTGTGTGGTAATTAACACCTAAAAAGAAAACAAATAAAGTTATAAAAAATATTGGTAACAAACTTAGCAATATGAATGATTAACTCAAGAACTTAACAAACCTCGTCAGCCATGATTCTTGGTCGTTAGAGATTTTTGTTCTTCGTCTGTGTGTTTGAAAATGAGATCACAAACTTAACTTTGACTTTTAAGTATTATTAATGATTTGGTAAGACTAACTAATGGTAGTAGGAAAGTAACCGTCTGATATTTTTTTGGGATATGGGAAAAAATTTGCAATAAATGGAAAAGACTCACAATTTTTATTTACAATTAGTAAGACAAATGTTCATCTTTTGAGCCATTACTCTTGTGGTCTTGGCATCTATGTAATATTAGGTTAATGTACTAGCTTGTGGAGTTATTATTCAGACCTCTTATTTTCAGTTCTCAATTGTGTGTTATATAATGTCAAACAAACACTTAAACAAACAGCTATGTTAATACAAATAAATTAGATAGTCAAAAGTGACATAAAAGCAAATGTAGAAATACCTTTAGGATTAAAAACAATTTACAGCCTTGCAGGATCTATTGTATTGTTGAGCTTCAAACTCATCATTTCCAATTAATTTGAAGCAGAGACGATTGAACTCTATGTTTACATCACTGTTCACATAAGCTATCAAATCAGGTCCCTTAAGTCTCAGCAAGCCATCGTTGTCCTTGACTAACAAGCACATTAAATCGTTCACCGTCGTAATCAACCAATGTGATACTGTTGCAGTTCTGTGTCAGGATGTTACCAAAACTGTGTGGTAATTAACACCTAAAAAGAAAACAAATAAAGTTATAAAAAATATTGGTAACAAACTTAGCAATATGAATGATTAACTCAAGAACTTAACAAACCTCGTCAGCCATGATTCTTGGTCGTTAGAGATTTTTGTTCTTCGTCTGTGTGTTTGAAAATGAGATCACAAACTTAACTTTGACTTTTAAGTATTATTAATGATTTGGTAAGACTAACTAATGGTAGTAGGAAAGTAACCGTCTGATATTTTTTTGGGATATGGGAAAAAATTTGCAATAAATGGAAAAGACTCACAATTTTTATTTACAATTAGTAAGACAAATGTTCATTTTTCGCTCAAATTTCTTTGATTACAAATACATAAAAGATTTGCTAATTACACATCTAAAATATGACCCCATTTAAACATTGCTTCAATTACTTCTTATAATTCTCCGCATTCTCATCAAATTGATCTATTTTTAACAAAACTAAATTATATAAATTCCTTTCGGTAGCCCGTGTTTGCACACGGGTTCAATGGCTAGTAGATGTAAAATAAAAGAATAAAGTAATATTAAGAATATAAAAAACAAAACCATATCCACCGTTTTGCATTTTAACTTATCAATATCTCCTTTCTTTGACAAAACTTTAGTAAACATTCTCCCCTTATCAAATTCACTACCTGATTTCCTTAAATTTTGCCATTTTCAACCCCTCAAAGTCACAATTTTCAAATAAACATATCATTTCAATCGACATTTTTTTTGAAGAATCACATTAGTGTTAATGGGGGCGATGGCAAGCAACTGATGATGTTAACAATTTGACGGTGCCGGCAACCTAGGCTTGATGCTCATACGATTTAGCAGAACAGCCCTTTCATCTTCTCCTTGATGGTTCTTTCTGTTTTTGTATTCTTGTTATCCTAATAAGCTTGTAAATCTTGTATTTTTATGGAGAGATTGTGTAGGGATGGGTCGGCATTCAATTCAGGATTTGTACATTCCCGCGCGGCAGATGGGTCACCGGAAGTTTGGCTGGTCGACGAAGAGTTGGCTGTTTTTGCATACCTATATGAGTAGCAATTTATGCCCCTGATGTGGTCTGGGATTTACGAACCGACCACCTTGAAATATCTTGTTTCTTCTGTTTTGTATTTGGGCAATAGTTTTATTGTATTTACAATGTTGCCATCGTGAACAGTAGTTAAAACGACAATTTTTTTAACTAAACGACAGACAAAATTACCACAAATGAGCTGTATAGGAATTTATATTTTGTATTTGAGCAATTGAGCTAATGGCAAATCAGAATGTATCAAAATATATACCAGCCGGCCCAACCAAAATCTACCAAAATAATGAGTTTTCAAAATTTACACAAGCCCAAGCCCAAGCCCATGTGAAGCCCAATCAAGATATACCAAAAAAAAATCTAAAATGATGTATTGATTTTTTAAAATATATACAAGCCCAGACCTAATAGTATCTGCCAAAAGTTCTTGAAGATGGTAGTAAACTAGTAATTATCAAGTATTTTAGTATTTTGCCACAAATAGGTGTACTTAAATATATACTACTTAGGGTGGTGCTTATAGGCGTCCGTGGGTTGCGTCCCAAACGTCCAAGACGGTTGGACGTTATTGACATTGGTCGTCCTTGTGGCTGCGTCTTGCAAGATAGTCTTCCCCAAGAAGTTCAATGACGCTCCGCGGTGGGTCCTTTCTAGCCGTTTGAAGCTTTTGTTTTTTTTGTTTTTTTTTTATCTCCAACGGTTGAAAATAATTTTTTTCCTATTTAAACACTAACCTTTTTTCAACTTAACACAACCATTTCAAATCACAACAACTTCTTTCAACTCATTTTTATCTTCCTCAAACCATTCAATTTCAAAATGGCGAGACAAATGTGGACTGAATCCGAAGATCTTTTGTTATGCAGGTGTTGGATACAAGGATGTGAAATGCTTTACCCAACCCAAAAAACTGCTTGGACCAACATATCTGAAAGCTTCAACAGACTCACGACTGAAGGTCCACGGACCATATCTCAACTACTAGGTCACTTCAACAAAATTCGCAATGAATGTAAGCAGTTTCAGGCAATCTATACGAGGTTGAATGCACAGAGGCAATCTGATGAGTTGCTCTATGCAACGGCGCATCAGGAGTACCGCGAGAATTATGGGAGGGGCTTCAGATACGAGCAGTGTTTCAGGGAGCTTATCACGGTTGCCCACTTTTAATTAAGTTTGTTTTCGTATTTTAAGTAAGTCTGTTTTAGTATTTTACACTTTTAGTCCCTCCAACGTTCGAATTCAAAATATTTACACTTCCAGT
Source organism: Erigeron breviscapus (assembly GCA_034093135.1). Classification (NCBI taxonomy): domain Eukaryota; kingdom Viridiplantae; phylum Streptophyta; class Magnoliopsida; order Asterales; family Asteraceae; genus Erigeron; species Erigeron breviscapus. Next base: position 48,465,537 of record CM067167.1, on the reverse strand, counting down.
CCCTCAAACGGCCAAAAATTCAAAAATATTTACACTTCCAGTCCCTTAAACGGCAAAAATTCAAAATATTTACACTTCCAGTCCCTCAAACGGCAAAAATTCAAAATATTTACACTTCCAGTCCCTCAAACGGCAAAAATTCAAAATATTTACACTTCCAGTCCCTCAAACGGCCAAAAATTCAAAATATTTACACTTCCAGTCCCTCAAACGGCCAAAAATTCAAAATATTTACACTTCCAGTCCCTCAAACGGCCAAAAATTCAAAATATTTACACTTCCAGTCCCTCAAACGGCCAAAAATTCAAAATATTTACACTTCCAGTCCCTCAAACGGCCAAAAATTCAAAATATTTACACTTCCAGTCCCTCAAACGGCCAAAAATTCAAAATATTTACACTTCCAGTCCCTCAAACGGCCAAAAATTCAAAATATTTACACTTCCAGTCCCTCAAACGGCAAATTCAAAATATTTACACTTCCAGTCCCTCAAACGGCAAAAATTCAAAATATTTACACTTCCAGTCCCTCAAACGGCAATTCAAAATATTTACACTTCCAGTCCCTCAAACGGCCAAAAATTCAAAATATTTACACTTCCAGTCCCTCAAACGGCCAAAAATTCAAAATATTTACACTTCCAGTCCCTCAAACGGCCAAAAATTCAAAATATTTACACTTCCAGTCCCTCAAACGGCCAAAAATTCAAAATATTTACACTTCCAGTCCCTCAAACGGCCAAAAATTCAAAATATTTACACTTCCAGTCCCTCAAACGGCCAAAAATTCAAAATATTTACACTTCCAGTCCCTCAAACGGCAAATTCAAAATATTTACACTTCCAGTCCCTCAAACGGCAAAAATTCAAAATATTTACACTTCCAGTCCCTCAAACGGCAAAAATTCAAAATATTTACACTTCCAGTCCCTCAAACGGCAAAAATTCAAAATATTTACACTTCCAGTCCCTCAAACGGCCAAAAATTCAAAATATTTACACTTCCAGTCCCTCAAACGGCCAAAAATTCAAAATATTTACACTTCCAGTCCCTCAAACGGCCAAAAATTCAAAATATTTACACTTCCAGTCCCTCAAACGGCCAAAAATTCAAAATATTTACACTTCCAGTCCCTCAAACGGCCAAAAATTCAAAATATTTACACTTCCAGTCCCTCAAACGGCCAAAAATTCAAAATATTTACACTTCCAGTCCCTCAAACGGCCAAAAATTCAAAATATTTACACTTCCAGTCCCTCAAACGGCAAATTCAAAATATTTACACTTCCAGTCCCTCAAACGGCAAAAATTCAAAATATTTACACTTCCAGTCCCTCAAACGGCAATTCAAAATATTTACACTTCCAGTCCCTCAAACGGCCAAAAATTCAAAATATTTACACTTCCAGTCCCTCAAACGGCCAAAAATTCAAAATATTTACACTTCCAGTCCCTCAAACGGCCAAAAATTCAAAATATTTACACTTCCAGTCCCTCAAACGGCCAAAAATTCAAAATATTTACACTTCCAGTCCCTCAAACGGCCAAAAATTCAAAATATTTACACTTCCAGTCCCTCAAACGGCCAAAAATTCAAAATATTTACACTTCCAGTCCCTCAAACGGCAAATTCAAAATATTTACACTTCCAGTCCCTCAAACGGCAAAAATTCAAAATATTTACACTTCCAGTCCCTCAAACGGCAAAAATTCAAAATATTTACACTTCCAGTCCCTCAAACGGCAAAAATTCAAAATATTTACACTTCCAGTCCCTCAAACGGCCAAAAATTCAAAATATTTACACTTCCAGTCCCTCAAACGGCCAAGAATTCAAAATATTTACACTTCCAGTCCCTCAAACGGCCAAAAATTCAAAAATATTTACACTTCCAGTCCCTTAACGGCTACCTGGATTGTCACTCTATAAATACCAACCCAGAGCATGGCTTCTTCTTCAAAAACATTTATAGTTTCATCACCATTACAAATTTCATTATTCTACAAACTCACTCACTCTTTCTAACCAAATGGCGTTATCATCATCAAAGAAGAATGTTCACCGACCTCGTTTGACCGAAGATGAGATGAAAACACGAATCATGGTTGATATCAAAGAGGACACCCTCCTTCAAACTGAAGTCTCTGGGGTCATGGGTTACCTACGGGAGAAAAGGAGTTAATATGTAATTTGTTTTTATATTAATGATGTAATTTTTTGTTATAATGAATGATGTTTTTTTGTTATATTTGAATGATGTTTTTTTGTTATATTTGAATGATGTTTTTTTGTTATATTTGAATGATGTTTTTTTGTTATATTTGAATGATGTTTTTTTGTTATATTTGAATGATGTTTTTTTGTTATATTTGAATGATGTTTTTTTGTTATATTTGAATGATGTTTTTTTGTTATATTTGAATGATGTTTTTTTGTTATATTTGAATGATGTTTTTTTGTTATATTTGAATGATGTTTTTTTGTTATATTTGAATGATGTTTTTTTGTTATATTTGAATGATGTTTTTTTGTTATATTGAATGATGTGTTTTTTGTTATATTTGAATGATGTTTTTTTGTTATATTTGAATGATGTTTTTTTGTTATATTTGAATGATGTTTTTTTGTTATATTTGAATGATGTTTTTTTGTTTAATTAATGATGTGTTTTTTGTTATATTTGAATGATGTTTTTTTGTTATAATTAATGATGTTTTTTTGTTATATTTGAATGATGTTTTTTTGTTATATTTAATGATGTTTTTTTGTTATATTTGAATGATGTGTTTTTTGTTATATTTGAATGATGTTTTTTTGTTATATTAATGATGTGTTTTTTGTTATATTTGAATGATGTTTTTTTGTTATATTTGAATGATGTTTTTTTGTTATATTTGAATGATGTTTTTTTGTTATATTTGAATGATGTTTTTTTGTTATATTTAATGATGTTTTTTTGTTATATTTGAATGATGTTTTTTTGTTATATTTGAATGATGTTTTTTTGTTATATTTGAATGATGTTTTTTTGTTATATTGAATGATGTGTTTTTTGTTATATTTGAATGATGTTTTTTTGTTATATTTGAATGATGTGTTTTTTGTTATATTTGAATGATGTTTTTTTGTTATATTTGAATGATGTTTTTTTGTTATATTTGAATGATGTTTTTTTGTTATATTGAATGATGTTTTTTTGTTATATTTGAATGATGTTTTTTTGTTATATTTGAATGATGTTTTTTTGTTATATTTAATGATGTTTTTTTGTTATATTTGAATGATGTTTTTTTGTTATATTTAATGATGTTTTTTTGTTATATTTGAATGATGTTTTTTTGTTATATTTGAATGATGTTTTTTTGTTATATTTGAATGTGTTTTTTTGTTATATTTGAATGATGTTTTTTTGTTATAATAATGATGTTTTTTTGTTATATTTGAATGATGTTTTTTTGTTATATTTGAATGATGTTTTTTTGTTATAATTGAATGATGTTTTTTTGTTATATTTGAATGATGTTTTTTTGTTATATTTGAATGATGTTTTTTTGTTATATTTGAATGATGTTTTTTTGTTATATTTGAATGATGTTTTTTTGTTATAATTAATGATGTGTTTTTTGTTATATTTGAATGATGTTTTTTTGTTATATTTGAATGATGTTTTTTTGTTATATTTGAATGATGTTTTTTTGTTATAATAATGATGTTTTTTTGTTATATTTGAATGATGTTTTTTTGTTATATTTGAATGATGTTTTTTTGTTATATTTAATGATGTTTTTTTGTTATATTTGAATGATGTTTTTTTGTTATATTTGAATGATGTTTTTTTGTTATATTTGAATGATGTTTTTTTGTTATATTAATGATGTGTTTTTTGTTATATTGAATGATGTTTTTTTGTTATAATTGAATGATGTTTTTTTGTTATATTTGAATGATGTTTTTTTGTTATAAAAAAAATTAATGATGTGTTTTTTGTTATATTTGAATGATGTTTTTTTGTTATATTTGAATGATGTTTTTTTGTTATATTTGAATGATGTTTTTTTGTTATATTTGAATGATGTTTTTTTGTTATATTTGAATGATGTTTTTTTGTTATATTTGAATGATGTTTTTTTGTTATATTGAATGATGTTTTTTTGTTATATTTGAATGATGTGTGTTTGTTTAATAATGAAATGTGTTTTTTTGTTATATTTGAATGATGTTTTTTTGTTATAAAAAAATATAAAAGAATTGATGATGTGGCGAAGAAGTTCTGAAGAAGCTGTCCTTATAGACAGGAGAGTCTTGAGGGGAGTCTTGAGTGATGTGATGCTGATGTGGCAGGAAAGAAGCTGGATGACTCTCCTCCTTATAAGCACTGGCCTTATCGTCAATTCGTTTATAGATGAAATAACATGGGGGTTAAATGTAACACCCCGAGCTAGGCTCGAAATGCCACTGAAAAGATATAGCGTATGCATGGAATTATCGTAGAATAAGACTAAATGAATAAAAGGGATCCGGTGAATCCGAACATCAAATATAAAGTACAAAATGCACACGGAGCAAGTAACCATCAAACGCTACAAAAGACAATCAAAAGATGGATATCGATCCTATGCACAAAGTGAAGCAATGGGCAAATGAATCCTTGATCCACATAAGTCCAAGCCCGAGTCCAACATAAGCAACAATCAAACTTCACGTCCAAGATTTCGCTTGATTACCTGAAAAGTGTACTAAACAAGGTCAACACTAGGTTGGTGAGTTCGTAGTAATGGTTCACAAGGAACCATCCAAGTCACAATATATGCAAAGTATAAGCGAGTCATAATATGTACAAAGTGTAAGTAAATCATAACTTACGGTAAACCATCGCGTCACACATGAACGTAAAGAGGGTTACTCATGGCGTAACCTAGCCACGTATTAGTACTCGTACAAGTGTTTAATCACAATATTTAGATAGAGCATAATATGTGTGTCCAAACAATAAGATGTCAAATAATGTATCATAAGCGTACCACGACAACAACAAAAACCACAACAACCACAATGTTCTCAAGTATATGACACTTGGGAGTACGTAGTACAAAAGCATGTTCTCAAGTGTGTGACACTTGGGAGTACGTAGTACAAAAGCATGTTCTCAAGTGTGTGACACTTGGGAGTACGTAGTGCAAAAGCATGTTCTCAAGTGTGTGACACTTGGGAGTACGTCGAACCAATCAATAAGTACATGCATAACCAAATCCATTCACAAGTCCATCGTACCACAATCCAACCGAAACCACAATGCACATACATTTCATACGACTTTACATTTAAGGAACCATAGATGCTTATATATAGGGTCACCCGCAGCCTTCCCACCACATCTACAACTCATTAAATGTATCATCGTCTTCCATGTATGTACAACTATCCTAATCATCAAATAAGACAAATCATAACTCAAGCCAATCAACCAATCAAATAAACAATCAACTTTTCAGCCCGAATCTCAATTGAGTAGGGAGCTACGGAACTCACCTTTGTCAAGCAATAACAGGTTAATATCAAGCTATGTATGTCCAAAGTTAGCCAAATGTTCGCAACCTATCAACATATATGGCAATACAAGCCAATATCAACACATGTACCCTAAACAATAAGGCCTAGCTAGTTAGTGTCATGCCAAAACCCGACAAACGTTCTATAAGCTTCCCCGACCAAGAACGAAGACACTTTAAACCAACATTTTTAGAAGTGGAGTTAGATTCATCCAAAATGGATGAAACCATAAGATAGTAGACTCTCACACGATTCCAAGGATAGCTCATATGTTAAAAACGGAGTTATAGCTTAAAAGTTACGATCGTTAAGCGAAAAGTAAGTTTACATTTGTACAGGGAAAATATGCGGCGCACCCCCTAAAATATGCGGCGCATATTTTGCTCAGAAGATGGTCGGGACTTTTATGCGGCGCATGGCTCAAAAGATGCGGCGCATTTTGTCAGAAAACCAAAATATGCGGCGCACCCCCTAAAACATGCGGCGCATATTTTGCTCAGAAGATGGTCGGGACTTTTATGCGGCGCATGGCTCAAAAGATGCGGCGCATTTTGTCAGAAAACCAAAATATGCGGCGCACCCCCTAAAACATGCGGCGCATATTTTGCTCAGAAGATGGTCGGGACTTTTATGCGGCGCATGGCTCAAAAGATGCGGCGCATATTGCCCAGATTCGAACCAAAACCCAATTTTGACACAAATTGAACAACCTATGAGCCAAATCAAGTTACCAAACTTTAACACAACATATTTCTAACATAACCAAGCACAAAAATCAGTTCCTTTTCATAACCCACTTCTAAAATAAAAAACCCCTCTTTGAAAACCTAATTTTTGACATATATGTTCAAGAACACCAATTTTAACCAAAACTTTGTAAATAGCTAGTAATCCAAGACTTGTATCAACATAAACAAGTAATTTGAAGATGAAAAACACTTACCCAAGTTCCTTGAACAACAAATTTCGGATTTGAGATCAAGGGAGTGAAAAACACTTGTTCTTGGACTTGAAATGGAAGATTTCTTGGACCCTTAAAGATTATTGTTATTATTATATCATTTACTAGTTGATTTCCTTACCAAGATGATGATTAAATCCGAAAATTCAAGAAGAAAAGAGAAGGGAGGTGTTCTTCCATTTTCTAGAGAGAAAATGAGAGAGTTTAGAGAAGAAAGAGTTTAGAGAGAGAAGGGAGGATAAGAAATGAAAGGAAGAATGGGAGGTTGGGGGGTTTTGTTCCCCTCATGGGCTCTCGCGGCTAGTTTCGGTTTCTCCCGATAAATGATTCGTTTAGTTAAGACCTTTAACCCAAGACTCGTCCAAATATTTCGTTGACACCATATTATCTATTTTTAAATTACGCTCCTAATGACTATTCATATGCCTACCTTTTCATTACGAAAGTTTATTTAGTCCAATTTGACTAATTTCCGTTTTACGAGTTTGCTAGAGTTGGCCGGTCAAAGTGGCGGGTGTTACATCATTCCCCAGTTAAAGGAATTTCGTCCTCGAAATTACAACGATTCTCGCTCTCTAGAAGGTTCCACTCTCCTCAATGTATCCAGACTCGTCAATTATCAGGGTCACAACCACAATGATCACCAAGCTCACAAGTCGCCACGGGACACCAACCATGCGGAGGTATCAAGCATCAAAATGGGAACTCGTCCCAAGTTTCCATCAAAAACAATTAAGGAGTACAACAAGTACTATATGCAACATCCAAAGATCGCCTAATCATTTGTAGTATGTGCTCCCGTTCACTAACACGTGCGAGTGTAAGATTACACTCACATGCCGCTCACTCCTAATCGTATCGCCTCACGCACGCCATGATTGATTCCCCAGTTAAAAGAGAACCTCCTTAGACCGAGATCTTACTTTGATTCCTTGGGGAATTCCCCAGTTAAACGAATTCCCCTTCATTTCCGAACTTTATTACGTTACTAATCCAATTTGTATGACTCAAATGTTTACGTTTACTCTTGCCAGTATCCATTAATTTTTAGTGGTCATCACATTGTTTTGTTCAAACGGGGATTTTTAACGGTTCTTATCTTGTCACTCTTAACTTAACATTTGCACACTCTATAAGTTAAAACCGATTCTCATATAAAATCGAGAATCCACAAGCTTTTGGAACATAATGTAATTAATAAAATCTTTTCATAAGTTACAATTTGTTACACGATTTGATTTTGAAAATCACTAAAGACATTTACCAAGAATCCATTGGTCTTTTTCATTTAAAATTCCTCACATATGTCTCAAAAACATCTTACTATTATATTAGAAAAATTATATATATTATAATATATATATATAATATATATTAAAAAAATATAATATATATATATATATATATATATATATATATATATATATATATATATATATATATATATATATATATATATATATATATATATATATATATATATATATATATATATATATATATATATATATATATATATATATATATATATATATATATATATATATATATATATATATATATATATATATATATATATATATATATATATATATATATATATATATATATATATATATATATATATATATATATATATATATATATATATATATATATATATATATATATATATATATATATATATATATATATATATATATATATATATATATATATATATATATATATATATATATATATATATATATATATATATATATATATATATATATATATATATATATATATATATATATATATATATATATATATATATATATATATATATATATATATATATATATATATATATATATATATATATATATATATATATATATATATATATATATATATATATATATATATATATATATATATATATATATATATATATATATATATATATATATATATATATATATATATATATATATATATATATATATATATATATATATATATATATATATATATATATATATATATATATATATATATATATATATATATATATATATATATATATATATATATATATATATATATATATATATATATATATATATATATATATATATATATATATATATATATATATATATATATATATATATATATATATATATATATATATATATATATATATATATATATATATATATATATATATATATATATATATATATATATATATATATATATATATATATATATATATATATATATATATATATATATATATATATATATATATATATATATATATATATATATATATATATATATATATATATATATATATATATATATATATATATATATATATATATATATATATATATATATATATATATATATATATATATATATATATATATATATATATATATATATATATATATATATATATATATATATATATATATATATATATATATATATATATATATATATATATATATATATATATATATATATATATATATTTTCTCAAACAGTTTATTGTTATGTCCATTGTAATAATTATTTATTTTATTATTATTATATATATATATATATACATATCGCGGTTAACATTAAGTGCAATTAGTTGTAAACAGGTAACACTTATTATGACGATTTGACTTATAGTCAGCGTGTTAGGACCAGTTCACCTGGTAAACTGGCCAGTCTCCAGTTGCATCTGGAGACCCAGTGAAACTGGAGACCTAGATGATTTGTCGAGAAATATATTGAAGTCTAGTTGCACCGTACAGTCAACGCAACTGAAGACTTCCTCCAGTTGAGAACTGACCAAGTTGAAGAATCATTCCAGTTGAAGTCGAAGACAACAAATGGAAGATAGAGAATGGCAATGGCAGCGAAGCCCAGTTGACATTCTAGTCAGTTACAAACTGGAGACCATCAGTGGAAAGCTCTTACAAAGTTTTACACTGATTACGAGGAATTGACTTTTATGTTTTATGTACCTTTACCCGGATAATAAGATTTATCTTATTATTTAATTGCAAAAAGGTACATAAAGGTGGTTGAGTAAAGTTGCTTTATCATGCGACTTTACACTGTTTTTAAGGAATTAAATGCTATTCCTTAAATGATCTCAACCACATTTGTACGGCCAAAGTTAACATCCCAATGTTAACTTTGCCTATAAATACAAGTCATTGCACAACAAGAATATTCAAGTGAATTCACAAAGTTGAATAACTTCACACTTTGCATACCTGCAATATTCTTGGTGAACTTGTGCAATATTCTCTCAATCGCTAAAAGGAACATTTCACAACTTTAAGTGTTTCGATTGTCTTGAGAAATTCCGGGTGTAGATCAATTGTATTTCATAGGTTGTTAGGATATTTACATTCTTGTATTATCTTGGTTCCGCAACAACCTTGTAATTTATTTAACATCAATAAATAAATTACACATTGAAAATTATATATTGTCTCATCAATTTATTTTACAAGTTATTTGTATTATTGCATTGTTCTTTACTTATTGTCATTTAAATAAGTAATCTATCTAGAACTTGGTATATACTCACTGCAACTGGTCGTTTCCAGTTCAGTGCATATATTGCAAAGTAACTCCACCATCGACATAGAGGTGTCTTCAGTAGTACCATCTATTGAGTTGGGACTTATAGTCAGCGCACTCGTGACGTGTTTCACCCATTGGTCGGCGGCTCATTCGCTGAAATCACGTGTTTGCTCCCACTCCTGGCCATCTGTCTGACAATGGGAAGGTTCATGTCCACGACATCCAATCCTGACGGCACCTCATTCGTGTGATAGACAACGATCTAGCGATCCGTTTAAGGTCGAGAAGATTTGAGAATCGCACGCTATAAGCACTCGAGCTTCTTACATCTTACGCGTGACTCGCACTATGGCACTCAATTTAGGTCGGCTCGTAGCACGACCTAATCACACACGTATCCATTAAACGAACTATACAATAGCTAGAATACGTACAATGAGCAAGGACAAATAATATCGATAACAATAAGTATCAATCAAGTTCTAGGACGTCAAACATGTCTATCCATGTCTCATAAATGTTCTCATGTTATCCAAATGTCATCAAGTACTTAGAGCACCCGTTTATATGTCATCATGCCTATCATGTCCATCAATGTCCCTCAACATACCACAAATGTCCATTAATCACAATGTCCTTACGGCAAATTATTCCGCTTAGTCGCACTAATAACCCTATACACTGGGGGTTAGATTAACCAAAATTTTTTATTTAGATCTTTACCCCTTATACGATATTCCCTGTGGTGGCGGTGGAAGCGTGGGGTTTGTGAGGATGGGTGATGATGTGGCGGGTGGTGTTGGTTAAGAAGAACACTTAACGGAATTGGGGGGGGAGGGGGGGGGGGGGGGAAGGGGCGGGAGGTGTGGGGGGGGGGGGGGTGGGGGACGAGAGGGGGGGGGGAGGGGGAGGTGAGGGGGGGAAAGCAGAAACTTTAAAATAGGGTGTGAAGATGTAGGGGGGTGTAGGGTGTGTAGGATGGGGGAGGATTCGGAGATCAACAACATACCACAAATGTCCATTAATGACTCACAATGTCCACCACACATGTATTCACAAAATGAGCTACTCAAGGTAGTTAGAATAAGCATAATAAACATAAACAAGTAATGGTGGATACAATAAGTATCATGCAAGTTCTATAATGTCAAACAAGTCCATCAACTCAACCATCCATCATGTACATACGCTTATAATTTCTATGTTACTGACTAAGTTATAAGGTAAACAAGGGGGGAATAACTTAGCCAAGTAATTAAATCATCATAAGAAATAACATACATACAGTTGCTCATGAGACCATTTTTATCTATGCATGCATCTTCAATTTTTAACTATAGATTCAATAAGCAATTTAGGCAACAAGATTCTGACACATTCAAGTAATTAGGCTAGCATGACAACCTATGCATACAATTTCTCAAGATTCCAATTTCTTTTACGCATGTATTACCAAGTCCTAACAATTCATTTCACCAAATTAGTCGGGCAACGAAATTCAAGCATATTAAACAATTAGAATATCATGGAAATCATACTCGTTCTACCGCATCTCCTAACAATTCATCCACATAACCAAGTTAGAAGGTAAGATTTTGCATGTCTATCAACTAATCTCGCATACCAAGTCGTACATACGATCTCTCATACGTTGGGTATAACTATGCATGAATTTTCAATCATTACTGATTCATTCTTATAACTAAGTTAAGAAATAAAGTTTTGGGCATACTCAAATTATTAAACATGTCTACCGTTCTTATTCATATAATTGTCCATTGAGTAAATATTTATACATGCATCACCGTATTCGCTTATCTCATGTATACAGTTTAGCTTAACAACAAAATTTATACATGCTAAAAGCATCAAACTAGTACACTAATCCATTCATGAAAATGCTCGCCGATTAATACACCTACACATGCATTATCTATTTCCGTTACATCATGCATAAAATCACGCTTAACAACATAGTTTCTCATACTCATGCAATAAAACTAGTATGTTAAATCGATTCATATAATTTTCCGTTGATTAATACATTTTACGCATGCATCACCAAATATCTCATATCCTGCATACAGCCAAATTTAACAACGTCTCATACATGTTCAAGTTCACATACTATTAAACAAAATATCCTCATTGTTCACCATAATGTCAACACTAGTCTAAATCATGGATGTATAGACAAATCAACACCAAATTCCTCAGCAACTAAACGATCCAAATTGCACCTAAAACATTTAAAACAACATATCATTCTACTACCAAATTCCAACCATAATAATAGATCTAGAGTTTATGACCCGGGAATTAGCCTCACCATTGCTCTCTTGTTAGTCGCACTAGTAGTTAGTGCTTTCATGCCAACACACTACACATGTTTAATGTCTTTACACTAAGGCCAACATATAAATGTTCCCAAGTAACTGTCATATATCATGCTATCATACCAACATATCATACGTGTTTCACATCACTACGCTAAGGCCAATATATCAAAGTTCTCAAGTAATCGTTATCTATCATGTTCTCGTGTCAAGTTCACAACAATTGTCCACCATCAAAACCAAGTACTCATATTCAACACATCACATCACAAGCAACTAAAACAAGTCAACTAAAACAAGTGGTTTAAAGTATAATCCGAATCCGATATGCCCTCTAGTTATTGACCGGGTATGTATACAGGGTGTACCAGCGGCTAACCCTCCACCCAATCAACTCCCATTAAGCATATCGGTTCCTTATTATACTCTAAGCCAAACATGTGCAATCCGTGATGTCATTAACTTTTATAATACCGGGTGACCATAAAATAGTTGACCAGGCTCTTTTAGGGTTGCCACAATATTATACTAAGTTAATGTCATAACTTCATTTTGCCCTAAATCATCAAACTATCACCAATCAATAACAACAATCCATCTCAACCACAATCAAGATCGAATCAATGTACACATTAATCACATTGTACTCATCACACATTCATCACGTTGTACTTGCCACTACATAACACATTGTCCACCTTGTACACATCACAAAACAACACGTTGTCCAATTGTACTCACATTATCACATAAATGGTCCCGTCTACGAACTCACAATGCATAATTTTCAGGGTTCATACAATTTCACGTTGCACACAAAATCCTAACCATGCATGCTATATGAAGAGTTTTAACTTAAGCCGTAGTCTAGGTCAAACCGCCTAATTCTCTACGACCAGCATGGGCCACCATTCTGTAACACCCGTTTCGTAAAAATATGGATTTCCAAAAATTTTGCCTAACGGCGTTAAATCATGCGGAAACGATTTAGGAAAATACTCAACTAAGGAAAACAGTTGAGAAAACATAAGTGGTGTTACTAATAGCATCAAATCAGTAATAAAAGAAATCCATAAGATTGCCCAACATAAAGCAATCATACTTCACGTCCAAGATTCGCTTGATTACCTGAAAAGTGTACTATACTGTAACACCCGTTTCGTAAAAATATGGATTTCCAAAAATTTTGCCTAACGGCGTTAAATCATGCGGAAACGATTTAGGAAAATACTCAACTAAGGAAAACAGTTGAGAAAACATAAGTGGTGTTACTAATAGCATCAAATCAGTAATAAAAGAAATCCATAAGATTGCCCAACATAAGCAATAATCATACTTCACGTCCAAGATTCGCTTGATTACCTGAAAAGCGTACTAAACTGTAACACCCGTTTCGTAAAAATATGGATTTCCAAAAATTTTGCCTAACGGCGTTAAATCATGCGGAAACGATTTAGGAAAATACTCAACTAAGGAAAACAGTTGAGAAAACATAAGTGGTGTTACTAATAGCATCAAATCAGTAATAAAAGAAATCCATAAGATTGCCCAACATAAAGCAATCATAACATAGTCTTTACATAAGTTCCATAAAGGAAATCAATAACATCAGGTCTATGCGAAGCTATTGGGTAAACTAAAGCCAGCTTGATCATCTACCCATCTCTCGCCACAGCTTCACACGTCATCTTACTGCCTAACCTGAGGGGTGTCAACACATTAAAAGAAACAAGTGTTAGCTATAAAGCTAAGTAAGATAACACCAGGTTTAAGCAAACATTTCATCCATTTAAATCGTCACTTTAAAGCATTACGTCATTTTAATTAGGCATTCATACCACCGTATAAACATATCCACATCACATATAAGCATAGAGTTCATGACCCTAAGCGTGCCTAATCAATTTCGTCATCTCATCTCATCTCATCTCATTAAGTTGTGACTAGGTCACCGTTAAGTTGTAACCGAAGTTACCATTTTTAAGGAAAGACAATGTCGATCCATGAGTAGCACGTTATGTTCATGACATTAGGTGGGTCATCAGGCCACCCGAAACTACTCGCCACATATGACTTGTTGCAAGGAACCACCCGAGCAACCATTTTAACATACCTATAACCACCGTCATCATAACATATCATATCGTAAACATATCATTAACCACCGTCATCATAACATATCATATCGTAAACATATCATTAACCACCGTCATCATAACATATCATATCGTAAACATATCATTAACCACCGTCATCATAACATATCATATCGTAAACATATCATATCGTAAACATATCATTAACCACCGTCATCATAACATATCATATCGTAAACATATCATTAACCACCGTCATCATAACATATCATATCGTAAACATATCATATCGTAAACATATCATTAACCACCGTCATCATAACATATCATATCGTAAACATATCATTAACCACCGTCATCATAACATATCATATCGTAAACATATCATATCGTAAACATATCATTAACCACCGTCATCATAACATATCATATCGTAAACATATCATATCGTAAACATATCATTAACCACCGTCATCATAACATATCATATCGTAAACATATCATATCGTAAACATATCATTAACCACCGTCATCATAACATATCATATCGTAAACATATCATTAACCACCGTCATCATAACATATCATATCGTAAACATATCATATCGTAAACATATCATTAACCACCGTCATCATAACATATCATATCGTAAACATATCATTAACCACCGTCATCATAACATATCATATCGTAAACATATCATTAACCACCGTCATCATAACATATCATATCGTAAACATATCATTAACCACCGTCATCATAACATATCATATCGTAAACATATCATTAACCACCGTCATCATAACATATCATATCGTAAACATATCATTAACCACCGTCATCATAACATATCATATCGTAAACATATCATTAACCACCGTCATCATAACATATCATATCGTAAACATATCATTAACCACCGTCATCATAACATATCATATCGTAAACATATCATTAACCACCGTCATCATAACATATCATATCGTAAACATATCATTAACCACCGTCATCATAACATATCATATCGTAAACATATCATTAACCACCGTCATCATAACATATCATATCGTAAACATATCATTAACCACCGTCATCATAACATATCATATCGTAAACATATCATTAACCACCGTCATCATAACATATCATATCGTAAACATATCATTAACCACCGTCATCATAACATATCATATCGTAAACATATCATTAACCACCGTCATCATAACATATCATATCGTAAACATATCATTAACCACCGTCATCATAACATATCATATCGTAAACATATCATTAACCACCGTCATCATAACATATCATATCGTAAACATATCATTAACCACCGTCATCATAACATATCATATCGTAAACATATCATTAACCACCGTCATCATAACATATCATATCGTAAACATATCATTAACCACCGTCATCATAACATATCATATCGTAAACATATCATTAACCACCGTCATCATAACATATCATATCGTAAACATATCATTAACCACCGTCATCATAACATATCATATCGTAAACATATCATTAACCACCGTCATCATAACATATCATATCGTAAACATATCATTAACCACCGTCATCATAACATATCATATCGTAAACATATCATTAACCACCGTCATCATAACATATCATATCGTAAACATATCATTAACCACCGTCATCATAACATATCATATCGTAAACATATCATTAACCACCGTCATCATAACATATCATATCGTAAACATATCATTAACCACCGTCATCATAACATATCATATCGTAAACATATCATTAACCACCGTCATCATAACATATCATATCGTAAACATATCATTAACCACCGTCATCATAACATATCATATCGTAAACATATCATTAACCACCGTCATCATAACATATCATATCGTAAACATATCATTAACCACCGTCATCATAACATATCATATCGTAAACATATCATTAACCACCGTCATCATAACATATCATATCGTAAACATATCATTAACCACCGTCATCATAACATATCATATCGTAAACATATCATTAACCACCGTCATCATAACATATCATATCGTAAACATATCATTAACCACCGTCATCATAACATATCATATCGTAAACATATCATTAACCACCGTCATCATAACATATCATATCGTAAACATATCATTAACCACCGTCATCATAACATATCATATCGTAAACATATCATATCGTAAACATATCATTAACCACCGTCATCATAACATATCATATCGTAAACATATCATTAACCACCGTCATCATAACATATCATATCGTAAACATATCATTAACCACCGTCATCATAACATATCATATCGTAAACATATCATTAACCACCGTCATCATAACATATCATATCGTAAACATATCATTAACCACCGTCATCATAACATATCATATCGTAAACATATCATTAACCACCGTCATCATAACATATCATATCGTAAACATATCATTAACCACCGTCATCATAACATATCATATCGTAAACATATCATTAACCACCGTCATCATAACATATCATATCGTAAACATATCATTAACCACCGTCATCATAACATATCATATCGTAAACATATCATTAACCACCGTCATCATAACATATCATATCGTAAACATATCACGGACTTAGAATTTGACCTAACGACGTTAGTCAACATATACGTTTAAGTTTTGGGATGTTACAATTACCTCCCCCTTAAGAGGATTCCGTCCCCGGAATCACTTCAGCATCAAAAAGGTGGGGATAGGTCTCCCGCATTACGGACTCGGTCTCCCAAGTCATACTTTCGCCGTGATTGTGTTTCCACTTTATGAGAACTAGATCGATAGTCTTTCGTCGTAGCTTCTTTTGTTTCCTTCCCAATATAGCAACAGGTTCATCGACAATCTGCTTGTTGGGATTAATACTTACGTCCTCGAGTGGAATGACATCCGTTTCATTCGCATAGCACTTACGTAGGTAACACACATGAAATGTGTTGTGAATTCCATTAAGTTCTGGAGGTAAGTCCAGCTTAAATGCCTGTTCATTAACCTTCTTAATGATCTTAAAAGGTCCAATGAATCTGGGGCTTAACTTTCCACGTTTTCCAAACCGTAATACACCTTTCCAAGGCGACACTTTGAGTAAAACCATTTCGCCTTCTTTCAAATAGAAACATCTTTTGATCTGAAATATAGCCAACGAATCATTGATTACCTGTAGCAAAAGATAGCCAATTCGATTCAATACAAAAACACCCAATTGACCAAAACACCTAATAAACTCTAATTCTTTCAAAACTTCTTTTAAAATCAGTTTTTGATTCAAATAGAAACATCTTTTGATCTGAAATATAGCCAACGAATCATTGATTACCTGTAGCAAACGATAGCCAATTCGATTCAATACAAAAACACAATTGACCAAAACACCTAATAAACTCTAATTCTTTCAAAACTTCTTTTAAAATCAGTTTTTGATTCAAATAGAAACATCTTTTGATCTGAAATATAGCCAACGAATCATTGATTACCTGTAGCAAACGATAGCCAATTCGATTCAATACAAAAACACCCAATTGATTGACCAAAACACCTAATAAACTCTAATTCTTTCAAAACTTCTTTTAAAATCAGTTTTTGATTCAAATAGAAACATCTTTTGATCTGAAATATAGCCAACGAATCATTGATTACCTGTAGCAAACGATAGCCAATTCGATTCAATACAAAAACACCCAATTGATTGACCAAAAACTTGGAGATTCCTTAAGAAATCGGTTAGGAAATTGAACGAACTGTTTGTGTGTTTAGAAAATGTAATTAGGCTGCAATTAATTAGAGATTAGGCTAATTGTAACCCTAATCCCGTTTTTCAACTTTCAGTTTTGTCAGATTTAGTCCCTGGACTTCATATTAGCTTTATTTCGCATTTAAACACCTATTGGGGATATACGTAACACATTAAAGCACTTTCGCACACTACCAAGGCCTTTTACACATCATTTAATCCACTTTATTGTCACTCATTAAAGATAATTAAATCTTACATATAGGCACATAAACATATCACGGACTTAGAATTTGACCTAACGACGTTAGTCAACATATACGTTTAAGTTTTGGGATGTTACAATTACCTCCCCCTTAAGAGGATTCCGTCCCCGGAATCACTTCAGCATCAAAAAGGTGGGGATAGGTCTCCCGCATTACGGACTCGGTCTCCCAAGTCATACTTTCGCCGTGATTGTGTTTCCACTTTATGAGAACTAGATCGATAGTCTTTCGTCGTAGCTTCTTTTGTTTCCTTCCCAATATAGCAACAGGTTCATCGACAATCTGCTTGTTGGGATTAATACTTACGTCCTCGAGTGGAATGACATCCGTTTCATTCGCATAGCACTTACGTAGGTAACACACATGAAATGTGTTGTGAATTCCATTAAGTTCTGGAGGTAAGTCCAGCTTAAATGCCTGTTCATTAACCTTCTTAATGATCTTAAAAGGTCCAATGAATCTGGGGCTTAACTTTCCACGTTTTCCAAACCGTAATACACCTTTCCAAGGCGACACTTTGAGTAAAACCATTTCGCCTTCTTTAAAATCGAACGGCCTCCTTTTCTTATCAGCATATGACTTTTGCCTTTCACGAGCAACCCGTAAGGCTTTTGATGTTCAGCTTTCACCTTCGCACACGTCAAACATTTCTGCACATACATCATCACATCGTTCTTAATACTGGGCCACCAATAAATAGGCTTCAAATCTGCATGCATCTTTGTGGCACCAGGGTGTACAGAATACTTAGTTTTGTGAGCTTCATCCATTACTAACTCACGATTGCCTCCATAGAGAGGAACCCATATTCTACCTTTGTAGGTTCGAAGGCCACGACTATTTTCTTCCATTTGGAGTCTGTTCTTCTTCTTTTTCCCAATAGACTCCGCTTTCACATTATCATCCTTTAACGCTTCGATTTGAGCTAATCGAATAGGTTCCAGTAAATTCGACTCAATCTTTGTAATCATCGCACATAATCTACTTTTCGCATATCCTTTGCGGCTTAAGGCATCAGCAACCACATTAGCTTTGCCTGGGTGATATTTAATCTCACAATCATAATCCTTTAATAACTCCATCCACCGTCGTTGTCTAACATTCATGTCCTTCTGAGTAAACACGTACTGTAAGCTCTTATGATCCGTATAAAGGGTACACTTTGTACCATACAGATAATGTCGCCACAATTTCAGAGCAAAAACAACCGCAGCCAGCTCAAGGTCATGAGTAGGATAGTTCCGCTCATGAGGCTTCAGCTGTCGAGAGGCGTAAGCGATAACTTTGTCTCGTTGCATTAGTACACACCCTAACCCCGTGATGGATGCGTCACTATAAACCACTAGATCATCTGTTCCTTCGGGTAAGGCTAAGACTGGAGCTTCACACAACTTCTTTTTCAACGTTGTGAAGGCTTTCTCTTGAGCATCGGTCCACACAAACTTCACACCTTTCTTCGTTAATTCAGTCATTGGCTTGGCAATGCGCGAGAAATCCTGAATGAAACGTCGATAATAGCCAGCCAAACCGAGAAAACTCTTAATTTCAGTAGGAGACTTAGGCTGCTCCCACTTCGACACTGCTTCTATCTTCGAAGGATCTACTTTTATACCATCAGAGGAGACGACATGGCCGAGGAAATGAACTTCCTTTAGCCAGAACTCGCACTTGGAGAATTTAGCATATAGCTTTTTCTCTCTGAGGACTTGAAGGACAGCTCTCAAATGCTCTCTATGTTCCTCTTCCGACTTTGAATACACAAGAATGTCGTCGATAAAAACAATAACGAAATGATCCAAAAATGGTCGACAGACACGGTTCATCAAATCCATAAACTTCGCTGGAGCATTTGTCAAACCGAATGGCATGACAAGGAACTCATAATGACCATAACGAGTTCGGAACGCTGTTTTGGCTACACTTTCTTCTTCAACCTTCAATTGATGATAGCCAGACCGTAAATCAATCTTTGAGAAATAAGAAGCACCTTGAAGTTGATCGAATAAATCATCAATACGAGGGAGTGGATATTTATTCTTCACCGTTCTTTATTCAGCTCGCGATAATCGATACACATGCGCATGGATCCGTCTTTCTTCTTTACGAAAAGGATAGGAGCACCCCATGGAGAGGAACTCGGACGAATGAAACCTTTATCTAAAAGTTCCTGAATTTGCGTCATTAACTCCTTCATCTCCGTCGGAGCTAATCGATAGGGAGCTTTGGCTACAGGAGTAGCACCAGGAATGAGATCAATAGAAAATTCAACCTCACGATCAGGAGGAAGACCTGGAAGATCTTCAGGGAAAACATCAGGAAACTCGGAAACAACTTCGACATCAGAGACTGTAGGCTTCGCGATACGAGAATCGATGACATAAGCTAGAAAATGTGACTTAGTTTGCCGTATACAACGAAGCGCTTTCATCATTGAGATCACCTTAACATTTCCCGGCTTCTTGTCACCATAAACACAGACACCTTTACCGTCGGGAGTAGCGATACGGACTATCTTTTTCGAACATAGAACGACAGCATCATTCTTAGACATCCAGTCCATACCAAGTACAACATCGAAACTAGGAATGGTAGCGGGTAACAGGTTAGCAGTAAACAAACGACCCTCTATTTCTAAAGGACAATCAGAGTAACCTTCCCGAATAATAGACGTTGCACCATTAGCCACTTCTACTTCTATAGGGCACCGTAAAGAACTAGTAGTCATGTCTAACTTAGGAGCAAACAGAGTAGACACAAAAGATTTGTTCGCACCAGAATCAAATAACACATTAGCAGGTTTGGAGTTAACAATAAGGATAGCAGTAACTACCTGATCATCGTCTTTTGCCTCCTCCGCCGTCAATCTTTGAAAAATAAGAAGCACCTTGAAGTTGATCGAATAAATCATCAATACGAGGGAGTGGATATTTATTCTTCACCGTTCTTTTATTCAGCTCGCGATAATCGATACACATGCGCATGGATCCGTCTTTCTTCTTTACGAAAAGGATAGGAGCACCCCATGGAGAGGAACTCGGACGAATGAAACCTTTATCTAAAAGTTCCTGAATTTGCGTCATTAACTCCTTCATCTCCGTCGGAGCTAATCGATAGGGAGCTTTGGCTACAGGAGTAGCACCAGGAATGAGATCAATAGAAAATTCAACCTCACGATCAGGAGGAAGACCTGGAAGATCTTCAGGGAAAACATCAGGAAACTCGGAAACAACTTCGACATCAGAGACTGTAGGCTTCGCGATACGAGAATCAATTACATAAGCTAGAAAATGTGACTTAGTTTGCCGTATACAACGAAGCGCTTTCATCATTGAGATCACCTTAACATTTCCCGGCTTCTTGTCACCATAAACACAGACACCTTTACCGTCGGGAGTAGCGATACGGACTATCTTTTCGAACATAGGACGACAGCATCATTCTTAGACATCCAGTCCATACCAAGTACAACATCGAAACTAGGAATGGTAGCGGGTAACAGGTTAGCAGTAAATGAACGACCCTCTATTTCTATCGGACAATCAGAATAACCTTCCCGAATAATAGACGTTGCACCATTAGCCACTTCTACTTCTATAGGGCACCGTAAAGAACTAGTAGTCATGTCTAACTTAGGAGCAAACAGAGTAGACACAAAAGATTTGTTCGCACCAGAATCAAATAACACATTAGCAGGTTTGGAGTTAACAATAAGGATAGCAGTAACTACCTGATCATCGTCTTTTGCCTCCTCAGCCGTCATCTGAAAAGCACGGGCTTTGGCTTTGGAAGCTTCTGCCTTCTTTCCCTCATCTTTCTTCATCTGCGGGCAGTCTGCAATACGGTGCTTGGTGTCTCCACATTTATAACATCTTGCCTTGTCAGTGCATTGATCAATGGTATGACCCTGAGTTCCACACCTATTGCACCTGCGGGTCTTTGTAGAACACTGACCAGAATGGATAGATTTGCAGCCAGGGCACCATTTTCCATCCTTGTCTGCCCTTCCCTTGTCAGAGGACGATGAAGATCCCTTAAATTTCTTACCAAAACGATTTGACCCACCAAACCTCCGTTTATTGCCAGACTTCTTCTCATCTTCTTTCTTTTCAACTTTCTTATCCGCAGCAAAATCATCATCAAGCTTTTTGGATTCCTTGATTGCTTCCGTTAGGGTCTTATGCTGCCTACAAATACCTCGATAACTTGGAGGTAAACCATCGACATAGCAGGCGACTTGATCTGCATCAGTTCTGAATAGATGACCCACAAATTTCATCTTTTCCATAAAGGAACGAGCATAGTCATTAATTTTGCCAACTTCAGCTGTCAAAGCACGGAACTCTTTTTCCATTTTGCGCTGTTCATGAGTCCCGATATACTCCTCAATGAATTTCTGCTTAAAGTCAGCCCACGTAATAGCAGTTACCATAGCCGGAGTCATTGAAATAGTAATGCTCTTCCACCAGTCTCGAGCACCTTCTTTCAACTTTCTTATCCGCAGCAAAATCATCATCAAGCTTTTTGGATTCCTTGATTGCTTCCGTTAGGGTCTTATGCTGCCTACAAATACCTCGATAACT
The DNA here is from genome assembly GCA_034093135.1 of Erigeron breviscapus. Taxonomy (NCBI): domain Eukaryota; kingdom Viridiplantae; phylum Streptophyta; class Magnoliopsida; order Asterales; family Asteraceae; genus Erigeron; species Erigeron breviscapus. The sequence continues at coordinate 48,442,358 of CM067167.1, read as the reverse complement.
TGGAGGTAAACCATCGACATAGCAGGCGACTTGATCTGCATCAGTTCTGAATAGATGACCCACAAATTTCATCTTTTCCATAAAGAGCATAACATATCATTCGTAAACATATCATATCGTAAACATATCATTACATATCATATCGTAAACATATCATATCGTAAACATATCATTAACCACCGTCATCATAACATATCATATCGTAAACATATCATTAACCACCGTCATCATAACATATCATATCGTAAACATATCATTAACCACCGTCATCATAACATATCATATCGTAAACATATCATATCGTAAACATATCATTAACCACCGTCATCATAACATATCATATCGTAAACATATCATATCGTAAACATATCATTAACCACCGTCATCATAACATATCATATCGTAAACATATCATTAACCACCGTCATCATAACATATCATATCGTAAACATATCATTAACCACCGTCATCATAACATATCATATCGTAAACATATCATTAACCACCGTCATCATAACATATCATATCGTAAACATATCATTAACCACCGTCATCATAACATATCATATCGTAAACATATCATATCGTAAACATATCATTAACCACCGTCATCATAACATATCATATCGTAAACATATCATTAACCACCGTCATCATAACATATCATATCGTAAACATATCATTAACCACCGTCATCATAACATATCATATCGTAAACATATCATATCGTAAACATATCATATCGTAAACATATCATTAACCACCGTCATCATAACATATCATATCGTAAACATATCATTAACCACCGTCATCATAACATATCATATCGTAAACATATCATTAACCACCGTCATCATAACATATCATATCGTAAACATATCATTAACCACCGTCATCATAACATATCATATCGTAAACATATCATTAACCACCGTCATCATAACATATCATATCGTAAACATATCATTAACCACCGTCATCATAACATATCATATCGTAAACATATCATATCGTAAACATATCATTAACCACCGTCATCATAACATATCATATCGTAAACATATCATATCGTAAACATATCATATCGTAAACATATCATTAACCACCGTCATCATAACATATCATATCGTAAACATATCATTAACCACCGTCATCATAACATATCATATCGTAAACATATCATTAACCACCGTCATCATAACATATCATATCGTAAACATATCATTAACCACCGTCATCATAACATATCATATCGTAAACATATCATTAACCACCGTCATCATAACATATCATATCGTAAACATATCATTAACCACCGTCATCATAACATATCATATCATAATAACCCCCCCCCCCCCCCCCCCCCCCCCCCCCCCCCCCCCCCCCCCCCCCCCCCCCCCCCCCCCCCCCCCCCCCCCCCCCCCCCCCCCCCCCCCCCCCCCCCCCCCCCCCCCCCCCCCCCCCCCCCCCCCCCCCCCCCCCCCCCCCCCCCCCCCCCCCCCCCCCCCCCCCCCCCCCCCCCCCCCCCCCCCCCCCCCCCCCCCCCCCCCCCCCCCCCCCCCCCCCCCCCCCCCCCCCCCCCCCCCCCCCCCCCCCCCCCCCCCCCCCCCCCCCCCCCCCCCCCCCCCCCCCCCCCCCCCCCCCCCCCCCCCCCCCCCCCCCCCCCCCCCCCCCCCCCCCCCCCCCCCCCCCCCCCCCCCCCCCCCCCCCCCCCCCCCCCCCCCCCCCCCCCCCCCCCATTATAGTTTATGAAACCATTTTCGTTGCACCCTCAGCGTGACAAAAGTAGTGTATCTTACCTCGTAGTAGTCTGTGCGCGCAAACAAAAGCTAACAGTGCTTAATAGTAATCCCCCGACACCTATTGTACATTAACATATGAAGTATAAGTCATTAGGGACGTTAGACGAACTTTCGTACGACCTAAGTACCCTACAGGCCTTACGAAGATGACCTGCAGTTTACTTCTTACGAACTTAATTACACCTTACGAACTTAGCTCTTATCTTCGTTTCAATTGTTCTTACGAACTTAACATTCAACTTCGTTTGCTGGTTCTTACGAACTTAATCTTTGTTTTCCAAAACGACTTTAGCCAACGGATTTAACAAACGAAATTAGTCTTCTTTTAAACGAAAATAGCTTGAACGAAGTTAAACTTCGTTTTGTCAAACGAACTTAGATTTCCAGAAAACGAATTTAAGCTTCAGGAACGAATTTAAACCTTATTTTCGTCCAGAATTCGAAAACGACTATGTTCTTCATTTTTCCAGAAATTGATCGACTTAGGCTGTTCCCAAAACATGTTTTTGACATAATTGAACATCTCTTGATCATAAAGATCGATTATAAACTCGTTTAACACCATTATGAACATCAATTGACCAAAACACATAATAAACTCTAATTCTTTCAAAACTTCTTTTAAAATCAGTTTTTGATTCAAATAGAAACATCTTTTGATCTGAAATATAGCCAACGAATCATTGATTACCTGTAGCAAACGATAGCCAATTCGATTCAATACAAAACACCCAATTGATTGACCAAAAACTTGGAGATTCCTTAAGAAATCGGTTAGGAAATTGAACGAACTGTTTGTGTGTTTAGAAAATGTAATTAGGCTGCAATTAATTAGAGATTAGGCTAATTGTAACCCTAATCCCGTTTTTCAACTTTCAGTTTTGTCAGATTTAGTCCCTGGACTTCATATTAGCTTTATTTCGCATTTAAACACCTATTGGGGATATACGTAACACATTAAAGCACTTTCGCACACTACCAAGGCCTTTTACACATCATTTAATCCACTTTATTGTCACTCATTAAAGATAATTAAATCTTACATATAGGGCACATAAACATATAAACACACATTTTACCACACAACATATCACGGACTTAGAATTTGACCTAACGACGTTAGTCAACATATACGTTTAAGTTTTGGGATGTTACATAAACAAATTCAACACTAGGTTGGTGAGTTCGTAGTAATGGTTCACAAGGAACCATCCAAGTCACAATATATGCAAAGTATAAGCGAGTCATAATATGTACAAAGTATAAGTAAATCATAACTTACGGTAAACCATCGCGTCACACATGAACGTAAAGAGGGTTACTCATGGCGTAACCTAGCCACGTATTAGTACTCGTACAAGTGTCTAATCACAATAGTTAGATAGAGCATAATATGTGTGTCCAAACAATAAGATGTCAAATAATGTATCATAAGCGTACCACGACAACAACAAAAACCACAACAACCACAATGTTCTCAAGTATAAGATACTTGGTAGTACGTCGTACGAAAGCACGTTCTCAAGTGTATGACACTTGGGAGTACGTAGTACAAAAGCATATTCTCAAGTGTGTGACACTTGGGAGTACGTAGTGCAAAAGCATGTTCTCAAGTGTGTGACACTTGGGAGTACGTCGAACCAATCAATAAGTACATGCATAACCAAATCCATTCACAAGTCCATCGTACCACAATCCAACCGAAACCACAATGCACATACATTTCATACGACTTTACATTTAAGGAACCATAGATGCTTATATATAGGGTCACCCGCAGCCTTCCCACCACATCTACAACTCATTAAATGTATCATCGTCTTCCATGTATGTACAACTATCCTAATCACATCACATAATCCAAATCGAAAACATAATCCAACCACAATAAGTTAAACCGTCAAACAAATCAATCAAACAATCAATCAAGCAATAAGACAAATCGTAACTCAAGCCAATCAACCAATCAATCAAACAATCAAGCACGTATGTGTACACTTTTCAGCCCGAATCTCAATTGAGTAGGGAGCTACGGAACTCACCTTTGCCAAGCAATAACAGGTTAATATCAAGCTATGTATGTCCAAAGTTAGCCAAATGTTCGCAACCTATCAACATATATGGCAATACAAGCCAATATCAACACATGTACCCTAAACAATAAGGCCTAGCTAGTTAGTGTCATGCCAAAACCCGACAAACAAAAAAAAAAAAAAAACAATAAGGCCTAGCTAGTTAGTGTCATGCCAAAACCCGACAAACGTTCTATAAGCTTCCCCGACCAAGAACGAAGACACTTTAAACCAACATTTTTAGAAGTGGAGTTAGATTCATCCAAAATGGATGAAACCATAAGATAGTAGACTCTCACACGATTCCAAGGATAGCTCATATGTTAAAAACGGAGTTATAGCTTAAAAGTTACGATCGTTAAGCGAAAAGTAAGTTTACATTTGTACAGGGAAAATATGTGGCGCATCCTGGAGGAGATGCGGCGCATTTTGTCAGAAAACCAAAATATGCGGCGCACCCCCTAAAACATGCGGCGCATATTTTGCTCAGAAGATGGTCGGGACTTTTATGCGGCGCATGGCTCAAAAGATGCGGCGCATATTGCCCAGATTCGAACCAAAACCCAATTTTGACACAAATTGAACAACCTATGAGCTAAATCAAGTTACCAAACTTTAACACAACATATTTCTAACATAACCAAGCACAAAAATCAGTTCCTTTTCATAACCCACTTCTAAAATAAAAAACCCCTCTTTGAAAACCTAATTTTTGACATATATGTTCAAGAACACCAATTTTAACCAAAACTTTGTAAATAGCTAGTAATCCAAGACTTGTATCAACATAAACAAGTAATTTGAAGATGAAAAACACTTACCCAAGTTCCTTGAACAACAAATTTCGGATTTGAGATCAAGGGAGTGAAAAACACTTGTTCTTGGACTTGAAATGGAAGATTTCTTGGACCCTTAAAGATTATTGTTATTATTATATCATTTACTAGTTGATTTCCTTACCAAGATGATGATTAAATCCGAAAATTCAAGAAGAAAAGAGAAGGGAGGTGTTCTTCCATTTTCTAGAGAGAAAAGGAGAGAGTTTAGAGAAGAGAGAGTTTAGAGAGAGAAGGGAGGATAAGAAATGAAAGGAAGAATGGGAGGTTGGGGGGTTTTGTTCCCCTCATGGGCTCTCGCGGCTAGTTTCGGTTTCTCCCGATAAATGATTCGTTTAGTTAAGACCTTTAACCCAAGACTCGTCCAAATATTTCGTTGACACCATATTATCTATTTTTGAATTACGCTCCTAATGACTATTCATATGCCTACCTTTTCATTACGAAAGTTTATTTACTCCAATTTGACTAATTTCCGTTTTACGAGTTTGCTAGAGTTGTCCGGTCAAAGTGGCGGGTGTTACATTAGTTGTGAAAAGATTCTAAATCAAATTAGTTTTTATAAATAAAAATTAATAAGTTTTTTTTTTTTACAAACATATAGGTAAGTGGGCTAGGACATCCATTCGTTTAGGTTAGTTCAATATTTATATACCTTTAACAAGCCGTGTACAAAATACTCAGAATCATATCAATTGGCAATTAAACAAAAAATATCTACAAACTATTATATAAAACAACCGCTTGATCTTTCATCCCTCTAGCCTTTAAGTCAAAAAGCTCAAGAAATGAACTAATAATGTCCCAATTTACGAAACTTTTGATAATTTACGAAGTTTATATAAGAGTATCTCCAATGTTAGCTTTTTAAAAGCTTTTTATCAAAAAAAACTTATTAAAAAAGCTTTTTATAAAGCTTTGCCTCCAATGGTAAATCCTTAGTAAAAGTATTTAAAACGCTTTTTAAAAATATAATTTAAAAGAAAAAGAATATTTGTCTCCTTTACAGAACTTAAAATTTATCAAATCTATACTATTCTAATAAAAAAACCAACTTAGTTAAGTGTTAAAAAGTAGTGTAATATATTCACGTAACACCTCTTAAAATATTTTCATCTACACTACCCCTTAACATTAATGATTAAATTACATTATTAATCTCTTATCTTTTAAAATATCTCCATTAACTATTTACATCATTTATTTACACCAACCACCCGTTGCACCACCAACAACTATCCCCACCACCACACCGTCGCTCACAAACACCTACGCCAATAGCCCAATACCGTGAAAAAGTTTTTACTCCAAGTAAAAATCCAATGGAGACGCTCTAAGTTGTGATCGATAAAGCCAACTACCATCCACCGATAGTACTCCATAATTGAAGTTTACAATCAAAATCGACCCAACATTTCTTGTATTAATAATCAGGTGTATGTATCTATCTATATTACTGTATATCACAGAAGAAACGGTAGTCAACACAAATAATGACCCTGTCTTCCTAAGTTAAACACACACACATAAAAACACACATAGAATTGAATTGATGTTCTGCTTGGTTGCATCGTCTCTCTTCTTTTTCTTCTAGATCATTCGTCGACGATTTTCAAATATCCATCCATCCATCCATCCATCAAACACTCTTTCTTTCAGCATTCAGACCCATCGTAAGTAATTTATTCCTTTATCCTTATCTCACACACGCGTATATATATATGTATTATACATATATATATAAATCTTGTTTGTCAAGTTAAATCGGAACCGAATATATAAAACCCTCCTTTTTATTTTTATATTTATTTGTTAGATATCTGAAACCAATACCTCAATACTAGTTTCCCATACACTGATGCTTTTACTTATGTCCTTTTCTTAAAACCCTAAATCACACAATTCTGTGATTTCAACCTAAACCCCTCAAAAGTTATGTCGAGTTTCTGTTTGTTTTTATAATTCTTGAAAGTTTATATAGATATATATTAATTTCGTTTTAGGGGTTATTTTGAATTTTTCTTCTTCTTGTAATTATTTGCTTAGTTTCCTGATGGTGTTGTTATATGTTCCCATTTTCAGATTTAACAATTCGATGGCCGATGAACGTGTGAGCACGAGCACGAGCAATGTTGCTGCTGAATCGTCGTCTGAATCGACAACAGTGGAGATCCATATCAAGACACTTGATTCCCGGTTGTACGACTTTTCCGTCGATAAAAATGTATCTACTTTTCTCATCACTCTTTTTAAGCTTGGAAAGACGTCGCCTCACTTTGTACATTATATTCAGTCATTTATATGGATTTGGGAATCATATCATAAAGACTAGTTATTGTTTTTAACATGATTCATAGTAGAAGATATTGATGGTCGATATAGCTCAAATAACAATGTCAGCAAAAAACATAATGTGGTAAAACATGTCGCTTTTGGTGATCTTAATTAGGAAAAAAGGTTTCATACAAGTAGCAATTCAAGGAGTTCCTTTTTATTATATAAAACAAATGATGAGGGGTGATATGATAAGCCCTTAACTTTTAAAGTAGATAATATTGATAACTTATTTAGTCTTGTGTCTATTTTTGTTAGTTAGCTCATTTGACCTTTCTCTATGTTAATGTCAAAATTTCAGATGTTGGTTTCAGCATTCAAGGAGAAGATAGCTAGTGTTGTCGGCCTTCCAGTTGCACAACAACGGCTGATCTTTAGGGGCAAGGTTATGAAGGACGAGCACCGTCTTTCTGAGTATCGTATCCTATTTACAAGATTAATTATGATTTCTTATTGTAAACTAATGTTGCTGTTTCCCCCAGTTGTGTAGTTTATCAACATGATTCAAGCCAATGCGACAAGATTTTTTGAATTTTGAACATATAGTGTTAGTTTAACTAGGTCAAGTTATTTTGCTTATTTAAAAGGAAAAGATTAGTGTAAATGCTGATGTGCCTCCCGTTAAAGATATCACTTAATTGGATCCGTGTTTTCCCGAGCGTATGCTCTCTTTTGAAAGCCTTTACGATATATAGATGTTGAAAGTGGACACACATTGCATCTTGTGGCCAGGCAGCCTTCTGAAACACAACCTTCATCAGGTTCCTCCACCGGGACAACAACTGCAAATGGCAACAACACAGGTGTGATTATCTTATAATCCTTGTTATGCATGCTATACACAATGTCTTTTTATATAGTATCACTTGAAATTTACACTCATTTGGTAATGTTCATTTGGGTTACCTTTATAGAGTTATAATTAATAGGTTGTATGTTGTTATAGGACAAGATGCTAATGCTCCAGGTTCTCGTCCTCGTGTTGCACATATTTCACATAGCATGGTTCTTGGGTCTTTCGGTGGTCCAAACTATGGGTCTTTCGGTGGTCCGGACCAATATGATGGTGGAAACCCTGATATAAGTCAGGTGTGTTTACTGTCTGGTCTTCTGTAGTATGTTAATTAATTGATGGTGTGTATGCTTTACAACGGCGTTTGCAGTTTTATCCATGATCTTTATTTCTAGGTTATTGGAGCTGTTTTAAATTCTTTTGGAGTGGGGGGACAGAATCCCGTGGGTGGTACTGGTGGACCACCATCAAATATGCAGGTGATTTTTATTTTTCTTTCTTATTGTGTGCCGTATGTTTTCCATGCATATATGTTTGTATGAGGCGAGTATATTGTATGCGTTACTACAATGTTGCAAATTATGCATCATTCTTTGTTTCTATATTTATGGCTTGTCTCATTTCTATATCAGAACACTTCATCATCATAGTCTAACCGAATGAACTAGATAGAGTAATGAGATTTTATTTGATAGTTTTTGGCTGTCTACGTGTTTGTAGTTCAATATCCCTGCTCAAGCTGCTCGAGGGAATGAAGCCGGAGTTAATGGCAACAATCAAGGTCAACCAGGAAACCCTACTCAGCCTTCCCCTCAAGGGACACAAGTGCCTTTAGGAGCAGGAATAGCTATACCAACACTTGTTAGGGTAACTATTTTTCAACTCACTGTTATCTTTTCTAATAACCATATTGTCTTACATCTCTTTTTTCGGTTGCATGGTTTTATCATATGTATCTTCAGCCAATTCCTGATTCATTACACACGCTCTCCGAGTTCATGAATCGCATGGAGCAGTCATTGTCACAGAGCGGTACCAACATAAGAATACTTATTTGCTTCTGTTTTTGTTTTTCCAACTAAGTTCTTTACCTTTAAAATTTGGGGGTATCACAGGGTATCAACCAAATCAACCTCCAAATGGTGAAGAGCGCCCACCGGCTGTAGAGTTACCTTCAGGTGCCCGCGGTGTGCCGTTACCTGCAGCTCTTGCTGTTGTTATGCGACATGCACAACGCCTTCTCAGTGGACCTGCTATCGATTCTTTATCTGTACGTGCTATCCCTTATATCTATTTTTACATCCATCTGATTCCATTTTATGATTGAGTTTGGTCGTTGGGTCCCAATTAGCTACTTCCTATAGGCACTTTTTTTGTTGCCGACTCACTTTAACTTTCTAATGGAAATCATTATAATATGTTTTAAATTCCGGAAGGACTACATACTGTAGCTAATTATAACCTTTACTGCTAAGAGCTCAAACGAATGTGAACCTTATATGCATAGCTGCTAGACTGGTTCGAGTCACGAATCGAGTGTAAGCAAGGTGACTCAGAATTTCCCCTCGTAGGTAGCACTGGATCATAACTTGCCTCGTGTTATAATATCTAACTCGGTCCGAGATTGTAACTCGAGAGAGTCACAGAAAATAACAAATACACCAGTCAAGCCTCACCTTATTGTAATCGTCATTGCATAATCGAGTGTCTCTGGTCAGTGAGCAGTGGTCACTGATCATCTTTATAATTGATTTTAAATGAGATGGAAACATGGAAGTATCTATGTAGAGAGAGTAAATACTAAAGTCACAGGTCTTTTTTGTTTAAACTTCCAGTTTAATGTTGCATCAGTTTTGGTACTCTACTTTTAAATATTGTATTGTATAGGCGTTCTAAATACGTTATGTTATTTTTTTGCTAGGGTTATTTTTTAGTTCAAAAGGTATATGTACACTACCAAGTTATCTTGTGCACTGTTGAATACACATATTAATGGCATATGGTACAACACACTATGATTGTTATTATTTTTGTTTTCATGTGTATTTATATTGCATGGAATCTTATAAATGATTTTCCTCATAAAATAGAGTGTTATAATATCTAACTCGGTCCGAGATTGTAACTCGAGAGAGTCACAGAAAATAACAAATACACCAGTCAAGCCTCACCTTATTGTAATCGTCATTGCATAATCGAGTGTCTCTGGTCAGTGAGCAGTGGTCACTGATCATCTTTATAATTGATTTTAAATGAGATGGAAACATGGAAGTATCTATGTAGAGAGAGTAAATACTAAAGTCACAGGTCTTTTTTGTTTAACATTTTGGGGCAAAAACTCTTTTGGGTCAAATACAAACGAAACCAAAAACTGCATCTATTTAAATATAGACCTGCGTGATTATTAATATCTAACTCGGTCCGAGATTGTAACTCGAGAGAGTCACAGAAAATAACAAATACACCAGTCAAGCCTCACCTTATTGTAATCGTCATTGCATAATCGAGTGTCTCTGGTCAGTGAGCAGTGGTCACTGATCATCTTTATAATTGATTTTAAATGAGATGGAAACATGGAAGTATCTATGTAGAGAGAGTAAATACTAAAGTCACAGGTCTTTTTTGTTTAAACTTCCAGTTTGGGGCAAAAACTCTTTTGGGTCAAATACAAACGAAACCAAAAACTGCATCTATTTAAATATAGACCTGCGTGATTATTAATATCTAACTCGGTCCGAGATTGTAACTCGAGAGAGTCACAGAAAATAACAAATACACCAGTCAAGCCTCACCTTATTGTAATCGTCATTGCATAATCGAGTGTCTCTGGTCAGTGAGCAGTGGTCACTGATCATCTTTATAATTGATTTTAAATGAGATGGAAACATGGAAGTATCTATGTAGAGAGAGTAAATACTAAAGTCACAGGTCTTTTTTGTTTAAACTTCCAGTTTAATGTTGCATCAGTTTTGGTACTCTACTTTTAAATATTGTATTGTATAGGCGTTCTAAATACGTTATGTTATTTTTTTGCTAGGGTTATTTTTTAGTTCAAAAGGTATATGTACACTACCAAGTTATCTTGTGCACTGTTGAATACACATATTAATGGCATATGGTACAACACACTATGATTGTTATTATTTTTGTTTTCATGTGTATTTATATTGCATGGAATCTTATAAATGATTTTCCTCATAAAATAGATTGTTATAATATCTAACTCGGTCCGAGATTGTAACTCGAGAGAGTCACAGAAAATAACAAATACACCAGTCAAGCCTCACCTTATTGTAATCGTCATTGCATAATCGAGTGTCTCTGGTCAGTGAGCAGTGGTCACTGATCATCTTTATAATTGATTTTAAATGAGATGGAAACATGGAAGTATCTATGTAGAGAGAGTAAATACTAAAGTCACAGGTCTTTTTTGTTTAAACTTCCAGTTTAATGTTGCATCAGTTTTGGTACTCTACTTTTAAATATTGTATTGTATAGGCGTTCTAAATACGTTATGTTATTTTTTTGCTAGGGTTATTTTTTAGTTCAAAAGGTATATGTACACTACCAAGTTATCTTGTGCACTGTTGAATACACATATTAATGGCATATGGTACAACACACTATGATTGTTATTATTTTTGTTTTCATGTGTATTTATATTGCATGGAATCTTATAAATGATTTTCCTCATAAAATAGATTATTATTGAAATAGTGATTATTGAAATCTTGTTTGACACAAAAGTTTTGTTTAACATTTTGGGGCAAAAACTCTTTTGGGTCAAATACAAACGAAACCAAAAACTGCATCTATTTAAATATAGACCTGCGTGATTATTATGAAAGTTCTCCAACTCGGTCCATTTGCCACTTTCTACTGTGTCACTGTTCGATTTATGCAATTTCTTGTAACTGTTTATGCTAAAATTATACGTGATATCGATTTAGAGACGAAGCCGGCCGGCAAAACCAGAATCCACAAGTAATAGCGAGCCTCCTGCAAATGCACCCACATCTATTGCTCATAGTACACCCAACCCAGCTGGTGACCAGCTGGATACTGCCACAATCATGAACCAAGTTATCGCAAGTCCTGCTCTAGATAATCTATTTTCCGGAGTTTCAAACCAGACAGGGATTGGGTCACCAGATGTCTTGAGGAATATGTTAGGTCAATTAACTCAGAACCCTGCAATGATGAACACAGTCAACCAAATAGCACAACAGTTTGATGGTAATCAGGATATGGGCGGACCTCGTGGTGGCAGCGGCGGTGGTGGTTTTGACCTGTCAGCTATGATGCAACAGATGATGCCCATTGTTGCCCAAGCCTTTGGGGGTGGAGGTTCAGGATCAAATATGTTTCAACAACCGCCTTCTATGGACCGTGAACCTCAACCTACAAGTGTTAGCGATGCTTCAATTGATCCTCAGGTTTGTTCTTGACCCGATGAAGAAAACATTCACAAAACAGGGAAAAGGTTTTGATATTTCTTTATAACTGTGTTCTGTTTGTAGGTGAACCTCCAAAATGTGATTGAGAAGATAGAACACCAGGAGTCACAAGAAGAAGTCTTCTCATCCGTAGTTGAAGCTGCTGCTCACTTGAATAACAATGATGGTGAAGCAGATGAGCTTTCTGAGATATGTTTAGAAGAGGATCTTACTCATGTTGGTGTTTTTAAATGTTCTTTTATGCTTTTTCGGCCTTTGATTGTAGGATTTTAATGTTCTTTTTTCGTGTGCACATGCAGGGATTCATTGAAATGTTGAAGCGAGATATCTCACGACGGGCTGAAGGCGGGGGAGAGTGATGATTTTGTTTCTTGCTTATTGTTTATGACAGATGTTTATTATGGAATTGTTATTATTATTGTACAAATTACCCGGATCATGAGGTATTGGTCTGTTGATGTGATTTATGGTGCATCAAAGTTGAAATCGTACATCTGAAACTTATGTGACTCGGTGTTAATTAATTACTTGTCGCCCTCAAAAATCAAATTTCATATAAATACGAGCTTCATTTTGGTAGCGCATTATTCTGCATATGAGAATTGATTTTGATATGACAATTCGATACTAGCTCATTTGATTTGTCTTTGTCAATGCCATATTCATTCATGATACTGGTTAATTGTTATAACGGCATTTCCAATGTTATTGTTACAACTCATTTTTTTTACTAAATTGAGGGTTAAACTTCTTACCTTTTTTTTTTGTTTCTCTCCTGATGGTAACACTAAATAGTACACCAAATTTAGTGTTTTAAATCGTTTAAAATTTACTTGAAAGTAACTTTAAAAGTTGCTATCAACATTTCGTTAAAGTAAAAATTCCCTGGTCGACATGTGTATAACAGTTTTTTATACCACTCCATGGTACAGTACATGAAATTATTTAAAAAAAAATTCATTCTACTATATGGTAACATCATTGATGAAACTATTATCCATCTTTACTTTACTTTACTACTATATAAAAATTCTCTAACTTTTTTTTAAACAAATTATCTTTACATCAATTACCAACATCAAACTATTATGCCGTCACGGTCACCATCACCACACGAATCATCGTTGCTGCTACTGCCGCTGCCGTATTCTCCAGTCTCCACTTACATATCACACCATATCTCCCTCGTCGTCTTAAAATACATACATTATCTCTAGTTCCACCTCTATTTGTCGCCGCTCAACTCTTTATGGGTTTTTTATTGTTCCGTTGAATTGTGCGGATAATATGTAAGTGTTTTTTATTTATAAAACACACCTAATTGTTTATAATTACAAATAAGTTAAAAAATAACCCTCAAAAACACCTCATCGAATATAAGTCGAATTGAAATCTCTATCTAACATAATAAGCCCAGAAAATAAGCTAACCCAAAAACACCACCTTAATTCAGTAAAAGTCTCGGCCGTCGTTGTAGTGTGTGTGTGTAAAATAAATGGGCGGCGGCGGCGGCGGCGGTGAGAAGAGCAAAGGAAGGCAGTTGTGTAGCATCTGCAACCAACGAAGACCTGCTCTTAAGCGCCCTAAAACCCTTCAACAGGTATAATCCCTACATATATATTATATTTATGTGTTATATATATACACACACACACACATGTGTGTTTTGTATATTGTGTCGTCAATCTTGGAATCATGAAATGAGCAAGTCTAGTTTCATTCTTGCAAATATTTTACAAAGTTATGATTTTTTCAAGAAAATGTGAATTCTGAAACAATTAAGGATTATACCAAGTAAGTATAAGAGAAGAACTAGTTGATCAGAGTTGTTAATTTATATATTTTATTATTATTTTAGGGTTTATATGATTCTAGTTGGTTATCTATAGCTGAAAATTTCGATGCGTATTAAGATATGCAGGGAGTGTTTTTATGAGGTATTTGAGGAAGTATGTTGATAATTAGTTTATTGTGGACAATAATCTTTTTAAGCCCGGGGAGCGCATTGCCATCGGTGCTTCTGGTGGAAAAGGTGAGAGCTGCTATTTAGTTGTATCACATGTTAGCCTTAATTTTTGGCAGTGTAGTGAATTCACAAGTGAAACAATTGATCTATGTGGCTAGTTAGGTGTTGCAAATATATTGGCATATGTCGGGAGCATTTAGTTGATATTATTATAATCTTCTAAAGTTGGATATTTCTGCAGATTCCACGGTTCTTGCATATGTAATGTCAGTATTAAACCAGCGCTACAACTATGGCCTGGATCTTTTCCTCCTTTCGGTCGATGAAGGGATCACAGGCTATAGGGATGACTCACTCGAAACTGTTAAAAGAAATGAGGTTCAGGTAATAATAGCACATCTATGTTGAAAGCAGCTAGTTTAAAATTCTCTTATCTTTTAGTTCATTTTATACTTAAAAGAAAAAATCTGAATTGACGAACCTGATAGCAGTAGTACTTTACAAAATTATGTATAACTCTAAGATTTACAGTACGGTCTGCCACTCAAAGTCGTTTCATACAAGGATCTGTATGGATGGACGATGGATGAGATTGTGAAAATGATTGGTCTAAGAACAATTGCATATTTTGCGGTGTGTTTCGTCGTCAGGTGAGCTAACTTCAATAAGTTGTAATCTACATTATCAGTTTACCAGCTGGGCAGGTGGCATTTACCTATGAATGGGTTGATTCAGTTTTTTTTTTTTATTGTTTTTTTTTTATATTCAAATAAGGCAAAGTTTCATACATACCCTCCTATTCCCCCTAAATATTATATATCTCAACGCTCAAGTTTCAATACGTTATGTGCAATGGTTTTGAAGCATGCTTTGGGTATATATATGATATTCAGGGGTTTAGGAGGGGTGTATATGAAATTGATCCTTGAGATAATAAGTTTTTGTAATCTAATTATATATGAGACAACTGTTTTGGCTCAAACTAATCTGGCCAAACAAAAACCCCACCCATTTTACGAAATATACTTTCTATAAATGAGTTTGATTTGATGTTTAGTGACTGCAATTTTTTAAGGCTCTTGATCGTGGTGCTGCCTTATTAAAAGTGGACAAACTAGCTACTGGGCATAATGCTGATGATATTGCCGAGACAGTTCTCTTGAATATTTTGCGAGGTGACATTGCTAGGTAACTTATTCAAGATTTTGATTCATTTCGTTCTCCTGCTGTATAATAATGTCTCTATGTCATTAAATCTTTGTGTGGTTTTGATCATAGGTTAAGCAGATGTACATCTATTATTACCGGTGAAGATGGACCCATTCCTAGATGCAAGCCATTTAAATACACATATGAGAAGGAAATTGTTATATATCCTTTGTTTTTGTCAAGTCTGTTTTGTCCTCCTTTACTAGTAGTACATCTCTTGCATTTGTCGATTGTTTTTGCGATACCTTAACTATTGGTTACGTATGCTTACTTTAAGAAGCTGGACTACTTTTCAACTGAATGTAAGTGTGTTATATACTAATTGGTTCGTTGGTTGTTCTTTACTTCTTTATATCCATTTATATACTACTTTTACTAGTTTTATTATTATTTTTTTAAATCCATATAAGTTTTAACACTTTTTGGTTTTGAAGTATGCCATGTTCGTAACAATTTTTATGATCACAAATCATGAACAAGTTGAAATGAAAAACAGGCCAACTAGATTACTAGAGTACTCAATATTTTCCTTTTAAATTTAACGACTCTGTGTTATGTATGCAGGCATATATTCACCAAATGCGTATCGTGGGTTTGCTCGGGAGTTCATTAAAGATCTAGAGCGATTAAGGTTGTTTCTCAGTTGTGCATCTTCTCTTATATCATTTATTGACACAAACAAATCTTCACTGTTGTGAAAATGCTCAAAAGCAATTACATTTTAAAATCAACTTTGTAGTTTGTAGAGGGTGGCAATCCGGTGAAATGGGAAACAGGTCAAAACTGGTAAAAGTATGTAACATTTAGTGTGTCAATATGCTTATAGAAGTTAAACTGTATTACAGTCTAGTTTTAAACGCTTCATGAGTTGTTATACATACTCTTTTGGGTGACTTCTTACCTGGTCTCTTTTAAGTTATGTTTTATTTATTCATCCATTTAGATAAAAATCTAAGCGAATTCGCCCATTAATAAGTAGATTTGAAGTTGTTTCTACAGATGCAAAATTGATTTCAACTCAACAAACCCCTTTCAGTTTGTACAGCTATGTCATTGAAGTATTGAACAGTATGAATTTACATTTAAGAGGGTAACTTAAAGCTGTAAAACTGAAAGGTTTATTCTGGCGAATTTTATTCCGGTTTTGTACACATCACCTTTCAAAGTGAATGGTCAAATTGTCACTTCCAATAGTTATCGTACATCGCACTTGCGATGAGGTGTTATTGTTAACAATAATGGTGGTTTTGTATGCATGATAGTTAATAAAGTGATAAGGTCATAATATCTGACTTCCAATTGAATGCTTTCATTAGTTATGTTTAACCTGAATGTTTTAACAATATAGACCCCGGGCCATACTTGACATCATCAAATCAGGCGAGGATTTCAGAATCGCGGCCACTACAAAAATGCCGGAGCAGGGAACTTGTCAACGCTGCGGCTACATTTCTAGCCAGGTAAGTTTGTTCAGTGACTTTTAGAATTAAATATCAAGTAGCTCTGGCTTGTGTACCCCTCTGAAGAACATTTTTTATGTGATATGCCTAAACTCTTGCTATATATTTCACTAAGCACATATTAGGAGGATCAAATATTTCCCTTGTAGAAAAATGTTTGACTGTTTCAAAAACGGGCCGATGTGGTCTTATCTTATTTCACACTTTTCAAATAGTTAAAAGTAAAATTTTAGCAACAAAGAGAACCCGTCATATGCGTCAAAAGTCTCTCAAAGTGAGCAATTAGTTTTTAGGACCTCGATATTCTAGACTGCTTAATCTAAAATTTTGGGTCATCGCTGAAAAAGTAAAGTTTTCGTTATTGTGTTTCACATAGCAAGTATTCTTAATTTGTTTTAGACTGAAAATAGTTTTTATAGTGTCAACCCTACCGCCAGCCTCCTAGGAAAAAAGGTGAAAGTTTCGATCCGTTAATCGACCTGTCCGGCCAACTATTTTGGCACCTCTTGTTCTTGATGACTAAAAATTCAAAAATGAACCTCATCTTTTTTTCTGCATCATCATGTATAATATGTTTTAGTTAGTGTGGTGTTTGTTGTGAACTTGCAGAAATGGTGTAAAGCATGTGTTTTGCTGGAGGGGCTAAATCGTGGTTTGCCAAAGTTGGGGATTGGGAGAACACGGGGGGTAAACCATTGGCGACAAAATCATGAGACTACTGGTACAGCGAATATACAAAGCAAACCATGTGGAAGTCTTGACTTCTAAAAAAAGAATAGGGAACAATGTGTTCATTTTTTACATCACGTGAAGCTATATATGTTGCGAACTTTGCTTTACAAGAATACTTATTTCATTAAACCGTTTTATAGGTGTAGCATAATGTTAAAAACATTAGTGATGATTGTTTGAAATCCTATACATGGTTTTGCTGTTTTGCTCTCCAGAATCATAAAGTATGTATATTGATTTACACCCCACATAAGAGGCTTAAACGAGAACAACATGAAACCGAAATTTGCAAAACAATTTGTTATTTTAATATTTTCAATATTTTTCAGGAGTTGTCCACAGCAGAGTCTGTTGGGGAAGAATTGGGATTATAATGCTTTATAGGGCTGTAATTAACAAAATTATAGCTTAGAAAGAATAGATTTTGTATTATTAGATGTTAGAAAAGAGTATATATCGTTTTTCTTTTGACAAGTAATGATTCTTTTGATTAAAGTAGAAATTAGAAACGGTGTAACTACGTATTATTATCTCCTAATAATTCTCGAAATTGTTGATGCCTATTTCACGCAAGCATGCATATAGCTCCACCCTTGATGTCACAATAATCTTGGCCAGCCAATAACACGATTTACATTTTTATTCTTGCATTTTGATTATCAGTTTTGGTTTCTTTTACAAACAGTTTAAGCTAAAGCTAAAATAAAATCGATAAGAAATATGTCATTCAGCGGGACAATACAAAAATGTAAGGCTTGTGATAAAACTGTTCATTTCGTTGAAATGATTTCTGCGGATGGAATCCCTTATCATAAAACATGCTTTAGATGCGTCCAATGCAATGGAAAACTCGTGGTATGTATTTCCCTATCATTAATATTTACCGAGTTTTAGTTTTGTTCCATATTGTACATGCATTATAAACCAAAATGTAAACCTGATCTCACATTTTGTGAACCGTACACGAGAAACACACAAGAGTTGTTCTGTTTGTAATGATAAATAAAAACCGTTTGACAATCTGAAGATCATATTGGGTTATATATGGCTGATTAGGATTCTTATATTGGGAATTTAGGATCTCCATTTTTATCTAATAAAACTTACGGGGTTGTATCTATTCATTATTTGATCAATCACGTACACAAATTGGTTGGACTCCAAGAAGATCAACTATATATATATATCACTTCATTTCAATACAAAGAAGACGAACAACCAACAATTTATTCGATTTATTTAGTTCATATTTTACAACCAACAATTGGTCATTTTTGTCTAAAACCATGTTTCAAATCTTGAGGATTTTCTAATTTCTAGGACTAGAACCCGTAAATAAATAATAATTTAAATGAATACCATGGTGAAAGAAAGTTTTTACTTTTCACAGAGGTTTATTAATTGTATATGTATTGTATTGTATTGTATTTATAAACTCTATATATATATATATGCATGTGTTAGATGAGTAGCTACTTTCAGTTGGATGGATCACTCTACTGCAAGCCTCACTTTGATCAAAAGTTCAAGGAGATGGGTGGCATCTCCAGGATTCCATGTGAGGTTTAATTAATTATATACTATGTCTTAATTCATTTACCTACAAATGATCGATATTATTGTTGTTCTTATCATATAATTAATGCATGTTTAGGCTTAATTAATACTCGTATATAATTGTGTGCAACATCTATATGTAGCTGACAATTTGTCATCCTGTGATGCTAAACTCGTTTTGAAGTGATTTTTCTAGCTAGGGTGAAGAAGATATAATTTTTTTTATATAACTTTTAATAAAGATTTTTTTTTAAAAAAAGGTCAGTAACCTCTTTGGTTTCCCTACCACTTATTGGAAAGTGGATCTAAACAAGTCTAACATACTTTGAAGATGGGTTGATCCTTCTGAATGTTTTGGTAAACTTTTTTTAAAGGTGAATTTCGTTGGAAACTTCGTGTCGCGATTCGACAGCGGGAGGTCTAGCATACGTTGTCTTAACCGGGTCCGCGCTAGAGAGCTCCCTCGAAGTAGAAATGCCTATTTCAAATACCCGATGGGGGAAAACCCCCTACTAACTTGTTTTCATGTGTTATAAAAATGTTAAAAAATTTCGAACAACTTAGAATGGAGTAACTACTTATCATTATTATTACTTTGGATCTTATTATTATTATTTTCTTCTGACTCAAGTTTTTATGTTTGCCAGCCTCCAACAAAACAAATGAAATGGTATGTAAATCATTTCCCATGTCTCTTTTAAGTTTACACGTACGTTCATAAATTATATGTGTAAATAATGAAAAAATATAACTGTCTTTAATTAATAGGGAAAGACTCCAAGCAAACTCGCTAGCAAACTGTCTTCCATGTTCTCTGGAACCCAAGATAAATGTGCAGTTTGTCACAAAACTGTATATCCATTGGAAAAGGTTTGTTACCTTCAATTCCTAGTTTTTGGAAAATATTTATCATGATATCGTCGCAAAATGGTTTTTTTTTCTTGTAATAACCAAAGGAAAAATGATGTTTAGGTAACAGTGGAGGGGGAATTCTATCATAAGCAATGTTTTAAATGTGCTCAAGGAGGTTGCAAGCTCACACCGTCTAATTACGCGGCTTTAGAAGGAAATTTATTTTGCAAGCCACATTTTGCTCAGTTGTTTAAAGAAAAGGGCAACTATGCACACCTTTCGAAAACGGCCTCAATGAAAAAGAACTCTGATGTTGAAAAGATAGCGGATGAAGTGGTAGCCGAAGAGCAACAGGAACCACCGGAAACATCGTCTTAACAAGTTAAATGACTTCATACATTCCTTAAAAACAAAGGGTTCATGTTGTTTACCCTAGTTAATAGCTACTTACTTTCGTCTCAATTTTGATTTTGATGCCAAGGAAAACTTGTAACATCTTATTCTATTTGAAAATACAATGTAGATTATTTTTTAAATAAAAGCAATATATCTTTTCTTTAGTTGTATTTTTTTCATATTTAAGTTTTTGATTGAATTAAATTAAAAAGTCAGAACAACCAAACTTTTTTTTTTCACTGTAAATTTATCAAGATTATGACATCACAAACAAATGTAGGATGCTTGTTGGGTTTGGGATTCGTATCATGCATTTTTCAATGTGTTGCATAATGATATTTTTCAAGTTGATTTTTTTTTTTGTTGAAATCAATCTCTTAATAATTAGGTATGTCTAAATACTAAGGTAAGAAAAATATTAGGAGACAATATAATTTTTTGAGTATGAACTATGAAGTGAAAGATACAAAAATTATGGTAGGTGAAATGACGATATTGGAAAGAATTGTCGAGTTTAGAAATAGACGATGTAAGTCTTAAATGAAGATACAAATTGCCAACAACATAAACAACAACTATAGTCACTTATTTAAAAAAGTAATGTTTGTTCTGTTGAATCAAGCTATAATTAGGCATTACAAAGCAAATTAATATCTAAAAATGTTCTTTTGTGAGAAATGATAATTCTTCATATATATTTGTGTCATATATATAAAATTTCTAACCACCGGGTTAAACCCAGTGGCCAGGGGTGTTTTATTAAACCTGCTATGCGGGGCCCCGGGGGAGTTTACTCCAAGGTCTCGAGTTCGAGCCTTGGTAGGTTCTCCTCGACGGTATTTTTCAATTAAGGAGGTGGTATGGTGAGAAAGGCTATTTAAGATCCGCTTAGTGCGGGACCTTTCGTTGTGCGATTAGCACACATCATACGCGTCTGAGGTAAAATTCACTTGTAAAAAAAATAAAATATAATATGACTTTTTATATTACAGTACAAAAAAGAGCCATATTTTGCCATCACAACCCAAAAGGCAAGGAAGGATAAGCAGTTTATAAAACAGAGGGACACAAAAATATATATAGCGGATCGGATGTGGGTTCCTGTCGAAAAATGAGTATTACCCTCCTTTCTGTCACAGCTGCTCCCAACTTTAGTTTCGCAACCCCTTCTTCTTGTAATATAGACCCAATAAACTCTTTTGTCCCTTGTAAAAGACAAAGAAAATCTCTAGTTTTTTTTGCTGCTAAAGATGAAAACAAAGCTGGAAATTGGGACCAAATGGAGGCTAAGTTTGGTAAATTGGTTGCTCAAAATCCCAAACTCACCCTTGCCAAGGTCCAATTCTATCTCTTTTCTACTTATATGTAACTATATCTATATCTATACCTGTTTTTGTGTGTGGCTGTGTTAAATGTATGGTGGTGTTTGAATTGTGTTGAGTGTTTCTTGATACCGTAAAGATGTAATTTTTTTCTTAAAGGTTAGTTGAATATTGAGGTGTGAGTTGAAATTTAGGGTAAATTTGATTTTGGGTATTGTTGAAATTTGAACACATTGTGTTTATATAAATGGGTATAAGCGGAGGATGTTTTCCCTTAGGAGAGTGAGTCTTTGTTTGACTCACATGTACATAGGCTAACCGGCGTATCTTTGCGACCATTTCTAAACCCTTTCTCTGTACACCCCCAACATGTCTGACCGTTTCTAAACAAAGAATGCATTCTCGCACTGTTGATTGGAAAAAAAATCAAAGAGATGCTTACACTTATAAGTATGTGTACGCATTTAAAGCAGTATTGCCGTTCTGTTGAACCCTAAAAGCAGAGTCTTTTGATGTGTCAAACACAGTATCTTATCTTTAACTTCAAATGTATGTTTGTAGTTACAATTTTTTGAATGGTTAGCTAATTGTGGGTTTGGAAGTGCTAGGTGACGGAACACATTTGGGGAATGAGTGTAGTAACAAGAAATTGGTTCATTTTTAACCAAAAGCATGCCATGGAGTATACATAGTCTATCCCATATAAGCTACAAAGACAAACTCAAAAGAAAAGGCAGGCTGTGCGAAAACACCTAGCAACCAAATTGTTACAGAATATTCAATATTGTTGTCATCTATGTTAATCAAAATTGCTCTATTTTTTCATGATGGCTAATAGTCGAACCTCCTTTAAACTCTGTGTGGTTCGCCATTGCATCTATTTTAGAACACTGAGAGTATAACTTATTCTTATAAGAAAATTACTTAATGCTTGAACGTTGAACTGCATATTTCACTGTGATTTTGTTATATTTTTCTATGCAATTATGTGTTTCTTAGATAAAAGATAAACAAATGAACCCAGAACATGAAGAAGGAAAGTGGCCTATAGAACCACTTGCAAAGGCTCCAAAAGTTATATTATGGAAGGCAGCAAATCTCAAAGAGGATAATGTTGAGACAAATATGTTGTCAAGTTTGTCCTTAAAACCTAATTTATCGCTGAATATGGGTAAAGAAGGAGGCAAGGACCGGTTTAGTGATATGATATTGGTTAAGAATTCGGAACCTTCTATGAAAACTAAGGAGTTAGATTCCACTAATATTAAAGAGATTAGATGCCAAACTGAAAAAGTGGATCAAACTATCAAAGATCAGAAAGTGTCAATATCTGATATTGATGACAAAGACAATCATTCAAGAAATCTTGACCCGTCACAAGAAAGTGCGGATATAGAAGCTGATATTGTTTCAAAACTATATGCAGATGCTACCTTGCAAGGACGACCTAAAAGGTATTACAAACTATTTTGTGTGGCATTTTGATTGAAGTTAAGTTCATGGTGAGCAAAAAGAAATTTTGGTATTAAACTTTTTATTAGTCTCGTCTTAATTGAAAATAATTGGGTATTTGGATATGTTTTTTGGGATGACTGCAACTTGAAGACTTTGATGGCGAGAGGCTTAAAGTTGGGGACTATCTTATTATCTTGACCCTAATAATCAGAATAACAAAATCAGTATTCGCTAGATACTTTAATATATAAACAATTAAGCACTATTTACTCATCCAAACACTCGTAGATAGTATTCTATACATCATTTACTTCTAGTTTGCTTGTTTCTACTAGATATAAGATGGTGTCTGAGGCATTGTGAAGCATGCATGTAATACATAATCTTGCAAGTCAAAATTCATCAGTTGTATAGTTTTGATCTTCTTTGACGGATTTTCTTTTTGAAAAGCAAATATTATATACCACATTGATGAATTTTGTTACTTTTACTTTCTTATAGATTAAAACAACCGGCAAAAGAGACGACCGGCATTGGGGGAAGGACTAAAATGATTGACAATCTAATAGCAAACTTTGTTGTACATGAAGATTTGCCTCCAATGCCGCTCTTGAAGGTATCATGATTACTTTGTTGGAGGTGGCCCTTTTGCCTTACTATAAAATGAGTCTATTTTGTCCAAAGGTTTACGCTTAACAAGTCAAATGGGTTATATGGGTTGGTCACTCGGGCAAAAGTCTCCCAATGTGTATTTTTAGCCTTTACAACCTCTTAAGTTGGTTTATTTTAAAGAGAGTTAGATATTATTGTACAGTAATAACTTAGTTTTTACATTATCTTTTAACATAATAACTTTGATACAGAATTGGAAGGAAAAAAAAGTATGTGGGTCAACCCAGCTGACATGATTTGACCCTACGAAAACAAATCTACTCCGACTGATCCTGTTGTGACCCATTATCCAACCCGCCTAACACCTGCATTTGCAACCTCCACCAATCTACTACGGAGTGTATAATGTGATATAATGAAATCTGTCTATATCCCATCTCCTCCATACCCTGCTGATGGCGGGATTGTTGACTTTGTCATTGACATAGACATATATGATATAATGAAACCTGAAGTTCCAAGTGCGGCAATTTTAGGACCATGAAGATATGGACTGGAGAAGGGCTGATGAACTGCTTAGGACTTCAGGAAGAGGGGAAGTGGAAATGAGAAGTTGTAGTACCCGAGGATTTGTTGTAAGTGCTCATAAACAAACCCGCTGACCTGACAACCTTAAACGAGTGGATATCTATTTTTTCCCATTAATATAATGGATCACCCTTTTGACTTTTACCTATTCTTTATTTTATGTTTTGCCCCTTTTTACAGGTTTCTTTTGGCTCTTTGATAGGGTTTTTGCCATATCGAAATCTTGCCACTAAGTGGAAGTTTTTGGCTTTTGAGTCTTGGTTGAGGAGGAAAGGTGTGGATCCTGCTACCTACAGGAAAAATTTGGGCATTATTGGAAACTTTGATGCTACAAGCATAGATCCTGAAAAGATTGATGCGGATGTATCACCAGATATGAAACTTGAGGATCTTCTTGCACTTTATGATCAAGAAAAACTTGAATATTTGTCAACCTTTGTTGGTCAGGTATGGCAAAAATTATTTGGTTGACGAAAGTTGACACTTTTTGTTACAAAAAGGAAAAGATACATCATCTGTTATATGAAAATAGCAACATTCACTTTTTTGTTGATTCGGGTTCATATTATGTCATTATTGAAGGTCATTTATGTGATTCTGACAATAAATATAAGTTCTGGGTTCCATGAGAGGTGCAGTGTTCCCTTCCTTATATACTTTTTAAACTGAAACGATCTATTTATCCACTGTCAATTTGTCATTATTATAAAGCTTTGAGATATTGATGGGTTCCCATGATTTCCCTATTTTATCATGATTGAAGGTTATGAAATAAACTTCACATAGAATTAACCAATTTAGGGCCAACTTGAAAGTCGCAACTTTTATGGGATAGAGGGTATAATAGTAGTTATAAGTTATAATAACATTTAACAACCCAATGATACTGACTTTTACAGAGAATCAAGGTGAATGTGATTTTGGCCGACAGAGATTCCAAGAAGCTTATATTTTCTGTGAAGCCAAAGGAGAAGGAAGAATCAATCCAACGAAAGAGAGACCTCATGGTGAAACTCTAGAGAACACTTTTTTTCTGTTTTTCTCTATATATTACAAGGCGTATATTTAGTTTTAACTCTTATCTTCTGGTTATGTAGACTAAGCTTAATGTGGGAGATGTAGTCATGTGTTGCATCAAAAAGATTTCTTTCTTTGGTATTTTCGTAGAGGCAAGTAACTATTTGTCAGGGTACTCGTCACAAGATACTTTCTTTTAGCGATTCGTGTGCCTGATGGTTTTAATAAATATAGATTGATGGGGTACCCGCATTGATACATGAGACAGAAGTGTCGTGGGATGCCTTGAACCACACATCATCCTTCAAAATTGGGCAGGTACTTCAAACATACATAATGTTAAATTGAAAACTTACCTAACTTAAAACT
This sequence comes from Erigeron breviscapus, assembly GCA_034093135.1. Lineage (NCBI taxonomy): Eukaryota > Viridiplantae > Streptophyta > Magnoliopsida > Asterales > Asteraceae > Erigeron > Erigeron breviscapus. The sequence continues at coordinate 48,416,529 of CM067167.1, read as the reverse complement.
GTTGCTGCTTTTCAATAACTCTTAGTGTGCTACATCCAGCATCTTGTTCTATTTAAAGTTTCATATGTACATTTGGTAAAAGTTATGCAAAACAACGAGAATCTTTTGGTTTGCAGGTAGTACGAGCGAAAGTCCATCAATTAGACTTTTCTCTTGAACGTATATCCTTATCTTTGAAGGAAATAACGGTACTGTAACTACAAGTTATCTTTAACCTTTTTGACTTTTTATGATGATAAAGAGAAGAACATTATTTGTGATGACAAGGCAACACTTATCTTGTGGCAGCCAGATCCAATGACTAAGGCTCTGGAAGCTGTTCTTGGTGACCATGCTGTCCGGGATGATCCATTAGAAGCAGACATACCTGACAACGAGGTTTTTTATGCCATTCCACTTATCAAAATTTAAATTTCACTCTTGAAATTTTGTGCATTCGAAGTTCATATGCGACAATCTTCCATATTCCTAACTCATCTATCATTTATATAAACTGTATAGTGGGATGATCTTGAACTACTTGTCAAAGAACTGCGGCAATATGAGGGCATTGACTTAGTAACAAAAGGGCGGTTCTTTTTGAGCCCCGGTTTAACCCAAACATTTCAGGTAATACCTTTATCAACTACACACTTTGCAACTGCTGTCGATTTATTTGAGGTATCACCTGTTGAATATAGTTCACACATTTTGTTTGAAATCTTGGCAGGTTTATATGGCATCCATGTTCAAGAATCAGTACAAATTGCTTGCTCGTGCAGGAAATAAAGTACAAGAGGTACATTTTGGATTTGAACTTGCTACTTACTTGGCAAATATAAATCAACATTGTTTGCTATTTATCACAAATACTTAGTATAGGCTAATTTTGGTGGGTCTCGTATCGTTGTATGTTTGGGCAGGTGGTGGTGCATACATGGCTAAGTACAGAGGAGATGAAGCATGCCATTATGATGTGTACCAAGAGAGTCGAGTAAATATTTCATAGTCAATTAGTTATTGTATAGTTGGTTCAATCATCATTAATCTGACGAGGCCAGTTTAGATGACCATGGCCTCGCGTTCAGGATACACCGGGTTCCCACCGATATAGAATAATTGAACATTGAGTCAAGAGAAAGAACCATGTTTGTAACCTTGAACTAGTGTTTTGGGTAAGTTTATAAAGTGGTGGAACCCTTGTAAAGGGATGTGTTTAGTTACTTTATTAAAGCGTTAAGTTAGTAGTTAATATTTTCACATTATTTGACACTTTTCTGCAACGGGTATAAAGATGGATGGCCATTTTCATGTAGGCATTGAATTTGACTTGAATGTTTTCATCTAAAGAGCAACAAAAGAGTCTCGTGAATATGAATGATGTTTGCATGGAGTTATGAGCAACCGTCCAAACTTATTGAAGGTTATGCTTAAGCTTAATTATGTGGTTAGTTGCTCCATCTAAAACTATGTTGGTTCTTATTACATTAGACTATAATGCTTGGAGCTCACGGTATGGCCAGTGAAATTTGTAAATGAAAATTAGTATGCCATACCGAGCTTGTAAATACAGTAATCTTAAGCTCATGTAAGAACGGTGACGCCTTAAAACAGCAGACGATCTATGACGACAAATCATATTTCTCACTTCACTACTTATTGTTGCTTAGGAAGGCCCGCCTTTCTTTTTCATGTTGACACCGGACGACCTGGAATTGTCGTCCACCCACGCAGAATGTGACACTAGACATGAGAGCGACCCATGATAGGTGTTCTGATATTCTGCTCATCTCTCCGTTCACATTCGTATCTTCCAAAATGATTGTCCACTTTCAACAAAACATGTTAATTACTCATTCATTTTGCTTATCATACATTTAATTATGAGACACAGGGTAATACTTTATACAGTAAAAAAAATGCTTAAATTTTCATAATGTTATGAAGAAAGAAAAAGAAAAATAAAAGGGTACCAGTTCACTTTGACCAAACGTTGGAGTCTGTTGTTGAATATAAAAGAGTGTCACTGTGTCAGATTTGGTGGGTTCCACACAGTCCAGCAATCAAAAGTCCTTCAGCATTTATCATTCAGGATAGTGGTCGTGCAATCTGCCCAGTTCATATAGGAGATCCAGTTGTCCAACCAAGTAGTGATCGGGACGCCTTACCGGAGATACAGGACGAGGAGCTACATTTCCGTCTCCGGTATGATCTGACAGAGCATCTAGCGGGTCTAAACTTACCACACCTCCAGCCGAACGATGAGTAGTAGTAGTATTTCTATTATTTATGTTATATCTTTTAAGTATTTCTATTATGTTCTTTTTTTTTAATTTGTTTTATGGTTTTCAAGAATTATTATGTAATGTTTATGTATTTTAATGTTTTTAGTTTAATGAAATTTGAATATTTAAATAAAATGAAAATTGTAAAATGAGTGGTGAAGTGAGTGGTCGGATGCCAATGAAATTTGGATGAGTGAGTGGTGAATGAAAGAAAACAAGAAAGCATCATGCCCCACCTATGAATTCCTGTATAGAAATTGTTGGTTTGCCGCTCCCACTAATTTGTTTTTGTCTTCACTCCTTTTCTAATAATAATTACGAGTATAATTTATAATTATAATAATATAGCATGATTGATTTCTAAATATAGAGATACAGTGCAGAAGATATAGGAGGCTGGGGGGTGTCCTTTGTTTAATTGTTTGGTGGATGAGACAATGAGCAGCAGTAGAGGAGGAGGAGGAGGAACAAGTACATTTGTGATCAGATGGGTTAATTTACTTAAAACTGATCTGGGCGCAGGTGCGCCGCACCTCCTCTTTGGTGCGCCGCACCATGCACCTGGACTGGGTTCCCTGATCAGTTTGTGCGCCGCACCAAAAACCTGGACTGGGTTCCCTGATCAATTTGTGCGCCGCACCATGCACCTGGACTGGGTTCCCTGATCAGTTTGTGCGCCGCACCAAAAACCTGGACTGGGTTCCCTGATCAATTTGTGCGCCGCACCATGACCTGGACTGGGTTCCCTGATCAGTTTGTGCGCCGCACCATGACCTGGACTGGGTTCCCTGATCAGTTTGTGCGCCGCACCAGCACCTGGACTGGGTTCCCTGATCAGTTTGTGCGCCGCACCATGACCTGGACTGGGTTCCCTGATCAGTTTGTGCGCCGCACCATGACCTGGACTGGGTTCCCTGATCAGTTTGTGCGCCGCACCATACCTGGACTGGGTTCCTCTTTGGTGCGCCGCACCATGCACCTGGACTGGGTTCCCTGATCAGTTTGTGCGCCGCACCTCCTCTTTGGTGCGCCGCACCATGCACCTGGACTGGGTTCCCTGATCAGTTTGTGCGCCGCACCTCCTCTTTGGTGCGCCGCACCATGCACCTGGACTGGGTTCCCTGATCAGTTTGTGCGCCGCACCATGCACCTGGACTGGGTTCCCTGATCAGTTTGTGCGCCGCACCTCCTCTTTGGTGCGCCGCACCATGCACCTGGACTGGGTTCCCTGATCAGTTTGTGCGCCGCACCAAAAACCTGGACTGGGTTCCCTGATCAATTTGTGCGCCGCACCATGCACCTGGACTGGGTTCCCTGATCAGTTTGTGCGCCGCACCTCCTCTTTGGTGCGCCGCACCATGCACCTGGACTGGGTTCCCTGATCAGTTTGTGCGCCGCACCTCCTCTTTGGTGCGCCGCACCATGCACCTGGACTGGGTTCCCTGATCAGTTTGTGCGCCGCACCTCCTCTTTGGTGCGCCGCACCATGCACCTGGACTGGGTTCCCTGATCAGTTTGTGCGCCGCACCAAAAACCTGGACTGGGTTCCCTGATCAATTTGTGCGCCGCACCATGCACCTGGACTGGGTTCCCTGATCAGTTTGTGCGCCGCACCTCCTCTTTGGTGCGCCGCACCATGCACCTGGACTGGGTTCCCTGATCAGTTTGTGCGCCGCACCTCCTGGACTGGGTTCCCTGATCAATTTGTGCGCCGCACCATGCACCTGGACTGGGTTACCTCCTCTTTGGTGCGCCGCACCATGCACCTGGACTGGGTTCCCTGATCAGTTTGTGCGCCGCACCTCCTCTTTGGTGCGCCGCACCATGCACCTGGACTGGGTTCCCTGATCAGTTTGTGCGCCGCACCAAAAACCTGGACTGGGTTCCCTGATCAATTTGTGCGCCGCACCATGACCTGGACTGGGTTCCCTGATCAGTTTGTGCGCCGCACCATACCTGGACTGGGTTACCTCCTCTTTGTGCGCCGCACCATGCACCTGGACTGGGTTCCCTGATCAGTTTGTGCGCCGCACCTCCTCTTTGGTGCGCCGCACCATGCACCTGGACTGGGTTCCCTGATCAGTTTGTGCGCCGCACCAAAAACCTGGACTGGGTTCCCTGATCAATTTGTGCGCCGCACCATGACCTGGACTGGGTTCCCTGATCAGTTTGTGCGCCGCACCATACCTGGACTGGGTTCCCTGATCTTTGTGCGCCGCACCATGCACCTGGACTGGGTTCCCTGATCAGTTTGTGCGCCGCACCTCCTCTTTGGTGCGCCGCACCATGCACCTGGACTGGGTTCCCTGATCAGGTTATGGTCCGCACCCCATTGTTGAAGGGAAATCCTGTGCGAGGTTATGGTCCGCACCCCATTGTTGAAGGGAAATCCTGTGCGAGGTTATGGTCCGCACCCCATTGTTGAAGGGAAATCCTGTGCGAGGTTATGGTCCGCACCCCATTGTTGAAGGGAAATCCTGTGCGAGGTTATGGTCCGCACCCCATTGTTGAAGGGAAATCCTGTGCGAGGTTATGGTCCGCACCCCATTGTTGAAGGGAAATCCTGTGCGAGGTTATGGTCCGCACCCCATTGTTGAAGGGAAATCCTGTGCGAGGTTATGGTCCGCACCCCATTGTTGAAGGGAAATCCTGTGCGAGGTTATGGTCCGCACCCCATTGTTGAAGGGAAATCCTGTGCGAGGTTATGGTCCGCACCCCATTGTTGAAGGGAAATCCTGTGCGAGGTTATGGTCCGCACCCCATTGTTGAAGGGAAATCCTGTGCGAGGTTATGGTCCGCACCCCATTGTTGAAGGGAAATCCTGTGCGAGGTTATGGTCCGCACCCCATTGTTGAAGGGAAATCCTGTGCGAGGTTATGGTCCGCACCCCATTGTTGAAGGGAAATCCTGTGCGAGGTTATGGTCCGCACCCCATTGTTGAAGGGAAATCCTGTGCGAGGTTATGGTCCGCACCCCATTGTTGAAGGGAAATCCTGTGCGAGGTTATGGTCCGCACCCCATTGTTGAAGGGAAATCCTGTGCGAGGTTATGGTCCGCACCCCATTGTTGAAGGGAAATCCTGTGCGAGGTTATGGTCCGCACCCCATTGTTGAAGGGAAATCCTGTGCGAGGTTATGGTCCGCACCCCATTGTTGAAGGGAAATCCTGTGCGAGGTTATGGTCCGCACCCCATTGTTGAAGGGAAATCCTGTGCGAGGTTATGGTCCGCACCCCATTGTTGAAGGGAAATCCTGTGCGAGGTTATGGTCCGCACCCCATTGTTGAAGGGAAATCCTGTGCGAGGTTATGGTCCGCACCCCATTGTTGAAGGGAAATCCTGTGCGAGGTTATGGTCCGCACCCCATTGTTGAAGGGAAATCCTGTGCGAGGTTATGGTCCGCACCCCATTGTTGAAGGGAAATCCTGTGCGAGGTTATGGTCCGCACCCCATTGTTGAAGGGAAATCCTGTGCGAGGTTATGGTCCGCACCCCATTGTTGAAGGGAAATCCTGTGCGAGGTTATGGTCCGCACCCCATTGTTGAAGGGAAATCCTGTGCGAGGTTATGGTCCGCACCCCATTGTTGAAGGGAAATCCTGTGCGAGGTTATGGTCCGCACCCCATTGTTGAAGGGAAATCCTGTGCGAGGTTATGGTCCGCACCCCATTGTTGAAGGGAAATCCTGTGCGAGGTTATGGTCCGCACCCCATTGTTGAAGGGAAATCCTGTGCGAGGTTATGGTCCGCACCCCATTGTTGAAGGGAAATCCTGTGCGAGGTTATGGTCCGCACCCCATTGTTGAAGGGAAATCCTGTGCGAGGTTATGGTCCGCACCCCATTGTTGAAGGGAAATCCTGTGCGAGGTTATGGTCCGCACCCCATTGTTGAAGGGAAATCCTGTGCGAGGTTATGGTCCGCACCCCATTGTTGAAGGGAAATCCTGTGCGAGGTTATGGTCCGCACCCCATTGTTGAAGGGAAATCCTGTGCGAGGTTATGGTCCGCACCCCATTGTTGAAGGGAAATCCTGTGCGAGGTTATGGTCCGCACCCCATTGTTGAAGGGAAATCCTGTGCGAGGTTATGGTCCGCACCCCATTGTTGAAGGGAAATCCTGTGCGAGGTTATGGTCCGCACCCCATTGTTGAAGGGAAATCCTGTGCGAGGTTATGGTCCGCACCCCATTGTTGAAGGGAAATCCTGTGCGAGGTTATGGTCCGCACCCCATTGTTGAAGGGAAATCCTGTGCGAGGTTATGGTCCGCACCCCATTGTTGAAGGGAAATCCTGTGCGAGGTTATGGTCCGCACCCCATTGTTGAAGGGAAATCCTGTGCGAGGTTATGGTCCGCACCCCATTGTTGAAGGGAAATCCTGTGCGAGGTTATGGTCCGCACCCCATTGTTGAAGGGAAATCCTGTGCGAGGTTATGGTCCGCACCCCATTGTTGAAGGGAAATCCTGTGCGAGGTTATGGTCCGCACCCCATTGTTGAAGGGAAATCCTGTGCGAGGTTATGGTCCGCACCCCATTGTTGAAGGGAAATCCTGTGCGAGGTTATGGTCCGCACCCCATTGTTGAAGGGAAATCCTGTGCGAGGTTATGGTCCGCACCCCATTGTTGAAGGGAAATCCTGTGCGAGGTTATGGTCCGCACCCCATTGTTGAAGGGAAATCCTGTGCGAGGTTATGGTCCGCACCCCATTGTTGAAGGGAAATCCTGTGCGAGGTTATGGTCCGCACCCCATTGTTGAAGGGAAATCCTGTGCGAGGTTATGGTCCGCACCCCATTGTTGAAGGGAAATCCTGTGCGAGGTTATGGTCCGCACCCCATTGTTGAAGGGAAATCCTGTGCGAGGTTATGGTCCGCACCCCATTGTTGAAGGGAAATCCTGTGCGAGGTTATGGTCCGCACCCCATTGTTGAAGGGAAATCCTGTGCGAGGTTATGGTCCGCACCCCATTGTTGAAGGGAAATCCTGTGCGAGGTTATGGTCCGCACCCCATTGTTGAAGGGAAATCCTGTGCGAGGTTATGGTCCGCACCCCATTGTTGAAGGGAAATCCTGTGCGAGGTTATGGTCCGCACCCCATTGTTGAAGGGAAATCCTGTGCGAGGTTATGGTCCGCACCCCATTGTTGAAGGGAAATCCTGTGCGAGGTTATGGTCCGCACCCCATTGTTGAAGGGAAATCCTGTGCGAGGTTATGGTCCGCACCCCATTGTTGAAGGGAAATCCTGTGCGAGGTTATGGTCCGCACCCCATTGTTGAAGGGAAATCCTGTGCGAGGTTATGGTCCGCACCCCATTGTTGAAGGGAAATCCTGTGCGAGGTTATGGTCCGCACCCCATTGTTGAAGGGAAATCCTGTGCGAGGTTATGGTCCGCACCCCATTGTTGAAGGGAAATCCTGTGCGAGGTTATGGTCCGCACCCCATTGTTGAAGGGAAATCCTGTGCGAGGTTATGGTCCGCACCCCATTGTTGAAGGGAAATCCTGTGCGAGGTTATGGTCCGCACCCCATTGTTGAAGGGAAATCCTGTGCGAGGTTATGGTCCGCACCCCATTGTTGAAGGGAAATCCTGTGCGAGGTTATGGTCCGCACCCCATTGTTGAAGGGAAATCCTGTGCGAGGTTATGGTCCGCACCCCATTGTTGAAGGGAAATCCTGTGCGAGGTTATGGTCCGCACCCCATTGTTGAAGGGAAATCCTGTGCGAGGTTATGGTCCGCACCCCATTGTTGAAGGGAAATCCTGTGCGAGGTTATGGTCCGCACCCCATTGTTGAAGGGAAATCCTGTGCGAGGTTATGGTCCGCACCCCATTGTTGAAGGGAAATCCTGTGCGAGGTTATGGTCCGCACCCCATTGTTGAAGGGAAATCCTGTGCGAGGTTATGGTCCGCACCCCATTGTTGAAGGGAAATCCTGTGCGAGGTTATGGTCCGCACCCCATTGTTGAAGGGAAATCCTGTGCGAGGTTATGGTCCGCACCCCATTGTTGAAGGGAAATCCTGTGCGAGGTTATGGTCCGCACCCCATTGTTGAAGGGAAATCCTGTGCGAGGTTATGGTCCGCACCCCATTGTTGAAGGGAAATCCTGTGCGAGGTTATGGTCCGCACCCCATTGTTGAAGGGAAATCCTGTGCGAGGTTATGGTCCGCACCCCATTGTTGAAGGGAAATCCTGTGCGAGGTTATGGTCCGCACCCCATTGTTGAAGGGAAATCCTGTGCGAGGTTATGGTCCGCACCCCATTGTTGAAGGGAAATCCTGTGCGAGGTTATGGTCCGCACCCCATTGTTGAAGGGAAATCCTGTGCGAGGTTATGGTCCGCACCCCATTGTTGAAGGGAAATCCTGTGCGAGGTTATGGTCCGCACCCCATTGTTGAAGGGAAATCCTGTGCGAGGTTATGGTCCGCACCCCATTGTTGAAGGGAAATCCTGTGCGAGGTTATGGTCCGCACCCCATTGTTGAAGGGAAATCCTGTGCGAGGTTATGGTCCGCACCCCATTGTTGAAGGGAAATCCTGTGCGAGGTTATGGTCCGCACCCCATTGTTGAAGGGAAATCCTGTGCGAGGTTATGGTCCGCACCCCATTGTTGAAGGGAAATCCTGTGCGAGGTTATGGTCCGCACCCCATTGTTGAAGGGAAATCCTGTGCGAGGTTATGGTCCGCACCCCATTGTTGAAGGGAAATCCTGTGCGAGGCATATGCTGTCATCAGATCTAGATATACTGATTGACGTGATATAAGATGAGTTCAGATTTAGATATACTGACTATCTTATTATAAATTGTGATATAAAGTGTTGTCAGATTTAGATATACTGACTGTTTGGTCTTTTATAACTATATGTCATTGTGTTGTATCAATGACGAATAAACATTTGGTCAAACATACTGTAAACTCACCAACTATTTCGATAGTTGATCCTCTCAAATTTCATGCTTTTCAGGGAACCAACAGTAAGTATTTGGAAGCGTATATGGCATTTTGAAGCCATCTTTTGAACATTGGACGTGCAATTAGCGTCAGACCTCTGAGGACTATAGCTTTATTAGTCCTAATTGTACTTAGCTGTCCATATGTTATATTTGTATTTAGTGGGCCCATTTCCAATTGAGGATAGTTTGTATCCGTGTATTGGGGTCCACTTCCGAACGATTATACTTGTAATAAACTTGTATTTGGATTAATGGATGTAATCTCTATTTACCTTCTGATTAGTACGCAATTACTTGTTAACCCTGTATTTCCGCTACAACGGGGTGTGACAATTAGATGTAATTTTATTAGCATGGTAACTTAACTAACTATGTTCCTGTTTTATGTTCCCTAATTAATCATAGCATTACATGATTTAGTTAGCTTATTACTTTGATTTTTGGAACAAACTTTGTGTTTTTTTGTTGCAGTAGTTGTTTCTGTGTCTTTTTTCGTTAATTTCTAGTTTGCATTTATATAAGGTTCCTCTTTGTACAATGTTTAGATAGTAGCTGCAGCGGTCATAGGATACGGGGTGTGGATGAGCATTCATCATGACACTTGTCGAAAGTCTCTAACCCTGCCAATTACTGGTCTAGGCTCCATTATGTTTTTAGTGTAAGACCCCTAGTTATCTTGCCACTGAATTCTTAAATCAAGACTATTTCCTTCTAAATAAAAGTGACACGAGTTTTCTGTTTCAGATCCATCTTTGGGTTCTTTTTTTTTTTTTTTTTTTTTTTTTTTTTTTTTTTTTTTTTTTTTTTTTTTTTTTTTTTTTTTTTTTTTTTTTTTTTTTTTTTTTTTTTTTTTTTTTTTTTTTTTTTTTTTTTTTTTTTTTTTTTTTTTTTTTTTTTTTTTTTTTTTTTTTTTTTTTTTTTTTTTTTTTTTTTTTTTTTTTTTTTTTTTTTTTTTTTTTTTTTTTTTTTTTTTTTTTTTTTTTTTTTTTTTTTTTTTTTTTTTTTTTTTTTTTTTTTTTTTTTTTTTTTTTTTTTTTTTTTTTTTTTTTTTTTTTTTTTTTTTTTTTTTTTTTTTTTTTTTTTTTTTTTTTTTTTTTTTTTTTTTTTTTTTTTTTTTTTTTTTTTTTTTTTTTTTTTTTTTTTTTTTTTTTTTTTTTTTTTTTTTTTTTTTTTTTTTTTTTTTTTTTTTTTTTTTTTTTTTTTTTTTTTTTTTTTTTTTTTTTTTTTTTTTTTTTTTTTTTTTTTTTTTTTTTTTTTTTTTTTTTTTTTTTTTTTTTTTTTTTTTTTTTTTTTTTTTTTTTTTTTTTTTTTTTTTTTTTTTTTTTTTTTTTTTTTTTTTTTTTTTTTTTTTTTTTTTTTTTTTTTTTTTTTTTTTGTTTTTTTTTTTTTTTTTTTTTTTTTTTTTTTTTTTTTTTTTTTTTTTTTTTTTTTTTTTTTTTTGCAGTTTGTTTCTGTGTCTTTTTTCGTTAATTTCTAGTTTGCATTTATATAAGGTTCCTCTTTGTACAATGTTTAGATAGTAGCTGCAGCGGTCATAGGATACGGGGTGTGGATGAGCATTCATCATGACACTTGTCGAAAGTCTCTAACCCTGCCAATTACTGGTCTAGGCTCCATTATGTTTTTAGTGTAAGACCCCTAGTTATCTTGCCACTGAATTCTTAAATCAAGACTATTTCCTTCTAAATAAAAGTGACACGAGTTTTCTGTTTCAGATCCATCTTTGGGTTCTTGGGCGCACTAAAGAACAACTCGATATTATTATGGATGGTATATTCATGTACCAAAGTTCTTGTTCTAAATCCACAATTGTTGTAGTCTCTTAATCCTTGTGTTATTTTTATAACTAAACTGCAGTATTTGCTCATGTTGTGCTTGGTTTTAGTGGGGATCCTTGTCTTTACAGTCGTAGTGTAAGCATTTTACTTTGCAGACATACGATTGTAGAACTTCCTTCAAGATTAGAATCCTACTAAGTTGTATTGTTTCTTATTTTTATTTTAGGTTTATTGTAACAAATGGTGGTTCTGGTCACAATGTTGCTGGTTTGAGGTAAGATCAATGGCAGAATTATCTCCTTTCCTGTAATCTGTTCATTATGTGCTATTTCAGTTTGATAGAGTAGAAACCGTTTCTATGATCAGATACAAGGAGTATCAACTCCAAGATTATGGTTCTTGGTTTATTAAAAAGGTAAGTGTATTACTGGATGTCATTCAGACAGTGCAAGTGTAGGTAACACGTTAGTTATCCGCTTTAATAACCATCTTCTTTTTTTTTTCTTGTCTCGTTTCTCAGTTGAACAACAACCGTAACTGGAAACACATTCAAAGCTGTTTTGTGAAGAACGAGACTTGCAACAGCTTGTCTAAAAGATACAAAGTATGTGTTCGATTTGTAAGTATAACATGTAGTAATCGATTACTTAATTATAGTAATATGTAACTATCAAGTGTTTACTGCAGACTCTTAAACAATTCAAATTGGCGGAATTAACTCCTATTGAAGCAGGGTGTTGCAGACCACCGTCTCAGTAGGCTTGAATCCTTTCCGTTCCTCCTTTTAAGTAACACTTGTAATATGTAACTAGATGTGTCGATTTGACCCATTTACTTAAAAATGGGTCGATTAGATTGTTTTTCTATAGTAATCCCCTACGGGCTAAGTATGTTATTTGAAGTTTAAGAATAGACTGCAACTGGTCAAATGAGTCAAATGCTTTCAGGTCTTTTCTTCAGAAAACTACATTAGTATCATTACATTGTAGCTTTGGTAATTGGACTAAAAGGTGTCAGTGGAACAATCCACCATTCCACCCAGACCCAACCCACCCATTTTGATAATTGTAATCGTTTCTGCATCTCGTGTTAAGTAGAACAATAGAACTTACTGTATTTAGCCATTTGTCATCATTCTGACTTCTTAGTTTCTACTGTGGATCAGGTGTGGTTATCCTGTTGTTAATGCTTCTTACTATGATATAAGTTTCCATCCACTAAGTTCTAACAAAGACTGCAAACTGTACAAGAACTTGAAAGTGGTCAAGTGCTAAAACTGCGATTCGTGCAAGTAAGACATCACCCCCCACATCTGCATACTCTGCTATATGCTCTCATTTTTTGTCACTCATGATTGCATTTCATTGTTCTGCAGAGCTGGTAGCACAGTACATTAAAACGGAATGGCGAGTAATTGCTATTTTTAACATGATTTTATTTGTCGTTTTGGTAAGTCACTCTATACTGCCCAAACAATAATTACATCAAGTTATACTAATTCACATGAATATGTGACATCTTTGAACTTGTTGCAAACTTGCAACTGTTCTGGCTTAGTTTTGATTCATGACTTTAATCTTGCCTGATAGTCAATGATCTATTTTGTCGGATGTTGTGCAAGAAGAGATGCTGCCAGGATAAGATTAAAATCTTGAAAGATACCTACATTCTTCAGAGTGATGCCAAAACTCATGGAAATCAGAAGCTTCGGTCTTGAAATCAGACAAGAAAAACACAGGAGCTTGTTGGATTTGTCTAACCCATTTGTCTTTGTTTCAGTTTTAGCTGACTTTTTATCTTGACTTGACTCATTAGCGTCAAACAATGAAATTATCAATTAAGCAATCCAAAAAAAATGAATGCAGTTTGCTTAACATGATATTGTGATAAGTATGTTTTTAACAGGAAAAACTTACGGGTTCAACCCGTTTTGAGACCCAATCAGAACTAGTTTTGTATGAGATAATTTGATATATCTCAATATACATAGTAATAACTATTTTGGTTCTCCATTTCATTTTTAGTTGAGGTGATATATATAATTATATGCTACTAACAGCTCATTCAACATAAATCTCAAAACTAAAGCTAGGGGAAAAAAATTATATATACTTCAAGTGAAGTTTAAACAAAAACTGAATAAGAGAAATTTCGTTGACATAATAGTCAACTAAAAGCCTATAACGGTTCAAGGCGTAGAATACCTCCTAAAAGGATAAATGATATGAACTCATAAACCAAAATCAAATAAGCATGCACATTTTGCCACAAAAGAGATTTTACATTAAGGTACAAAGTAAATGGTTCGATTGAGTACAACTGTTGAATTATCAGGTATTCAATGTATCCCAAAGAGCACCAAGGTCCACATTACCTCCGGAAAGCACAATCCCAATGTTATGAGAATCCTTCCAATCAGGATTTTGTTTGAAAGTTTCCGAGAGAACAGCAGCAAGACCTATAGCACCACTAGGCTCGATTGCAACCTTAAGTATCTCATAACAAAATTTCATAGCTTCAACAATCTCTTTATCATCCACAGTTATTATGCCGTCTACAAGATCCCGTACAATGGGCCTGCGTAAACACAAATCAAGCTTTAGACAAAAAACTTACAGGTGGCATAATGGGCAGGTTGGAGACACAGGTTGGGCAACTGGAACCAATTTCAAGTCAAAATGGGTCTGGTTGGTATGACCAATAAAAAAAAAAACTCTGTCCATAATAAATTAATAATTATGTTTTTCTTCATAAAAAATTAAGGAGAAAATGTAACTAAATTCTTATTATTTTTTTTATCACTTCAATTATAATCCAACTTTTTTTAATAAGATGAATTAGGCAATTCTATGCATTTAAGGTACACTCTATGTGCATCATAAGCGATTTTAACCAAAGGTGACAATAGTCACCCAACTATCTGGGAATTGCCGAATTGGAAGATTCGTGTTATGTTTATCTCTAACTAAGGTTATAGACAAACAAAAAGTAGCTAGTAAAGAACTAGATCGAATGGGTTGAAAGTTTCAAAGCGTAATTTAACTTCTTAAACTACTTTAACTTTAACACAAATATATTACTTATACGAGTAATGTAGGTTTTGTAACTATATCTAACGCAGTAATTATCAACATTATATTTACTATAAAGTGGAAAAGAATTATATAGAGGGTTACCCGGCCAACCCAACAACTGACCTCGTTCTGACAATATGACCTGTTACCAACCCACCCCGCCTGCCCATTTTGACACCTCTAATTTTAACATATCCTTTAAAAAACAGTGGCGACTGCCAAGTGCCAAGCTAAAATGATTACTACCATGTGAGATCGCCAAGGGAAGCTCGAAGTCCATCAGCAATGGTGTTGGTTTGAGCCAAGGTTATGATTCTCCCAGATGCTTTAGATTGTGCAGCGTCATCGGCTCCTTTAGGCTCAGCAGCCAGGACCCGTATGGCAGGATTAATGGACTTGGCTCCAATCACAACACCAGATATTAAACCACCGCCTACAAGTTTCTATTTGACATGAGAAAAGAGAACGGAACAAAACACGAAAAATCCCAAGATTGATAGCAGATTATACAAACCGCTTATTGGCACTATTAGAGTGTCAAGTTGTGGGACCTGATCAAGAAACTCGAGTGAGAGTGTACCCTGGCCACTGCATGAAAAAGGAAGATAGCATCAGAAGCTAAAAATATCTGGTTGTTATTGGATATGAAGCCTAACTCGGGTTGTTAAACAAACTTCACAGTTACAAGTGATAGTTGAAACAACTAAAAGAAAAGGTTTTTGTATGAATGTTAATCTGTTACAAATTAGTACATGATACAATATAAACCTTGTAACTATTGTATACTTGAGTTTTCCTGGCTTCTTGGAGACTTACTAGTACGTTTGTACTTATCGAACCCAAGACATATCAATATATCACCTCAAAGTCAAAAATTTCCCTTTCTTTCACAGCCTATGATTGTTTGGTGACTATAAAGGAACATTGTAGATCAGATCAATGGTCAAGTGTGAACATGCCTGAACATTTAAGTGTAATTTGACTTTGTGAACCATCATACTTAACTTTTCATTTTCATTTCAAAGTAACTATAACTATTGCTCTTGCAACTTCATAAATAAAACCTGCTCATTATAGCAAACTGTAATGTCCATTTTCTAATTATGCAAAACCAATAGTTTGTTTGTAACAAAAGGTAACAAGATGGTTCAAAAATTCGAGCTAAAAGATTAAATACAGGTATGATGGAACTACTTTTATACCTTATGATACGGCCATCATTATAAGGATGAACAAGAACAGCACCAGTCTCGTGTAATACCTTGTTTGCTGTTTCCTCTCTAGATTGCATATTAGCCTCACTCCATATAATTTGACCTCCATAACGTCTCACGTTCTCAACTTTGCATTTTGGAGCATTTTTTGGTATAACTATATATGCAGGGATTCCTCGCAGTTTCGCAGCCAAAGCCAATGCTGCAGCATGATTACCACTACATTCCAAGCACAAAATCGGAGAACTCTCATGATAATCAGTGTATATGATTCATTGTTCTTATGCATAAATGATGAATTTTGGACTTATTAAATGTCAAATACCAGAGTTTGTATAATAGTGACAATTTCACAATAATGATAGTGAATAATATTTTCTATCTGTGTATACATTAACTTGTAAGTTGAAACTAACATGCTTGGCCTCAATTGTCAAAGTAGACCTCAAGAATGATAGAGTACCTGCTGTGAGTTACGACTCCTTTGGCTGCTTGTTCAGCGTCAAGAGAAAAGATAGCATTTGAGGCACCTCTGAATTTAAAAGCTCCGCTGATAACCAACCATCAAACAGAAAGCACCTTGAAAAGGGAATGTTAGATTTCAGTAACTAAAACAAAGAAGACGGTTCATACCCCTTTTGAAAGCATTCACACTTGAAAAATAAAGATTTGCCGGCCACCGTGTTTAAGGTATCTGAAGTTAGGACAGGGGTAACATGAATATATGGCTTTATTCGCGTCTGTGCTTTGGAGATTGAGTCCATATCAGCGGCATATTTCTTCTGCTCTATCGGGTTCTTCACTTCCTCCATATATGACCTATTTTCTATCAAATGCAACTTACTGCAATGCAATCAGAATGAGAATCAAAATTACGAGTAAAACTAACATATGCTAAATGTTTGTTATTTCAACCAATGATCCTAAAGGTGATAAAAATCTAACGGGGGGTATGCATCACTTAGCCGTGGACCGTTCTGAGATATCGGAGTCAGATTATCAACAAAAATATCTTTTGAATTCATAATCAAATACAAATCAAGTAAGGAAAAAAAAAAAAATATATATTAAGATTTGTGTTGGGATTTTGAATAAAACACTTTACCAAAAATACCCCCTTAAAATTGCACAGCCGGAAAGTGTTTTGTTAAACGGATTCCGGCTGTGCAATTAAGGTTGCACAGCCGGAATTTTCCGTTTAACAAAACACTTTCCGACTGTGCAATTTTAAGGGGGTATTTTTGGGTAGGGTACAGATGTTAAATACCAGTGAGATTTGTATCCCGTTCCGCGGGACTTTTGTCGTATCGATAAGTTTTGTTATAAGAGTGATATATATCTACAATAACACCAATTGTAACGCTCGGTGAAATACATTGGTGAAACAAAAATGAACGCCAGTGAACGGTTAAGATGGCTCAATGAAATGAAATCCATCGGTGAAAGATTACTCGTGATGTATATCACCGACGGATTAGGATCCTCTAAAGTTATGACAACTTTATAGGTAAAGTTGAGAAGATTATAACCTTTGGATTAAAATCAAAGGTCAAGATTCAAACTTGATTTTTGAATCTTAACCCTTGATTTCAATCCAAAGGTTGAGATCCTCTCAACTTTACTTATAAAGTTATCATAACTTTAGAGGATCTATCACCGACTCTTACTCCGTATTATTTCACAATACTTTATTTTGTGTTTCACTGTTTTTTCCTAATATTATTCTATTAAACATAGGCATATGTGGCACCTATTGAAATTACTTTGTATTTCTCAAAGTTAAAAGGTGGTGGTGGTTTAGTAAAACAAAATTATTTTTTTTAAAAAAACCTCTATTCCTCACTGTAAATTAAACATATAAAATTGAGTACGTATTATTATTATTTTATAGTTTGTTATGTCTCTTTTTGTTTGTCTTATTTAAGTATAATGGTATTTATGTTATCGTATTTTTATTTTAACTAAATAAAATATATTATGTTAAAATAAAAGGTATTATGTTTTAAATTAAATAAAAGTGGGGTCCAAATGATAGGTGAATGGTTAAGGGGTAAAAGAAAAGGTGAAAGAGATGAGAAGTTGATGTAGGGATGAACCAAAAGTCTCAAATCCCGGTCTCGATCCCGGTACCGAATTGTGGTACCGAATCCCGATCGGGACCGGTACCGGTACCTAGTTTTGATAGTTTTCGGGATCGGAACTAAGTGGTACCGGGACTAGGAAATACCGAGTAAATCCCGATGGTCCCATTTGGTCCCGAAAGTAGCATTTTATATATTATATATGTTATTTAGGAAGGTTATCTATATCTAAATCTGTATGTAGTATCTATATATTTATCTCTTTTTGAATGATAATACAAAGCTTGCCATCACGAATGCAAGAAAGTTGAGTCACTCAGCATCAGAAACATGAGCAACCAGAGGAAGCTAGTAATGCTGATTGAAATTCATATACACACAAAACAAAGTTATGGATAACTTTTTACAAAGACTTAATAACTAAATCTCGATCAACACATGCTTTATATAACATGTCAAAAGTGTTTTGTTAAAGTGCATGGAGGAAACTGTAAAAATTATTCTTAAAAAAATATGAGTCTCCATAACGAAAATTTATATTAGTCGTTCAAAGATTTATCATTTATGATAACATATCACTAAAAGTTTATACAACAGCATCTCAACTCTTGCTTGTTTGGCATCTTACTAATTTTCGGGACTAATCGGGATTTTGTACCGATTTCCCGGTCCCGTCCCGATACGGTACCGGTACCAGTACCGGTACCATTTCAAATGGGACCGGGATCGGTACCATGTTTTTCTCATTTTTGGGATCGGTACCGTCGGTACCGGGACCGGTACGGGACGGTACCAGTCCCGTGCCCATCCTTATGTTGATGTGGCAGGAAAAAGTGTAGGTGAAAATGGTGAATGGTTACGAATGGTCTAATGTTAAGTCATTTACAACCATGCATGTTTTATATAGCAGTACATTGTGCAGTATAATATGTACATTTGTTGTACATGACTAAAATATGTTGTAGATTTATCACTACCCTTTGTTATAATAGTTTTTTTTGCGTTGAACCTACTTGAAAATTTAAAAAGGAATAAAAGTGTGAAACACCAAGAAAACCAAAAATGTTTTTGCAATAACACCAAGAAAACCGCGTCAAAACGTTGGCAATATCGAATACACACATTTAGTTTGTGCAAGAAAACCAAATAGTGATGTGAGGTTAAAATATACCACCTTGTACAGTGCTACATGGGCGATGACATTGTTCATCACCACGCCCTTTAATGATATTACAATACAATTTATTTAATAAAAAATAAAAATGCTTTCATGATAAAAAATTGTGGGTATTTTGAGAAAACTACAAGCAAATTATCTTGATTGACATGTATTTAAAAAGACATAACATCAATGTTATAAATTTTTCTAAATCCAATATATGATAACTATAAAAAAAAATTCATGTATAATGAAAATCATATTAGTCTCACATTAATATAAATTTTTTGAAACAATTTTCTTGGTCGCTTTCAAGATGTTTAGAAAGCAAGGTTCGAACCTCAAACATCTTAGGTAGATTTTAAGACATCGAACCACTGGCACATTCGTAGTATGTTATTTTATACGAGTATACGAGCAAACGAATAAGTTGTTTATGTTACACGAGACTCAATTCACTATACACTTCGCTATCGATGTATTCAGCTTAAGGTTTTTAAGTAGCTGATTTTGTGTCCTTGTGTTGGTTTTATTTTTGGAAGAAAAGAAAATACAATACTCATATGGATCTTAAAAATAAAGATGGAACTAAAATGGTTGTCATGAATGTAATTTCTTTCTGTTCAATACTTTTGGATGATACAAATGCAGACTTAATTATTAAAACAAATGGTAATGTTGAAATTGAAAATATGATCAAGCTGAATATCATTTGTTTGATCTTGATTAAACAAATATGATCGACTAAAAAGGTTTTTGAATAGCTAAAAGTTTGCAAATATAACTTAAACTGAACGATTAACAACAAAAAAAGTGAAGATATTTTAGTGTAATAGGTCTTAAGTAGCATATTGTGTAGCCTTTGTAATTGTGTTGTAATATGTACTCATTGAGGTTATAATAGTTACGAGTAGTAAGTTGCTTGTAAATTTTTGGTCAGTTTTGTTGGACGTTTAAAATAATAAATTTTAGATGTTTTGATTTTTCAGCTAATGTTGTGGCCTTGTGGGTCTTATCGATTCATATTTTGTGACTAATTTCACATAAAATTGTCGTAAAAAGTTGTCGTCTGGATATGATGACACCAACTTCTTAATGATAAGACTATGAAATCGACTTTTTAAAAATAAAATAGGAAATGATAAATCTTTTTAAAATTATAGCTTACAAATTTTCTTAGATGAAAATATGTAAAAAAATTTAGAGACAATACTAGAAAAGATAATTAACAGAAGGAGCATGCTATTGACACCATTTTTAGCTATTGACACCCCTCAGAAGGGGCGACCTTTTATGCAAGAAGGGGCGAAGTTCGCCCCATCTGGGTTGGTCCCACATTTGTACACTTTTCTCTTTCTATTAAATACAATAGTCATATCAAATTTTTTTATTGATTTTTAGGCCCATCTTTTTTTCTTTTATATTTTTACCCCTTATTATTAATGATATTTTTCAAATGAATATAAATTTTTGTCATTTCCAAAACAAATGTATACAATCATAAATGGTTGAAAATATTATTTTATGAAAACTATTATGTAAAGTGACCTTTTATTTAAACGACTTATGTCTCTTTCAAAGTACCTTTAAATCATATTTTTTAGATAACATAAATAATTAAAATTACTAAAACTTCAACTTTGTCTCTTCATATCAAAACAACTATTTAGATTTTTGTTGATTATATGAGAAGATAAAAATTACTAATGATCATTATATATATAGGTAAATGTTCATTTGAATCCTTAATTTTTCATGAAACCCAAGGACCAAATCCTAGCCATTTGATCATCTCCATCAATGGCTAGGATTGAAACTTATGCCTTAATTAAAAAAAAAACACGGAGGGGCATTTATGTAAATTTGCTTAACAAAAAAAAAACTTCTTTTCCCCTTTCCTCCTCCTGATGGAAACACACACACACACACACACACACACACACACACACACACACACACACACACACACTCCCTCTCTCTCATCAACTCCGGCGACGGTAACCACCACCACCACCACCATATCCGACCGCCGCCACCACCACCACTACAATCTGGATCTTCATCTCAAACCACTAGCAACAACAACAAATGGAAGATGATGTTTTAGATATTATTAGAGTGATATTTTATGTAGTTTATGTTTTTTATATAAAAAATGGATAAACAAACCATTTTTATCCATGATTTGTAGTTTTTTTCTCTTATTTCATATGATTTGTTGTATCTTTGGTTGTTGTTTAAAATTTTTATAATGAGTTTTTGCCCACAAAGTGTTTGATGAAATGTCTAAACCAAAGTTTATGTACTAAATCAAAAATGATTTTGCATTGATTTTTAACATTATACATGCGAAATCAATTTTGATTAGCAATTAAGCTTTAGTTTAGGGTTTGAAGTCGTAGGGTTTAGCCGTTAGGCTAACCCTACGACTTCAAACCCTAAACTAAAGCGCGGGCCGCAGGCCCCCGTAATCACACTTCCCCATCGGATTAGCTTTTAGCCCCCAAGGGTTTAGATTTTAGGGTTTTAGAATGCAACTTTTCTAAAATGTATGCATAAAATCAAAAATGATTTTGCATTGATTTTTAACATTATACATGCGAAATCAATTTTGATTAGCAATTAAGCTTTAGTTTAGGGTTTGAAGTCGTAGGGTTTAGCCGTTAGGCTAACCCTACGACTTCAAACCCTAAACTAAAGCGCGGGCCGCAGGCCCCCGTAATCACACTTCCCCATCGGATTAGCTTTTAGCCCCCAAGGGTTTAGATTTTAGGGTTTTAGAATGCAACTTTTCTAAAATGTATGCATAAAATCAAAAATGATTTTGCATTGATTTTTAACATTATACATGCGAAATCAATTTTGATTAGCAATTAAGCTTTAGTTTAGGGTTTGAAGTCGTAGGTAGGGTTAGCCGTTAGGCTAACCCTACGACTTCAAACCCTAAACTAAAGCGCGGGCCGCAGGCCCCCGTAATCACACTTCCCCATCGGATTAGCTTTTAGCCCCCAAGGGTTTAGATTTTAGGGTTTTAGAATGCAACTTTTCTAAAATGTATGCATAAAATCAAAAATGATTTTGCATTGATTTTTAACATTATACATGCGAAATCAATTTTGATTAGCAATTAAGCTTTAGTTTAGGGTTTGAAGTTGTAGGGTTAGCCGACTTCAAACCCTAAACTAAAGCGCGGGCCGCAGGCCCCCGTAATCACACTTCCCCATCGGATTAGCTTTTAGCCCCCAAGGGTTTAGATTTTAGGGTTTTAGAATGCAACTTTTCTAAAATGTATGCATAAAATCAAAAATGATTTTGCATTGATTTTTAACATTATACATGCGAAATCAATTTTGATTAGCAATTAAGCTTTAGTTTAGGGTTTGAAGTCGTAGGGTTAGCCGTTAGGCTAACCCTACGACTTCAAACCCTAAACTAAAGCGCGGGCCGCAGGCCCCCGTAATCACACTTCCCCATCGGATTAGCTTTTAGCCCCCAAGGGTTTAGATTTTAGGGTTTTAGAATGCAACTTTTCTAAAATGTATGCATAAAATCAAAAATGATTTTGCATTGATTTTTAACATTATACATGCGAAATCAATTTTGATTTTACACAGAACTGTAAAAATTTATTCAAAATCATATTTGATTTTACGTATAAAATTGAGACAAGGCAAATGAGTTCTATACAAATAAACCTATTTAAAATCAATTTTGATTTTACGCATATAGTGTGAAAAACTTATAGAAAATCATATATGATTTTACGCATACATTGTCTAGAAAATGTACAGCACATTGAGTTAAACCAAATGGCTTCCATAAAAAGAAATTTATTTAAAATCATTTTTGATTTTACTCATAAAATTGAGACAAAGCAAAATGAGTTCCATAAAAGAATCAACTATTCAAAATCAAAAATGATTTTACGCATACATTGGGGAAAAGCTATACAAAATTATTGTATAGCACATTGAGACAAAGCAAAATGAGTTCCATACAAAGAAACATATTCAAAATCAAAAATGATTTTACGCATATAGTGTGAAAAACTCATTCAAAATCATATTTGATTTTACCCATACATCTAGACAAAAGAAATGAGTTCGGTATCATTAAACCTATAGCACATTGAGACAAAGCAAAATGAGTTCCATACAAAGAAACATATTCAAAATCAAAAATGATTTTACGCATATAGTGTGAAAAACTCATTCAAAATCATATTTGATTTTGTATTACTGAAGGCCCCCGTGATAAAGCTTTAGTTTAGGGTTTGAAGTTGTAGGGTTAGCCACGACTTCAAACCCTAAACTAAAGCGCGGGCCGCAGGCCCCCGTAATCACACTTCCCCTCGGATTAGCTTTTAGCCCCCAAGGGTTTAGATTTTAGGGTTTTAGAATGCAACTTTTCTAAAATGTATGCATAAAATCAAAAATGATTTTGCATTGATTTTTAACATTATACATGCGAAATCAATTTTGATTAGCAATTAAGCTTTAGTTTAGGGTTTGAAGTCGTAGGTAGGGTTAGCCGTTAGGCTAACCCTACGACTTCAAACCCTAAACTAAAGCGCGGGCCGCAGGCCCCCGTAATCACACTTCCCCATCGGATTAGCTTTTAGCCCCCAAGGGTTTAGATTTTAGGGTTTTAGAATGCAACTTTTCTAAAATGTATGCATAAAATCAAAAATGATTTTGCATTGATTTTTAACATTATACATGCGAAATCAATTTTGATTTTCAATAGTTGATTTTGTATAGCTTTTTCACACTGTAGAGTAAAATCAATTTTGATTAGCAATTAAGCTTTAGTTTAGGGTTTGAAGTCGTAGGGTTAGCCGTTAGGCTAACCCTACGACTTCAAACCCTAAACTAAAGCGCGGGCCGCAGGCCCCCGTAATCACACTTCCCCATCGGATTAGCTTTTAGCCCCCAAGGGTTTAGATTTTAGGGTTTTAGAATGCAACTTTTCTAAAATGTATGCATAAAATCAAAAATGATTTTGCATTGATTTTTAACATTATACATGCGAAATCAATTTTGATTTTACACAGATAGTCTTAAAAAGACACTTATACCTTAAAACGTACAAACCTGAACAAAATCATATATGATTTTGTATAGCTTTTTCACACTCTATTCTTAAAATCAATTTTGATTTTGAATAGTTGATTTTGTATATGTTTTTCACAATGTATGCGTAAAATCATTTTTGATTCTAGGCATAAGAACACAGGTAACTAAAACCTCAATACAAAATCAAATTTGATTGTAGAAACAAAGTTATAACACACAAATCTATAGAATCTATATACAAAATCAAATATGATTTTACATATACAGTTACAAAAACAGAAATCAATAAAATGTCAATACATAATCAAATATGATTCTGAACATAAAGTAAACAATAACAAAGTTGATTAATTCATATTATCAAACTTTGGTTTAGACATTTCATTAAAAACCTTGTATGCAATACTCAATCAAATGTGATTTGATTCTAAATCATATATAAGAAACTTTGGTTTATACATTTTATCAAACACCTTGTAGGCAATATTGTACCAAACAACAAAATTAATCAAATAATTGATAAAATTTAACAAATTCAAGATGTTAGAATAGATCTAATCACATGTTATCTAATTACATTGGATTATCACCTGACAAATTTCGAATTTACATTAAAAAAAGTCATATATTCGTATTCAAAATATCTTCCATTGTTTATTAAACTTCCATTGTTTATTAATATCTTCAAGATCAATTGATGATGACTGATGGAGATGATGACGACGACAAAGACAACGATGGCTGTGCCATTTCGATTGAAACGTGTGGTGGTGCTAATGGTGTTGTTGTTGCTACTGATCAGTTTCAAGAGGGGGGAGAGAAAGAGATCTGTGTGTGTTTGGAGGGGGGGGGGGGGGGGGGGGGGGGGGGGGGGGGGGAGGGGGGGAGAGAAAGAGATCTGTGTGTGTTTGGAGCTAAGAAAAGTAGGGATTGGAATAACATGCCAAATGACGAAACTACCCCTCTGTGTTTTTTTCTTTTTTTAAGCTAACCGTTGATCTCTTTTGATCCAAGGGCTGAGATGCAGCCCTTGGATTTCACCAAAATATCAAGATGCGCCTGATCACAACTCTATATGTATATATATATATATAGTGAAGTGATCAAGTGAGAACCAAAAGAATTGTGAGAATCGCGAGAACCACTAAAAAAACATATCTAGCCCTTAGAGTTAAGAGTTATGTATCAAACCGCTATCATCTCTTGGATCGCCGCCCATCAAATCCATATCATTCCCATATGCGTCCGGTGACAACCCCTTTATAACGGATGAGGGCAACGCCCGTACCGTATCCATACGTTTTCAACACGTAACCCATATGATTTTTTACAAAAAATATTTTTTTTATTTGGGTTTTTGTTAAAAGAAAATAAAAAACAAAAAAAAAATTCAAAAATAAAAATTAAAATTAAAAAATAAAAAACCACACAAAAAGAAGAAAGAGGAGGGAAACTAGTGGTTCTCACGGTCTCTCCATGTTTTGGTTCTCACATTAACCCTACCCTATATATATAATATATAATTAAAAAATGTGTATGATTATATATGATAATCCATTTTTCAAGATAGTACGTACAAAGGCTATATGTCTTGTACATTTTTAGATGGTGAATTTGTTTGACGCCAAATATGTTTAGGTGAAATACTAAGGACAGGATGAAAATTGAATTATGAAATTGATATTATGATATTTAATTGTGTATATGTTATTTAAAAGGTTAATAGAGGATATATCGTATGCACCCTATGAGGGAGGATCATGATTATGAATTTTAGGTTTTTCAAATATTAATAATTTGTAAGAGTTTTTTAAAATAATAATAACTTAAAAGAATGGTTTATATTTAGTAACTTCGTAAAGAAGATAAAAACTTTTATATACTAGTACGGTACCCGCGCAATGCGGCGGTGGTCATAGCGGCGATGTTGTGGTGGTGAGGGCGACTAATAGTGGTAAAACGGTGTCGAGTAGTGTATAATTAATGTAAAAAAATTGATGTAAAGGGTTAATGGAGATATTTTAAAAAATAAAGGTCTGATGGTGTCAATTAATATTAAGGTCATTCTAGACAATTTCTCTCATGTAACTTAAATCAAAATACATGCAAACATACATACAAAACCAAATTAAATAAAACAAATATCATTGACCACTTAGCTTATTCTTTTATTAATATGTCAGGTACATCAATTATTATGGATTACAATTCAGTTACAAGTGAAAAAAAATATTTTAAGGGTTTTTTAATACTTTTGTTATTAGATGGATGATGTCAATATGTTATTGATTTTTTTATTATCCAATAAATTTATATGATTTATTTTAATTACAAAATTATAATCTTATAAGTTCTTATCTCATTATCTTATTTAAAAATTATTTGATAAGATTTTAATTACATAACCCGTACAACGTACGAGATGAATCTAATAGACTAAATATATGAATAAGTAATAATAATCCGGACCTTATCACAGTCTTATAATGTTAAATACATTATTAAATTATAGGTGTATCGTCAAAAACTGGTGATGTAAGATCGTTTCCTTTACTTCATTCGTATGATATGATCGTTATAAGTGTTTTAAGAATTAACGTTGTCCATATTTTTATTAAACATATTATTCATTATCATATGGTCAAATTTAGGTTGCCTTGACTATGGAGGTGTTTAGTTCAATAGTAGTTAATTAATATGCGGAATTAATGGAATCAAAAGGTATGTTATTTGTAAAATTTTGTTTTTCATTGGTCAAGTCTAAGGTTAAATAATATATGTTTTCTTAGTCGGTTGATTATTTTAATTTTGTAACCAATTTTGTTTATTCATGTGTCCATAAGAATACACAAAAACATTAACACTATACAAAAATCAACAGATGCGCATTGTGCGGGTAAAAAACCTTAGTAATATAATATATAGATAAATATAGAATGAGATATATATTAAATCTAAACATTGGTATTACTAAGAAACTTTAAATTAAGATTTTTTTTATTATCCAATAAATTTATATGATTTATTTAATTACAAACATTAATTGATAAAGGGTTAATGGAGATATTTTAAAAAATAAAGGTCTGATGGTGTCAATTAATATTAAGGTCATTCTAGACAATTTCTCTCATGTAACTTAAATCAAAATACATGCAAACATACATACAAAACCAAATTAAATAAAACAAATATCATTGACCACTTAGCTTATTCTTTTATTAATATGTCAGGTACATCAATTATTATGGATTACAATTCAGTTACAAGTGAAAAAAAATATTTTAAGGGTTTTTTAATACTTTTGTTATTAGATGGATGATGTCAATATGTTATTGATTTTTTTATTATCCAATAAATTTATATGATTTATTTTTTTTTTTTTTTTTTTTTTTTTTTTTTTTTTTTTTTTTTTTTTTTTTTTTTTTTTTTTTTTTTTTTTTTTTTTTTTTTAATTTAGACACATTCTATGGTGTCAATAGCATGACCCTTAATAGAATCTATGTATTGCATTTTTAAGTTAATATTTAAAAGGATAAGTCATTTTTCAAATAAAATAGTGACATCATTGCGCTCGCATTTTCTGATTCTCATTTGAAAACTCAGATCTAGAATGTGCAGATTTTTGCATTGACAAATAGTCCATTTTTTTCTACATAATTACACATAACTCCCTTATACATATATACACTCCTTATTAGAGACCCCTACAATTATAGTCTTTGATTCATTTCCTATACAAACGTTTAAAGAGCAACCATTTAAAATCCCCCAAAGCGTAAAAAAAAAACATTTTCATATACTTAACACTCTAAATTCAAAACTAATATTTTCTTATAAAAACGCTAACTAAATTATATGGAAAAAAAGAAGAGAAAAAGTTAAGTTATTAAAAACACTTATATAACTATAAAGGACCAAAATGTAAAAAACTCAATTTCCACTCCTGCGCCATAAGATCAAACTCAAGTCAAATCTGGACCGTTCATTTATATCTCGTCTATATACCGACACGTTTATGTGAGTCTAGAACAATATAAAACAAAAACTCGTTTTCATATATTCTTATTATATTCTGATATTTGACCAAGTCCCCACAATCTCATCTCATATACTACTACTATAAATATCCATTTCAGATATCTCAATATATTTCATATATACTATATACTACAAGTTTATTCATTTTCTTTATTAATTTTCACAAATACAATCAAAATTGTGTGCTTGGATCATCAAGAGAAGAAATGGCAGCAGCATCTGAAGCTAAGAAAACTGTTTATGATTTCACTGTTAAGGTTTGTTTTTTTATAATCTTCTTTTATTCATCAAGTTTATTCTTTTTGTTTTTTTTTTTTTTTTTTTTTTTTTTTTTTTTTTTTTTTTTTTTTTTTTTTTTTTTTTTTTTTTTTTTTTTTTTTTTTTTTTTTTTTTTTTTTTTTTTTTTTTTTTAATTTAGACACATTCTATGGTGTCAATAGCATGACTCTTAATAGAATCTATGTATTGCATTTTTAAGTTAATATTTAAAAGGATAAGTCATTTTTCAAATAAAATAGTGACATCATTGCGCTCGCATTTTCTGATTCTCATTTGAAAACTCAGATCTAGAATGTGCAGATTTTTGCATTGACAAATAGTCCATTTTTTTCTACATAATTACACATAACTCCCTTATACATATATACACTCCTTATTAGAGACCCCTACAATTATAGTCTTTGATTCATTTCCTATACAAACGTTTAAAGAGCAACCATTTAAAATCCCCCAAAGCGTAAAAAAAAAACATTTTCATATACTTAACACTCTAAATTCAAAACTAATATTTTCTTATAAAAACGCTAACTAAATTATATGGAAAAAAAGAAGAGAAAAAGTTAAGTTATTAAAAACACTTATATAACTATAAAGGACCAAAATGTAAAAAACTCAATTTCCACTCCTGCGCCATAAGATCAAACTCAAGTCAAATCTGGACCGTTCATTTATATCTCGTCTATATACCGACACGTTTATGTGAGTCTAGAACAATATAAAACAAAACGACCACGTTGTTAACACTATGTTCATACGCATCCAAACCTGAAAATAAAATTAAAAAATTATACGCATAAAACAAAAACTCGTTTTCATATATTCTTATTATATTCTGATATTTGACCAAGTCCCCACAATCTCATCTCATATACTACTACTATAAATATCCATTTCAGATATCTCAATATATTTCATATATACTATATACTACAAGTTTATTCATTTTCTTTATTAATTTTCACAAATACAATCAAAATTGTGTGCTTGGATCATCAAGAGAAGAAATGGCAGCAGCATCTGAAGCTAAGAAAACTGTTTATGATTTCACTGTTAAGGTTTGTTTTTTTATAATCTTCTTTTATTCATCAAGTTTATTCTTTTTGTGCCTTAATTAAGGTTTTTGTTAGTTGTGTTCAGTTTTTTTTTCCTTCCTTTTTTGTCCGAACTGTTTTATGTGTCATCTTAAATTCTTAATATGTATCTGCTTTTTGTATATATCCAAGTATATTTTGGAGACAAGTCGTGCACGTTGTCATACCATCGAAACTGGTGTTATGTCTAACGGTTACAAGTAATAACACTTACTCGTAATATACATACATACATACATACATATATGTAGTATATTTTTTCAAAAAGTAGAGAGTTTGATATACATAGAGATAGAGTAGAGGTTTAATTTGTAACTTGGATACAGGTAATTAATATGATATTCTTTAACAAATTATTCATATGTATGCTTGACATAAGATTATTACCCTGATTGTGCCAATCAATTATATAAATCATTTTACGCGTTTAAATATAATATTAATTAATATGTGTTCATCATGATCGAATTTTTCTTTCAGGACGTAAAAGGGCAAGATGTTGACCTTAGCAAGTACAAGGGAAAAGTGTTGTTGATTGTCAATGTTGCTTCACAGTGGTATGCCAAAAAAAAAAAAAAAGGCTACTATTGTTGTTATTATTTGTGTGATTAATTACTTAGATCAGAACATAATTTTGTTCCTGAAAAGTCTTGAGAATTAATGTCTCATTTCTAATTGATTTGTTATCTATTTTTATTATTGCAGTGGCTTTACAAATTCTAATTACCCTGAGTTGACAACGTTGTACCAGAAGTACAAGGATCAAGGTTGGTTTTCGGGCTCTTTTCTTGATCTTAATTAATTCTTGCGTTAAAAGTGTCTAGTCAAAAGTACTGAATCTGACTAGGCAGGCATAATTATATTTTGGATTTGACAGGGCTTGAAATTCTTGCATTCCCGTGCAACCAGTTTGGAAGTCAAGAACCTGGAACCAATGAAGAAATCCAGGAGTTTGCTTGCACTCGTTTTAAAGCAGAGTACCCTGTGTTTGGCAAGGTCGGTCAGTATAAATCGGTCCAACTTTTTATTCTCGTTTCTCATTACTCCAGTATAAAAGAGAATTAGTACTCCAATCAAAGGAAATGAGTATCGAAAACTACGTACTGGATGTTACTAATTAGATTCATTAATGTAATGTAGGTGAATGTGAATGGTAAAGATGCGGAACCCTTGTACAAGTTCTTGAAGTCGAGCAAAGGAGGCTTTCTTGGTGACAGTATTAAATGGAACTTCACAAAGTTTCTAGTCAACCGTGACGGACAGGTTGTGGATCGATATGCACCCACCACTAGTCCCCTCAGCATCGAGGTACCTATCCATCATATATATATCATTCTTATTGTATTGTGAATTAATGTACTAATAATATATTTCATTGATGAAATGCACGGATGATGATGATATCCTAATTTTGAACTTTTTGTTTTGCTTTGTGTTGACTGCAGAAGGATATAAAGAAGCTGCTTAATGTTGCTTAAGTAATTGCTGTTTTCATGATGGGGCCATTTTACCAATAAATTACTAGCAAACAATGAATGTTACTATATGTTTTCTGTAATTAAATTATTATTAAATGTGTTATCATGTCTGTTGTTACATGAAAGCTTATGTTCCTTCGACATTGGTTCCATATATATATATGTTCGAGCTAGGTTTGGTTTTGATTGTGATATGTCTTGCTAGCTTGTTCACGTTGTCGTTTTGTATTCCACATGCTCGAGGAGGTTTCGTTAATCTGAGTCATTGGATTCACCATTGTCGGGGTCGGGTTAGTTGTCGCTCATAGTTAGTCGGGCTACTGTTTTACGTAGGTTGTGTTGATGGTTTGTGTGATTGGACGGCCAGTGTTCAAAGTTTGTAGTTAAATTAGAGCATGTGATTCGTTGGTCCATGGTTCGTGGTTGAGTATATAGAATGATTTGTGTTCGTGGTCCTTCCAATTCGTGGTGCATGTGGTTCGGAATATATATGGTTCCGTTTAGTTTTGTTACGGATCATCTAGTCGTCATAGATAGATTTTCTATAATATAATTCACTTGCCATCAAAATAATCTCAACCTTATGATTAAGTACAATTAAATGTCATTTTTTCCCTCTTAAGAAAAACCGTTTGTTATTATACATTTTGAAAAAAAGAAAATTAAATTTTGATCTCTTATATTTTGTGTCAAAACTCACTTTATTCATATTTTGTATTAAATATAATATAACACAAAACTAGTAAATACGTGTAGATAAAAAGAACTTCAAAAAAGTTGATTAAACGTTTATTATAAAAAAAAAAGAAGAGAGAATGTCTTTTTAGGATGGGAATATTAAATAAACAAGTAGATAAAGAAAAACTTCAAAAAAGTTAAACGTTTATTATAAAAAAAAAAAAGAGAATGTCCTTTTAGGATGGGAATATTAAATAAACAAGTTATGTTATAGAATAACCCAGCTACTTGTAGCTTATGGATTGATGTCGATCAATATGTCATTGTATCACGGGTACTTTTTACGAGTATTTTTTAAAAACTTATATCAGTCTCAATCAAAAAGTCAATAACATAATTTAAAGAAAAAAGAAGAAGAGAGAATGTCTTTTTAGGATGGGAATATTAAATAAACAAGTAGATAAAGAAAAACTTCAAAAAAGTTAAACGTTTATTATAAAAAAAAAAAAGAGAATGTCCTTTTAGGATGGGAATATTAAATAAACAAGTAGATAAAGAAAAACTTCAAAAAAGTTAAACGTTTATTATAAAAAAAAAAAAGAGAATGTCCTTTTAGGATGGGAATATTAAATAAACAAGTAGATAAAGAAAAACTTCAAAAAAGTTAAACGTTTATTATAAAAAAAAAAAAGAGAATGTCCTTTTAGGATGGGAATATTAAATAAACAAGTAGATAAAGAAAAACTTCAAAAAAGTTAAACGTTTATTATAAAAAAAAAAAAGAGAATGTCCTTTTAGGATGGGAATATTAAATAAACAAGTAGATAAAGAAAAACTTCAAAAAAGTTAAACGTTTATTATAAAAAAAAAAAAGAGAATGTCCTTTTAGGATGGGAATATTAAATAAACAAGTTAGATAAAGAAAAACTTCAAAAAAGTTAAACGTTTATTATAAAGAAGAAGAGAGAATGTCTTTTTAGGATGGGAATATTAAATAAACAAGTAGATAAAGAAAAACTTCAAAAAAGTTAAACGTTTATTATAAAAAAAAAAAAGAGAATGTCCTTTTAGGATGGGAATATTAAATAAACAAGTTAGATAAAGAAAAACTTCAAAAAAGTTAAACGTTTATTATAAAGAAGAAGAGAGAATGTCTTTTTAGGATGGGAATATTAAATAAACAAGTAGATAAAGAAAAACTTCAAAAAAGTTAAACGTTTATTATAAAAAAAAAAAAGAGAATGTCCTTTTAGGATGGGAATATTAAATAAACAAGTTAGATAAAGAAAAACTTCAAAAAAGTTAAACGTTTATTATAAAAAAAAAAAAGAGAATGTCCTTTTAGGATGGGAATATTAAATAAACAAGTTATGTTATAGAATAACCCAGCTACTTGTAGCTTATGGATTGATGTCGATCAATATGTCATTGTATCACGGGTACTTTTTACGAGTATTTTTTAAAAACTTATATCAGTCTCAATCAAAAAGTCAATAACATAATTTAAAGAAAAACAAAAAAAAAAAACATGCATTCTTGTGTTTAAGGCACCATTCAAATTTTCAAATTGTATTGTGAGGCAAAACAAAACAGTATGGTTTGGATAAGTGGTAAACACCTTAGCCTCTAGAGACAGAGGTTATGGGTTCGATCCTCATCCCGTGCAAAGGTTGGAGGGTCTTTTCTACCATTTAGATAGAAAATGGAAGCAGTCTCTCTACTTATGTAGAGGTAAGGTATGCCTATATCTTAACCTCTCTCATACACCGTCGAGTTATTGGGGCTCAAACCCCGCGAAAGACGGCACTGTGCAGTTTTTTTTATTGTGAGGAAAAATACGTAGTCGTAAAATATTAACAGTTGTACAGTATAACTGTCTGATGCATATATTGTTGTGTAGGGATCACCTCCCAATATATTAAATTTTCCATATTAAAAAACATGTTCTACTTTACTTGGGGGCAGGGGTGTCGGTGTGTAGGGGTTAGTCAATATAATTTGAATTTTCTAAAATTTGGAAAAGAAGTGAAAAATAATATAAAAATAGTTTTCTAATTTTCATTCAAAAGTGAAAAATAGTATAAAAATAGTTTTCTAATTTTCATTCAAAAGTGAAAAATAGTTTGAAAAACTATGATTTGATATCATGTTTTATTTATAATTTTTTTTTGATAACAACGAGTGTTTTATTCAACTAAACACCCCTTGCTTTTTAGAAATGGAGAGGAAAAAACAATTAACATTATGCAATGTTTTTTAAATGTAAAGTGATAGATGTATTACATTTATGCATTATTGGTTTTTACGTCAATTTTAAAACTTATTTATGTTATATATGATACTAGTTTCCAGGTCCGTCCATTGGACGGGTAGTCTCAAAATATAGAATCAAAGGTTATAAAAAAATCGAAGTATGTTAAATAAATGCTAAATAAAATTCAAATAGATAAAGTAAACTTTAAACGATTCAAATAAGACAAAAAGTTGAAGAAGTGTTGCATAATAAGCTAATCCTTTGGGAAAGAGCTATCATACATATCGGAATTGTAAGTCCCAACTCACTAGATGGTACTAACTGAAGACACCTCTATGTCGATGGTGGGGTGACTTTGCAATATAGACACTGAACTGGAGACGACCAGTTGCAGTGAATGTATACCAAGTTCTTGGTTAGATTACTTATTAAGGTGACAATAATAAATAAGTAATCGACAATGCAATATATAAATACAAGTAATGTAAATTGGTGAGATGATATGTATTTTTCAAGTGTAATTTATTTATTATCTTTAAATAAATTACAAGGTTGTTGCGGAACCAAGATAATACAAAAGAGTAAATATCCTAACAACCTATGAAATACAATCGATCTAATACTAGGAAATTCTCTTCTACAATCGAAACACTTAAAGTTGTGAAATGTTCCTTTTTGCGATTGAGATAATATTGCATAAGTTCACCAAGAAATGCAATGTCTGAATATGCAAAAGTTTTTTTCTTGATTGTGCAAAGACCTCTATTTATAGGCAAAGTTGACATTGGGATGTCAACTTTGGCCGTACAAATATGGTTGAGAGCATTTAAGGAATAACATTTAATTCCTTAAAATGCTGTATAAAGTTATGACATAAAGTCACTTTATTCAACCTTCCTTTATGTACTTTTGTACTTTAAACATAGACACTTGCTATTGTCCGGTTAAAGGCACATAAAGCATAAAGGTCTTCCTCGTAATCAGTGTAAAGCTTTGTAAGTACTTTACACTGATGATCTCCAGTTTATATCTGAGTAGAATGTCAACTGGGCTTCGCTGTCATTGTCATTCTTTGTCTTCCACTTGTTGTCTTCGACTTCAATTGGAATGTCTTCAGGTGTCTTGGTCAGATCTCAACTGGAGGAAGTCTTCAGTTGCATAACTGTACATTGCAACTGGACTTCAATATATTTCTGGACAAATCTTCTGGTCTCCAGATGCAACTGGAGACTGGCCAGTTTTCAGCAAAACTGGTCCTAACAAATTCCCCCTATTTGTCCTGAAATATTGCCAAGTCTTTTTCAGTTCTTGTATCTATACAAGTATGAACTGGAAAGACTTGTTCGACTAAATCTATCTAAATTTTCCAAGGCATTTTTATAGATCAATAAATGCCTTGGGTTTTTCTTTTTAGATTGTTAGATTTAATCTGTTATCTACCTTGTGGTTACAAACTGGTAACTTCATTTATACAAGGAAATGAAATTTATACAAGTTACAAGAATGTAAATAAAATTACAAGAAGATAACTGAAGGAAAGCTTATACAGATGGCCCTTCGCCAGTTTTCCTTCTCTTGGCAGCTGAAGAAATGGGCAGTTTGTCTTCAGGATCAAAGTTCAGTTTTTCTTCAACACTTTCTTTGAACTTGATCAGTTGCTGGAGAACATAAATCCAACCCCTTTCCAACTTGTTTTTCTGCTGCCTAGCCTCCAACACATTCAGCATCTCCACATGCTCAGAATGGCCATACCTATGGACATCTGGGTCTTCAGTATAGCAGAAAGGTCCATCGGAATACTTAACACCAACATAGAAACATTTTGCTCCTGGCTTGATTGAGATCTTTACATCAATTATCTTGCTAGGGTGATATCTCCGTTGTAGCACTTCACTTAGATATGCCCTTGCTTCAGATTCATTTGCCAGTTTGATCTGGCCAGTGCTCAGTTTCTGCACTGCAGCTCGGATATCTTCAGTTGTTGGCTCATTTGGTTGCACCCAAGTCCTCAGGTCTGCATCTCTTGGCAGTGGCTTTAGCTTTCCTCTGGACTTAGGTGGGTTAAGTACTCTTTTAACAACTTTCTGGACATTCTGAATTCTTCTTTCAATTCCAGATGCCCTCAACTCTCTAGCCTTCTCCACTGACACATTTATTGATCTGGCATCAAGATTAACTTCATCATCTGGATAGTCTCTTTCCAGTTGAATATCAATCATTTCACTGACCATTCCAACTATCCTTGGGTCATTCTTTATGCCCTTGTATTGTTCCAGTGTGATGCCCAATAGATTGGCATCATTTATGTCCAGCAAACCCAAACCTTGCTGTTGAACCCTTGAAGCTAGCAGATTGGCTTTTCTTTGTTTCTTTCTTTCTTTGATTGCATTGCCAACAGCTGCCAGTTTCCTGCTTTCGGATTCAGACACTGGAGGAAGTTGATCAGGATTACCAGTTTCAAGCACACTGGCATCAGTACCAGTTGCTTTTGCTTGTGTGTCAGTGGCCAGCTCAATACCCTTTCCCTTGTTTACATTCCCCCTATCAACCACATCTTCAAACTCTTCAATCTGTTGACTGGCATCAGTACCAGAACCAACAATAACAACCTGCCTTTCCACCAGATTTCTTGTTCCTGCACCTGGCAATCTTGGTGCAAGTGCAAGGACGTCCCTTTCCCCCTTGGCAACTTCTAGTCCTTGACGAACAACATCAAAGTCCAACTGACTAGAAGGCAAGCGATCTAGAGGCTACCACGACTGTAAGTCCTTGCATTCCTTGAACGCCCCACAAATGATGCGAACTGTCCTCCACAAATGATTCACTTCTTTAGACTGAGTCAGAACATTGGCAGATGTTTCTTCTTGACTAGTCTTGATAGCATTCAAAAGTACACGATCATCTGCAGAGAGCCCAGTTGCAACAAGTTCTCTTTCTTGCATAACTTCCTTCTCTTTTTCCTTGCTAACTCCAGTTGCCAGTTTATCTATGGCAGTTGAATGTTCAGACACCTTGGCAGCCAGATTATCTAGACTACCCTTCAACAAATCAACCTGGGTAGTGATTGGGGCCAGGTCAACTGGTGAAGGGGTAATCTTGGTGATCTCAGACATCACCCTTTGAATTAAAGCTTCTTCCCTTTCTTGGTGCAACATCACCACTTTCCAATCCTTGTTAAATATGGTGCCTTGAGCAATATCGAACAAAACTCTGTAGCCATCATCACAAAGTTGGCTTACACTGATCAGGTTGTATTTCAAACCATTCACAAATGCAACTCTTTTGAATTCGACCTGTCCGTTATTGAGCACACCATATCCTTCAGTCTTTCTATTCTCATCATTACCAAACGTCACTGTCGGTCCATCTTGGACAGTGAACTCTTCCAGCAGGGGCTTACATCCGGTCATAGTCCGGCCAGCAGCGCTGTCCAGATACCAGGTGTTCTTTTTACGATCGCCCTGCACACCCACAAAAATCATTAGTTATTTTTGTGAACCCATCTTTTCTTGATGGGTTCACTGGACTTCACTACAGAAGTCTCAGTTGATTGCTGTGGTGTAGAACTGGATGCTGTATCTGGAGCTGTTTTATCAGCTCCAGGTGCAGGAGTAAAAACGATTGGTACTTGATATTTGTTCCCCTTTTTCTTTTCATTTTTAGCTCCAGATTGAGCAATTTTTTGTTTTTGTTTCAAAGGGGTTTTGATATTTTGTTTTTCAACTGGAGGAGACGAGGCTCCTTCCAGATTTTTAATTCTGGCAGTGCAACTCTGAACCTGCCTGGACAAAAGTTGGAGTTTACTTTCCAGTCTTGACAAAACATCATTTTCAGTAGGCTGCTGAACCTTGGACCTAGGTTCAGCTGGAGTTTTAGTCTTAGGATTCTTGGGCTCCTTGGACTTTTGAGGTAAAGGCTTTTCACCAGCAGCCTTTTTGACTGGAGCTTTAGCCTGTTTAGCTCCAGTTTTAACCTCAGTGGGGGTGGTCTCAATAGGTTCAGTTTTGACAATTTTAGGTTGATCATATGGAGTTTCAACCCTAAGAGCTGGAGGCAAGGCATGAAGATCTGGTATGAGTGCTGCCATCTCAAGATCTCCAGATTTCATGCATTTTTCTGGGCATCAATTGTTCTAGAAAATGCATCATAATTCTTTCCAGATGCTTTTACCCACGACTTGATAATCATTTGTTCTTTTTCAAGATTAGATTTTAATTTTTGATTTTCAAGTTCAAGAGCCTCAATTTTCAAAACTGACTCCTTGAGAGCCAACTGGACACTTTGTAAATCATTTAATTGTGGTTTAACATTGTTCAGTTCAGTTAAGATAGTTTCCAGATATCTTTCACTGTCTGCTCTGACAGTTTCCACAAACACTAAATCACCATTTAATGATTCAGCATGGTCCAGTTTCAGTTCTGGATCAACCTGGTTGTCATAATCACATACCTTTTTCAAAATGATGTCCACCCATCTTCCAGTGATAACATCATCTTTTGCCACATGTTGCTGTTGATCTTCCAAGGCCATAAAACACATGTCCCTTTCCTCTTCATCATCAACTGATGAGTCATCAGAGTACTCCCACTTTCCATCAGTTTGTGCCATCATGCACTGATTCTTTTCTTTTTCCATGGACAGGAGGGCAATCTGGGCCTTAAGCTTCTTATATTTGGCTTTATAGCTATCATCAGGCCGATTGAAATTTGGGACAGAGGGACCAGTTTGGTTGTTCATCTGACTAGATCTACATTCCTTCATAAAGTGACCTTTCTTACCACACTTATAGCAGGTAAGATTGGCTTTATCCAGAGACCTGGAGCTGGAAGCATTGTTTGGGCCATTAAATCTTTTATATTTATGCTTAAACCTATTAAAGGTTTTAGCAATCATGGCTACCAGATCATCATCGTCAGTTTCATCACAACCATCACTGATTTCAGTGGTCAGGCCAGAGTTCAAGAAACTGTTTAACATCTCCTTCATTGAGTGTGACTGGACACTCTCTGCAGATATTAAGGCAGCACGAGGTCGCTCAGTTATACTAGCAACCTTGGGAATCTGGGCATGGTTCATGGCATCCTGCTCAGCCACCAATCTTGCTGCATTATTATCTTCAGTGAATCTGAAGGCTCCATAGAGCGATGCAAGAGTGTGACTGTGCAGGGTTTTACCTTGTCTTAAGACAAGAACCATGTTTTCCCATTTGGAAGGAAGAATATCACAAAACTTCTCAAGAAGAATATCATTATCCTTCTCAACACCCAAGCCTCTCAACTGATTAATGAGGCTAGTAAACCTGGTGTAAGTACCAGTTAAACTTTCATTGGGAAGAGCAAAGAATGATTTATACTTCTTGTTCAGGGCAACCTTTCTGGTGACAATAGTGTCATTACCTCCTTCAAATTGAATAACCAATTCTTCCCACATTGCCTTGGCACTGGGGAACAACACAAGTGTTGGAATTAGATCTTCAGGAACGGCTCCAAGGATCATGTTTTTCAGTCTGGTATCAAGGTCAACAAGTCTGCGATCCTCATCAGACCAATGGTCTTCGAGCTTTTCTCTGCTGCCTCTTCTTCCAGTAGGATCTAGAAGAGGACTAACCCCAAGAGACATGGGTATATTTGGTCTATCCTTAAGGATTTTTAACATATACCTCTCTATCCCACCAAAATGTAAGAGCATTCTGGCCTTCCATGTTCCAAAGGTCTCATTGTTTCCATCAAATTTGGGAACAGGAGTATTGGAGTAGTGAACATGGACATGGTTAGAGGCATTAGGAGGAGGATGAGGGTTGGTATTAACATTTTGAACAGGTGGTGTATTAACATGAGGGTTTTCACCTTGACCAGAACCATCCCCACCTTCAGTAGTAGTCATCTAAGCAGATCTAGGCAAGTATATTAGCCTTCTGCTCTGATACCACTTGTAAGTCCCAACTCACTAGATGGTACTAACTGAAGACACCTCTATGTCGATGGTGGGGTGACTTTGCAATATAGACACTGAACTGGAGACGACCAGTTGCAGTGAATGTATACCAAGTTCTTGGTTAGATTACTTATTAAGGTGACAATAATAAATAAGTAATCGACAATGCAATATATAAATACAAGTAATGTAAATTGGTGAGATGATATGTATTTTTCAAGTGTAATTTATTTATTATCTTTAAATAAATTACAAGGTTGTTGCAGAACTGATGTGTCGTATTTTATACCCATTTCCCACATTGTATTTAGTTGATTTTGCATGGTTTATGAGTCGTTTGTGTATACATTTGGTGCGTTTATGGTATTTGTTAGTGTTTCAGGTTACTGACAGGTATTTAAGCGTAAATCTGGAGAAAACGACATTGTTGAGGTGAATTAAGTGCTAACGGAGGATTTCGGAAGCATTTGGATGAAGATTGCAGAAAGTCAACAAAAGTCAAAGCTGGCAAAATGACAATTGCGCCGCAACTGGGAGTTGCGCCGCAACTAGTTGCGCCGCAACGTCCTAAGTTGCGCCGCAACTGTTAGTTGCGCCGCAACTGTCCTAGTTGCGCCGCAACGCCTTTTGTTCCTAGCCAGCCACGAGTCAACATTGGTCAAAGATCAACGCGAGTCAACGTTCAATTGCGCTGCAACTAGTTGTTGCGCCGCAACCGAAAAGCAGAAGAATAAGTTGCGCCGCAACTCCCATAGTTGCGCCGCAATGCATTCAAGTTCAAGCCAGCCTTGGTCAATGAAAGTCAAAGTCAACTCACGAGTCAAACATAGTTGCGCCGCAACTGGGTCCGATTCTGGCAGATTTTTGGAGGCATATAAATAGCATGCAAAATTATCCCAAAACCCTTCTTCTCTTCTCCCAGCCGTTTTTGAAGACCTATTCAGAGATATTTTCATCTATTCATCATATTTTAGGATTTCAAACACGATTGGATCAATTTCGTTCGTAGCTTTCAATTATTATCATTCGGTAACAATGATTTCTTCATATTTTCTTTGTTATTCTTAATTTAATATGAGTGGCTAATCGCTTCATCATCCATCTTGATGGAGTGAGACAATATGTAAAGATTGCACGATTTTATTAATTCAATGTTGATTTCATTTAACGTTATATCGAGATCTTAATATATTTCTTCCTTATAATTTATCTTGAATTGATTGGTGATTTATGTGTGTCTTTAATGGTAATTATTGATTTCATATATTTCATTTTGATTGTTTGGGTACAAACAATTGGGTCTATGACGGGTACGGTAGATAATCGTTCATGATAATAGGGAGGAATGTGTTAACGGTTGGGTACAATCGATAGGTATAATTGTTATTTCAATAACCAAAACAATTGTTTGATTAGGGAAGTTATAAAAGATGTCTTGGGGTACCGGTCTTTGTAACGAAACTAGTTTAAGCAAGAGAGTCAAATGATGTTATTAACTTGACGGGTACGGGGTTGGTGCTTTGTTTGAGTCTCGGTTATTTAATCAACTAATTTGGGTTTGAACTTCAGTTATGTGCAATCTGAGCGTATTGTTGAGCGAAATCAAGATGGATGTCTTTTAAATTATTGTCATAAAAACATTTTAAATATCGTTTGAGGATGATCCCTGCCCCGGTAATACCGGATTTAAGTTATTTACTTTTACTTTTTGCAAAGTGACAATTTGGTCACAAAACCCCCTGTTTACTTGAATTACTTAATGTTAACAATTACTTAACTTTAGTCCCTGTGTTCGATCCTGGACTTACCTTTTAGCTATACTATATACGAACGGGTCCACTAACCGAGAGTGTGTAGTAGTCAGTTCTAGGGTATTTCTTGTTTTAATTGGGACTACACCTTATAGGTTGCTTTATGGGAAGAAATATCATTTGCCTTTAGAAATAGAGCATAAAGCTTATTGGGCTCTTAGGAATTGCAATATGGACTTAGTTGAAAGTAGTGAATTGAGAATGTTGCAATTACATGAGTTAGATGAGTTGAGGTTGAATGCTTATGAGAATTCTAGGCTCTACAAAGAGAGGACTAAGGTTTGGCATGATCGTAGGATTAGAAAGAAGGATTTTAAAGCCGGTGATAAAGTTTTGTTGTTCCTTTCCAAGTATAAGTTCAAGCAACCCAAGTTGACTTCTAGGTGGACCGACCCTTTTGTGATCAAACATGTCTATCCGTCTGGTTATGTTGAATTGTTTAAATCGGATGGAGCTACTTTTATTGTTAATGGTCACAGGTTGAAGCTTTATCATGAAGAAGAGAAAAATGTGGGAGTCGTCG
Organism: Erigeron breviscapus; assembly: GCA_034093135.1. Classification (NCBI taxonomy): domain Eukaryota; kingdom Viridiplantae; phylum Streptophyta; class Magnoliopsida; order Asterales; family Asteraceae; genus Erigeron; species Erigeron breviscapus. The sequence goes on along the minus strand of CM067167.1, from coordinate 48,374,860 downwards.
TTGACGAGCTTCCATTTTTCTGAAGGGACTGTGAGTCGAGCTAAAGACTCGTTAAATAAATTAAGCGCTTCACGGGAGGCAACCCGTGTTTCTTGTTTTCATTATTGTTTATTTGTCATTTGGTAATGTGTTTTAATAAGAATTGCAGGTAGGAGCCGCTCTCATGCCTTCCGGTAAGTCGTTTTCAAGGAAGAAAACAAAGGTAAGTGTGGGGGGGTGAATTGCGCCGCAACATAAGCTGCGCCGCAATGTTCTGTTGGGTTGCGCCGCAACTTTACTGGTTGCGCCGCAACCTATCCTTCTGTTTTTTAGTTGCGCCGCAGGTTGTTGTTGCGCCGCAACATGTCATGTTTCAGAAAAATCGAAAATCAAAAAAAATAAATTATTATATTAAAAAATAAGGCGTTGCGCCGCAACGAGCGGAGTTGCGCCGCAACCCGGGTCAAACCGGGTCAACAAAATTACATAAAGGGGATCGGGGTCTCATAACTCACACACACACTTATTCTTTCTCTAATAATTGAGCACCTACCTTCCTTCCCTTCTGCTTACCATCCGATCCAACTCCCTTTTTCTCTTTCAAAGTCAATTAATTTCATCTTTCAATCATCATAATGACAAGAACCGGAAAGGTATGTGTTACTTTAACCTCTATTCATGATTTTAATTCATTAATTTCATAGTGTTCTTGAATAATTCGAATCTATATGGGTTTATGCTTATTTTGCTTCTTCAATTTCGAATTTGATGTTGAATGGGGTTAGAACAATGAATGGGTGGTTTAACTGTTAAGTTAATTGAAGATTTGTTGGATTGTTGTGTTAATAAAGATGGATTAGGGTTAATTCGGATTTATATGTAAATTGAAAGTTTAAACCCTAAGAATTAAGTTGTTATTTTGTTTGTGGGAGTTTTTTTTGTTAACCCCAGCTGCTGCTCGAACTCAACCCAGAAACACCCTCGTTGCGCCGCAATTTTCCTTATTGCGCCGCAACGGAAATACAGAATGATAAGTTGTGCCGCAACTAAAGAAGTTGCGCCGCAACTCGACCTTTTTCAGCCCTGCCATGCCTCTGCTTATATATATATGCTTATGACGGGTTTCAATGTTTTAATTGTTTCTTGTATGTGTAGGAACCCGCTTCTTCTAGCCGTGCAGGACGAGGCAAGGCAAGAGCCTCGTCGGCTGCTGCACCTGTTGAAAGTGGTCTTACACCTGAAGCCACGGCTATGGGAATTCCTACCCACCCTTGGTTACGATTCCCTAGAGCTCCTCCCGAGAAGAAGGTTGAATATACCAATAGGTTGGCCACTATTTTTCAGAAAGACATAGTTGAACCTAGGTATATGGAATCTAGTATGTTGGATATGTTAAATGCTCGTGGGGGTATTAGTAGGTATATGCATTTGATAGGTAGTTCGAATGATATGGATGATAATCCCGTAGCCAAGGAATTTAGTTTGTGGTTTGATATATTTCGGAATCGGGAGGTAGTTTGTAAGGAGTGGTGTTTGGAGGTTTATTCGACTATTTCTGTCGAGAACATAGAGAAGGCAAAGGATGTGTTTGCTGATCAGGTCATTTTCTTTCGTTGTGGGGGTGTTAATAGAACCCTCGCTATTGCTGAGTTTGGGTTGTGCACGGGGATGTACACCCAAGAGATGTTAGATGATCCTGCTTTCGAGCGTCTTTTAGCCATTGCTGTTAGGACTACTTCTAGTTTTACTAGGGAAGTAGGTGATTTTAGAGATTACTATAACCGGGTGTCTGGGGATCGCGCTTGGAAAGTAGCTTGTAGGGCGAATACACTTCAGTCGCCTATTTTGCGCTTGTTCCACAAGATGTTAGTCCATTCCTTTGTCCAAAGGACTAATCACCCGGACAAGTTATATATGGAAGATTTGTGGTTGTTGAGGTTGTTTGATGAGGGTGATGTTTATAGGAAAGCATGTGCTCCCTATGTGTTGGCAAAACATATGGGGACCAAAGGAGTTCGTGAATCGTGATAGGGGGTTAGTCTGTGGTCATTTTATTTCCAAGATGGTGAAGTATTTTGAGGGTGCTGATAATGCAGTCGCTTTGAACTGCAAACCTATGAAGCCATTCACTTGGAATGATTTGAAGCGGTGGAAATTGATTAAGCCTCTAGCTCATAAGAATGCTATTCCTGAGTTGATTGATTTTGGTGGTGCTGCCTCTGATGATGAGGAAGAGGCAGAGGCAGGTGATGATGATGATGCTGAGATGGCTGATGCACCAGAGCAGCCGCTAGAGTCCGCACGGCGTACTAAGCGTCGTACCACCACTACACCTACTGAGGGACCATCTTCTTCTTCTGCCGCCCCTTCAGGTCCGTGGGATTTTTATTCTTTGGGGACTTTGGTTAGTAACATGTGGGAGTCTCAGCAGCACTTTCAGCATTCCCATGAGCAGTTTCAGTCGAGGGTGGACAGTGATTTTAGGTGGATGGGCTCAGGTATGGGTCGTATGATGCATGATCAACATAGATATCAGCCCATGTGGGAGGCCCAGTATAGGGGTGAGCAGTTTCATCCACCTCAGCCGATTCCAGACTACAGCCCTCCCAGTATATTCATTCCAGAGCACAGAGCTGGAGGTGGATTCTTCTTTCCACCAGAGCACCAGTATGAGGTGGCTCCTTCCCATGATCTTGGGGGAACGGGGCCCGATAATCCTGTTAGCTTTGGGTCTTTTGCAGGTACGCAGGCTGGTGCAGATGCTGGAGGATCAGGTTCGGCAGAACCATCGTTTGCTGAACAGGTGGTTGGATCGATTTTTGGTACAGGACCTATGCCTGGTTACCCTCACCCTTCTCAGTGATATATGATGGGATTTTGCTGCTGTCGTCTGTTGGTGATGATGGCTTGTACTTTTATTTGTTTAAACACTTTTATTTCCGTACTTTTATTTATTTCCATTTGTTTGGTTTGTAATCACCCTTAAGGGTGATAGATTATCGTATTTTACTTTTCCATTTCCGTTTGAATAATTAGGGATAGGATGAATGCATGGTTTATTTGATTATGTTGCTCGTTAATTGTGTGTTCATGTTGATAGCAAGTTGAATGTCATATGCATATGCTGGCAGTAAGTTCAGCGACATATTTTGTTGGCATCATATTCAGGCATGGAACACCCGTCATACCCGGCAAGTTTTTCTTGTTCTTGATTTTGTTTTGTTTACTTTCTCCTATTTCTCATAGTTTGCCTTAGTTCATTGGACATTGAGGGCATTGTCCAACTCAAGTGTGGGGGGGTGGTAAATAGGAAAAAGTCGGTATTTTAGAGGATTTTTAAACTTTTGCATGCTTGTCCTTGTAGTTAATTGCTTTTGTCACCTAATTATAGATTTTAATGAGCAATTTGACTACACCTTTGGTACAAAGTTTAATTGGTGGAATGTGTCTTGACTGATTAATTAGGTCATCCCTTCTCGATTAATAATATGACTAGCACGCTCAAAGCACCAAAACACCCAAATTGTGAGATTATTGATTCATTGCTAGATATGTTAGGTGTTTGCGAATTTGGATTTATTAGCCTTGTTAATTTGTCCCTCTCGTAGGCTTTTGATTTATTCAAGAGTAAGGGTTCTATTTAGAGCTCTGAACTATGATGTGCAAGTTTGAGGTTGGTTTTTCCATTTCCGGATTATTTCATTTGCTATGAGTGTGCCGGTGATTGCGTTGATTCTTGAACTTGTCCTGGTTGATCGTTCCGTGTTATTTATCAGAAGAGGCAAAATTAGGATAAAACCTTTGTTCTTTGTTTGATTCACCCCTTGTTTCGTAAAAATTTGTTATGTGCATGTTTTGTTAATGTGCTTAGTAGCTAACTACACTGGTTAGTGAACCACCTGTTAAACCCTTATGTTGCACTCATTTTTAGTGCAAGAAACAATAGAAAACTTGTTGTCATTAGCCTGTTCTTTGTTATTAAATCCACCTTTATATATACACCTTACCTAGCCATACCGATAGTCGAAGTCCTGGTGGGTCATTGGTTGCCTATGCTAGTGGATGGTTTGGGGTTGTCCTTTATGTCGGGTTGGGATATTCTCGGTTATTGAGAATAGATTGATTTCGTCATGTTTGTTTGGATAAAGTCTGGATCGTTCATTTGAGCATTTGAGTATATGATTTGTCACTGTTTCAATATTATGTAAGAGAATACCAATTAGTCAGAGTAAAAGTAGCTCACAAAAAAAAAAAAAATTGAAAAACAGAAAAAGAAAAAAAATGAAAAAAAAGCTTGGGCTGTCAGTTGGTATTTCTCACTTTTGGTCAAATCATTTTTGTAATATTGGTTCATAAATTACACCAACAAAAGATTATAATGTTATACTTTTCAGTTATCATATTTAGGTTGGCACATTCGTTTAAGCCAACATGGTTAGTATTGGTTGATTGAGTTGTTGATTGTCATACACCACAATGGTGTCGGTTTTTAATCGTTCTATTGGGGGTATTGTCGGGACAACTTCTCGGGTTTTGGACCGTTGGCAACTGATGACATGGGATTTATGGATTAGACTATTTTGTGAAAACTTTGTTAAATGTTGTGTTATTTTCTTTTTAACACCATTTGTTATTCCAAATTTCCATTCCCTTTTTAAATACCTTGTTTAGCCTCAGAAGTTCATTACAAACCTTGGAAGACCTCTTCTGATAGTCGTTGTGGTGCTTGCATCATGGCGGTGAAGGAATGAACCTAGTACAAGCCTATGGTTAAAAGATTATGCATCACGACTAGGCATTGAGTGATTATTCAAATATTCAACCCCAAGAGTAAGTTAGTTGGAGTAGGATAGACGAGATATCACTGATTCGATTCTTTTGTGCTTAGTCATGTTATTAAGGCTTGTATATTAGTCAAGTATTGTCAAACATTCCAGATTTCATTTAAGATTAAAACTGCCTAACCATCTCGTTTCATTTTCAAATGATGGTTTAGCTTCTTTTTGATTACTGAAATGTTGTTCCCATATGTACCAAGGTAAATTGAGTTTTGAAGTTTGGAATTGCTTGAGGACAAGCAAAGTTTAAGTGTGGGGGGATTTGATGTGTCGTATTTTATACCCATTTCCCACATTGTATTTAGTTGATTTTGCATGGTTTATGAGTCGTTTGTGTATACATTTGGTGCGTTTATGGTATTTGTTAGTGTTTCAGGTTACTGACAGGTATTTAAGCGTAAATCTGGAGAAAACGACATTGTTGAGGTGAATTAAGTGCTAACGGAGGATTTCGGAAGCATTTGGATGAAGATTGCAGAAAGTCAACAAAAGTCAAAGCTGGCAAAATGACAATTGCGCCGCAACTGGGAGTTGCGCCGCAACCCAATTCCAGAAAGTTAAGTTGCGCCGCAACTGTCCTAGTTGCGCCGCAATGCCTTTTGTTCCTGGCCAGCCACGAGTCAACATTGGTCAAAGGTCAACGCGAGTCAACGTTCAATTGCGCCGCAACTAGTTGTTGCGCCGCAACCGAAAAACAGAAGAATAAGTTGCGCCGCAACTCCCATTGTTGCGCCGCAATGCATTCAAGTTCAAGCCAGCCTTGGTCAATGAAAGTCAAAGTCAACTCACGAGTCAAACATAGTTGCGCCGCAACTGGGTCCGATTCTGGCAGATTTTTGGAGGCATATAAATAGCATGCAAAATTATCCCAAAACCCTTCTTCTCTTCTCCCAGCCGTTTTTGAAGACCTATTCAGAGATATTTTCATCTATTCATCATATTTTAGGATTTCAAACACGATTGGATCAATTTCGTTCGTAGCTTTCAATTATTATCATTCGGTAACAATGATTTCTTCATATTTTCTTTGTTATTCTTATTTTAATATGAGTGGCTAATCGCTTCATCATCCATCTTGATGGAGTGAGACAATATGTAAAGATTGCACGATTTTATTAATTCAATGTTGATTTCATTTAACGTTATATCGAGATCTTAATGTATTTCTTGCTTATAATTTATCTTGAATTGATTGGTGATTTATGTGTGTCTTTAATGGTAATTATTGATTTCATATATTTCATTTTTATTGTTTGGGTACAAAAAATTGGGTCTATGACGGGTACGGTAGATAATCGTTCATGATAATAGGGAGGAATGTGTTAACGGTTGGGTACAATCGATAGGTATAATTGTTATTTCAATAACCAAAACAATTGTTTGATTAGGGAAGTTATAAAAGATGTCTTGGGTACCGGTCTTTGTAATGAAACTAGTTTAAGCAAGAGAGTCAAATGATGTTATTAACTTGACGGGTACGGGGTTGGTGCTTTGTTTGAGTCTCGGTTATTTAATCAACTAATTTGGGTTTGAACTTGAGTTATGTCCAATCTGGGCGTATTGTTGAGCGAAATCAAGATGGATGTCTTTTAAACTATTGTCATAAAAACATTTTAAATATCGTTTGAGGACGATCCCTGCCCCGGTAATACCGGATTTAAGTTATTTACTTTTACTTTTTGCAAAGTGACAATTCGGTCACAAAACCCCCTGTTTACTTGAATTACTTAATGTTAACAATTACTTAACTTTAGTCCCTGTGTTCGATCCTGGACTTACCTTTTAGCTATACTATATACGAACGGGTCCACTGCCCGAGAGTGTGTAGTAGTCAGTTTTAGGGTATTTCTTGTTTTAATTTTTAAACTCGATTTTACACATCAGGAACCAAGATAATACAAAAGAGTAAATATCCTAACAACCTATGAAATACAATCGATCTAATACTTGGAAATTCTCTTCTACAATCGAAACACTTAAAGTTGTGAAATGTTCCTTTTTGCGATTGAGAGAATATTGCACAAGTTCACCAAGAAATGCAATGTCTGAATATGCAAAGTTTTTTTCTTGGTTGTGCAAAGACCTCTATTTATAGGCAAAGTTGACATTGGGATGTCAACTTTGGCCGTACAAATATGGTTGAGAGCATTTAAGGAATAACATTTAATTCCTTAAAATGCTGTATAAAGTTATGACATAAAGTCACTTTATTCAACCTTCCTTTATGTACTTTTGTACTTTAAACATAGACAATTGCTATTGTCCGGTTAAAGGCACATAAAGCATAAAGGTCTTCCTCGTAATCAGTGTAAAGCTTTGTAAGTACTTTACACTGATGATCTCCAGTTTATATCTGAGTAGAATGTCAACTGGGCTTCGCTGCCATTGTCATTATTTGTCTTCCACTTGTTGTCTTCGACTTCAATTGGAATGTATTCAGGTGTCTTGGTCAGATCTCAACTGGAGGAAGTCTTCAGTTGCATAACTGTACATTGCAACTGGACTTCAATATATTTCTGGACAAATCTTCTGGTCTCCAGATGCAACTGGAGACTGGCCAGTTTTCAGCGAAACTGGTCCTAACAGGAATCATATTCATTATCAGAATAATCGCCATCAAACATAGTATCACACATATGTAAAGTATAGATAAACTATTTAAAAATAAAATCATACAATGTAATTGTCAGGTTTGAAGCTGTAAAAGTAGTACTTATATCTAAATCAATCCCAAAGTTCAATGTCAATTTTTCACAAAACCTAATAGATGTTTAAATCAAATTTATGCTAAAACTGAATTTGAAAAAAACACTCATGAAAATTGGACGAAAATTGTGTGGAATGCATAAAGAATAAATAAAAACTTACAGATTAAAGAAGAAAACATATGAAGATTAACTCCATATCAATATCGATTCCAGTTAACCCCTTCTTTTCAACTTTTTTTTTATTGGCAAATTTGTAATAATTTGTAATAATTAGTTAAATAAAAAATTTGCAGTTTAAAGAAAGAAAGAAAAAAATATGTCAGATGATGAAAGAGGTTCGATCTCCTGAAGTTGTAACCAAATACAAATTGTTACCCCTTTTTTTAGGTTATATATTTATATGTGTGTCCAAAGAAAGAAAAGAAGCCCAAAAACAAATATGTAGCATGTTTAGAAAAAACCCCAAAAACAAATATGCAGATATAGTAGAAACTTCTAAAAAAAATATAAAAATACAACAATTTAGAGTTAAGTTCAACAAAAAGAGAAACAAAAAGTGTATAGTATATAATTTGAAAAATACATACCAATTCATCAACAAAGACATCTCGAACGTTTTGATTTTCTTCGGGTTGTTTCACTCCAAAACAGTCCATACATGCACAACACGGAGTCGTAGATGATGGTTAACATGTGTTGGCTTAAGATCTTCAAGATGAACTAATGTGGTCTTATTTTTTGTTGTTGAAGAAGAAGCCATAATGAACCTATAATGGACAACAAACTAAATTAAAAGAGATAATAATAACAATAACATAAGAATTCAATGTTAAATAATAATAATGAATAATTAGAAGCAAAGTATATAATATAAATAATTATATTATGAGCAAAGTGTATAAAAAGAAAAAACCTTTTGTAGTTGATCGTAGCTTCTATCTTTTGGTTGTCGTACGTGGGTTTTTTTTGTTTAGAATATGTGAAGGTTTTTTCTAGGTTATATATATATATATATATAGATAATAAAATAATAATAATAGATTTTATATTAATAATTTAAAAAGGTCGGCTACCCCAACCCAAGATTATTAGTGTCACACATAAAAGAAGAAAATTGAGAAGTGTGGGCTCTTGGGGTAATGGCCGAGAGAAGAGAAAAGAAGCCCAAAAAGAATAGAAAAGAAGGTTGGTGGTCGTGTGGGCCGAGACTAAAAAGGAAACAATATATAATATAACTATTAAATAAACATTAAAAAATTAAAGGATTAATAAGAAGGGAGGATTAGGCTCAAAAAGGGGATTAGGGATGCCAAGTGTACCCCAACCCTCTCTTTTAGTTATATTATAGATATCTCTAAAATTAATGATGAGCATTTGCCTTTTTAAAATAAGTGATATGTACAAGAAAATTTGGTTATACAATTACAAGTGAAGTGATATATTCAAACAAGCCAAGTAAGTAACGTTACGTATGAGTATTATCCGTATTCTTTTTTTAATTTGTTTTATTAGACCAAATAACATTAATTTCAAAATTATAAAATGGTGACACGTGAATTTTACTAAATTTTATTTATAATATTATTTTTAAATTTTACCGCTTGTAATGGTTATTATTAGAAGGATATTATGGTTATTATTAGAAGAAATTTAAATTGTTTAGGGCGCGTTTAGTTCGAGAAACCACCCCCTGTTTTCCATTTTTGTTTTCCAAGAAAACAAGGAAAACATAAAACGCGTTCAAATTGCATTTTCTTAAAACAATTTTCCAAGAAAACAAAAATCTTTGTTTCCACTTTTTGAACTAAAATTAGAAAACTACTTTTTTTTATTTTTCGTTTTCTATTTTCTGTTTTCCAAGCTAATAAGATGGAGAATAGAAAACAAAAACAAAAACAAGTGAATTTGAACATGTTTTCTAGTTTTCTAAGATGAAAAAATGAAAATTGCATCTTTTATTTTGAATGCGTTTTCAAAATTTTCAAAGGTTTTCTAGAAATGAAAAACCTTTTCATTTTCTAGAAAATTGGAAATGGAAAATTAGAAAACATTTTCTTGAACTAAACGCACTCTTAGTGGTTTATCATTTTCTTTATTTATTATTTTTTTTTTTTTTGAACGGCAAATTTGGATCACTGACGGACCACTGGAGTATCATCGTGCCACCAGGGTACCACCCGATCATATCCCCACTAGGCAATAATGCCAATACACCAATTCAGGAGGAAACTCATTAAATATGAGAAAAACCCCTATGTGAGATTCGAACCCATAACCTTATAGTCTCTAGGCCTTATCCCACCACCAAGATGCCACTAGGCTATTAAGTCATGGACTATCATTTTCTTTATAATCGTTAGCATGGGTCATATGGTCATCTGACATACACTTTCTGTTTGGAGTCAAACTTTTGATGCAATAAAAGTGAAACGTGCAGGAAGTGGGTTGACACTTGTCAACAACATCCTATTTTAAGCAACTTTACTCACCGGAACGACTATCATGCCTTCGTAGTTCTACTTCTACATTACTCCGTATATTGATGCCTAATTGCCTATATAAACCCAACTCTCTTCCATCATCTACACCACATACACTACACACACAAATATATACACACGAGTATATTAATGGAGAAAAAAAGCATTTATGGTTTTTTCTTCATCTTCATCCTTCTCTTGGTTCTATGTAAGCTACCTAACCATATATAAACCTTAACACGTGAATAAAAATATCGTATATAAAAATAACTATTTTCATAGAAATATTGTATAGAATAATTAGTTATGTGTTTAATTACCATAAGGGTTATAACTAATTAATTAGCAAAATTTTCATACGATGTACATTTATCTCTACCATATATATAGCTAGTCGTATTTGACTTGATCGAGTACTAATTAGTACGTGTGATATTTATTGTGTTGATATACATAGATGAAGAAGCGGCGGGTGATGGGAAGAAGATGATGGTGGCAGAAGGAAGGACTTGCGAGTCACAAAGCCATGGGTTCAAAGGGGCGTGTGTGAGCGACCACAACTGTGGTCTCGTTTGTAAAAATGAAGGCTTCACCGACGGGTGGTGTCGTGGTTTACATAAACGTTGCTTTTGTACCAAGAGTTGTTAATTATAAAACGTTTCTAGCTATATATAGCTACTTGCAGTTGGTATAAATTAGTAATTGAATGCCGATCAATGCAATTTTAATTTTAACGAGATATGTCACCCGGACGTTGCTCCGGAAGACATTACATTTGTTAACAGTCTAATAGAAAAAAATATTCAAATCTATAAAAATATTTGTTTTTTGTAAAAATAACTAAATGCCTAAAAATAAGTATATTAATATCGATAACAACACTTTTAGAAGAATGGGAAAACATATGACGAATATAATATCAATAATAGAAAAAGATATGACAATTAATATTTTTATTATTAGTTACGACATTTAGATAACGATGAGAAAATGCGTTACAAATAGGTATGCGTTCATGGATCGAGGTTAAAAAACCACATTCTTTTTGAAGAAAACATATATTATTCAAATGATTAAGAATAAAACAAAAGTTGATATTTGTCAGTTAAAAAAACGAACAATAAAAGTTTTGTGTGAAAGTGAAAGTAGTTCGCATAAAAGTTTAGTGCTAAAAGTGTAAGAGGCTAAAATGTTGTGGTGAAAATAAAAGAAAATCAAAAAGTATAAAAGTTTAGTGTTAAAAGTGTAAAAGGTTAAACTATTGTGTTGAAAATCAAAAAAAAAAAGTTTACTATTATTTACATGTTTAAAGTGTAAAGTTTAAAATGTTGTGGTGAAAATAAAAAAAAAAAACAAAAAAGTATAAAAGTTTGATATTAAAAGTGTAAGGGGTTAAAATATTATGGTCAAAGTAAAAAGAACAAAAAGGTTGTTATTCTTTGCACGCGACAGTTAAAAACCGAACAGTAAAACTTTTGTGTGAAAGTGAAAGTAGTTCGCATAAATGTTTAGTGCTAAAACTATAAGAGGCTAAAGTATTATGGTGAAAATAAAAGAAAATAAAAAAGTATAAAAGTTTAGTGCTAAAAGTGTAAAGAGTTAAAGTATTGTGGTGAAAATAAAAAGAATAAAAAATTTGAGTGAAAGTGAAAGTAGTTTGCATAAAAATTTAGTGTTAAAACTGTAAGAGGCTAACATGTTGTGGTGAAAATAGAAGAATATCAAAAAGTATGAAAGTTTAGTGCTAAAAGTGTAAAGGCTTAAAGTATTGTGGTGAAAATAAAAAGAATAAAAAGTTTATTATTTTTTACACGTTTTCCCGTACCAAAGTGTAAAGAGTTAAATTATTATGGTGAAAATAAAAAGAATAAAAAGTTTGTGTGACAGTGAAAGTAGTTCGCATAAAAGTTTAGTGTTAAAACAGTAAGATGTTAAAATTTTGTGGTGAAAATAAAAGAAAATCAAAAAGTATAAAAGTTTAGTGCTAAAAGTGTAAAGAGTTAAACTATTGTGGTGAAAATAAAAAGAATAAAAAGTTACTATTCTTTGCACGCAAATCCGTATCTTTGTTTTTAAAATATATATTAATATATATATATTATATTTATATATAATATATATATAATATATATATAATATATATATATATATATATATATATATATATATATATATATATATATATATATATATATATATATATATATATATATATATATATATATATATATATATATATATATATATATATATATATATATATATATATATATATATATATATATATATATATATATATATAATTTGGTCATATAGCGCCTAATTGCAAATCGATCACGTACTAATATATGCTCCCTCGCTCGATTATTAACTAACTTATTACGGAGTATTATTATTACATTACACACATTTTATATAGGATAGGATGATCGATCCAAGTAAGTAAAATTTAGCAATTAACAATTTTTGGTGCAAAAACATCTTCCACGAAAACCACGACAACGGCCACCATGAAAGCCTTCGTTTTTGCAAACGAGACTACAATTGTGGTCGCTGACGCACCTCCCTTTGAAACCATGGCTTTGCGACTCGCACATCCTTGCTTCCGCCACCATCATCATCTTAATTCCACCTAATCTTTCGGCTTCTTCATCTACACGCATGTACGTACGTATATATATATTTCAAAAGCAATACTAAAAAAAGAAAAATAGGTAAACATGATAAACGAATGAATAAATAAAAAAAACTAGGGAATTGAAGTACTAACAACATGGAACCAAGAGAAGGAGAAGGATGAGGAAGATGCCATTGATAGTGCTAATTCTCCCCATGTCTATATATGTGTATAATTAATGTGTGTTGTTGTGTAGGCGCGGGTGTAAAAAGAAGAAGATATATGGGTTTATATGTGGTTTAATCAATTATGAACAAGGCCATGAGGGGGATATATGCATGGTTACTGACTCACTGAAGTTTGCTTAAATGTACGAGTGTCAACTCACTTCCTACACGTTTCACTTTCATTACATCAAATATTTTCTTTGAAAACACGTAGCCCTCAAATTCATGTATTTTGAGATATATTACCTATGTACATTCAAAAAATATTTTTCAGGTTTCGTTTTAAGAAAATTAGGTTTCGCTTGAAACGATATGTATTATGGATTTCGTATAATGAGTTTTAGTTAATACTTTTCAGAGGGCTTTTTCGTCGTGGACCGCATCATCTCCATCAACAACCACCGAATTAGGGTTGTTTGATGGATGAGGGTTATTGTATACATAATCAGATGTGTACAAAATTGAATGGGGAGCAAATCGTCGACCGCAACATCTCCATCAACAACCACCGAATTAGGGTTTTTTGATGGATGAGAGTTTATTGTATACATAATCAATTATATACAAAATTTGTAACATCCCGAACTTTTTATTCATTTTGTTGACTTTGACCATTAGTCAATGTTAACCTATCGTTAGTGGTCTTATATTTTACGTGGAGAAAATATGTGTTAATTAAGTAGAATAATGTGTGTTATCTATGTGGATAGATTCAGAAATATGGTCCTATTTAGTGTGATTAAAAGTGTGGATAAATGGTTTCCATTAATGCTTGTTGTGTTGTGTATTCCCGTTAGTCGTTAAACAAAGTTCAAATGTAATTATGTAGCTTGAGAGGCTTAAGTGTTCGTACTTAAAATTCTTATTAGTTGTAGTTAGTGAATAGAGAAACCAAATCATATTTTATTTTTAATTCTAAGCACATTTAACAGGATTCTAAATCCTAAATATATATAGTAACTCTTTAGCTTAAATAGATATAAATTTATATATTATTTGCCGTGAGTATAGATAGAAAAAAATCTTTATCTATTAGGCAACTGACCTAACCTCAATTGACCAATCACAGCTCTTAAATTTACTAAATTTTGATTTTAAACATGTGAAGAGGCGATCACACAAAAAGAAAAAAAAGGATATTTTCTTGTAGCCGCCAACAGCAAGGCTCTAAACGAATTTATTTGTTTTTCATCTCCTATATTAATACCGAATGAAAAGAAGGGAATAAGAGAAGATTGCTTTTAACCAACAATAAAACAAAATGTAGATTGTTGTTGCTGTTGTTGTCGCTTATCAAAGGGTAAGATCAAATTTTAATATTTACTTTATTTTCTAAACCGATATATGTATTAGTCATAATAGGTGGTGAAATTTCTTCTATATTAGTAATAATAGTGGTTTTGTTTGTCACATGTGAACCCGTCGATTTCAAGGCAAAAAAAAGAAGAGAAAGGATTAAAGTTTGTCATTTTATTGTTTTCTTTAATCACCTAGCCGAAATATGTATATGTATATATATATATTAATGTTATGTGGTTTTGGGGATTATTACATATTTACATATGGTCATGAAGGGGCATATTGTTAGTGTGGTTTATTTGTTGGAATTTGTGGATATACATTGTCTAGCCATAGATTCCAATACAATAGTGATATAATAATAGTAGGTGATGTCTCTTTTATGGTGTAGTTTATAATAATAATAATAATAATAATAATAATAATAATAATAAAGAAAATAGTATGTTGTCTTGTGTAGTTCATGCATACAGGAGAAAAAGAAAGAAAGAAAAGGTGTATCACAATTTAGATGTGTGTATGTTTCTAGCATAAAGAAGAAAATATAGTGTCTAATTCCATTCAAAAGTTATGGGTTCCTGGCAAGAATTGGGAAAAAGCCTTTTCACAAATACTTGTAGTCAACAAATGGAAGACAATATTTTATTAGTAGCTTGGAAGCCTAGCACACAAGCAGGAAACAAAATATTAGAGCATCCACAATGAAGAAAACCTTTTGAAAGCTTTTTTCTTGCCACCTATGTACTTTATTAACTTCAAACTCTTAAAAAAGCTTTTACTTCAATGGCAAAGCTTCTTTTAAAGCTTTTTTATAAGACTCAATTGAAAAAAAGCTTTTACTCAAAAGGTTGAGGTTTCTCAACCTATTGGTCAAATAAGTCTTCTAACCCAATGGTGTCAACCCTTTACAAAGACTTTTTTCTACAAAATAAGTCTTTCATCAAATACCATTGGGGATGCCCTTATATGTTTGGTTTGGCATTTTTAAAGGAACGACATTAAGTAGATAAAAATATTAGTTTTTGGTGATTGCACGAGTTAGCAGTTTATAGTTTTTGACATTTTTGCTTACTTATTCTTTAATGATTGATCGTTTATAGGTTGTTGGGAATACATAACAACTATTATTATTTGTGGTTTGTGAAGCTGCAAAAGGTAAGATAACTTACTTTTGACACACGAATGACACAACAAAACATAGATATGATAATTAATTCCCCTTTTATGATGTTTTAACTATCTCATGCGTATGTTGGGTATGTGATGTATATGGGGGGTTACTTGTGGACATTTTATGCATGATTATGTATATATGCTTGTGATAAATGGCTTATTGTGTGATAGTTGTTTGTTGTTGGCTTGTACACATAGTACACTAGACTTATTTAAGTTGTCATGTCACGAAGCACGTTAAGGGCCCTAATAATGTAACGAGGAATTATCGTGTGTTAACGTGGAATTTATAGTGTGTTTAAGTCTCGGGCACTAATGGGTGGTTTTTGTTTAGTGTTTAAATTTATAAAAGTTGTACAAGTAAATATCTCAAAACACACACACCTTAATGGACAGGGGACCCGATCAGATGTAGTATAGTTAAGTGATAAGTACAATATCGTTCGCAGGGACGCGTTGCTTTACCTAATATAGTAATACGTGTAATTCTAGCGGTTGTGGGGTTGTCACGATTTCCTATTAAACTTAAAATACTGAAAAGTAAATAGAAGCCGCAACCGCTTATTCAGCGAGAGGCTTAGTCTGAAAATAGTTTGAAAAAGAAAATAACAGTAATTAAATTAAAATACTTGTTTGGCATCTCCGATCTCATGGTACGACCAAATATCATTCTACCTACTTGCTAGACTGTTGGAAACTTAATCACGGCTCAGATTCTCATTAGATTCACTTTGCCTAATTAACAAGTGTTGTCCCTAGACTCACACTGTCCTATAAACAAATTCTCGTTAGATTCATTGTTTAAGCATTAATGACCTAAAGTTTGTGTTACTAATTCATCTTTAAGTTACTCGGCTCTTAAGCCATGACCAGATAATAATTCCCTCCGGTGACCACAGTGCACGTTTCCATGTCACTGGATCGCGTCTGACATTGTTAAGCATCATGTTCTATTCATCCTAATTACTATGGTTCTGGATCCCTCAGTTATAAGTGAATCACCTTTTACATCTAGTTAGAGACCGACTAGTGTTTTCCATCCTAGCATATTAGTCCTAGTGTATGATCATAGACAACCATCAGAATTAAACTAATATATTCAGATATAGAACCGATAATAATATGAAAAACTAGTAAAACATGGATCTACGATAAACAGTAAAACACACTTCAACAGATCCAACAAATAAAGTAAAATAGATAAACGTCTACATGATCACATCGATCCAAACAAGTATTCAGCCTACTAGCCTATCATTATTAAAGGAATAACAAAGTCTGAAAAGATGAAAGACATTGTTTACCAACTGAAAGTAAAATAAAAGAGTATATCTAGGTTGAGGATGAAGATCGGAAGGTGTTAGAAGCTCCAAAACCTCCTTGGAATCTGCAAAGTCGACCTAGGGTTGAATGTGGGCGGCTAGGGCTGCTGAATCGGCTCTCTCTTAGGGTTTTGAGGGCTGCTTCGGCTTAAATAGTGATTTAAGTTGGTTTGCTGAACTGGGCTTCCCGGCGGCGCTGGCAGCTCCTGCTGTTTCTCGTTTCGCTTCGTTCGGCTCCCGAATCACCTCCTTGTGTCTTGTAACTTCATAGGCTTCCATCTTGAGTCACTTGATGCCATTTACCCTCACTCGCATCTTCCGTGAACCTGCATAAACATAGAATCCATTAAGTACCGATAGTTCCGGAATATTAACTCATTTAAGACATTGAAATGAGGCCTTTCGATAGGGGTTTTTATCACAAAATGAACGCTCATCAAGCACAACGTGGAAAAGTGTTAAGCTTAACCCACATTAGTCCAATGGACTCTTGTGTACGTGGATCACTCGGGGGCAATGTACATGCTTCTCGTGTGACTCAATCATCGTGGAAAGAGTAGACCGGGTGGAGTGATTGACCACCACACGTGCGGAAACGGTTGCTCATGGATTTGGTCATGCCTATCCATAACGACGCCGATGAACCCCGAAAGGTTACCCATCATGTCGGGTGTGAGGTTCCTATAAGGTCTTATGATCGCCTACACAGAAATATTTTATTGTTGACTGTAATGGCATAACTATACGTGGATATCGTGGAACGTGGAAATTGTGTTGTAACGTGGAATAATAAGGATTGTTGGGCACTTTATAGGATTAAATATCCTTATGATGTTGTTTACGTGGAATTGTGTGATTGTGCCTATACATATGTGTGAGATATATTCTCTATTAAAATGTTTTAATTGACAATCCTTGTTTTGTACTAACCTGTTATCTTACTCGGCTTTTAAGCTGACACTTGTGTTTTGTGGAAAAAATGTTGTGCCCTCAGGTTAGGACTTGAAGCTGATTGGTAGATGGTGAGATGGGTAGCTACTTGTGGAGCTTGAGGATTGTGGCTTTAGTTACACATAGTTGCATTTATCTACATAGGCATATTTATTTAGCCGTTTGGCCATATTTATGTTGGTTGTCTTTTACGTTGATTGTGAATTTCATTTGAGTTATTGTGACGATTCTGTCGGTAACACTTTTTGAAACATTTATTTGTTTTATTGATTCCGTTAGGAATCAAATGCGATTTTTAAACGTCGCTTCCGCAATTTGTTAACGGTGTTATGTTTAAAGTTGATTTTTTTTTTTGAAATCCACATTTTTATAAAGCAGGGTGTTACAAAATGGAATCAGAGTAGTAGTTTAAGTGAACCGTTGGCCATAGGTGTTGGTCTTGGACTTAAACTAGTGGTGTCTTGCGCATTTAAGTTTAGGTAATAATGCCTTAGCTTCAGGAAGATTACTTTTAGGACGGGTTTGGGTTGAGTGAGAGAGAATGATTAAGGCTTATATGTATTTGTTGTTTATATGCATAATCATGTTATTTAGCCTTTCTCCTTGATTCTTGCTCTATCCGTCGCTAAATCTTACAGTGCTTTCGGTAGATGACTTCTTTTATGAGAATTTGTGCTATATATCCTTTTATTGGATTTGATATGTGTGTTGAATTGGGAATTACGAGGAGTAAATGAGTACATTTATGTTTTTACAAAGGAGGAGGTACAGTTGGTGATACACAAGTGGGGTAACGGACACGCATGTGAAATGATACAGTTACAATTATGGTCCGAAACATAATTGCAAATGTATCATGACGCTAGCGTGTTTGAGGCCATGCTTGTGTTGACCAGTGTGGATCGTGATTGAGCGGGTGAAAATTTTATGTAGTGTTATATCCTTATGTATTAAGAGTAGTCATTGTGTTATAACTCCAGTGACACTGATGTCTGGTATGTGTGGAGTAGATTATTTAATTAGGTGAAGAAAGTTGATAGTGAAAACCTCAAGCTTAGTTGCAAGTGTCTTTTGTGTGAGTGTGTAGCATACATGACTAATTGTCGTTGGCTACAAATATAAAGCGTGGTAGAGTGTTGAATTCTACTCTTCACCTCATTTGATGATAATCGTACGAATGTTGTGTATAAATGATGATTTTCATATAGTGAACTTGTTCCTAATTGATAAAATGTTTGATTGTGGTCTTATATCCATTTGTGAGGGGTGTCCCGATTGAGGTTGAGATTGTTGATGGTTTTACGATCATGATTCTTGTAGGTTTTACTTAGCTCTATCGAGATTGAGTGGCGTTTCTTTTGAGTGACGTGCGTATTACCACTCCGAAGGGTGGGGTAGTTTAGTTTGTGGGGATAAACAAAAGGGTAGTGTGAAGATCATTTCTCTTGTGAAAGCTCTTAAATGTATCCGACAGACTAGGGAGCATATTCTAGCTTATGTGATTGATTCAAAAAAGGGTAATCCATCTTTTTTCTGATGTTGATGTTGTATCCGAGTTCCCTCATGTCTTTCCTGATGATCTTCCTGGTCTTCCTCCTGATAGTGAAGTAGAGTTTCATATTGATCTTATTCTTGGTGCTATCCTTGTTGCTAAAGCATCATACCGTCTTGTTATTACTGAGATGGTCTTGGCTCCAATAGTTTCTTGATAAGGGGTTTATTCATCCGAGTTCCTCGCCTTGGGGTGCTCCAATTCTGTTTGTTAAGAAGAAGGATAGTTCTCTGAGGATGTGTATCGATTACCGTGAGCTTAACAAGTGAATGGTGAAGAATAAATATTCTCTTCCTCGTATTGATGACTTATTTGATCGGTTGCAGGGTGCTTATTGTTTTCTAAGATTGATTTGCGGTCTAGTTGAAGTAAAGGAAGAAAGTGTTGCTTTAGACAACTTTTCGTAGTCGTTATGGGCATTATGAGTTCTTGGTCATGCCTTTTGGTCTGACTAATGCTCCAGATGCCTTCATGGATCTCATGAATTGGGTTTGTCGGCCTTTTACTGATCATTTTGTTATTGTTTTCATCGATGACATTCTTATCTATTCTAAATCCGTTGACGAGCATCGTAAGCACTTGAGGACTGCTCTTGAGGTTCTCAGGGAGGAGAAGTTGTATGCTAAATTCTCCAAGTGCGAATTCTCGCTTAAGGAAGTTCATTTCCTTGGGCATGTCATTTCCAATGAAGGTTTGAAAGTTGATCCTTCAAAAATCGAGGCTGTGATGAAGTGGGAACAACCAAGTCGTCGACAGAGATTAAATATTTTTGGGTTTAACTGGATATTATAGGAGGTTCATTCAGAATTTTTCTCGTATTGCTAAGCCTATGACTGAGTTGACAAAGAAAGGGGTGAAGTTCTTGTGGACCGATTTGCAAGAACAATCTTTTCAGACTTTGAACCGAGGATATGGTGGTTTATAGTGATGCTTCTGCTACTGGTTTGGGTTGTGTCTTGATGCAGCGGGGTAAGGTAATTGCTTATGCTTCACGTCAGTTGAAGCCACACGAGAGAAATTATCTGACCCATGATTTGGAGCTTGCAGCGGTTGTTTTTGCTTTGAGATTATGGAGGCATTATCTTAATGGCAACAAGTGCACTTTATTTACTGATCATAAGAGCTTGCAATATGTCTTTAACCAGCAAGACTTGAATGCGAGACAGAGGTGCTGGATGGAGTTGTTGAAAGACTATGATTGTGAAATTAAATATCATCAGGGGAAAGCTAATGTGAAAGCTGATGCTTTGAGTAGAAAAGGACAGGGTTCCATATGTCGACTTCATTCCATGGTTACCGAGGTGAAATTTGGGTTGCTTGAGCGTATCAAGTCAGCCCAAGTAGAGGCTTTGTTACCGGCTAATGTCGATGATGGTTGTAAATAGTCGGGGTTTTCAGACCTTGAATGGTAGGATTTGGGTGCCCAAACTTGGGGGTATACGAGAGTTGATACTTAAAGAAGCTCACAGATCGAGATATCCAGTTCATCCGGGTGCAACTAAGATGTATTGTGATCTTAAGCCATTGTATTGATGGCCTATTATGAAGTTGGATGTAGCTGATTTCGTTTAGAGGTGTGTGACGTGCGCTCAAGTCAAGGTTGAGCACCAAAAGCCTTATGATAATTTACAACAGTTAGATATTCCAGAGTGGAAGTGAGATCACATTACCATGGATTTTGTAACAAAATTACCCAGGACGCCAAAGGGTAATGATATGATATGGGTTGTAGTGGATAGATTGACCAAAAGTGCTCATTTCTTAGCTACACGTGAGACAGCTTCGCTGAATAAGTTGGCCGAGTTATATGTAGATGAGATTGTATCGAAGCATGAGGTTCCTTTATCTATTGTTTCAGACCGTGACAGTCGATTTAATTCTAACTTTTGGAAGGGCTTACATCGAGAGTTGGGTGCTATAATTCATTTGAGTACCGCTTATCATCCTGAGACTGATGGACAGAGTGAGAGGACCATTCAGACTGTAGATGATATGTTGAGATCTTGTGTGATTGAGTATGGTGGTGCTTGGGATGATCATTTGCCATTGATCGAGTTTTCTTATAATAACAGTTATCATTCGAGCATTGGGATGCCGCCATTTGAGATGTTGTATGGGCGTAAGTGTAGGACCCCTAGTTGTTGGTTAGAACCTGGTGAGAAGCAGTTTGCTGGGCCGGAAATTGTTCAGATAACGGCTGATAAAGTGAATATTGCTTAAAGTGGCTAGAGATCGTCAAAAGACTTATGCAGATCAGAAGAGGGGCCCTGGTGGCTCCAAATACTTCTTCAAAATCCTCTTTTAGTATAGTTGTTGATTTGAAATATTGAACTTCTGATAATATAAATATTTATAGTTTTAATATAATTAGTATACACGCATTCATTATACATTTGGGCTGGGCTATCTTTCTATATATTGGACTCATTAACTATCAAAATTTAATTACAATAAACTAATAAATTGAGTCAAAAAATTATATAACAATAATTCAATCTAAACGTTTAAAAATATTTGAGTTGATATTAATTGACATATTATCATTTACATATTTAGGCAAATTTTAAACTGAGCGTTTATCATGAGAATAAAAACTTTTATCAATGACGTATTCATATTCATTATAATTTCAAATATTATTATACCAACTATATCGTCGTTATTAAAGAGTAACCATTTGTTCATACAGTACGTGGACATCTTAATATACGGAGTGTTAGAGAGGTAAATGTCAAGCTAAGCCGTCCGGTTATGTCCTCGGGCCAACTTTTGGTTAAACTAACTAGTCTATACTCTATATACTATTGTCTATACTTATATACCATAGTTGTCGAACTCGACTCGAAATCCTGATTTGACTCGTCTCGAAACGTGACTCGAATCGTAAGAGTCAGGATATTTGATAATATATATTTTTATAATTATATACAAGTATATTACTGTAGAGAACATACTATGATAATACCCTTAATAAACTTAATTTACAACATCTACCCTTAACTCTTAAATACACACTAACTCCTTTTACATCAATTACTTATATTTTAATAACCACAACGCTACTGCCGCCGCCGCCACGTACTACCACACCACGTACAACAGCCGTTACTATCGTCCCCCGCTATTACACTGCCGCATCGCGCAGTATAAAGCCTTTGGTTCCTCTATTTTTTCCAATTAAGTTGTTGATGAACCCGAAATATAATAGTTTCTAAATTTCTAAACCGATCGGGATTAACTTATCTAAACCGATCAAACCCACAAACTCATAAAGATAAAATAATTCGATGAACCCTCCAAATAAGAACATCTACATCTGCATCCTATTAATTAACAAAATAAAAATAGCCCGATTAGCAAAATCCAATACGTACAAAAACGCTAGAGTAATTGACCCGATAAAAATGGGTTCTCAATTTGTGTATTGAAACTAAGGCTGACAATTTTGACACGAAACCTGTTAACACGACACGACACGACCTGTTCTTAACAAGTTTTGTGTTTAGGCTTAACAGGTTTCGTGTCCTAACAGATCCGGAACTGTTAAGACACGAAATGTTTTCGTGTCTTAACAGGTCGACCTGTTAGACCTGTTAAAGACATGTTAAGCCATCTACCAATATATATATAACAAGGTCCTAAATTCATTACTAAACAAATAGGAACCCTTAGATGAATTTCATCTTTGATTTATAACCATTAGATCAAATTTAATTATTTCATCTTTAATCAATGACAATATTAATACTTATACTTTATATAATTAGTCAAAATATATCCTTATTAATTATTGAAATATACCATAAATAATAGTATGTATAAATTATTCGACTCTCATCTCTTTTACAAGATATTATTATATTATTTATATATTATTTTATTAACATGGATAATATCAAAAGTAAAATGCGCTCGATTGTGATTTTATTTTACTTATATATGGTATAACTCCATATGATGTTGTTTTCTTCATTAACCTTGTCATAGATATTTGTAGTTTATTTAATTTTTCTTAATTCAAAATTAATAAAAGTTTGGATTTATAGATAAATTTTAAGTTTTATTTAAGTCATTAGATCAAAATGCTGATGTTATATACCTTTTTTAATTTTTTAATTTTAATTTAATAAATTCAAATATGATCATTAATTATGAAAATCATTATTTCTACATTTTATAATTATAAAAAATAAGTACTTTAATGATATAATCATGAAAAATAAATTTTAAATTAAGTAAACACAACATTAGTCATTGCATTTTAGATAATTAAAATTTGTGTATTTAATTAGTATTAATGTATATAATGAAATATATATAAAGTTGGAATAAAAAATAAGTTTAACATACTTTTAATGATGGATGTATTTGTAAATGTCGGTTTCCTTTAAGTTAACATTAATATTTTATTGTAAATAAACAAATAAAAAATTATTGTAATCAAAAATTAATTTTTCACACTGACTTTATTAGTATATTGAAATAAACTTTTTTTAACATCAAGAATATTTTGAATTTGATTAAATATTTTCCAATAATTATAAAGTGCCCCTTAGATTGTCATAATGAGTCAAGTCTAACTGTTCGGTTCTTAAATGCAAACATAGAAACTTAAAATAATAGCGTTATTAAAAGGTAAAAGTTATTACAGTACTCTTAACATACTTCAAACTTTGAAATGTCATCCTAAGATTTTCATTACACATGTATATAAGATAGATATATATATATATATATATATATATATAAAAGAAAGTAAATCAAAAGAAACTTTATAACTTTGACCATAAATATTTTTATTTGTGTTATATAATAGTTGATGAAAGTTATACTAATGAAACACATATTTAAACACAATCAATACATATAACTTTTATCAAATATTATATAACACAAATAAAAATATTTATGGTCAAAGTAGGTAAAGTTTGACTTTGAAAATATAAAAGTGGACAAGTTTAATGGGACGGAGGGAGTATATAATTAGTAAGTATGTTATTATGAAAACTTAATATATTTATCTCGCGTATTAGGCGGAAAAATAATCTAGTACATATATATACCATGTTAATATTATGAAACCCTAAATACCTTTTATTTTCTAATAGTCTAATACGCAGCCTCCCAGGTCCCAACCCTCCCTCTCCTTTACGGTTTCTTCCAAGATCCATCATCAATTCAAGATCGATCCATCATCAATCCAACTATCCAAGATCGATCAATCATCAATCCATCATCAATCCAAGTCGATCCATCACAATCCAGTCGATTCCTCATCAATCATCAATCGATTCTTCTTCAATCCATCATAATTCCAAGTCGATCCATCACCAATCCAAGTCGATCTGTTCAATCGATTGGTAACTTATTTACTTTTTACTTTTTACTACTTCAATTCATCAATCGATTTGTTTAATTTCATCAATGGATTCGTTTATTTATATGTAATTAAGAACAGAAAGTGTAATCGATTTATATGTAATTAAGAACAGAAAGTGTTCAATCGATTTATATGTAATTAAGAACATAAAGTGTTTATTTTTCTTAAATTTATAATTATTGAATCTTCTTTTGTTTATATCGAATTCAGAATGTTCTTTCATGAAGTTTTGTATTGTTGATGGATTTTTATTTTATGGCTATGTATTAATTAAGACTTTCTGTAACTTATGTATTGTTAATTTGTTGATGATTTTGTTGAAAGTATTAGTTAAGACTTAAGCCTTCAATAGATTATAGAATTTATGTAAACAGGTTCTTAACAGGTGTACCTGTTAATTTTCGTGTCGTGTTCGTGTCAGGAAAAAATGACACGAGTTCTTAACAGGTCGTGTTCGTGTTTATGCTTAACAGGTTCGTGTCTTAACAGGTTTCGTGTGTTAACAGGTTTTGTGAATTTAATTGAGCTTAATAATTAAAAAAAAATGAGAATGACGTACCGGAAATTGGATATCGGATGTTCTGCGGTGCGGCGTGATACGACGACTCGACGAGAATTTAAGAGAGAAAATAGATATTTTGAGTCGATGGATGTATATATGAGTGTGGTGGTGAGAGGCGGTTATCGAGTTTACAGGCACCGACTCACTTTAGGTTTATATGCTATGATTTGAGAGTCTTGCTAGGACGGGTCGGTCCGATATCCAATTTCCGGTATGTCATTCTCATTTTTTTTTAATTATTAAGCTTAAGGCTGGCAATTTTGACACGAAACCTGTTAACACGACAATACACGACCTGTTGTTAACAGGTTTCGTGTTCGGGCTTAACAGGTTTCGTGTCCTAACAGGTCCGGACCTGTTATAATATTTCGTGTCTTAACAGGTCGACCTGTTAATTTGTAGATATATATACTTTACTAAAAACATGAAACCCTAAATATACTTTTTCCAAATTAGCCTCCACACTTCCAGACCCTCACCCTCCTTCACGGCTTCACTCCCTCCCTCCAAGATCCAACCTTCAAGGCTTCAACTCAATCAATCATCAATCAACAATCATCAATCGATCTTCAACCTTCATCAAGAACTGGTCACGACAATCATCAAGAACTGGTCACGGAAAATAATCGATTCACTCTTCTTTAATTAATTCGTAGCTTTTGGTAACTTCTTTAATTAATAGTGAAGGTCACTGGTCACGGCACATATCTTTTTACTTGCTATTTGTTTGGTGCTTGTGTACTTGCTGTTTGTGTGCTGTTGTCCGTAAGTATAGTTAATTACAATCTATAAGTTTTATATTTAATGATGTACAATAGTGGATGAAACATTTGATGATGAGTTCTCACGTGCAATTCCAGAAATTTTTCTAGAATGATTGTAGATGTTGCAATACAATGCATCTTTTTAATTAATATATATATATATATATATATAATTATTAATATATATAGATATATATATCTTAAATTCAGTTTTGTAAACATATAACTATTGATTAAATATTTTTTTAACATCAAAATATTTTGAATTTGATTAAATATTTTCCAATAATTATAAAGTGCCCCTTAGATTGCCAAAATGAGTCAAGTCGACTGTTCGGTTCATAAATGCAAACATAGAAACATTAAATAATAGCGTTATTAAAGGGTAAAAGTTATTACAGTACTACTTAACAAACTTCAAACTTTGAAATTTCATCCTAAGATTTTCATTACACATGTATATAAGATAAGGGAAAGGTTATATTAGGAACTTAAAAGATTGCAGAAATCTTTATATAACCAAACACCCCCTAGAAGTTGTGTTTTATTCACCGTCATATATTATCTCTACGCACGTTTGCTGATTTATGGGGTTTTATTATTAATTTTCTGTTTCTTATTTTATCTTTTTATCGTTAGGGTTTATATATCATTGTGTATAATTATAATTTATAATTATTTGTTTGCTATGTTTCGCATAGAATTAAGTTTTATGAGGATTTGGATTGGGTATACCCAGGTTCAAGTTTGAAGGGGCAGGGTTTACCCCTATTAATCGTCGTGCCTTCGGGCGGATTAGTAGGGGGCTTTCCCCCCATCGGGTATTTGAAATAGGCATTTCTACTTCGAGGGAGCTCTCTAGCGTGGACCCGGTTAAGACAACGTATGCTAGACCTCCCGCTGTCGAATCGCGACACAAAGTTTTCAGCGAAATTCACCTTTCAAAAAATAACTTTGTTTTTTATTCGCTGTCATATTCCATCCGGTCATGCTTTCTACACACGTTTGCTGATTTATGGGGTTTTATTATTAATTTTCTGTTTCTTATTTTATCTTTTTATCGTTAGGGTTTATATATCATTGTGTATAATTATAATTTATAATTATTTGTTTGCTATGTTCGCAGTAAAATGTTATACGTATATATATTCGCCATCAAAAAATAATTTCCAATCGTAATCGACAACACTTTATTGTGACTTAACCATAGAGGCATGATTAGCAAATTCTATGTAATTATAATTATTGATTTATATAGGGTTTAGTATATATAGTTATTATATGATTGTTGACTGATTTGATAATGTTTGGTGATTGCAGGGTGGTTCGTAGATGGCAAATTTAGGTGGTGGTGCTGAGGCACATGCTAGATTTAAACAGTATGAATACAGAGCTAACTCCAGTCTCGTGTTGACGACAGACTCTCGGCCACGTGATACTCATGAGCCGACTGGAGAGCCCGAGTCTTTGTATGGGAGGATTGACCCTAGAAATTTTGGTGACCGTGCTTACAGAGGGAGACCACCAGAGCTGGATGAGAAGCTAACAAAGTCGAAAAAGAAGAAAGAGCGTGATTCGGCGGCTGGTAATCCTGAATCTGGGAGCAGTAGGCAGAGTAAGAGAAGAAGACTGCAAGAAGAGAGTGTTTTGACTTCCACTGAAGAAGGGGTTTATCAGCCTAAAACAAAGGAAACTCGAGCCGCATATGAGGCGATGTTGAGTGTCATTCAGCAGCAGTTAGGTGGGCAGCCGTTGAATATTGTTAGTGGTGCTGCAGATGAGATTTTGGCTGTGCTTAAGAATGATACGTTGAAGAATCCTGAGAAGAAGAAGGATATAGAGAAGCTGTTGAATCCTATTCCGAACCAGGTTTTTGATCAGTTGGTTTCTTTAGGGAGACTTATTACGGATTTTCAAGATGCGGGTGCTGATGGAACCGGGGCTAATGCTGCTAATGGTGAGGATGCTCTTGATGACGATGTTGGTGTTGCTGTTGAGTTTGAAGAGAATGAAGAGGATGACGAGGAGAGTGATCTTGATATCGTACAGGAGGATGATGAGGAGGAAGAAGATGATGTAATGGAAAGAGACAATAATGGTATGCAGATGGGTGGGAATATGGATGATGACGATTTGCAAGAAGATAGCGAGGGCATGACGCTTAATGTTCAAGACATTGATGCGTATTGGCTTCAGAGGAAGATCTCACAGGCTTATGATCAGCAGATTGATCCACAACAAAGTCAGACTCTTGCTGAAGAGGTACTTAAGATTCTTGAAGAAGGTGACGATGACCGTACAGTTGAAAATAACCTACTGGTGCATCTTCAGTTTGATAAGTTTAGCCTCATGAAGTACCTTTTAAGGAATCGACTGAAGATTGTGTGGTGTACCCGTTTGGCAAGAGCTGAAGACCAAGAACAGAGGAAACAAATTGAAGAGAAAATGACGGAACTTGGTCCCAATTTGGTTGCTGTTTTGGAACAGTTGCATGCCACTAGGGCAACAGCGAAAGAGAGGCAAAAGAACTTGGAGAAAAGCATCCGAGACGAAGCGAGACGTTTAAAGGATGAGAGTGGTGGTACTTCTGGAGACAGAGATAGAAGAGACATTGTTGACCCGGATGCTGAAAACAGTTGGTTAAATGGTCAGCGACAGTTGCTTGATCTTGAGAGTATTGCATTTCAACAAGGGGGTCTTTTGATGGCGAATAAGAAGTGTGAGCTTCCTTTAGGCTCTTATAGGAACCACAGCAAAGGGTATGAAGAAGTTCATGTACCTGCTTTGAAGGCTAAACCATTTGCTGAAGATGAGAAGCTTGTAAAGATTTCAGCCATGCCTAGTTGGGCTCAGCCGGCTTTCGTGGGAATGACTCAATTGAACAGGGTTCAGAGTAGAGTCTATGAAACTGCTCTGTTTAAAGCAGACAATCTGTTACTGTGTGCTCCTACTGGAGCAGGAAAGACCAATGTTGCTATGCTCACCATACTTCAACAGCTAGGTTTGCACATGAATGAGGATGGTACATTTAACCACAGCGACTACAAGATAGTCTATGTGGCTCCAATGAAAGCCCTTGTTGCCGAAGTTGTGGGTAATCTGTCTAATCGTTTGAAGCCCTATGGTGTCACGGTGATGGAGCTGAGTGGAGATCAGTCTTTGACCCGGCAACAGATCGAGGAAACGCAAATCATTGTCACCACTCCAGAGAAGTGGGATATCATAACTAGAAAATCAGGAGATCGCACTTATACTCAACTCGTGAAGCTTTTAATTATTGATGAAATCCATCTTCTGCATGATAACAGAGGGCCTGTTCTTGAAAGTATCGTGGCAAGAACTGTTAGACAAATCGAGACCACAAAGGAACATATTCGGTTGGTTGGTTTATCTGCCACGCTTCCAAACTATGAGGATGTGGCACTATTTATGCGAGTTAACGTGGAGAAAGGTCTCTTCCATTTTGACAATAGTTACAGACCCTGCCCTCTTGCTCAGCAGTATATTGGAATCACTGTAAAAAAGCCATTACAGAGATTTCAATTGATGAATGATATCTGTTATGAAAAGGTGTTAGGTGCAGCTGGAAAGCATCAGGTGCTTATATTTGTGCATTCCAGGAAAGAAACAACAAAGACTGCCCGTGCAATCAGAGACACTGCTCTTGCAAATGACACTTTGGGGATTTTCTTAAAAGAAGATAGTGCAAGCCGTGAGATTCTTCATGAGCATACCGAGCTAGTGAAAAGCAATGATCTTAAGGATCTTTTGCCCTATGGGCTCGCAATTCATAATGCAGGGATGGCAAGGGCTGACCGTCAACTTGTTGAGGAGTTATTTGCTGATGGACACATTCAAGTACTGGTATCGACTGCTACTCTTGCTTGGGGAGTGAATTTACCTGCCCACACTGTGATTATCAAAGGAACCCAGATTTATAATCCTGAAAAAGGAGCATGGACAGAGCTTAGTCCTCTGGATGTTATGCAGATGCTGGGTCGTGCTGGAAGACCACAGTTTGATACTTACGGTGAAGGGATCATTATAACTGGACACAGCGAGCTGCAATACTATCTCTCATTGATGAATCAACAGCTTCCAATTGAAAGTCAATTTGTGTCCAAATTAGCTGATCAATTGAATGCTGAAATAGTACTTGGAACTGTTCAAAATGCAAAAGAAGCTCTCCATTGGCTTAGTTACACGTACCTGTACGTTCGTATGGTTCGGAACCCCACACTCTATGGTTTATCTTCTGATGTTTTGGACACAGATAAATTACTCTTGGAAAGGAGAGCTGATCTGGTATGTTTTACAACTCTTTCCGTTATTATTAGTTAAGTAGTTAAATTAAATACATATTATTTTCCTTTTGGATGTACATCAATATTTGTGATGTATTTTTGCCATGATCTTATTGAAAAGAAATGTTACTTTTTTTTTGTCCCTCTTGTCTCTGGATATTTTTAGTGCTTTAATGTTATTGTTAAGAAAGTCTAGCTCTAGTGCAGTTCCAGCGGCTGATATTCATTACTATTCTTTGCAGGTCCATTCTGCCGCAACAATACTTGACAAAAACAATTTGGTGAAGTATGACAGAAAAAGTGGTTATTTTCAGGTCACTGATTTGGGTCGAATTGCAAGTTACTATTATATAACTCATGGAACAATTGCCACTTACAATGAGCATTTGAAGCCCACTATGAGTGATATCGAGCTATGTCGGTTGTTCTCACTCAGTGAGGAGTTCAAGTATGTAACGGTAAGACAAGATGAGAAGATGGAACTTGCAAAGCTTTTGGACCGTGTTCCGATCCCCATTAAGGAAAATTTGGAAGAGCCCAGCGCAAAGATCAATGTTTTACTCCAAGCATATATTTCTCAGCTAAAGCTTGAAGGACTTTCTTTGACATCTGACATGGTGTTTATAACTCAGGTTTGTTTCATGTTTCTCATATTCTAACTTCCCTTTTTTTAATAATTCCTGATGTTTGTATTTATTAGTCACATTATATAATTTGTCAATTGAATATTGTTTTTTTTGTTTTGCAGAGTGCTGGACGTCTTATGCGTGCTCTTTTTGAGATTGTGTTGAAAAGAGGGTGGGCACAGTTGGCTGAAAAAGCTTTGAATTTGTGCAAAATGGTGAACAAGAGGATCTGGAGTGTCCAAACTCCTCTACGCCAATTTCACGGGATAAAAAATGATATATTAATGAAACTGGAGAAAAAGGATCTAGCATGGGAAAGGTATTATGATCTCTCATCACAAGAGCTAGGGGAGCTTGTTCGTGCCCCAAAGTTGGGGAGGAACCTCCACAAATGCATTCACCAGTTTCCAAAACTTAATCTAGCTGCACATGCTCAACCAATCACTCGCACTATTTTGAGGGTTGAACTCACTATTACCCCAGATTTTCAGTGGGAAGATAGAATTCATGGTTATGTTGAACCGTTTTGGGTGATTGTAGAAGATAATGATGGGGAATACATACTTCATCACGAGTATTTTTTGTTGAAAAAGCAGTACATTGACGAGGACCACACTTTAAGTTTCACTGTCCCAATTTATGAACCTTTACCTCCTCAGTACTTTATTAAGGTTGTGTCAGATAGATGGCTTGGGTCCTTGTCTGTTATGCCTGTTTCATTCCGTCACTTGATCTTGCCAGAAAAATATCCTCCACCAACTGAGTTGCTGGACTTGCAGCCACTTCCTGTGACTGCTCTGAGAAACCCGTTATACGAAGCGCTTTATCATGAATTCAAGCACTTTAATCCCGTCCAAACTCAAGTTTTCACAGTGTTGTATAACACTGATGACAACGTGCTGGTTGCTGCACCGACGGGAAGTGGGAAGACGATATGTGCAGAATTTGCAATTTTGAGGAACCACCAGAAAAGTTCTGATAGTGTCATGCGAGCTGTGTATATTGCTCCTGTTGAAGCACTTGCCAAGGAGAGATATAACGAATGGAAAAAGAAATTCGGGGACGGGCTCGGATTAAAAGTTTGTGAGTTGACGGGAGAAACAGCAACTGATTTGAAGTTACTTGAAAAAGGGCAGGTGATAATTAGTACCCCCGACAGGTGGGACGCATTATCTCGTCGCTGGAAGCAGCGGAAGCATGTTCAACAAGTAAGTCTTTTTATTGTTGATGAGTTGCATCTGATCGGTGGTCAAGGGGGCCCGGTTTTGGAGGTTATTGTCTCTAGGATGAGACACATTGCAAGCCGGGATGATACTAATATTCGAATAGTGGCGTTATCTACTTCTCTTGCAAATGCTAAAGATTTAGGGGAATGGATTGGCGCTACCTCACATGGCCTTTTCAATTTCCCACCTGGTGTTCGGCCCGTGCCGCTTGAAATTCATATTCAAGGCATAGACATAGCTAATTTTGAAGCCAGAATGCAAGCAATGAGCAAACCAACTTACACTGCTATTGTGCAACATGCTAAGAATAAAAAGCCTGCCATTGTGTTTGTTCCTACTAGGAAACACGCCCGCCTGACAGCGGTCGATCTTATGACATATTCAAGTGCCGAGAGTACATATCCAGGTGCAGAGGGTGGAGATAAGCAGCCTTTGTTCTTGCTTCAATCTGAAAATGAGCTGGGCCCGTTTATTGACAGAATACGGGAACCCATGTTGAAGGAGACTCTGAGGTACGGGGTGGGGTATCTCCATGAGGGTTTGACTATCACTGACCAAGATATAGTCAAGACACTCTTTGAAACAGGTTGCATTCAAGTATGTGTAATGAGTGGTACAATGTGTTGGGGCATTTCTCTCCGTGCACACTTGGTGGTGGTTATGGGAACACAGTATTATGACGGCCGAGAAAATGCGCACACTGATTATCCTGTTACCGATCTTCTTCAAATGATGGGCCATGCAAGTCGGCCTCTTGTTGATAATTCCGGGAAGTGTGTCATCTTTTGCCATGCCCCGCGTAAGGAGTACTACAAAAAGTTCTTGTTTGAAGCATTTCCAGTTGAAAGCCATTTACATCATCACTTACATGATAATTTGAATGCTGAGGTGGTGGTTGAAGTTATCACCAGTAAACAGGATGCTGTGGATTATCTCACCTGGACATTTATGTACAGGAGACTTACCCAGAACCCCAATTACTACAATCTTCAAGGTGTTAGCCAAAGGCATCTATCAGATCATCTCTCTGAGCTTGTGGAGAACACATTAAGTGATTTGGAAGCAAGTAAATGTCTTACAATTGAGGAAGATACTTATCTTTCACCTCTCAATCTTGGTATGATTGCTTCGTATTATTACATAAGCTATACAACAATTGAACGATTTAGTTCTTCTATAACTAGCAAGACAAAGTTGAAGGGTCTTTTGGAGATTTTAGCTTCAGCGTCAGAGTATGAACTGCTTCCGGTACGCCCCGGCGAAGAAGATCTGATTAGGAAGTTGATTAATCATCAAAGGTTTTCGTTTGAGAATCCTAAATATGCAGACCCACATGTGAAGGCCAATGCACTACTACAAGCCCACTTGTCCCGGTATACAGTTGGTGGAAATCTTGGTTCTGACCAGCAGGAAGTGCTTTTAAATGCTAGTAGACTGCTTCAAGCCATGGTTGATGTTATTTCAAGCAACGGGTGGCTAAGTTTAGCTCTTTTAGCAATGGAAGTTAGCCAGATGGTTGCACAAGGAATGTGGGAACGGGATTCAGTTCTTTTACAGCTGCCTCATTTTAATAAAGATTTAGCCAAGCGTTGCCAAGAAAATCCTGGAAGGAGCATTGAGACAGTGTTTGATTTGGTGGAAATGGAGGATGATGAGAGACGGGAGTTGCTACAAATGTCAGACTCACAGCTGATGGATATTGCAAAGTTTTGCAACCGTTTTCCTAATATTGATTTGTCTTATGATGTGGTGGATAGTGATAATGTGAGGGCTGGGGAGGATATTACTTTGGTGGTGACTCTTGAAAGGGATCTTGAGGGTAGGACTGAGGTGGGGCCGGTGGATGCACCAAGGTACCCAAAAGCTAAAGAAGAGGGGTGGTGGCTTGTTGTTGGCGATACCAAAAGTAACCAGCTGCTTGCCATCAAGAGGATTTCTTTACATAGGAAGTCAAAGGT
>CM067167.1:48336941-48339894 GCA_034093135.1 Erigeron breviscapus | reverse complement strand
ATCATCATCATCATCATCATCATCATCATCATCATCATCATCATCATCATCATCATCATCATCATCATCATCATCATCATCATCATCATCATCATCATCATCATCATCATCATCATCATCATCATCATCATCATCATCATCATCATCATCATCATCATCATCATCATCATCATCATCATCATCATCATCATCATCATCATCATCATCATCATCATCATCATCATCATCATCATCATCATCATCATCATCATCATCATCATCATCATCATCATCATCATCATCATCATCATCATCATCATCATCATCATCATCATCATCATCATCATCATCATCATCATCATCATCATCATCATCATCATCATCATCATCATCATCATCATCATCATCATCATCATCATCATCATCATCATCATCATCATCATCATCATCATCATCATCATCATCATCATCATCATCATCATCATCATCATCATCATCATCATCATCATCATCATCATCATCATCATCATCATCATCATCATCATCATCATCATCATCATCATCATCATCATCATCATCATCATCATCATCATCATCATCATCATCATCATCATCATCATCATCATCATCATCATCATCATCATCATCATCATCATCATCATCATCATCATCATCATCATCATCATCATCATCATCATCATCATCATCATCATCATCATCATCATCATCATCATCATCATCATCATCATCATCATCATCATCATCATCATCATCATCATCATCATCATCATCATCATCATCATCATCATCATCATCATCATCATCATCATCATCATCATCATCATCATCATCATCATCATCATCATCATCATCATCATCATCATCATCATCATCATCATCATCATCATCATCATCATCATCATCATCATCATCATCATCATCATCATCATCATCATCATCATCATCATAATCATAATACTCCTATATTTCTTCCAGAAATCATCTTAACCACCACCACATCTCACACCTCACACCTCTCTTTAACAATACACATCTCAACCACCACCACCCACAGGAAATCATCTCCGGCCACCATCACAATATTTCTTCCGGCCACCATACACAATGGTGATGGTGTTACACGGCTAACTGGTGGACTGGTGGTGGCCAGAAGTGGGATCCGATGCGGATGAGGTGATGCGGTTGATGTGATTGTCGGAGGTGGTAGCGTGGGGTAGTTGTATTTGTTCGGAGGATGTGTGGTGGCGGCTGTCAGAGGTGATGTCGGGTGGCGGAAGTTGGAGGTGATTTTGGGTGGCGGCAGTTGGAAGGTGGCAGTGGCCGGATTCCAACCGTCCTAGGTAGAGAAAAGAGAACAAGGGAAGAAGAAAAAGAGATTAGTGGGTAATGATTACCTTAACCCCCAATTTATTGGGTAATACTCCAATACCCACTTTTAGGTATTCAATACCTTTCCTTACTACTACCAAACATATGTATTAATTATCTTTCCCATTCCCTACCCCCAACCAGGCACCCCCTTAGACTAATGTAAACTCATAGAAGTTTGTCTAGCTTTACCAAGCGGCCTAGCAACTCAAGCAAATGCTTCTCATGAAACTGTAACGGAAAGTCTTCTGACCCCATTTTCCTGCCATTTTCATATATTAAAAAAATTGATAAAAATACAAAACTACATAAATAAACTCACATGTGTACTCATATAATCATACAAATAATCAAATCCCTAAAATAAAAACTAAAACTTTATAAACATCCTGAGGGGGAAAATGAGATAATTGAAAAATCAAGAAAAGTAGATATATAGGTTCTATGTATTATATAGTTTAGAAGAAAAAGGGATAAAATTGAACCTGAAGTGATGAAGACAGAGAGGTAAAATAGTTTGGTTTGACAGCTAAATGCAGTGGTGATGCTGTATGAAAAGTTGCAGAATGCCCATCGTTATTGCAACTTGTGCATCATACTTTGAAGACTCTTTTTATTTATGGGAAAATAATACCTACTTCAGAACAATTGACTATTTTGTTTAGAGGGGTGATCGATCGTCTCCTGTTTTTGGAATTATTGGGCTTTTGGAACTTGGATATCTAAAACTAGATATGCTCATGCGATGCATACATTAAATTAATTATATATATAATATTTTAAGTAATATTACTTGAAACAATGATTAACTTATATACGTCAAAATACTAAATGTTATATAATAATAATAACTAAAATGATTTTTAATGATATTATACTTTTATTATGCATGTAAAATCTGAAAGAACATATATAAAGTAGAAGAGAAAAAAAAACATATAAAGGTGAAGAGGGGAAATTAAATCAAATATAAAAACAAATATCAAAAATATGTGTGTGAAATTGATAAAGTAAATATCTAATTTAACATTGATAATATAATCGGATAGTAAAATATTAGATAAAACGAGAGTAAGTACTCGCGCATTGCGGCGGTGAGATGGTGGGGGTGATAGGTCATAAAGTGTGATAGGTCATAGAGTGTGATAGCCAAATACCTTAGCCGTACGGGCTCCGCCCTCGTATTTAAAAATTCGTCGAAAGTATATCGAATGACATCTCTAATGAAAGAGCATGAAATTTTAAGAACACCCATATAATTTTTATAATTTATCGATGTACGGTTTTTGAGATAAAAGATTTTGAATGAATTAGAGGAATAAAATGATTTATGGGGGAGAG
This sequence comes from Erigeron breviscapus, assembly GCA_034093135.1. Classification (NCBI taxonomy): domain Eukaryota; kingdom Viridiplantae; phylum Streptophyta; class Magnoliopsida; order Asterales; family Asteraceae; genus Erigeron; species Erigeron breviscapus. The sequence continues at coordinate 48,337,185 of CM067167.1, read as the reverse complement.
AGAAAAAATGAGTGGTTGAGATTTGAGGAGAGAGATGAAAATGAAAGTTGAAAGTTGTGGGCATTGATGTGTGGTACATCATGCATTATCATGTGTACATTGTTGAAATTGAAAGTTGAAACCTTATTTGCTTTATAATATAGTATAGATAAAATGATTTATGGAGGAGAGAGAAAAAATGAGTGGTTGAGATTTGAGGAGAGAGATGAAAATGAAAGTTGAAAGTTGAAAGTTGTGGGCATTG
>CM067167.1:48201941-48331941 GCA_034093135.1 Erigeron breviscapus | reverse complement strand
CGAAGAATTTTTAAATCCGAGGGCGGAGCCCGTACGGCTAAGGCATTTGACTATCACACTTTATGACATATCACCTCATATGACTTATCACCCCACCATCTCACAGCCAGGGGCGGATGTATATTAGATTTAGTGGGGGGTAATGCCCTCTATGGGCTGGCCCAAACCTATATTCTGCTAGTCAAAATTTTCTAACAAAGCCTTTCAATTGTTAAGTGTGCCCTCTGCCAAAACTTTCAATGCCCTCAACAAGCTACTTAAAACATAAAGATTGGAACATGAGATAAAATAATAATACGAAAAACAATCGACCATGAGATGAAAAATTAAAAACAACCTAAATATCTAATCATTTTTTCCTTTTATTTTTTGTTCGTTCTCACATCTCTATTATTCAACTTTGATTTTATGCCAACTCTATTTTAAATAAGGTAATCACAAAATCCTAACTTAACTTACAATTATGTAAACTTTAATAAAAATTATTTATTAATTTACTATATTGTAGTGAAAATTAATTTTGATAGTTGTTGGATGTTACAGTTAGCCAATTATATGTTTCATATTGAGAAATTAGTCTAGATAACTAAAAAAATCCTAAATATACCAAAATACCATGGTTTTTCGAGTTTTCACAAAATATACCTACAAAATCATAAAGAGGGTTGGAGATTTGCAAAGAGGCCTTGCGAATCGCAAAGAGCTCATCAGTCATGACTCATGAAGTAAATTTTTTTTTTTTTTTTTTTTTTTTTTTTTTTTTTTTTTTTTTTTTTTTTTTTTTTTTTTTTTTTTTTTTTTCCCTTACTAACTAACTTTTTTTTTTTTTTTTTTTTTTTTTTTTTTTTTTTTTTTTTTTTTTTTTTTTTTTTTTTTTTTTTTTTTTTTTTTTTTTTTTTTTTTTTTTTTTTTTTTTTTTTTTTTTTTTTTTTTTTTTTTTTTTTTTTTTTTTTTTTTTTTTTTTTTTTTTTTTTTTTTTTTTTTTTTTTTTTTTTTTTTTTTTTTTTTTTTTTTTTTTTTTTTTTTTTTTTTTTTTTTTTTTTTTTTTTTTTTTTTTTTTTTTTTTTTTTTTTTTTTTCCAGCGGTGGTAAGGTGACGGTTGGTGGCGAGGGCGGTGACGGTGGCGATGGGTGGCGTTAGTAACGGCGGTGGTGGTGGTGGTAGCGGTAGCGATGTGATTATTAATGGGGAAAAAATAGTGTAGTTAATAGTTATTTATGGGTTGAAAGATGTATGTTGTAAATAATTTCATTAAGACTGTTATAAGTATATTAGATGAAAATATTTAAATAAACGAATAAGAGAGAGAGTTAGATTAAATTAATAGATGGGTATTTTAGGTAGATATAGTTTGTGGTTTGAAAATGTGTTGAAAGTTAAGGGTATTTTGGATTTTTTAAAGATAGAAAGTTTAAAAAAGGAAGAAGTAGTTTGTTTTTTAAAGAAGTAATATATTAGGGATGTTTAAGGCCAGGGGTATATGGGTATAAAAAAGTGCTGAGTTTCTTAAAATAGAATAGGTAGTTTGCTTTATAAAGAATAGCACGGTACCCGCGCAATGCGGCGGTGGTCGTGGCGGCGACGGTGTGGTGAAAGTCCCAAGTTTGCAACGATTATGTAATTAAACAACTAATGTAAATTACACTAAGAATGTAAGATAATAAAGTAAGCACGTTTAATCATAAGTAGTATTAATTAAACGGTGAATACATGGTTGGTTTACAATAAAAGAAGAAAGAAAATATTGTTAAGTTTTTGCACACACTAAAAACTTAACAATGATATAATTCTACAATGAGAGAAAAACACACTAAGTGACTATTGTAGAATGAACCAACAGAATTGCGGCTAGGTCAAGTGATGTCTTATATAGGAGAGAAGAGACATCACATGACAACCCAATAGATGTTGACACATGAAGGTTGTCAACTATCTATTGGTGTGTAAGACTGGTCGGCAGAGATCTCTTTTCTTCATCTTGTTTGTTTCCCAAAACGGCATGAAAGAGAAACTACTTAGTACCAAAACGGTACAAGGTCACTTGTCTTCAATCTGATCTTCCAACACGTGTCCTTGGGGACCAGTCTTCTTATCTTCATTTTCCCGCCCATATTTGACTTACAATACATGGCGGTGAGTCATTGAACTTATCCTTTAACTTGAAGATAATAGTGATCGCTGAAGGCTCGCTGATGAAACCTCTCGCTGAGGCTGTCAGCGACTACTTGACTCAGCAAGTAATCTTCAGCGAATCCATGACTCAACAATCTCCCCCTATTCGCTGAGGAGACTTAGCTGAGCATGTGTTACTTTTTAGAAGTACAATAGTTAGATATGAGGGAATGCTGATCTTATTTATTTGACAAACAACTTTTCAATACAGATAGCATTACAAAGATTACAAGTCTTCTTAATCCCATTGCGACTCTTGCTTGGCCTCTATGAAAGCTTTGTCTTGTTGTCTTTCAGGCTTCAGCAGCTCTTGATCAATCAGCTTTATGAACTTGGGATCATTGGAAGACTGAACACAATACTTTCTTATCTTCATTTTCCCGCCCATATTTGACTTACAATACATGGCGGTGAGTCATTGAACTTATCCTTTAACTTGAAGATAATAGTGATCGCTGAAGGCTCGCTGATGAAACCTCTCGCTGAGGCTGTCAGCGACTACTTGACTCAGCAAGTAATCTTCAGCGAATCCATGACTCAACAATCTCCCCCTATTCGCTGAGGAGACTTAGCTGAGCATGTGTTACTTTTTAGAAGTACAATAGTTAGATATGAGGGAATGCTGATCTTATTTATTTGACAAACAACTTTTCAATACAGATAGCATTACAAAGATTACAAGTCTTCTTAATCCCATTGCGACTCTTGCTTGGCCTCTATGAAAGCTTTGTCTTGTTGTCTTTCAGGCTTCAGCAGCTCTTGATCAATCAGCTTTATGAACTTGGGATCATTGGAAGACTGAACACAATACTTTCTTATCTTCAAAAGAAAGTCAGAAGAAGCAATTCCAATCTCATTGGTCCTGAAGAAGAGTTCATGACCATGGATATTGCAAAAACAGAACCCTCCTAGCTTGTCATCATAAACTCCATCTACAAAGAGGGTCCTAGAAGGCATTCTTAGATTCAGCAGTGGCTCAGTATCTATATCAGTCTTTGGAACAGCTCTGAGAACAAATGGGCGCTGAGAAGCCACTTGACCAGAAGCTGTTCTTTTTACACCACTTCTTGGTTGCTGAGGAGGAGGAGAGGGATATGGATGTCTGGCAGCGCTGAGCAAGGAGTCTTTGATTTTGTACTTCTTCTCCATTTGATGTATATGCCTTATTTGCTCCGAACAATCTTGCTGCCGGTTCACCAACCTTCTCAGCTTCTTTGACTTGCTCCCCCTCAACATTAGCTGCCGGTTCACTAACCTTATCAGCTTGCTCCCCCTGAACACTTGCTGCCGGTTCAACAACCTTCTCAGCTTGCTCCCCCTGAACACTTGCTGCCGGTTCACCAACCTTCTCAGCTTCTTTGACTTGCTCCCCCTCAACATTAGCTGCCGGTTCACTAACCTTATCAGCTTGCTCCCCCTGAACATTTGCTGCCGGTTCAACAACCTTATCAGCTTGCTCCCCCTCAACACTTGCTGCCGGTTCACTAACCTTATCAGCTTGCTCCCCCTCAACACTTGCTGCCGGTTCACTAACCTTATCAGCTTGCTCCCCCTCAACACTTGCTGCCGGTTCACTAACCTTATCAGCTTGCTCCCCCTCAACACTTGCTGCCGGTTCACTAACCTTATCAGCTTGCTCCCCCTCAACACTTGCTGCCGGTTCACTAACCTTATCAGCTTGCTCCCCCTGAACACTTGCTGCCGGTTCACCAACCTTCTCAGCTTCTTTGACTTGCTCCCCCTCAACATTAGCTGCCGGTTCACTAACCTTATCAGCTTGCTCCCCCTGAACACTTGCTGCCGGTTCATTAACCATCTCAGCTTGCTCCCCCTCAACACTTGCTGCCGGTTCACTAACCTTATCAGCTTGCTCCCCCTCAACACTTGCTGCCGGTTCACTAACCTTATCAGCTTGCTCCCCCTCAACACTTGCTGCCGGTTCACTAACCTTATCAGCTTGCTCCCCCTCAACATTGCTGCCGGTTCACTAACCTTATCAGCTTGCTCCCCCTGAACACTTGCTGCCGGTTCACTAACCTTATCAGCTTGCTCCCCCTCAACACTTGCTGCCGGTTCACTAACCTTATCAGCTTGCTCCCCCTGAACACTTGCTGCCGGTTCACCAACCTTCTCAGCTTCTTTGACTTGCTCCCCCTCAACATTAGCTGCCGGTTCACTAACCTTATCAGCTTGCTCCCCCTGAACACTTGCTGCCGGTTCACTAACCTTTGGCTTGCTCCCCCTCAACATTAGCTGCCGGTTCACTAACCTTATCAGCTTGCTCCCCCTGAACACTTGCTGCCGGTTCACCAACCTTCTCAGCTTCTTTGACTTGCTCCCCCTCAACATTAGCTGCCGGTTCACTAACCTTATCAGCTTGCTCCCCCTGAACACTTGCTGCCGGTTCAACAACCATCTCAGCGTTTTCATTTTCAGCGAGGGGAGCATTTTCATTTGTTTGACTTGCTGGGACCTCTTCAGCAGTTTTCTCCCCCTTGGAAGCAGCTGAGGGACTTGCTGCTTCCATATTGTTTTTCTTGAAGAGACCCAGCATTTCACTCATCATTCCCTTAAGACCAGCAACCTCTTGTTCAAGTTTCTTTGTCCTGCTGACAGATTCTTTCAACAACTGTTTGTCAGCAGCGACTTGAGATGGGGTACGAGAGAGAACTTGATTTTTGAGGGAGGAAATTTCTTTTGTAAGGGTGGTGTGAAAATTATCTTGATGTTTGGAGAAGGAAGAGATGGTTTGATCGAGTTTGTTGAGTTGAGCAGTGAAGAGTATATTAGATTGGGAGAGTTGCTGAAGAGATGATAAGAGACCAGGCTCTTCGGTGTTCTTCGCTGAACGGATTTCATCTTTTAATTTATCCAGCGAGGCGGAGATAGCAGAGTTGGATGTGCTGACCTTCTTCATGCTTTCATTCAGCAGGGCTTGATTTCTTTTGAACAAGTGCTCATTTGACTTGGTGTGGGTGACTTGATTTTTGAGGGAGGAAATTTCTTTTGTAAGGGTGGTGTGAAAATTATCTTGATGTTTGGAGAAGGAAGAGATGGTTTGATCGAGTTTGTTGAGTTGAGCAGTGAAGAGTATATTAGATTGGGAGAGTTGCTGAAGAGATGATAAGAGACCAGGCTCTTCGGTGTTCTTCGCTGAACGGATTTCATCTTTTAATTTATCCAGCGAGGCGGAGATAGCAGAGTTGGATGTGCTGACCTTCTTCATGCTTTCATTCAGCAGGGCTTGATTTCTTTTGAACAAGTGCTCATTTGACTTGGTGTGGGTGACTTGATTTTTGGTGATCCCAAACACCATACCTTTGAGCTCTGCTAGCTCATCAGTCACCAAATCCTTTCCAGTTAGCAATTCTTGAAAATTTTCATGAGCCTCAACATGAATTTGAGCCATTTGATCCACCAGCCAAGCATACAAGTACCCATGTCTATTGCCTTGGCTCTGGCAAATTTGCACCCTGGTCAGCAGTTCTTGCAGCTGTCGAGTTTCCACATAATCAAGACCAGGCACTTTCACAGCAGTACAAGCTGTGACAAGTTCTTCATCAGCAGAAGGAACTTGTAGATCTTTAAGAGACACTGGATACTTAGAGCAAGGAACTCGAAAGAAGTCTGGATGGTGCAATGGGGGCACCTCCATGATTATTTCATCATCAACTTTTTCAACTTCAACATACACACCTGGCCTTATTCTCTGAAGGTGACACAATTCTATCCTTCTTTGAAGCTCACCGTCATTCACCTCAGGCACATAATCCCCATAAAATCCATCCTGCTCATGAGAAGTTGTGGGTTTATAAGAGTAGCAAGGTGAAGGAGGCATATCACCCAACACATTTGGGATATCCTCAAATTCATGGGGAGGAGAGTTGATCAGCATAAAACCCAAATCATCATCTAAGAAACCACTAACAAACACTTCATCTTCACTTTCTTCTGCAGCAACGAGTCTAATTTCAGCATCATGATCTTGGAGATCAAACTCGCTGCCCAGATCTTCATCATCAACCTCCATTTCAGTGAACAAAAGATTTGTCCCGGTCCCTGCACTAACAGTTTCCGAGACATGTACAGCAATATTTTGGGTAAGGGAACCTGGTGCCTCAATCTCAGTGTGTTGTTGCACCAAGACCTCATCGGCCGTAGAATGGGTTGACTCTAGCATCACCTGTGATCTGGTTGCTGTCAACGACTCAGAGGGTAATAAAGAAGAAGGGGAATTATTTGGGGGTGGAGTTGGACTTTGACCTCTAGTGGGCTGGGGTAACCCTATAACTTCACCAACCTCTCCTACAGAAATTTGAGGTGGCTGCCTGCTGCTCCCATTTAACTCGTCAACAGCCTGTTGGGAGGCTGCTGATGGGGTGGCTTGGGTACTATCGTCCTTGGGCAGTGAGGACTTCCTAACCTTTGGTTTGCCCTTTGGTACACTCCGCTTACGTTTTGGGACGTCAGCGGAGGGTGAAGATTGAGAAGTTTGATTTGAGGACGCTGCCTTTGATTTATCTTTGGTCTTTTTAGAGGCTTTGGAGGTCGCTGGGGGGTTTACCAGCGAGCCAGCCTCAGAAGGCATTTCAGCGTCCACAGCGACTGTATCAGCCACTTCATCAGAAAGAAGTGCTGCCTCCCAGTCGCTGTCTTTCGGGTATAAAGAAGGATTAAGGGAGAAGAGTACCTCTTTTATATGAGGAGTGAGTCGTGCAACCAAGAGATCAGTTGGTTGCTTGTAGATGTTGTTTCCAACCCTCGCTATTGGAATCGTTGAGGCCTTGGGCAGCTCATATTCATTTCCCAGTGCCTCCTTGAAGATGAGAGAAAAGATTCTAACAAAAGGCACAGTGTGTGACCTATTGTTAATGCTGACCTTATTCTTCATGTCGTTGAAGATCAGCTGGGCGTAATCAACAAACCGCCCCTCAGCAAGTGCATGAATCATTGGCATCGATGTTGTTGATGCTTGATTGTAAGATCCTGAATTTCCACCCATACACTGTATTACATGGGTGAATAGAACTCTCCAGATCCCAGGGAGATTTTGTTTTAGAGGATTGCTTGGGATTGCTGGGGGGTTCTTCAAATTAAAATTGTACCCAATGGAAGGCAACCAATCCTTCCATTCAACATCACTTGCTGCTTCCACAAAAGCACTTTCCGCAGTGGCTTGTGGAAATCGAAGAGTTTGGCGAAGAGACGCCGGAGTAATGGTAATCGTCTTTGCCCCCTGACGAACGGTACCAGTGATGGACTTGGATTCATCATCATACTCACAAGTCCACCAAAACTCACGGAGAAGATGAACAAATATCTTACCCGGATCTGCCATGATGCAATATTTGGCAGGAGAAGCATGGATAAAGTCCAGCATGGGCTTGTATCCTTCAGAATCTTTTGGCAACACAGAGGTGCCAACATGATTGTTGGGTTTCACAACAATCTGGGAAGCAGAGAAATTTACTTTGGAAGATTTTGTGATGTTTGAAGGAGTGAAAACAGATGAATTAAGATATGTGGTAGAAACTTGTTCCTGAATATCTGAGGAAGAAGCCATAGATTTTTTGTAAGAATGAAGATGAAATGAGTATAAGGTGTTTAACAAAATGCTTGAGAGAGAAGATGAGCAGATGGAGAGAGAGAATTTTTTGACTTAGAGAGAGAGTGAATAGGAAGCGTGAAGGTAAGGTTATGAGGTGAGGTTATATATATATGGTATGGTTGTGGGCCACAATTTCTCTCTCCTTCTTTTTGTATTGAGGAACAGTTGTGAACAACAACTGTTTTTGTACTTTTATATAATATAAAAAGATTTTGAGAGTAACGTTTTGAAAATAAAAAGAAATTTTATCCAAAAAGTTCTTGAGTGCGCGCCGTATTGTGCAGTCATAACCTGTCTGTCAGACTGTCACAACAGACAAATGACGTGATCAAGAGCAAAAATCGAGGTGACCTTTTAATTTGAATGTATAAAACATGTGGTTCAGAAATTTGCCACGTCACCCTCATAGTTACTTTGAAAACACTTAGTTTTGAAAATATCCTATGTATTGTTTTGAAATACAACATGCTGGAAGATGCTCAGCATGCTTAAGACTTTTTGTCAGCGACTTCACAACTAACGTTGGTCGCTGACTACAGTTTTTGGCAACCTGTCAGCCATGAACGGATTTGATTAGTCTTTACCACTAGCCGTTTGCTAGTGGACTAGATGAAGACTTTTAGCTCTTCATTGCTATTGTTTGCTTTTTCCCAAAGCAACAGGGATCAACGGATTTTATGAGTCTTTACCAATAACCGTTTGCTATTGGACTAGATGAAGACTTTTAGCTCTTCATTGCTATTGTTTGCTTTTTCCCAAAGCAACAGGGATCAACGGATTTTATGAGTCTTTACCAATAACCGTTTGCTATTGGACTAGATGAAGACTTTCAGCTCTTCATTGCTTTTATTTTGCTTTTTCCCAAAGCAACAGGGATCAACGGATTTGATTAGTCTTTACCAATAACCGTTTGCTATTGGACTAGATGAAGACTTTTAGCTCTTCATTGCTATTGTTTGCTTTTTCCCAAAGCAACAGGGATCAACGGATTTTATGAGTCTTTACCAATAACCGTTTGCTATTGGACTAGATGAAAACTTTTAGCTCTTCATTGCTATTGTTTGCTTTTTCCCAAAGCAACAGGGATCAACGGATTTTATGAGTCTTTACCAATAACCGTTTGCTATTGGACTAGATGAAGACTTTAAGCTCTTCATTGCTATTGTTTGCTTTTTCCCAAAGCAACAGGGATCAACGGATTTGATTAGTCTTTACCAATAACCGTTTGCTATTGGACTAGATGAAGACTTTTAGCTCTTCATTGCTTTTATTTTGCTTTTTCCCAAAGCAACAGGGATCAACGGATTTTATGAGTCTTTACCAATAACCGTTTGCTATTGGACTAGATGAAGACTTTTAGCTCTTCATTGCTTTTATTTTGCTTTTTCCCAAAGCAACAGGGATCAACGGATTTGATTAGTCTTTACCAATAACCGTTTGCTATTGGACTAGATGAAGACTTTTAGCTCTTCATTGCTATTGTTTGCTTTTTCCCAAAGCAACAGGGATCAACGGATTTTATGAGTCTTTACCAATAACCGTTTGCTATTGGACTAGATGAAAACTTTTAGCTCTTCATTGCTATTGTTTGCTTTTTCCCAAAGCAACAGGGATCAACGGATTTTATGAGTCTTTACCAATAACCGTTTGCTATTGGACTAGATGAAGACTTTTAGCTCTTCATTGCTATTGTTTGCTTTTTCCCAAAGCAACAGGGATCAACGGATTTTATGAGTCTTTACCAATAACCGTTTGCTATTGGACTAGATGAAAACTTTTAGCTCTTCATTGCTATTGTTTGCTTTTTCCCAAAGCAACAGGGATCAACGGATTTTATGAGTCTTTACCAATAACCGTTTGCTATTGGACTAGATGAAAACTTTTAGCTCTTCATTGCTATTGTTTGCTTTTTCCCAAAGCAACAGGGATCAACGGATTTGATTAGTCTTTACCAATAACCGTTTGCTATTGGACTAGATGAAGACTTTTAGCTCTTCATTGCTTTTATTTTGCTTTTTCCCAAAGCAACAGGGATCAACGGATTTGATTAGTCTTTACCAATAACCGTTTGCTATTGGACTAGATGAAGACTTTTAGCTCTTCATTGCTATTGTTTGCTTTTTCCCAAAGCAACAGGGATCAACGGATTTGATTAGTCTTTACCAATAACCGTTTGCTATTGGACTAGATGAAGACTTTCAGCTCTTCATTGCTTTTATTTTGCTTTTTCCCAAAGCAACAGGGATCAACGGATTTTATGAGTCTTTACCAATAACCGTTTGCTATTGGACTAGATGAAGACTTTTAGCTCTTCATTGCTATTGTTTGCTTTTTCCCAAAGCAACAGGGATCAACGGATTTGATTAGTCTTTACCAATAACCGTTTGCTATTGGACTAGATGAAGACTTTTAGCTCTTCATTGCTATTGTTTGCTTTTTCCCAAAGCAACAGGGATCAACGGATTTGATTAGTCTTTACCAATAACCGTTTGCTATTGGACTAGATGAAAACTTTTAGCTCTTCATTGCTATTGTTTGCTTTTTCCCAAAGCAACAGGGATCAACGGATTTGATTAGTCTTTACCAATAACCGTTTGCTATTGGACTAGATGAAGACTTTTAGCTCTTCATTGCTATTGTTTGCTTTTTCCCAAAGCAACAGGGATCAACGGATTTTATGAGTCTTTACCAATAACCGTTTGCTATTGGACTAGATGAAAACTTTTAGCTCTTCATTGCTTTTATTTTGCTTTTTCCCAAAGCAACAGGGATCAACGGATTTTATGAGTCTTTACCAATAACCGTTTGCTATTGGACTAGATGAAAACTTTTAGCTCTTCATTGCTATTGTTTGCTTTTTCCCAAAGCAACAGGGATCAACGGATTTTATGAGTCTTTACCAATAACCGTTTGCTATTGGACTAGATGAAGACTTTTAGCTCTTCATTGCTATTGTTTGCTTTTTCCCAAAGCAACAGGGATCAACGGATTTTATGAGTCTTTACCAATAACCGTTTGCTATTGGACTAGATGAAGACTTTTAGCTCTTCATTGCTATTGTTTGCTTTTTCCCAAAGCAACAGGGATCAACGGATTTGATTAGTCTTTACCAATAACCGTTTGCTATTGGACTAGATGAAGACTTTCAGCTCTTCATTGCTATTGTTTGCTTTTTCCCAAAGCAACAGGGATCAACGGATTTTATGAGTCTTTACCAATAACCGTTTGCTATTGGACTAGATGAAGACTTTTAGCTCTTCATTGCTATTGTTTGCTTTTTCCCAAAGCAACAGGGATCAACGGATTTGATTAGTCTTTACCAATAACCGTTTGCTATTGGACTAGATGAAGACTTTTAGCTCTTCATTGCTATTGTTTGCTTTTTCCCAAAGCAACAGGGATCAACGGATTTTATGAGTCTTTACCAATAACCGTTTGCTATTGGACTAGATGAAGACTTTTAGCTCTTCATTGCTTTTATTTTGCTTTTTCCCAAAGCAACAGGGATCAACGGATTTGATTAGTCTTTACCAATAACCGTTTGCTATTGGACTAGATGAAGACTTTTAGCTCTTCATTGCTATTGTTTGCTTTTTCCCAAAGCAACAGGGATCAACGGATTTTATGAGTCTTTACCAATAACCGTTTGCTATTGGACTAGATGAAGACTTTTAGCTCTTCATTGCTTTTATTTTGCTTTTTCCCAAAGCAACAGGGATCAACGGATTTTATGAGTCTTTACCAATAACCGTTTGCTATTGGACTAGATGAAAACTTTTAGCTCTTCATTGCTTTTATTTTGCTTTTTCCCAAAGCAACAGGGATCAACGGATTTTATGAGTCTTTACCAATAACCGTTTGCTATTGGACTAGATGAAGACTTTTAGCTCTTCATTGCTATTGTTTGCTTTTTCCCAAAGCAACAGGGATCAACGGATTTTATGAGTCTTTACCAATAACCGTTTGCTATTGGACTAGATGAAGACTTTTAGCTCTTCATTGCTATTGTTTGCTTTTTCCCAAAGCAACAGGGATCAACGGATTTTATGAGTCTTTACCAATAACCGTTTGCTATTGGACTAGATGAAGACTTTTAGCTCTTCATTGCTATTGTTTGCTTTTTCCCAAAGCAACAGGGATCAACGGATTTTATGAGTCTTTACCAATAACCGTTTGCTATTGGACTAGATGAAGACTTTAAGCTCTTCATTGCTTTGAGATCAGCGAGTAAGACCGACTTAAGCTCGCTGAATTAGCATACATGACAAGTCATGTCGCTGATTCCCCATTTAACATTCCTAACTTGCTAACAAGCAGTTTGAATCTAGTTTCATCCAACGGTTTAGTAAAGATGTCAGCGAGTTGATCATCAGTTGGAATGAAGTAGATCTCAATATCACCTTTCATGACATGATCCCTGATAAAGTGATATCGAATATCAATATGCTTAGTTTTGGAATGTTGAACTGGGTTGTGTGTAATAGCAATGGCACTTGTATTATCACACATGATTGGAATTTTAGAATATTCCAAATCATAGTCAGCAAGCTGATGTTTCATCCATAGCATTTGGGCACAACAGCTCGCTGCAGAGACATATTCGGCCTCAGCTGTGGAGATGGAAACTGTATGTTGCTTTTTACTAGTCCAACTAGTCAGCTTCCCCCCCAACAGTTGACATCCTCCACTGGTGCTTTTCCGATCGAGCATGCAACCAGCATAGTCGGAGTCAGAATAGCCAACTAACTCAAAGTTAGAGTCCTTAGGGTACCAAAGACCCAGTGTGGGTGTACCCTTGAGGTATTTGAAGATACGCTTCACAGCGAGGAGATGAGATTCTCTAGGAGAAGCTTGATAGCGAGCACAGAGACATGTTGCAAACATGATGTCTGGGCGACTCGCTGTGAGATACATGAGTGACCCAATCATGCCACGATAGTAAGTAGGATTCACATACTTACCATCAGGGTCAGCGTGAAGATTATTAGGAGGGGACATTGGAGTTCGTTTGGGAGTGACATGGGTGAAGTCAAACTTATGCAACATATCTCGAATATATTTTTCCTGATTGATAAATATTCCAGAGGGAAGCTGCTTGATTTGTAACCCCAAAAAGAAGGTGAGTTCACCCATCATACTCATTTCGAAAGTGCTAGACATAAGAGAACTGAACTTTCGACAAAGTTTTGTGGATAAGGAACCAAAGATGATGTCATCGACATAAATCTGCACATACAGAACGTCACCCTTATGCTTGTAGATAAATAGGGTGCTGTCAATGGTTCCCCTACGAAAACCATGGTCAAGAAGGAAGGTAGACAAAGTGTCATACCAAGCTCTAGGAGCTTGTTTAAGGCCATATAAAGCTTTATTAAGCTTGTAGACATAGTGAGGATGCTTTGGATCCTCAAAGCCAGGAGGCTGCTTAACATAGACTTCTTCATCAAGAGCACCATTTAAGAAGGCACTCTTGACGTCCATTTGATAGACAATAAAGCCTTTGTAAGCAGCATGAGCGAGAAAGAGACGAATAGCTTCAAGGCGAGCGACTGGAGCAAAGGTCTCATCATAATCAATGCCTTCAGCTTGAGTGTAACCTTGAGCAACCAGTCTTGCCTTGTTTCTGATGACCACACCAGCTTCATCCATCTTATTCCTATAAACCCATCGAGTGCCAATGGGTTCTTTATAGGGAGGAGGAACAAGGAACCAAACGTGTTGTCTTTTAAATTGTGTCAGTTCTTCTTGCATGGCTTCAACCCATGAGGGATCAGCCATGGCTTCACCAATATTGGCAGGCACAATTTGAGAAAGAAAGTTAACATAGAGACAAGTATTACTTGTCGCTGAACGAGTTTGGACACCATTGTGTGGATTACCAATCACATGGTCAAGAGGGTGATCAGCAGTCCATTTGAGTGCTGGTGTGTGAATAGAAGAATGATTCACAGCGGATACAGTGGTGGTAGTACCACTAGGAGTGGGAAGATAAGACGAGAGATCGATAGTTAGCAAGGGCTCAGAGTTGCTGACAGGAGGGTCACTGAGAACAGTGGGTACCTCTTGCTGAGGAGTGTCATCCTCAGTGTCTCCTAAAAGAGGATTCGCTGAGGCATCATGAAATGTTTCCTCAGCGACACATTCAGCACTTTGAGTTTCAGTTGAGAGAGGAACATTAATGGAAGTGGCATTAATTGTTCGAAGAAGAGGCTCAACTGGATCTATAGAATAAATGTGAGCAGCGATGTACTCATCATTTGGTGAAGATTTTGAAGACTCAGCGATAGGTTGTTCAGCAACATCATGATGTGTCGCTGATACTTCAGACAAGTCAGATAGATCGCTGAGGATTACTTCAGCGGATGACTCATTTGAAAGATCACCTAAAGCAGAACAGCTTTCATCAAAAGTAATATGAATTGATTCATCTACCTTTTGAGTGCGAGTATTGTAAACTCTGAAAGCTTTGCTTATAGAAGAATATCCCAGAAAGTAGCCATCGTCAGCTTTGGGATCAAACTTACCTAAATGATCCTTGTCATTTAGGATGAAAACTGGGCACCCAAAAACATGGAAATATCCAATTTGAGGTTTCTTGCCCTTGAGAATTTCATAGGCAGTCTTGTCATGTCGCTTGACAATAAGACACCTATTTTGAGTATGGCACGCAGTGCTAACTGCTTCAGCCCAGAATTTACTAGGAAGAGAGGACTCACTGAGCATGGTTCTAGCAGCTTCAATGAGAGTTCTATTTCTCCTTTCAGCTACCCCATTTTGCTCAGGAGTACGAACAGAAGAGAAATTTTGTCTAATCCCTTGATCAGCACAAAAAGTCTCAAGAGTGTGGTTTCTGAACTCAGTGCCATGATCGCTTCTGAGTTCTTTAACACGTATGCTGTTGAGGTTTTCCATCTTTTTAATGAAATTGATTATTTCCTCAGCAGCATCACTCTTGGAGTGAAGCAAAGATGATGTCATCGACATAAATCTGCACATACAGAACGTCACCCTTATGCTTGTAGATAAATAGGGTGCTGTCAATGGTTCCCCTACGAAAACCATGGTCAAGAAGGAAGGTAGACAAAGTGTCATACCAAGCTCTAGGAGCTTGTTTAAGGCCGTATAAAGCTTTATTAAGCTTGTAGACATAGTGAGGATGCTTTGGATCCTCAAAGCCAGGAGGCTGCTTAACATAGACTTCTTCATCAAGAGCACCATTTAAGAAGGCACTCTTGACGTCCATTTGATAGACAATAAAGCCTTTGTAAGCAGCATGAGCGAGAAAGAGACGAATAGCTTCAAGGCGAGCGACTGGAGCAAAGGTCTCATCATAATCAATGCCTTCAGCTTGAGTGTAACCTTGAGCAACCAGTCTTGCCTTGTTTCTGATGACCACACCAGCTTCATCCATCTTATTCCTATAAACCCATCGAGTGCCAATGGGTTCTTTATAGGGAGGAGGAACAAGGAACCAAACGTGTTGTCTTTTAAATTGTGTCAGTTCTTCTTGCATGGCTTCAACCCATGAGGGATCAGCCATGGCTTCACCAATATTGGCAGGCACAATTTGAGAAAGAAAGTTAACATAGAGACAAGTATTACTTGTCGCTGAACGAGTTTGGACACCATTGTGTGGATTACCAATCACATGGTCAAGAGGGTGATCAGCAGTCCATTTGAGTGCTGGTGTGTGAATAGAAGAATGATTCACAGCGGATACAGTGGTGGTAGTACCACTAGGAGTGGGAAGATAAGACGAGAGATCGATAGTTAGCAAGGGCTCAGAGTTGCTGACAGGAGGGTCACTGAGAACAGTGGGTACCTCTTGCTGAGGAGTGTCATCCTCAGTGTCTCCTAAAAGAGGATTCGCTGAGGCATCATGAAATGTTTCCTCAGCGACACATTCAGCACTTTGAGTTTCAGTTGAGAGAGGAACATTAATGGAAGTGGCATTAATTGTTCGAAGAAGAGGCTCAACTGGATCTATAGAATAAATGTGAGCAGCGATGTACTCATCATTTGGTGAAGATTTTGAAGACTCAGCGATAGGTTGTTCAGCAACATCATGATGTGTCGCTGATACTTCAGACAAGTCAGATAGATCGCTGAGGATTACTTCAGCGGATGACTCATTTGAAAGATCACCTAAAGCAGAACAGCTTTCATCAAAAGTAATATGAATTGATTCATCTACCTTTTGAGTGCGAGTATTGTAAACTCTGAAAGCTTTGCTTATAGAAGAATATCCCAGAAAGTAGCCATCGTCAGCTTTGGGATCAAACTTACCTAAATGATCCTTGTCATTTAGGATGAAAACTGGGCACCCAAAAACATGGAAATATCCAATTTGAGGTTTCTTGCCCTTGAGAATTTCATAGGCAGTCTTGTCATGTCGCTTGACAATAAGACACCTATTTTGAGTATGGCACGCAGTGCTAACTGCTTCAGCCCAGAATTTACTAGGAAGAGAGGACTCACTGAGCATGGTTCTAGCAGCTTCAATGAGAGTTCTATTTCTCCTTTCAGCTACCCCATTTTGCTCAGGAGTACGAACAGAAGAGAAATTTTGTCTAATCCCTTGATCAGCACAAAAAGTCTCAAGAGTGTGGTTTCTGAACTCAGTGCCATGATCGCTTCTGAGTTCTTTAACACGTATGCTGTTGAGGTTTTCCATCTTTTTAATGAAATTGATTATTTCCTCAGCAGCATCACTCTTGGAGTGAAGAAAGATCGTCCAGGTATATCGTGAATATTCATCCACAATAACTAAGGTGTATCTGCTACCCCTTAGACTTTGGACATTCACTGGTCCAAAAAGGTCCATGTGAAGGAGATGGAAACAGCCACTGATAGAGTTGGCCTGTTTGGTCTTGAAGGTGGCTCGGTGGCTTTTACCTTTTTCACAAGCACCACAAAGCCGGTCCTTCTCATAAGTGAGAGGAGGAAGGCCTCGAACTAGATTTTTCTTGGCCAAAGAGTTGATGGTTTTGAAATTCACATGCGACATACGCTTGTGCCATAACCAGTTGATTTGAGAAGCAGATTTTGAGAAGAAGCAGGTCTCGCTGTCAGTTTTGACAGGAGTGAAATCTACCAAGTAGATATCTCTTTTTCTTGGAGCGACCAAGACCACTTCTTTATTTACATTAATCACTGTGCCTTGATGCTTATCAAGGATAACCTTGTAGTCAGCATCGCACAGTTGACTTATGCTGATAAGATTGTGCTTCAATCCATTCACATAGGCAACCTTTGTGAACTTGATCAGCCCATTTGAGAGAGACCCGTATCCTTCAGTTTGGCCAGTAGAGTTGTCACCAAACACAACCGTGGGACCGTCAGTCTCCACGAAGTTATCCAGCAGGTCCTTAGATCCAGTCATGTGTTTTGAACAGCCGCTGTCCAAATACCACACTTCTTTTCCTAGCGAGGCCTGCAGGATAACATAAGAAGAATTTAGGAAGAGTTATGAGCATCCTCGCTGATAGTATCATCAGTAGAGGATGTGAGAAGAAGATGAGCAACGTCATCATCATTTGAAACTGGGGGAAGAGGAGCTCTTGGATCAACATTTGGATCAACCAGCTGATGAGCAGGAAGCATATCACGAGCCACCTCACCAGTGAAGAACTGATCTTCAGAGGTGAAAGTGATAGAACTTCCAGTGTTGAGGACAACCATGTTGCTGATTTGATTATTTTCCCCATATTCAGCTAGCACACTATCATTACCATTGGTAATGATTTCATGAGCCTGGGGAAGAAAGATTCGCTGAGCGGCAATGTACTCAGCGATGTTATCGTTAGAAAGAACAACATCATCACCCAAGCTGATATTGGATTCAGCTGAGGGAGCTCGCTCAGAGATTTCAGAGGAGGTATGAGCAGCGGAAGCTGAGGGTAGATTTGGCTGAATGACTACTTCAGGAGGATTCTTGGAGTCTTTGTCATTGCAGTCAGCAGCTATGTGTCCTCTTTCGCCACATAGGTAGCATTTTCTTCCAGCCTTCTGATTTTGGGTCAGAAGTTCCTTGAGTTGAGAGGTCAAGTCGTTGACACGCTTGCTCAGCTCACAAATCTCATGATTTGAGGAAGAAGATGATGCTACTGAAGAGGCCTTTTTCTTCCTGAACTGAACAGGAAGAGTCTTGGGAACAGGGCCAAGAACAGATTTGCCCTTAGATCGAGTATTTGAGGAGGAAGGGCCATGATCGTTCATAACAACTCGCTGACCTCCTTGCCTAGGAGGTCTGACTTGCTGAACAGGTCTGGGTTGCTGAGAACCATGAAGGATCTGAGCAACTCGCTGTCCTCCTTGCTGAGGAGGTATGACCTGCTGAACAGGTTTTGGATGACGAGGGACAAAAGTTCCCTTTGGGACATAGATAGAGTTAGGTTGCTGATAACGAGCATCAGCAAACCTAGCTCGTCTATTCATTAAGTTTTCATGCATAACAGCCTTTCTGCCAGCATGAGAATTATTAGAGGAAGACGAGGGCTGAGACGCGGGGCGTTCAGCGACTACTGAGGGAACAGAGTTCTCAGCAGGATGACTAATAGGCACAGCTCGCTGAGGAGTGCTGTAGTCATATGGAACAGCGACCTTACTCCTTTTGAAAGGTTCAAGATCTGTGGACTGAACAGTCAAGAGCTGAGGAGCAATAGGTTTATAACCATCACTTGAAGGATTTCCTTCAAATGTTTCAGGAGAAGAATATTGAATTCTGCCTTCATGGGGCATCATATCAATAATTGGATGGTTTGGAAAAATGGTTTTAGCAAAACTAGGAGTTGAGCTAGTTTCAGTTTGTGAAGACGAAGTAGAAGTGCTGGTTGGGGGTGCTTCATTATTTAGTTCAGAATGATAGTCATTCATGCCTTTAACAAAATAATGTTTTAGCAACTCTTCACGAGATTCAAGAGATTTTGGAGGAATCCTCTCTTCAGCTGTAGGACAGTCACTGAATCTTGGCACGAAGCTCATAGTACTTCTTTTTGTATTCATCAGCAGGCTTAACTGAAGAGGGCCTCGCTGATGATGAAGAAGGCTTCGCTGCCTGCAAAGAAGGAATAGAAACTTTGCAATCTTTTTGGTAGTGGCCTTTTCGACCACACCTCCAACATTCTTCCTGAGACTTGTCCACCACTGGTTTTTGGAAATTAGTCGACCTACGACCATTCCATTTTCTAGAGTAACGTTTACCAGCGATGAGAGCAAAGTTCATGAAGTCCGAGAACATCTCTTGTCTCTCCTCGAAATCGAGGTCATTGACAAGATCTTGGACGTTGGAGGGAGTAGAATTGCTGATGTCCATGTCAAGATGGACAGGACTGACTTCAGCAGAGACCAGGGCAAGAGGGTCATGAACATTTGAGACATTAGATACAGAAGAAGAAGAAGATGAAGCATATGAGCCAGCATTTCTCCTAGACTCAGCCTCAGCTCTCAGAGTTTGAGCGAGGGCTCTCTCTTCAAATTGAAGAGTGCCATAGAGTGACTCTAAGTCATGCTCTTTCAATTGCTTAGTGGTTCGAAGAATTTGCCTTAAACCTTGCCATTTGATAGGCAAGATGTCAATGAACTTGTAGCATATTTCAAGAGTGTTATGCTCTATGCCCACATTAGTCATATCATTCAAGAGGCACTTGAACCGATTATACGTGCCATCCAGACTCTCATTAGGAAGAGAGAAGAATCCTTCATAGGCACGTTTCAGATCTATTTTCTTGGTGGCAAGAACATCTGCTGTACCATCGAATCTGATACACAGATTGTCCCACACCAATTTGGAGGAAGAAAGTTTGATGACAGACTTCATTATGTCATCAGGAAGGGTAGTAATGAGAAGATTTCTCAACCGAGCATCCAGATTGACAAGCCTACGCTCGTCATCTGTCCATTGTACTTCAGGTTTTATTAACTCAGGAGAAGGAACAGAAGACAAGAAAGAAAGAAAGAAAGAAAGAAAGAAAGAAAGAAAGAAAGAAAGAAAGAAAGAAAGAAAGAAAGAAAGAAAGAAAGAAAGAAAGAAAGAAAGAAAGAAAGAAAGAAAGAAAGAAAGAAAGAAAGAAACATGAAAAAGAAAGAAAGAAAGAAAGAAAGAAAGAAAGAAAGAAAGAAAGAAAGAAAGCCTTCTATTGAAAACTGAAAGAGGTAAGTGATCAATGAAAGTTAATGACGCAAGTACACAACTCAAGAAAGAAAGAAAGAAAGAAAGAAAGAAAGAAAGAAAGAAAGAAAGAAAGAAAGAAAGAAAGAAAGAAAGAAAGAAAGAAAGAAAGAAAGAAAGAAAGAAAGAAAGAAAGAAAGAAAGAAAGAAAGAAAGAAAGAAAGAAAGAAAGAAAGAAAGAAAGAAAGAAAGAAAGAAAGAAAGAAAGAAAGAAAGAAAGAAAGAAAGAAAGAAAGAAAGAAAGAAAGAAAGAAAGAAAGAAAGAAAGAAAGAAAGAAAGAAAGAAAGAAAGAAAGAAAGAAAGAAAGAAAGAAAGAAAGAAAGAAAGAAAGAAAGAAAGAAAGAAAGAAAGAAAGAAAGAAAGAAAGAAAGAAAGAAAGAAAGAAAGAAAGAAAGAAAGAAAGAAAGAAAGAAAGAAAGAAAGAAAGAAAGAAAGAAAGAAAGAAAGAAAGAAAGAAAGAAAGAAAGAAAGAAAGAAAGAAAGAAAGAAAGAAAGAAAGAAAGAAAGAAAGAAAGAAAGAAAGAAAGAAAGAAAGAAAGAAAGAAAGAAAGAAAGAAAGAAAGAAAGAAAGAAAGAAAGAAAGAAAGAAAGAAAGAAAGAAAGAAAGAAAGAAAGAAAGAAAGAAAGAAAGAAAGAAAGAAAGAAAGAAAGAAAGAAAGAAAGAAAGAAAGAAAGAAAGAAAGAAAGAAAGAAAGAAAGAAAGAAAGAAAGAAAGAAAGAAAGAAAGAAAGAAAGAAAGAAAGAAAGAAAGAAAGAAAGAAAGAAAGAAAGAAAGAAAGAAAGAAAGAAAGAAAGAAAGAAAGAAAGAAAGAAAGAAAGAAAGAAAGAAAGAAAGAAAGAAAGAAAGAAAGAAAGAAAGAAAGAAAGAAAGAAAGAAAGAAAGAAAGAAAGAAAGAAAGAAAGAAAGAAAGAAAGAAAGAAAGAAAGAAAGAAAGAAAGAAAGAAAGAAAGAAAGAAAGAAAGAAAGAAAGAAAGAAAGAAAGAAAGAAAGAAAGAAAGAAAGAAAGAAAGAAAGAAAGAAAGAAAGAAAGAAAGAAAGAAAGAAAGAAAGAAAGAAAGAAAGAAAGAAAGAAAGAAAGAAAGAAAGAAAGAAAGAAAGAAAGAAAGAAAGAAAGAAAGAAAGAAAGAAAGAAAGAAAGAAAGAAAGAAAGAAAGAAAGAAAGAAAGAAAGAAAGAAAGAAAGAAAGAAAGAAAGAAAGAAAGAAAGAAAGAAAGAAAGAAAGAAAGAAAGAAAGAAAGAAAGAAAGAAAGAAAGAAAGAAAGAAAGAAAGAAAGAAAGAAAGAAAGAAAGAAAGAAAGAAAGAAAGAAAGAAAGAAAGAAAGAAAGAAAGAAAGAAAGAAAGAAAGAAAGAAAGAAAGAAAGAAAGAAAGAAAGAAAGAAAGAAAGAAAGAAAGAAAGAAAGAAAGAAAGAAAGAAAAGAAAATGCAGAAAAAAAAAGTACGGAAAGAAAGAAAGAAAGATAATCTTGCAAACTTTTACTCAGATCAGATTCGGTGTGTCGAACCACCGCTCTGATACCAACTGAAAGTCCCAAGTTTGCAACGATTATGTAATTAAACAACTAATGTAAATTACACTAAGAATGTAAGATAATAAAGTAAGCACGTTTAATCATAAGTAGTATTAATTAAACGGTGAATACATGGTTGGTTTACAATAAAAGAAGAAAGAAAATATTGTTAAGTTTTTGCACACACTAAAAACTTAACAATGATATAATTCTACAATGAGAGAAAAACACACTAAGTGACTATTGTAGAATGAACCAACAGAATTGCGGCTAGGTCAAGTGATGTCTTATATAGGAGAGAAGAGACATCACATGACAACCCAATAGATGTTGACACATGAAGGTTGTCAACTTTCTATTGGTTTTTTTTTTTTTTTTTTTTTTTTTTTTTTTTTTTTTTTTTTTTTTTTTTTTTTTTCTTATTTTTACCACTTAACTTATTTTTTTTTTTTTTTTTTTTTTTTTTTTTTTTTTTTTTTTTTTTTTTTTTTTTTTTTTTTTTTTTTTTTTTTTTTTTTTTTTTTTTTTTTTTTTTTTTTTTTTTTTTTTTTTTTTTTTTTTTTTTTTTTTTTTTTTTTTTTTTTTTTTTTTTTTTTTTTTTTTTTTTTTTTTTTTTTTTTTTTTTTTTTTTTTTTTTTTTTTTTTTTTTTTTTTTTTTTTTTTTTTTTTTTTTTTTTTTTTTTTTTTTTTTTTTTTTTTTTTTTTTTTTTTTTTTTGTTTATTTCTTTTTCTTGTTTGTTTTTTTTTTTTTTTTTTTCATGACTCATGAAGTAAATTTTTTTTTTTGCCCCCACTAAAACTAAATCCTGGATCCGTCTCTGCTCACAGCCGCAACGCGCGGGTACTTTCTCTCGTATAAATAACGGAAACAATAATAGAAATAGAGTAAATACATTGAAAAATAAAAAAAATACGTAAAAAGCAAAGTGAATATTGAATTTGGTGCGTCCAACTTTTGCAGGGGGTGTGTTTTGTGTGTATTTTTATCATACATTTTTATCATGATAAGCAAATGGCCAAGCATATGAGTTTTCATTTTTTTAGTAGTAATTTGAACAACAAAAATTTTTACACACTTAAAATCAATAGCTATTTACACTGTCATTACAAACTAGTTGAATATAACTAGAACACTCAAAACTACTGGTGCAATCTGAGGGCTAAGTATTCTAACGTAGTTAATAAGTGGTTAGCATAATTTCTTTTTACTAGAAGGGTACCCGCGCAATGCAGCGGTGGTAAGGTGACGGTGTGGTGGTGGTGGTAGCGGTAGCGATGTGATTATTAATGGGGAAAAAATAGTGTAGTTAATAGTTATTTATGGGTTGAAAGATGTATGTTGTAAATAATTTCATTAAGACTGTT
Source organism: Erigeron breviscapus (assembly GCA_034093135.1). Lineage (NCBI taxonomy): Eukaryota > Viridiplantae > Streptophyta > Magnoliopsida > Asterales > Asteraceae > Erigeron > Erigeron breviscapus. The sequence continues at coordinate 48,309,115 of CM067167.1, read as the reverse complement.
ATAAGTATATTAGATGAAAATATTTAAATAAACAATAATAGAAATAGAGTAAATACATTGAAAAATAAAAAAAATACGTAAAAAGCAAAGTGAATATTGAATTTGGTGCGTCCAACTTTTGCAGGGGGTGTGTTTTGTGTGTATTTTTATCATACATTTTTATCATGATAAGCAAATGGCCAAGCATATGAGTTTTCATTTTTTTAGTAGTAATTTGAACAACAAAAATTTTTACACACTTAAAATCAATAGCTATTTACACTGTCATTACAAACTAGTTGAATATAACTAGAACACTCAAAACTACTGGTGCAATCTGAGGGCTAAGTATTCTAACGTAGTTAATAAGTGGTTAGCATAATTTCTTTTTACTAGAAGGGTACCCGCGCAATGCGGCGGTGGTCGTGGCGGCGACGGTGTGGTGGTGGTGGAGGCGGCGTTGAGTGACGTGCATAATTGATGTAAAAGGTTAATAAAGATATTTTAAAAGATAAATGACTGATAATGTAATTTAATCATTTAGGGTATTTTAGATAATTTTTTTTACTAGAACGGTACCCGCGCAATGCGGCGGTGGTCGTGGCGGCGACGGTGTGGTGGTGGTGGAGGCGGCGTTGAGTGACGTGCATAATTGATGTAAAAGGTTAATAAAGATATTTTAAAAGATAAATGACTGATAATGTAATTTAATCATTTAGGGTATTTTAGATAATTTTCTCTTTAATTTTTAAAGGGGGATTGTTTGTAAACAAAAGTTTGATTAAGAAATAGAGGTATTTTGGGTATAAAGAAATAGAGGTATTTTGGGTAATGTAATCCAGGTATCCCTGCACAAGAACAACACATGACCGACGGATTCCCATCTATATGTGGTAGATATCAATTATGATGAAAAGAACTACAAAAGAAAGCAACAAGAATCTGATTGATAGGTGGAAAAGATCCACACCCAACTATCTCAACCCATATTTAGAGTTTTGACATGTTGTCCCTCCACCTCTAGTTTTGATTCGAACGCAGTAGAATTAAGAGGCATAACAAAAGTAATACCTGCAGCGTTGAGACAGCAGCAAGTTTGCCAATAAGTCGTTCAGCATCTATTGGGTCAAAATCAAACTGATGCACAAAAAGCTCAGCAATCTGTTACCAAAGTAAGCAAATTAATGACCATCAAGCCATAACTGCAACTACAAGAAAAGACGTCTTTTACGAATAAGTGGTTAGGCAAACTATGCTGAACTGCAGATAACACTGGGTTTCGGTTATACTACTGTACATATTAAGGAACAATGCTATACTACTGTTTCAAGCAGAAAATCAAGTACTTAAAGGTTCAAGTTATACTACTGTACATATTAAGGAACAAAGCTACATCATAGCGCTTGGCCGACCCTTCTACATTTTTGATATTTATCATACAGGTCAAATCGTCCCCAAATGAAACCTACTATCCCATGAAATACATACTAAAAATCAAAGTTTCAAGCGCACACCTTTGTTGAGCCGGTATCGTCAAAAAAGGTATAGGGTACATCTTCAAGTTTCCCAGTGTTAGATAGGTCATTGACAAATTGCTGCAGTTGTATAGCCTAACATAAATGGAAAAGATAAAACCATTAATTCCAAAGTGGATAAAGGATTAGGCAAACTTAAGAAACAAAAGCATACACGTGGTGTAATCCCTCGCATGTAACTCGGGTGCCCAATAACAAAAGCTGACAGAGAGTATTTGGATATCTGCAAGCAAAAATAGACAATTACTCATCAACTCATACTTCATAAGGAATGCTTAACTATCCAATTAAAGAAAAATGATGCTACTTATTGGAGGTAGAAAGCAGAAGCAGGGTAACTCAACCGTTAAACAAATAGGTTGTGGATCGGGATCTAAAATAACACAAAAAAAAAAGTAGAGCATTTCAGTTCTGCAAGGAGAAAGTAAAAGATGGTTAACTAACCAAATGCCGCAACTCGACAGCCATTGGACCGAAATCAGTTTCATCCCTATAAAGAACGCTGCAGCAAACGGAAATAACCAAGATTATCTCATGCATACTGCAAATTAGTATGAAACATAGGACAGAAACTAGATTGACAATTTAACTATACAAAAAGAAAGGGTTTATATAATATATGCACTGCACAGCAGACAAAGACAGAGGGAATTAATGCAAGTATTGTAACATCAGAGAAGGGAAAATGCAACCAAACAGCAAGTCTATAACTGTTAGATTAAAAATAACATGACTTGGGTACCCAAAACCACAAATACCCTATTTTTATAAAAATGATAATTCATGAATGTGAACCTGCAACATACTCATACCGTAGAGGCTCAGCAATTTGGTTGTCAGAATATGAAAGTGCTAGCCCAACAAGTTTATTGCCAACATCTAATCCAAGAAGCCTCCCCTGTTGTGCAGCGCACGGCTTTAGCAAGTCCTGGTACAAGCTGAGTGGCTTCATGTACTTCATCTGTTGATCCATATTTTGATAATTAATATTGTGCTTTATTTGAACCATGAGCCATGGTAATCTTCTCTACCGTTCCAATTTTATCAGATGTTCCCGAAGAGACATTAATATTAGTGCTTTATATGCATATATGTTTATTACTTGCATTTCTAAACTAAGGGGAAGTGAGCCCATCAGACCAAGCCTATACCGAGGGAAAGACTTGTGTGATGGATGCTCTTGATGCCACTTATCTTGAGGTGAGATTACCATTTGTCAACAGCATGCTTTTATTACCAAGAATCCAGACTTCATTGTGAGTCATAAACAACATTTTCCATTAAAAACTCTGTAGATGGTTCTTTTATTACCAATGAATGAATTAGCTCCTTAAACTATAACAAGTTAATTAATTTGAAAACTACAGTAATAATTTGATGCTTGGGAGATGTTTGTTATTTAAGTATATATTTGCAGATAAGCAATAACAAACACTCTTAAAAAAATGATTATTCACTTATTTATATAGGAACTAAGCATTTTTAAAAACAGATAAGCACTTTAAACTTTAAAGTTCAACAATCACAAACAGCACTAATTTGCCCCTCATTCATATTCACTATTTTAAATATCTCCACTTGATGTAGCACGGTTGGAAAAAGTGGTTAACAATTGCCTTTGGAGACAGAGGTCAAGGGTTCAATCCTCACCCCATGCAAAGGCCGGAGGTCCTTTTCTATCATTTAGATAGAACCTGGAAGCAGCCTCTCTACCTTGGTAGAGGTAAGGCTGTCTACATCTCAACCTCCTCCATACACCGTCGAGGTATTCGGAGCCAAAAACCTATGGAAGACGGCATTGGGTGTTACAAATATCTCCACTTGATATACCTATTCTGCCTTTATATATTTACATCATCTATCCTTTAACTCCTAAAATACGTACAACATTGCGCAAGTACCCTTCTAGTTTTATTATATAAAGCATTTACTCGACTAGTCGACTGCATTCTAAGATTCAACACTACCAATCATGATGTGACACATTACCCTCTATTTTCCGTCCAATAGCAATATGACACATCTCCCTCTCTCTTATACAATCATCTGCCGTTGACCACCGCCGATACAATGCTAATATCTACTAAAACTGACGATTATTTATCTATAATATCAATCAATCTACTTTTTCGTTTTATCTTAAACAGTGACAACTTTATAAATAAGGCAAAGCTACATGAAAATGTATTAAACTTGTCTTGTTTTGCGGTTCTCTCTTAATTAAACCCTCAAAACTTCAATTATATGTATCAAACTTTTTATTCGTTGCTATTGTGACGTGACAACCATATAAGTTACGTCATCAAAAACAGAGCTATATTATAGGTTTACAAGTTAATAACAAGCAAGATAAGATACATACAAATACAACAGATATGAAATGAAAACTTTCATACATTCATACAAATAAAGGTTTTAACTTTTAATAACAAAACGAGACAAAATTAGGTGAAAAAGATTAGTTTATATATTTACATCATCTATCCTTTAACTCCTAAAATACGTACAACATTGCGCAAGTACCCTTCTAGTTTTATTATATAAAGCATTTACTCGACTAGTCGACTGCATTCTAAGATTCAACACTACCAATCATGATGTGACACATTACCCTCTATTTTCCGTCCAATAGCAATATGACACATCTCCCTCTCTCTTATACAATCATCTGCCGTTGACCACCGCCGATACAATGCTAATATCTACTAAAACTGACGATTATTTATCTATAATATCAATCAATCTACTTTTTCGTTTTATCTTAAACAGTGACAACTTTATAAATAAGGACAAGTGCATGAAAATGGTAATAAAAGTGTCTAGTTTTGCGGTTGTCTCTTAATCAAACTCTCAAAAGTTCAATTATATGTATCAAACTTTCTATTCGTTGGTTGGATCAAGTGGTTAACACTCTTGTCTCTGGAGACAGAGGTCAAGAGTTCGATCCTCACTCACCCGATGCAAAGGCCGAGATCCTTTTCTATCATTAGATAGAACCTGTCTCTCTACCTTGGTAGAGGTAAGGCTGTCTACATCTCAACCTCCTCCATACACCGTCGAGGTATTCGGAGCCAAAAACCTATGGAAGACGGCATTGGGTGTTACAAATATCTCCACTTGATATACCTATTCTGCCTTTATATATTTACATCATCTATCCTTTAACTCCTAAAATACGTACAACATTGCGCAAGTACCCTTCTAGTTTTATTATATAAAGCATTTACTCGACTAGTCGACTGCATTCTAAGATTCAACACTACCAATCATGATGTGACACATTACCCTCTATTTTCCGTCCAATAGCAATATGACACATCTCCCTCTCTCTTATACAATCATCTGCCGTTGACCACCGCCGATACAATGCTAATATCTACTAAAACTGACGATTATTTATCTATAATATCAATCAATCTACTTTTTCGTTTTATCTTAAACAGTGACAACTTTATAAATAAGGCAAAGCTACATGAAAATGTATTAAACTTGTCTTGTTTTGCGGTTCTCTCTTAATTAAACCCTCAAAACTTCAATTATATGTATCAAACTTTCTATTCGTTGGTTGGATCAAGTGGTTAACACTCTTGTCTCTGGAGACAGAGGTCAAGAGTTCGATCCTCACTCACCCGATGCAAAGGCCGAGATCCTTTTCTATCATTAGATAGAACCTGTCTCTCTACCTTGGTAGAGGTAAGGTTGTCTGCATCTCAACCTTACCCATACACCGTCGAGGTATTGGGCCAAACACGTGGAAGACAGCATTAAGTGTTACTTAAACTTTCTATTCGTTACTAATTTGCTATTGTATGTATCAATACCTTTTGTTGACGTGGCAACCATATACATGGAAACGAGAGCTATGTTATAGGTTTACAAGTTATAACAAGTAAGATAAGATAGATACAACTACAACAGATATGAATGAAAATCTTGATAACAAAACGAGACAAAATTAGGTGAAAAATTTATCTATCCCATATATTAAACACAAGCGGATAATGAGACAAAACTTAAAAGTATGCAATAAAAAAATGAATAAATAAGTTATAAAATAAATGGCAAGTTGGGAAACCCAGTAAATATAATAGTAACGTAATAAGATTTGTTGAACATACCTTTAAAGAATATGATTAACAAGCGGTAAAATATTCTACTTCAAAATAATTTTATTCATGTACAACATTATCTAAAAGAGATGTATACATACATTGTTTTACCTTCAATTAATCTCAGAAAGAACAAAAATCTGGGGTGAGGTGGAAGAAGAAGACAGTGAGTGAGTGACGAGATGAAACGATTTATTTATTTATTCACCCGTATATCTACGTTTTCGTTTAATCTTAAATAGTGACAACTTTATAAATAAGGACAAGTGCATGAAAATGGTAATAAAAGTGTCTAGTTTTGCGGTTGTCTCTTAATCAAACTCTCAAAAGTTCAATTATATGTATCAAACTTTCTATTCGTTGGTTGGATCAAGTGGTTAACACTCTTGTCTCTGGAGACAGAGGTCAAGAGTTCGATCCTCACTCACCCGATGCAAAGGCCGAGATCCTTTTCTATCATTAGATAGAACCTGTCTCTCTACCTTGGTAGAGGTAAGGTTGTCTGCATCTCAACCTTACCCATACACCGTCGAGGTATTGGGACCCAAAACACGTGAAAGACAGCATTAAGTGTTACTTAAACTTTCTATTCGTTACTAATTTGCTATTGTATGTATCAATACCTTTTGTTGACGTGGCAACCATATACATGGAAACGAGAGCTATGTTATAGGTTTACAAGTTATAACAAGTAAGATAAGATAGATACAACTACAACAGATATGAATGAAAATCTTGATAACAAAACGAGACAAAATTAGGTGAAAAATTTATCTATCCCATATATTAAACACAAGCGGATAATGAGACAAAACTTAAAAGTATGCAATAAAAAAATGAATAAATAAGTTATAAAATAAATGGCAAGTTGGGAAACCCAGTAAATATAATAGTAATAATAAGATTTGTTAAACATACCTTTAAAGAATACGGTTAACAAGTGGTAATATATTCTACTTAAAAATAATTGTAGTCATGTACAACACTATCAAAGAGAGATGTATATATACATTGTTTTACCTTTAACTAATCTCAGAAAGAACTACAAATTTGGGTTGATTGAGTAGGAAGAAGAAGAAGAATGTGAGTGACTGAGCGATTTATTTTGGTAGAATGAAAAGTATTATTATTCTTTTTTTTAATCTTCTTTTATCTCTATCGATCTCAATAATTTTTTTTAATTTTATTTATTATTATTATTATTTTTTGCCTCTAGAAAAAAAAATACCTGTTGGCTTGTAGAAAAAAAAAATACTTGTTGATGACGAAGATAACAAGGTTGATTCTAATTTTGTTATGTTTGTGTTGGGTGATTTGGGGCGTTTTGGGGTTTTGGGACGAGATGTTGGCTTGGATATCAGGGATCCAATTTTTCATGGTTTTGGTATTTACTTATTCAGATGTGTGTGGGCCGTGTTATCGCACCTTTGGTCTCCAGGAGTGCCGTTGGGTTCCAACCGATAACATATTGCCCGCTTGGATGTCACTGCTAGGGTTTGAACCACTAACTAACTAATACTTCGTTCTAAAAAAAGTAGTTATGCTTATTTCTTAGCCTTGGCTATCAACTAAAAAACCCATGTTATTTCTTCTTGCTTTTTTTTGTTTTTAATATGATTAACATCCGTTGTTCAAAGTGAAATGTGGACTAGAAAAACACATTAATTGTTTGTTTTCTTTTCCCTTTAGTTTTCGTATCAACAAAAAGGTATCAATCTCATATTTGTTTTTACCTATTATTATTCATATAATGTATATGGATCCATTATTATGGTGATTTGTTTATATAATTATACATATATATTATTATCAATTTGTATATCGTACAAGCATTAGTACTAGTTTCTTAATAAAGAATAACAATTCAAATAACTAACTCCATTAAAATAAAGATGATTATTACAATACCTTTTTAAACAAAATGAAATAATGTTATAATAACTAAAAACACTATTGATTTATTTTTTTGTTAATTTTATGATTATAAATAAATTAAGGTTGTAAACCAGAGTTCAAAAGTTGTATCATATACCATCATAATACCTTTATACGAATGACGAAGTATACAATTTTATTTCAATTCTGATTAATACTAAATTAAATTAATAAATAGATCATGAGCTGCCATTACTTATATTAAAAACGATGGCATAGTTGTAATTACAATCTATATTCATTTCCATTACATTTAGAGAGAGACAAAAATTCTCAATATGATTTTTCTTATCAGTATTTATTGCAGTAGCAGACACCATCAAACGACCAATCTTAAATGCTTCAACCAGCCTACAGAAGCAGCTTATGGAATATCAAACGAGTCAGAAAATGAAATAATGCGATCCCCATTTACAATCCACATTGATCCAACTCAAATAAACTATATACAACATAAAGAACAATGGATAAACCATAATCATTAACTACAAATGATCTGTAACATCCAGTTATTTCATATGACGAGTAACCCCAAGACATTCTGTTAACACCCAATAAAAAAGCATATAAATATCACGGTGACCCCAAATATGAACTACGTTATGCCTTTGAAATCCTATCACTTTTATCTTTAGTAGCGCCAACCATTCATGACTCTACCACAAACCAAATTCACTGACCATATTTGTTTCGACAGAAGAAACACTCAAGTATGCAATTTTCATCCTAAAAGACTTCCTATCTCAACTGACAAGAACTCGGGCTTGAGCTATTAGCTGCTATATCCAAGATACTTGATGCCTATTCTGTACAGAAACAGTACAGTTCTACATCTGAGCATATGTTCTTTCCTCTTTGTCATGGACTCATGGCCTTGATCAAATCTCGGTCCCTTTCCTGAAGCATCCACTGTAGAGTATTCACATGACACACCCTTTCATTTTCTTGGCCCCTTCTAAACCCTTTTTCGTACCCAAAAACTACTTGCCTTTACAAGAATATTAACTTTCTACAGATTCTTTTCTTCACGATAAGCAAATGGTCACACAAAAGGTCTCATTTATCTAGTACAAATAGGAGCCACAACCAAAGATTTAGATAGGTTCAAATCAATACGACCATACATAACCTAATACTATTTATATTGTCATTACAAACTTATCAAATATGATGAGCCTTACACCACTCAAAGCAACTGGTGTTTATCTGATCGATAAATATTATAATGAGATTACAATTCAAAGGCAACCCACTTACCCACATCAGGTTAAGAATGCAAGACTTAGTTATTGGTGTCAGATTACTTCATATGCAACCCTATACTTCAGCAATACCAATTTCGTTAGAGACAAATCATAGTCCAAGACAGAGGTGCTCATTGGCTTTGCTCTGTTGCAACATTCCTGTTCACGTAATCCAAATATCCCTGAAAAAGACCAATATATGACTGATGAACTCTTATTTATGACATTAATGCCTTCAAAATAATAGATACCATGGAGAATGAAGTATTTGTGGATCCAACTATGACCCTTTTCTAAACATACATAAAATGAACTTGTTTTGACCCGTTATGCAATCCCCTTTACCCATTTTGCTGCCTCTAATTTCAAAGTGAGAGCATTAGAATTTAAGAGGCAGAACAAGGGAGGGGATTCCCTCAAGTTATTTCCCCAACTTGAGTCAAGTTGGGGAAATCTTGACCCTTGAATGAAAATCAAGGGCTAAGATTCAAATATCATCTTTGAATCTTGGCCCTTGATTTTCATCTAAGGGTCAAGATTACCCTAACATGACTAATCATGTTAGGGTAACTTGAGGGAATCCCTTCCCGCAGAACAATACCTGCAATATTCCAACTGCCGCAAATTTGTCACTAATTGTTTTTGCTTCTGACAATGGGTAGATATTCAGTGGCTTCAACAGTAGCTCCGTATTCTGTTGCAAAAATAAGCACATCAACCACCATCTTTCCATGATTAAAATCTAAAAGAGAAATCATGTTTAACAGAAGAGTACTATGGCAAACTACGCAAATAACATCAAGTTTTGACTGATTTAACAGCCAAAAGCTAAAAGAATGAGTACAGAACTATATAACTGTAAGGAACGAAACTATATCGAAGAGATTCTATACTTTGATCGTTCACTTATGATACATTTCAAATCTCCAAGCTATTAAAAACGTAACAATGAGATGATTACTGAAAACTATATATAATATATATTTGTACGGTGCACACTTTTGAGGTGAAGCATTCCTCCCAATAGGTATATTGCACGTCTTCAAGTTTCCCAGTTTCAGAAAGTTCATCAACAAACGCTTTCACTTGGGCAGCCTAAGAATTCAAGAAATAAAATTAATGGTTCCCTAGTGAATAAGTGATAGAATGAAGTTACAGTTTGAAATACAACTTTACATCTGGACAGTAACTTTTTCTGACATAGGGATATCCAACAACGAAGGCCGATATAGAGAGTTCTGACATCTGCAACCAATAGGAACGTCAAATTCAGTCATATTTTGCAAACGAACCTTACAGTACATGATTCCAAATCAAGCATCACAGTGCTACTTAAATTAGATTGAAAATTAAGAAAGCATGCGTGGCCCAGGAGCTAATACTTAGAATAAATAAAAAAGTACATAAGTCTACATTAGGAAAAAAACCAGAGTAGGCAAACGAACCAGGTGTTGAAAATCAATAGCCATAAGACCAATGTTCGATTTTTTCCTAACCAGAACACTGCAACATAGCAAAACAACATACATTATCTTACGCATACAGCAAAATAAGAATGAAACAAGAAGCACTATAATCATACAGATAAAAAGTTCCAAGATAGAAATTATATATATTTCACAACTCAATAGTGGCGATTAAATTTCTTTTCCATCACCAGGACAACAAATGAACTTTAACTTCATGGGTAACCATTTCTTGTTAGAACATTGATAACAAGGAAAAGTATAAGTAACTTAATATACGAGTTACATAAAAACAATTGAAAAACCAATCAACGACTAGACACGATTAACAAGCGGATACCTTAGAGGTGAAGCCACTTTGTTGTTAAAATCTGAAACCGCCAAACCGACATACTTATTACCAACATCAAGACCAAGAAATCGGCCTCGTTCAACATCACGAACCTTTAACAACTCCTGGTACAAGTTTAGGGGCTTCAAGTACTTCATCTATCAATCACAGTTTATTCACAAATTAGCTATAAAATCAATACTACTCTAGTACTTAATACAAGTCAAGATACAAACTTTTTCTATACATACATTAGGTTGGATATTTCTAAGCCATACCCACATCAAGATCGAAACTTCAGTACACACAGTCACACACACACACGCACAAGAATATCACATTTTCGAATTGATATCTGAAAATGAAATCATAGAAAGAAGCTTACCATTTACAACGATGTCCAAATGGAAGGTTAAAGTTAGCCCCGGTAATAAATTTGGGTTCCTCTGTGTGTGAGTATGCTTGAGGTTTAGGGTTCCCTGTTATTCGTCTACAATTATTTTATATCTTTTAGGGTTCCCTGTTTTCTTCTTATTCCCTCATATTTTATATCTTTTTAAAAATCAATAAAATCTTTTAATTAAATCTACAAAAACAAAGATAAAAAACCGTTCCTTAAACCAAAAGAATGAATGGGGCTTTTAATTTTAAATTGGCCTCTTTTTAGTCAAACTTTTACCATTTATTTTTTTGAGTTAAATGCAAAGATGGTCCCTGTGGTTTGTCAATTTTTGCATCGACAGTCCCTCTCTGTCATTTTTAGCAAGGACGATCCCTGAAGATATGTTTCAGTTGCAACCCTGGTCCAATTTGACGGAACCGTCTAATGAGAACCGTTAAATGCCCCATGTGCCCCTCACATGAGGAGTAATATTGTCTTTTAACAACAACACAGGGACCATTATTGTAATCTTCTCAATTTTTTTAATTTTTTCTTCTATTATACTCTAACACCATTATTGATTATCCATCATTTACCACTTTTATTACCTTGCATACCATGTTAAAAAAAAATACCTTGGATCCCCCTTTTTAACACCATATCCACACGATCACACAGTAGACAACATATCTCTTTCAAACTAACTCACCCACTTTATTAATCATCATAGACCACAAATCATTTTATCATCTCCATTTCGTATAAGATTCACATCTAAGTATATATGGTTCTAGTTCTTATATATATATATGAATTTATATCTATAGGTAACACACATGTAAATCTATATATAAAAAAACACCAACCCAACTTTGATGAATCGATTCCATAATCTCCACCCTCAAAAAGATGAACTGCTGTCCACTAACCATTGTCACCGACGGTTGTTACATCTCCATTACCCGACCGTGTTTCTAGTGTGAAAAAGATGAGATTTTTCATGTAATATTTGGGTATGGGTATATATATATATATAGATCTATATACAATTATACATATGCTATATGTATATGTATTTATATTTTTTGGATCTGGTTGTGTTTATTTAGTTTCTTTGGTGTATATATTGTGATTTGAGATTAATGAAATATAATCTAATATATATCACAAGACGATATATTCATATTTGTTTTATATATATAATTTAAGGATTGTTTTGACATTGATAGTGATTATTTAGTTTTAGTTAGCTGGTTATGAATTTAAGAATTTATGTATGTGTCTTTATAAATTATGAATGAGTTTCAGTGAATTTTTATATAGATTGGAGTTATGATTTGTTTTATATTATGAATGAGTTCAGTGAATTTTTATATTACCTCTCATGTGAGGGGCACATGGGGCATTTAACGGTTCTCATTAGACGGTTCCGTCAAATTGGACCAGGGTTGCAACTGAAACATATCTTCAGGGATCGTCCTTGCTAAAAATGACAGAGAGGGACTGTCGATGCAAAAATTGACAAACCACAGGGACCATCTTTGCATTTAACTCTATTTTTTTAGATGTTGGGGATTTTAATTTGAGTTATTAAAGGATTTCTTCTATTAGAATTCTTATTATTATTATTATCAATTTCAATGTTGATGATAGTACAAGTATCTTTAATGAAATTATATATATTATTTATAAAGTTTATTACATTACATATTAATTTACAATTGTCATTGTAATCAGCTAATTGTTGGTTTACTAAATGTTTTATTTTGAATCAATATATCTAAATGACAAAAGTAATGTTTCTTGTAAATTCATTTGGATGTACCAATCCAAATTTAAACATTAAAGACAAAACGGCTTTTTTTTGGTATACATAATGATAAAGATATAGATTGATCGTATTATTATGTTAGAAAACTACGTTAATCATTAAAGAAAATAATACATTTAGTATCATCTTAAATAACTCTTAAACATAAAGCTATAGATTGATCATGTGTTACTACTGTTAGACACGAGTGTAAATCTAGTATCATCTGAAAAACTCTTAAAAGTAACATATATACATTTTGTATCTTAATAGCACGAGCGAAGCGCCCAAAGTCCTTCATTATTCACACATTTAAAAAGTAAACGTGAAGTATTCTCATGACATTCCAAACCATCAGATTGTTTGGTTTATGGAGAACTTACTTAGAGCATCGGTAGTGCTCAAAGAAAATTTAGCAAGAGTGTCGTTGTATCTATACAACTTTATATTACAAGGCGACCAGCTAGCAATGTAGTTCCCTTACGACGATTCATGCCCCCTAACCTCTGAGATAGAAGATTAAAAGCAAAAAGAAAATATTATGGACCCAATGTTATTGAACTTATCAAATTATATGCATTGTTGATGCTCTTATACGCATATATTAGCAGTTAGTGGTAAACAAAATGTGTTACAAGAAAACTAAACATCAAAAGATGACAAATCTAGTCTGCCTGCCTACAAGCTACGACTAAAAAAAAAAAAAAAAAGCCACGTTGCTATAATGATATGTAAGCCCTAGAATCAATTAATGAATTAAATGATCAAATTTCCATTCAATCCACCATTAGTGTACATGAAAAAATGGAGAAAAAACTTCAAGCTCTACACGCCTTTTAGATGTTCTTCTAAAAGGCTTCCGGTTTCTCCATAAAAGGCGTTCAATGCCACTACGTCTCCTGGTACTAATGTCATCGCTATCTGCTACCTTTCTAGTTGCATTTGAATTGAATTTCTCCAATTCCCTCCTCAACTCCACTGGTCTCGGAGATGGTGTTTGAGGCTCTTCACATTCACCATAAGACCTGTCAAACCATCTAATGTTTATTAGATACATTTTGAATTTCAAGGTAACAAACACCAACTTGAGCTCTAAATTGATATGAAGTTCTATGCTTATGGAAATAAACATCGTTGGTTATGTACAATTTAGGTTACTGCCAAGAGTCGATTTCTGAAAATTATTACCGTTGATCTCAAAAGTCAATGATGGTAGATTGTTTTATGCCCGCTTCAAAATTAAAAGTCTAATTATTAATGATTGCACTATTACTCTGAACTACATCAAGATCTCAAGGTAACTAGAGGTCACGATCAGGACTAGTCAGTCTTTGAGTGGCCCATCAACCAAGAGGTATTGATGGGTTCAGGTCTCAGTTGACACATATGTATATTACTAGGTGCACCATGGGAGTGCGATTCTTCACCTTTAAAGTCGAGTGTTAGAGCAGGCTAAGTGGATGGGTTTTGCAACAGATCAAAAAGAGTAATCCTTTTAGCCGTCAATATCAAAAAGAAATAGAAGATTTTAGGCATTAAGAAAACACTCGACGACTTTCAACCCATTTAATATATTTCCTATGAGCTATCAAAGTCTGACCGTTTAAACCAGTAGATATAAAAAAATAACCCAAACCGATCTCTTCACTTGCAAATGGGTCGAAATGGCTACCACTGGTATTTGGCAAACACTTTTAAGGTGTTTGTTTAAATAGTTCATCAATATTGACAGAGTTCCATAAGAGTTTACTTGCCTTTCTTGCCACACTGATGACGACATGCATTTAGCTTCATCGGCTACATCAACCTTGCATGCAGGGCAAATGTAATTCTTTGGCGCTGAAGCTAAGTTAATACAATCAAAGTGATACCATTCGTCACATTTATCACAAGCAATCATTGCTCTTTGATCGTAGGGCTTCCTACAAATGCAGTAAAGCATACTGCGCTCTCTTAATAACTGCAATCAATAAGAATCATATAATTAAAAGAAAGATAAAAATACAAATAAAGTATTCAGGCTACATAGAAATCATATTCTCTTATTACCTTGAGTTCCTTGTCAAAGTGCACCGGAGAATTTTCTCCTTCTGCTATAAGTTCAAATACTTTATACAATTCAAGTGCACCAGAATCCCCCGAAACCTATTCGATAGTCGGCAGAATTAATATTGCATGTTAATTTATTTATGTTTCGACAAAAAGTACAGATGACTGTTTGTTTATGAAGAGGGAAAATATGGACCTTTTTGGCCTTCGCTGCCCATTGCAAACCAAAGTGCCGTACTGTCTCGAGTCTATGCCAGAAATAATTTTCCAAGGGAACATTTATAGCAAGACCCTGAAAATATTATTATATAGCAGAGTCAGTTATCCAACATGCTTAGATCAACACAATCGAACGAAATAAGAATGATATTTAATGTATTCATTTCTCAAAAATATAAGGTAGGCGGTTAGTGGTGCAGTTGTCAGGATTATACATCCTGCACTCTACAATTTACAAGTAAGTACCTCTTTTAAAAGGCGTTGGATCTGTTGCATTGAAGGCTTTTGTGAACCGTCTAATAACTTAGATGCCCGGACTCTCCAAGAATTTCTTGCCAATGCAAGCTCAAACTTGCAATTAGTTTCCCGCTCATAGACTCCAGCCACCTCTATTGCCTGTACAAGAAACATCATATACTCTCACACAAGAGTAACCAAATTTTTGCTAGTTTATATTGCTTAGATATTAAACTAAAACTAATAAGAAATATAGTAAAAACTCAGCAGCAAAATCCAAACATTAATCACCTTTAAAGCAGTGGATAGTTTACAAAATACCACGCTCGGGTCTTTGCCTAGAGAAGTCAAAGAAAATTCTGAAGTTTTGACCAAGCAATCTTTGTATGCCAAAAATTTCTCAAGAATTCGATGTATTATAGCTTTTTCCTTGATCCTGCAAAGATTTAATCTATCAGTATGAACCAACCTTGCAATAGTTAGAGATGGCAATTTTTACCCATTTACTTGTAATCCAGTCGATTCAGATTATGTTTTTTGTTTATCTCTAACAAGTCGAATGAAGAAAATAAAAAAGCATCCCTTAAAATAAAACAAGTCAGATGGGCCAAAGAAGTCAAAAGTCGCACAAAGTGCATTTCTAATGCACAAAACCTCGTATATTATTTCAATACTTGTGTAATCAATAATCATTCTTGACACACTAATTATTAAAGATAAGTTAAAATTATGAAAGAGCATACACGACCCTTGCAAACTATACCAGAAAGTCACCTGATTGACCAGCTACCCAACCCACCCATCTTGCCACATCTACATATAGCATGTGGAGAAACTTATCGAATACACAAAGCTATCATTAACAGGACATACCATACACACTCCAAACTAAGTAACCTAGCAAAGAAACTAGGGGCATGGGAGTCGATCTTGGAGAGTTAACCTTAAGCAAACATAAAACATATATTTAAGGTGTGGATTAGAAAAAGGTTGTAAGGCACTCACTCTACACATAAGTTTTTAGCATCAGATAGAAGCTCTATAAGCATACTCAACTCGGTACGTTTTGTGTCAAATTTCTGCAATGAAATGAAAGTCAAGTCAAGCAACTGATAAAAAGAAAAACTCAGGGTCCTCAATGAGGTATTATTATACATTCCTACCAATCGAGAGACTTTGCCACTCTCAACGATATGGCAATAAGGACATATATGAGTTGCTGCATAACTTGTACCGCCAAAAATTGGTTTTATACACTGCGTATGGTAGCTGTATACAAAAATAAATAACGAAAAATCAATATATATGCAGAAAACACGATTTAACGTTGTAAAAGAAACAAATAGACAATTTAATAACCAATGATCCAGTAACATAATGGCTTTTACCAATCCATGCACACAGAACAAGTCGAGAGCTCCTGATCTTGATAGTCATTTGAGCAAATTATGCAAACACTTCTTTGGGTGCAACCATCAACATTTTTATACACATACAAAGATCTGTCTAGACTATCTAAAATCTGCAGACAAGGAAAAAAAAATCTAAATATCGATGAAGATTGCATTATGAAGGTTGATATATTACAGGTAGACTATTGGAACAGTTGCCATATATACACACACATCTATCCCCAAAAAACTAAAGAATACTGCACCTTAGATAGAGCATTCAGCAGCAGGTCATCATCAGGAACCTTAACCCCAACAATGTCTCCGCATCTCTGCTTCCACTCTTTGACTTTTTGCATTTCAGATGTGACCAAATCCATTTCCATGCAATTGAAAGCATCAGTGCTGCCAAGCCCCTGCATTCATCAAGTATTAATGTCGTATACATATGAACACAAAAAATATCGAGAGACCCTAATACTCCTTAATCATTTGAAGTAAAAGTATAATGCTTTGTTATTGTCCAAAGAATATTAACAAATCTTTGACTTGTCCCGTAAATACATGTGATAGATTGGGTTCTCAAGATGTACTAAAGTACAATTCGTAAAAATTACAAGTTGATTTTAATTTCAAGTCAAAATATCAACAAAGCAACCAATTCTTGCCTTTTTGATACATGCACACTGATAAGGTTATCGTACTAAGTTGACTCATTAAGAAAGACGGTCGTAGTATTAGATGGGAAGAAAATCACCTCGAGCTGCATTAACGAAAACCATAATCGATTTCTAGGGCTGCGGTTGAAAAATTCTTTCACCACATCGACCCATACACTGCATAATCAAAAAGCCGTTTGAGAAAAAAGGTACAGCACTGAATTATTTTAATCTATAAATAGCCATGTACAAAGCAATAAATAAAGCCAAATAATTAAACCCCGCTCACCTAGTGTCAAACCTTAAAAAAAGAATGCTATAACACACATTATAGTTACCAGTTCGTTACAAGAACAAGTGGACCTCACCTTGTTTGGTACTATCTCCAATGGTAAAAGGAGTTTGCTTTTGAAATAAAAAAGTTTGTGAAAAATTGAATTCAGATCCTCACATTAGCTTATCAGAACATAAATTTCTATTTACATAGTATGTCAATGTCAACTAATGTTACCATCACGTTTGTAGTTAGAATGGCAGCCACCCGCTCTCAAAGCAGTAATAACTCAGTGGTCACTGTTTCTAATCTGGGCATCAGCCTATCCATATAGGTATACTTTTTACTAGCAAAAAAACTCTTATTATGAAGATAAGACTTTGATTTGTGATAGATCTCCTTTGTATTGAAGATAGCAATGCTTTTTCACACAGTGCCTCATTTGATTTGTTTTTCAAAAATGAAAGAACTAATTAAACCGTTTCCGCAAAATACAAGTATTTACTTCAGAAGGGCCAAGAAAGTTGATGAAACAAATTAACTAACAGTGATTGCAAAGATTGTTCAGCTCAGCTTAGCTGTTTCATGCAAAACCATAGAAATAACTAATATGATCTCAATCAAAAAATATCTACCTGGCCTGCTTGTTAGGTTAATCCCTTGCCATCCTTATTGGTTAAACCTAGAGTAAACTTAAATTGGCCAAAGCTCATCTCGGTCTATCATAACTATCTCAGCATTTAAGGTAGCTATTTAATGTTCGTAAGTCATTATATCACATATAGTTGACATGTCAAGGCTGTATGCAACATGCCAACATGACCCATAGTCAGAATTATTAAATCAGATTGACACATTGGTGAAGTAGTTAAACACAAACATTAAAGAGCTAGCAATGAGAATTATTGCTAAAGAGGATTTGGATGACACGTCTTGAAGAGAACCACACAGAGATCCAATTGATTAATAAAGACAATTTAGACGACACATCTTAAAGAAACTCACTTGTGTCTGTTGATAGCATCATGTAATTGGCCAACGATCAATGGGAAGGATACTTCTAATATCTGCCATTAAGAAATGTCATACATAAATACATACACAAAATATAAAGACCAGCCTGCATTAGCCAATTTGTTCGCTCCTTACTTCCACTATATTCTTTTCAATTTTGTAGTCATGAAAGATAATAGGTAATATTTCAGCTACTAAATTGGATAATAAAACTCAGCAGGAAGAATACTGGATAATTAATACCTTCGATTGTCTAAGAGCTTCTTCAACATCACTCAAATTAAATCTTTGAACTTTGAATGGACCAAGAATCTCAACAGCTCGCTTAAGCCAAGTAATCCCATCAACCAATGACTTCCAGAAAGAACGCGATGCATATTTAACATTATGACGTTCAGCATCCTCCAACAACATTTCAATTTCCTGTAGCATAATAAAATATTTTGGAGAAGCCTTTAAGAATAGCCTTCCAGAGGAAGAAACTTAATATAAAATTAGTATAGAAACACACTTTGAGTGAGGGAGCAACAGCACGGAAAGCAAGCGCCTTGAAGCACCAATGAAAAATCGCACAAGTTTCTTGTAGTTTTGCAATCACAGGGGAGTCAAAACGATGTGATAACTCATTCTTCATTATGGACTCCATTTTAGCAGCCTGAACCGAGATTTTGGGGATGAAATAAGAACTCTCATCCCCAACATTAAGAATGTTCAACAGTGACTCAGCATCATGCAATGCAGTACAGGCATTAGCCTCCCACTGCATATAATTCTGTAAAACATCTTCGAGTAGAGACCGCTCGTCCAAATATACCTTCAGTAGCTTTGATTCTGAAACCAGCTCCTGCAAGAATATATCATAATTTCAAAGAATAGAGTTAGCAACCACTCATGCATAACACCTCAACCATTCAAGCAATTATTATAACCAGGCAGAGGAAAGACCTTCAGCATGTCAACATTGAGCAAAGGATTTGCAACCGACATTGAAAAATCAGATTCCAAATAGGGTTTACACTTAGTTAACCACGACTTTGCTATTGATAAAGCTGTTTTAACACCATCAAATGAAGGTAGAAGTGCACAAAGATCCTCCGACATCCTGAAATATATTTGGTTAGAGGCTTAGAACCATAAATGTACAACTATCTGATAGAGATGGCAATATAGGTGGGTTGAATAAAGCATTCGAGTTAGAACTGGTCCTATTTCAGTACGGTTCAAAATGGGATAGGTTGACACCACAAACTCTTTTGTCCATCTTTTAATTGTGATTACAAGACAACATTATGTCAATAATAATGTAAATCTTATAATAAAACGATCGATTGAATCATTGCCCCTTTAGCTAATTATTCGTTTCTAATTGACCCGTTTAAGACTCTACACAGCCAAAATCTACCCACACATAGGTAAATAAGTTGAAATTGCCACCTATATAATCTACAGAAGAGCCGCAACGTATTCGGGTGTGATTGTAACATACCTTACGACATCCTCAAAATCAGACAGCTGAACCTCGGTGGCAAGAATATGTTTTGCTTTTTCTTCCAAGCACACAGCTTGAGCAAGTACATCAGAAATTTTCTTGAACACCATCTCATTCTCAATATGTAGTCTGAAGGAAATAAACATAAATTAACTAATACTCGTGGGGATATAAAAAGAAATAAGATATTCTATCAGCATCAAGCCAAGAACTCTTACTCGTTGGCCACAGCAATTACTTGCTGAATAGATTCGAAAGGCATTTTACTACGAAGGATCTGTAGAAGTGTAAAGTCAAAGTTAACAAAAATAGATTAATTAAAACTTAAAAAAAAAATAACGTATGCATATTGGTGAAAAAATTGGCACAATACAACATGCCCCGTCTATATAGCATGCATAAAATTCAACATATGATGGCGCAATAGAAGATAAATGATGATACAAAATGACAGCAGTAGTATGCAGAACAAAATGTAGGTTTTGACTACAAATGGCAATTTTATATTTTATCTCAAGGTGTTTAAACGGGTAAGTAGAAAAAACGAACTTAATAGGAAACAGGTAACGGTTGCCTAAAGTAAATGAGTTATGGGTCAACAAAACAACCATGTTTTGACCCGCACGAACAAATATTATGTTTTGACCAATTACCCAATTCAAATGGCCCCTGCAATTTGCCAACTCTAGTTTTGAGGAACGGCATCACAAGAATATAATACAATGGCATACGCAAAATTTTACCTTCCAAGCTTCGACCCTGCAGAAAGCCTTCTTCAACTCCACATCAACAAGAGGTATCTCGTCAACTAACACATGATGAAGCCAAAAACGGACCATATACTCGGAAATATTAGTAACGGTATATTTATATGTAATATGATGGAAACTAAAAGTATGTTAACAGAAAAGATGCAGACCTTGAACTTTCAACAATGATCCATCTTTTTGAAGGCATTTCAACTCATTAACAACATTTTCTTGATCCTCCCTCTCATTAATGTTCTTCACAACATTATGAAAACGAGAAATCCAATCAAAGGCATCACTCTGATATTGCCTTAAAAGTTTTAACTCCAGAACATTGACAGTAAAACCATCATACTCTTGGACTAGCAGTTCAAGGTTCTGCACATCACACTTAGGTTTCTTATGTATAATATATAATATAATATATAATAGAAGGTACCACTCAAACCCCTCTAATTACATAAATAACTGAGTTATACCAACCTTTAGTGCTATTGGACCTTTCAACATCTCAGTACATCGAGATTGACATAATTCAACTTGTGATACAAGATCCAAAAACGTAGGTATTTCAGAAACTTGGAGTTGAAGTTCTGCTATCTGTCCAGGAAAAACATTTATAAACCATGAACGTCCACACTCAAAAAATAGACTATATAACGAGTGGAAGGTGGAAACACATTATCCTAGTCACCTTTGATTTCAAGTCATTGACAACATCAACCTCGATCAAACCAGGAGCTTTCTCTGAGATGCATTTTCTTACCGTGTGTAGCCAGAGCTACAACGACAAATTATAAAAAACGTAATCAAAACGGATATAACATCTAGACTGGCAGCAGATAAGACATATGACAAAACTAACCTTCACAGCTGACAGTTTAGTCGATAATTCATCGCTTTCTTTTACATAGATAGCGGACTCGCAAGCTTTGGAGTACAAGGTTTCCAGATCAGCAATCTGAATTAACAAATGAAATGTTATAAAGACAAGGGATCACCAAATTTTAATTATTAAGAATAGCTAAAGTAAAGCAGTATCAGAGGCTTTATTCACAAACATTGGAGGATGTTGATAGGGCTAAACAAATTTCTTGAATCAGCATTCTCGCTTCTTCTTCATGACCCTGCGAAGGAATACAAGTGTTCAATAATTGGATCAGTCAACAGACTCTTTATTGAAAAGGATTGAGATTTAATTCACCTTTAACTTCAGATGTCCAGGTTCATTACATGGCACGGGACTGACATTAAGCAAAGTGGCCAGATCTTCCATATTAACTCTCTTCATCTTACAATTTTGTTGAGATGACCACAGCTCGACTTTTGAAAGACAATCTCTTACGCCTTCTGCCCATTTCTTAGCTTTAACCAAGTTTTTTGCCAGTTCTCGGACCTATTTGATTCCCATTTAATATAAATATGGTATTTAACAAAAACTGATAAAGAAAAACTTAATCGGTCCTACAATCTTACTGGATCCATTTCAGAACCAGCCCAAAGAAACTGTTCAGCTTCCTTCAAGGCAGTGGCATAAGCAACATTTGAATATGGCATCTGAAGAATTTTACAAGACCTAAGGGTCCACTCTTCAGCAAGTTGCGTAATTGTTACATGGCCATCTTTAACCTAAATATCGGCATAAGAGCACCATCAATGCAAATCACATGAATAGTGAAGTAATCATAATTGCAATTTGATTAATATTGTGGTTAGATGTATGATAATCATGCATTTGAGCCACAAGCTTAATTAGATGCATTTACAATTTCATTAACATTGTGGTTAGATGCATGATGCATTGTGAAGTCCTTATTTCTTTTTACCATTTTTAAAATAAGAATAATCTGATTGGATATATGTGTGTGTGTGTGTAAACTGTTCCTCTCCTAAGATGCTCTCATATCTACTATTCTACCCTACACCTATCTTCCCTTTAAACCCTCTTCGCTGTTGACATTCCAAGTGTTAGGTGTTAAGCCCATCAGATTTCCATCCCATCTGTATTCATTAGCATTTTCTATATGACATGCAATGAACGTCTATGCAAGTCTTATCCCAAGCTCCCAACATAAGAAATTGTAAGTCACACAAGTGTGCAATCGAGTCACCTAAAGCATCATTTATTGAGTGAAATTTCACAAATGAAACCCTCTCAAGGTTAAATATAAATACATACTAGTTTATAGTATGAGAATCAAGATAAGTCGGATCATTTTATATACCATCACCAACTACACTGCGGGCCGAAACAGAGTTACATCAAAGTGTCAAAGAAATCAGGTTAGCCAACGAGTTCATGTAAACAAAGATATTGAACACACACACACACAAATATATATGGATTATTATCATCATGACTTGAAAAAAGAGAGCTTTGATTAGATTCAAACCTTTTTTGATAGAGGGGATGACTCATTAGGACAAGTCAAATGGGTTCGCTTGTTTCTTTGGGTCATTTCCTCAGAGTCGGGATCCTCCTTCATAATGACCAAATCATTCAATTCTGCAAGTGTGTGGCGGTAAAGAAAATGGCGTTTGCGAAACTTGCATTCACACAGATTTTCCCAGTGCTGCATGTGCAATACAAGTAGTTAGCCAAAAATGTAGTATTAAAAGACAATTGTCCCACAGCTAATTATGTATGTAGCATATCATCAAATTGATTGGAGGATTATTTGTATTACAAGTGTCAGTTATCATTACATAAAAAAAATTAGGCTGTCTCTGGGAAATTTAATATCCATACCTCCAGACAAACAAACGCAGAAGGCCTGCAGCTGCAACCAACAGCTGAAAGATACAAGAACTGCTGACATATGATGCATGCTGCATCCTACAAAAAAAAATTGTCACACAAATTTCATCAAATATACAATTACTACCATTTAGATGATGTTTCATTATAAAAGATTAACTAAGATTAAAAATCTCCAAGTTACCTCTTCAACACCAACATAATTTGGCTGCTTCCGAGGTGCCATGGGTGAAGATCTAATAATGCCATTTTTCCAAAGTCGTTCTCTCCAACTCTTTTCTTTATTATATACCCGAAGCAACTCGTTCTTCAGATAAGGTAACGCATTGCCATCAAAATCATTCTGTAAATTGAAGGCAGTGTCTAAGTATATCCAGGAAAAAAAAGTCACATGACCTTAAAAAGAAACACAAATACGACGTTCTGATTGTACTTAAATTAATCACATCTTCGACATCAGCAGTTACACAAGGTATGAAAAAGATAACCAATCACAAGAGATATAAGGAATGAATGCCAGTACAAACTGCTGACCTTGGCTACTACACAAAGCAGTTCTTCATGAGACAAGACAGCAGGTTTACGATAATGCTGATAAAGCTCTGCTCCAAAACCACCATAAGGTAGCCAATCAGCTGGTGCAAAATTCACGGCTTCAGCACAATTTAAGCCTGCCAAAACTAAAAGGTAATTGAGCAAGCAAGAAAGAAAAAAAGCTCTGCATATGACAGAAAATTAGGCTCACCGAAGTTGAAACCTCCATGATAAGATCTAGGGAAGGTAATGACAAAATTCCCAGGTTCCTAGAAGAAGCATGGAGGAAAAGTTAGAATCATCAGGATAATACAGACCACTGGGATTTAAGACTTGTCGAAAGAATCGCCCCGAAATAAATAAGCGCATTGGAAATGAAGAGCCCGAATTTCGACATGAACTTTCAGTCGGTGGACATGTAAATCAATACTATAAATAAAATCACCATCACCAGACAGTGTACATCAGACAAACAAAAAAAATGCAAAGAAAGATACCCACTTGAAGAACTACACTACTTATCCTAAGCAATTTCTCACTTGTTATGTTGGGCAGACAAGAAAAAAAACACAAAATATATTTTAGCTCACCCTCTCAAGATAACCTATTGTAAAGTAGTAATGTACTAAAAGTCAACTACTTTCGACAAACACATTAAATTGAATCATCGAATATTTGCAGAATATGTTAGTCAACCAGGATTGTTATATAACTGGACTCAATATCCCCATCATTTGTGTCATTTATATTATTTGTTCAAGCCACTAACTCACCTTAAGTTAACCAAATAGATAGGATCCTAACAATTATACTAGAAATTTCAATCTTTGTGGAAATAGAAAACCAAAATTAGGGGAGAAACTAGGCAGTTTAGAACATGCAGTTGCAAAGTATATCAAAATAATATGTAAAAGAGCCATTCATAATGAATCGCCAGAATGGAAAAATAAGCTATTGATTTCGTGATCAAACCTGTAACACACTGTAAACTGGAACATTATTTTCTTGCAGGACTGATGGATTCAGCATAGTGACCAGTTGAAAAAGCAAGTCAGGTTGTGCGTCAAACAAATCAGGAAGGCTGCTCCGCATGACCTGCAGAATCGCAATGGACCTCAAAGTCAAAAATGTCCTTTGACTTTATTAAAACTTTCATGACAAGTAGAGATTCCTGGTCAAGCTACAATTAAATATAATATAGTAATAAACAGAAGATAACAACTTTCACAGCAATAGTATATAGACTACTTACATTGACGATATAGGCATATAGCACTAAAAAGGGACACAATATAGTCAAAAATGTCATTTGACTTTATTAAAACTTTCATGACAAGTAGAGATTCCTGGTCAAGCTACAATTAAATATAATATAGTAATAAACAGAAGATAACAACTTTCACAGCAATAGTATATAGACTACTTACATTGACGATATAGGCATATAGCACTAAAAAGGGACACAATATAGTCAAAAATGTCATTTGACATGGTTTAAAAAGGCGCTACTCGGGCGCCGGTGTTACTTGAGGTGCTGCTAGGATGTGACTAGACGATATATATATATATGAACATAGATAATATTATATATATATTATATATATATATATAGGGTAACACTCCGGTGAGAACACTTTTAAAATAAGAACGGTGAGAACACTTAAAAACATCATTTTGATGCATTAAAAGTCCATAAAACTAACATAGTGCATAACTAATTATCATTATTTAAGTGTTTAACAACACATTGATCCGTCAAAATCGAAAAAATCACGTTTTTTGTTTTGTGCATCCATCTTGGATGCATATTCAACAAAATAATGCATCCAACAAAAAACGTGATTTTTTCGATTTTGACAGATCAATGTGTTGTTAAACACTTAAATAATGATAATTAGTTATGCACTATGTCAGTTTTATGGACTTTTAATGCATCAAAATGTAGTTTTTAAGTGTTCTCATTTGTTCTCATTTTAATTTGGTTCTCATTTGATAGCCACCCTATATATATATATATATATATATATAATATAATAATAATATAAAACTATCCTGACATTGGTACTCTAGTCACTACATTTTTTGATATGAAAATGAAGACGTAAAGTATCTTGTGTATTTTTGTTATGTAGAAGTGTCTGAGCATGTTTAAAGCATTTGTTTTGTAGAAAATGGAATGTATTATTGTTACAAGTATTTAGCGGGATATCGAGTCTTTTAATGAGAGGCGCTCACCTAGCACCTAGGATTTTTGACCCTAAACGCCTCGGAGCTCCTATCGCCTTTTTAAACCAAGTCTTTGAGTTTATAGAGCAATACTACTATCTATTATTTGTATTTTAATTAGTTTCACCATATTAGAAAGACAAATTTATTTCGGTAACAGCAATGTATTTTAAGTACGCCGAACCTGATGCTCCAAAAATATATGCCAAGAGCCCAAAACTGCCAAGTTGTTGGCAGTGACCTATAGGCAATGTATATCACGTATGCCAAACCTGATGCTCAAAATACATACACTAAGAAACTTATCTGTTCACTAATCCTATAGACCAGAGATCTGACTACTGCCTTGTAGCATTCATACAACAGAAATACTTATGCAGCAGCTAGATTTCATATACTAATCCACCTAATTTGCAGCCCATTCAATTATTCAAGTGGTTTAAACCTAAAGCAGTCATAGACGATTGTATATACTAATCCACCTAAATTGCAGCCCATTCAATTATTCGGGTGGTCTAAACCTAAAAGCAGTCATAGACAATTGTATATAACTCCATCATATAGATTCTACAGCATTAAGGGGGGGAAAGGTGCGTCTCGAGGCCAAAAAGCAAGCTTAAATGTCAGTATCAAATTAAATAGGTCTATCGAAGAAATGAAAAGGCAGAACACATTTAACAATAATGACCTACCTTCTCAAAAGCACTAGCTTCGTTGCCAGGGACGCTGTACCAACATTTAGGCTCTCCCCTGAAAGTATGAACAAAAAAAATTATATTTCAAGATAATACAAAATTGGAAAATTTTAATTGAAATTGGGGAACATAGAAAAGCAAGCTATATTAAATTCACATAGATTTTAGGTGACAACAATTATGTCTTGTGGCGCAACTATGCAAACATAGATAAAAAAAACATTGAAAATATATCAGATTCTGAGACCAACAAATAACATACCAGTGGTGATAATTCATGGAGTAGAAACAATGGTCTTCAAAGTGCCAGCAAAAAGATGAAAATAGCATCCCAATGTAAAGCCAAGGAACCATAACACCAGCAATATTATGATGAACAGCACGAAGCATCGACCCTTGTAACTTGGGCAAGTTGTTAAGATTCCATGGGCTGGCACAGTATTCTTCCCATCCATCGATCTCTATAGATGATGGTCTTTGATCATCTACACGGGGAAAGCCACTACCATAGACAGACGTATCCAGATCACTGCCATAAATAACTTCAACTTCACCAACCGATCCTTCAACTATTTCCCAAAACTTTTTCTCCAATTGTGCCCTTGAGACAGATGTTGAACCCAACCATTTCTTCTTAGCCCGATCAGCCACACGCCTAAAAGCTTCTAACGACAACTGTTTACCAGGCACGAAACCAAAGCTATCCTTCTCGGAGTTAAAGCACCCCGAACAATACCAATTACCAGGTGGAACCCGTTTCAACGGTGGCGACAAACAATATATATGCCATCCCTTATTACACCTATCACACAACAGCATTACTTCGGCATGCAACCCACTTCTACATTGTTCGCATATCTGATCATACACTTGTTCCTCTAGCACTTTACTTGTTTCAACTTTCTCACCCGCTTCACTAACCCGACTTCTCTTACAGCTTTTCTGCCCACCTTTCTTCTCGACATCCATACCTCTCTTGCAACTCTTCTCCTTAATCCTATCCAGCTTACTATAGTAAACTTCATAATCATACAAATGTTCTTTATACAGCTGACTCAGCACATACTTGGAACACTTAGTAACCTTCCCACCCGACCTCACAAACCGAGAAACCTCTTCCCACTTCTTCTCCTTCTCGACATTATCATACCCTCCGTACCGTTTCACCCCATTAAACAACCGACACAAATCCAACTCCTTCCCTTCAAAAACCACCTTCTTCTTGACAGCTTTTTTCCCACAATGTTCCTCCAAGAACCTATTATACTCCAACTCAAACGTTTTCGAGTTACACGCCGGCGGACGCGCCTGCAACTGGTGTATCGCCTGCGTTTTAGTGGGAAACGTGAACTTGTCCAAATCTAGGGCAAAGGGCGGCTTCCAATTCTCCGGCGGAATGATTTTACAAATGCCAAACTGTTCGGCCTCGGGACGGATCTTATAAATGTAGGCTAAGGGATCCTTGAATTCGTTTTCGGTAGGGTAATAAACGGGTGCAGACGGTATAGTGGATACGGAAGAGGATGCTAATGCTATTGATCCTTGCCCTAACACTCTCTTTTCGGCAGCCCTAGGTCTACTTTTCCCCATTTTTCTTATCTAAATAGATAAATCAATACTTAAGACCCTAAATCAACAATATATTCATATGGGAAATTTATATAGATTATATAATGACAATTAAAACAAAATTTTAATTGGAATATATATAAAGTAATAACATAACAGTAAGTAATAATATATATGATGAATAAATAAAAATAAATAATGGAGTACTTACCTAGTGCGTGCGTGTGTGTGTATGAGATTCAGAGTTGAGTATGGGCGGTTATGGTGGTTTTAGGTTTTGCGGTAAAACACAAGATTTTGACTTTACAAGGACTTTGACAAATATTTACGGAACAGCCATTGGTTTTCTGTTGCTATGATATCTAGTGTATCCGTACTTTGCTTTTGTTTTGTTTTTTTTTTCATAAAAATATTAATAAAAGTACATCATATACCAGTACTTTTTTAAAAAGTTAATTAATGTAAATGTAGATGTAGATATAGATTTTCTAATTTATCTATACGATAAAATAAATACGGAGTATAAATTATTTGTTTGGCCTCTTTAAATTTTTAAATATTAAATAGGTGTATCGACATAACTTGAAACATATTGAGTTTGAAACTAAAATATTATTGTATAATATTATTGTAATAAAGCAACTTTATAATATAATATTATTGTAGCTCCTCTCTAAACAAATCTACCAATCTACCAATATACTAAAACAGGATTGAAGTATTCTTTGTGTCACACATGGTGGTTTATTTGAATGACATGTGTCCCATTAAAACTATATTAAGGTTTCCTAATTTTTAACTAAGTTATATTTATCAAAAGACAATATTTAATATATGTCTTTCAAATATTTAATTAATTGTATATTCCTAATATAATACAAACTAAAATAAAATTTAGTTATTCTTCACAATAAAATCTCTTTTAGTACATATATATAATAATCCTTCCGATTTTGTTAGCTCCACCATCGAAAACAAAATAGAAAACCAAAGAAACCAAAACTTAGTTTTGTTATCCTAGCCACAAAAACTAAACAGTGGGATTTTCTTGGTTCTCAATCAAACATACGGAATTTGTTTAGTTTCGTTTCGTTCTATCGTCGGAACTAAATAAAGAAAAAGCTTAAAGTTTCGTCATTGATGATTCAATATTTAACCGTCTTTGAAGTTTGTCAAATCTGTTTATGTAGACTAAATGTAAAGATATTCATAATATTGAATATCAATCTACATGTATTCATCAATTCATAAAGGTGTAATTGGAATTTAATGAAAAATTTGAACTGATTGGACTATATCAACCTTCAAAAATAACATAAGTGATATTTTGTTATCATGAGTTTAGACGTTATAGTTGTATGTTACTGATATCAAGATTAATATATAGACCAATAGTTTTATAAAATATGTCTTTCAATACTTTTTCATCACGGATACTAGATGCATGGAATAACCGAATAAAGCATGTTTAGTATAAAAATTTTATGATCAATCCGTACATCGTACGGGTATTAGTACTATATCTTATATGTCGATCCGTCATCACAACCTTTTAGTTTTATGTTCTTGTTACATAACTTGAAACATATTGAGTTTCCACGAATTGCACAGATACATTTTTAGTTTAACATAATGAACTCGAGTGTCAAACAAGTACGATACAAGGATGGCCATATTATATCATTTTGTATATCATGGATTATTCTGAGTAATTTTAGCTGTAGATTTTAACTGACGTATTTAAAAAAAAAAAAATAGGTGACCAAACCAGTTAGTTTTTGGTCGTCAATAAAGGTGTATAATAGCACAGGACCTCTAAAACTATTTTATACTCTGTAATAAAGTAAAATATAACAATACATTTAAAAATAAAATTTGAGTTTGATCATTAAAATTCAAGTTAATCATTACCCAATCATAACCTCTTTTTCATTAATTTTATGTTCACCGTAATTAATATGGATTGAGATCTTTTAAAGTTTAAAGCAATTTTACTAGTAAATTATAAGTCCTTATTCTAAATGCTTACACATTTTTTTTATAATCTAGCGTATCCTATAATGATTAAATTGTAAGGGGTTATTGAAAAATTGCATATATGCATAATATAGTCATTATTTATAAGTGTTTATTTCTAAATCACAACATATAACAAGTTTCTCTAAATGTGACGACCATGGTACCCGCGTAATGCGGCGGTAGTGGTGGGGAAGGCGGTCTAGTGGTGTCGGTGATGGTACTATTGGTGGTGGTGACGGTGTCAAGTGGTGTAGGTTGATATAATTGTGATAGTGAAAATTTTTAGAAAATAAGGGCTTAAAGTGTTAATTATTAAAATAAAGGTTTAGAGTGTAAATTAATTCATTAAGGACAAATTTGGTATTTTATAAAAACTCTTTCCACAGTGGGTGTTTATTAAGGATAATTTAGTAATTCCGTATGTAACTATTGTGTAACTATTTCCAAAAAGGAAAATGATTAATCCTCCTTACTAAATGGCCTAAAAAACCTCCTAAGAATAAGATTGTGACATTTGTCAAAATCAAAAGAGAAGATTAGGAGAAAGAATTAATGAATGACACTTGTCAAGTGGTTATGATATTAGGAGGATTAGTAGGATGATTTTTAGGATTATTTATCATTTCCCTTATAAAAATGGGGGGTGATAATTCTTATAAAGAAGTATAGATAGTGCCCCCACAATCCCACATTATCAAGCATGTTGTTGTTTGTGCTAGTGTCGTACTAGTGTATGTTAGATTTGGAATATGGTCGTTTTGTAGGTCGGTTCTCAACTTGATTTTGTTTAGGAACTATATACATATATCGATGTTAGACACTTAAGTTTGGGCGTGAAACTTCTCACATCTTGATTTTTTAATCCATAAAAAACATGGAAGGCCAATCATTTATATATTATATAATAAATATTAAAAAATTAGTATGTAAGGGATTCAACACTTAAGATTAAGTGTCTAACAACCACATACTCATATAGAATTTTTCAAACGTTACTAGTATTTAGACTATTAGGTAAAGAGACTTTTATTTGTATTACTTTATTAGATAAAATTAGACGAGTATTATTTTGGAGGATTAGGATTTTCTAAAGTTGATCCAACTTTATAGGTAAAGTTGGATCAACTTTAGCCATTGGATTAAATCCAATGGTTAAGATTAAAATATGATATTTAAATCTTGACATCAAACTTTACCTATAAAGTTTGATCAACTTTAAGGAATCTCAATCCTATTTTGGAGTGTTTTACATGCATACATAAGCAGAAAGTTTCAAACTAACAACAAATATTAAAATTTTACTTCCATATTTTTTATTAAAAGTTTTGACTTTCGACAAGCTACTTCATGATCATGGTGGTTGTTTTCATAAGCTAATGCCCATACAACTGAAAAGATAACAAAAGTAAAGATGAGAAGATATATAATTATGGGTGGAAAATGAGGGACAATTAGAGATAGTATTTGATTGCATTTTCTCACTTTCAAATAATATCTAATTATACTTGTTTGCATGTCGATCAAATTTATGTTAATTTATTATTCTGTAGAAAAAAAAGTCCAAAATTTCTTAGTCATCAACTCTGATTCATTCAAGTATTCGACACATATATACTTTTCAAAGAAGACGCCAACTTTGAACTGCAGGTGGTCTTTTAAGTTCAAGCTAGCAACTATATTCGAAAACATTTGTATTTAATTTTCATTTTATTGTATACGTGTGTTTGATTGTGATTCAGCTAAAAGAAGTTCCTTTTTGGCTGTTTGATTCAGGAGGAAGCTTTCTTGATTTAGGTTTTGGACTTTTAAGCCCACAGAAAATCAACTACATTTGAGTCAGAAGCTTGCTTTTTTGGATAATTTAAACAGGGATAGTTTCCTCTGTATACTCATCAAGGTATTTCTACTTTTTTTTGCATTTTGTTTCTTGATTGCTGTTAAAGGTGCTTGATACTTTGTGATAATTATTAGTGGTGTTTCTTGAAATGCTTTGATTTATGAAAATTAAGATCAACTTGTAGTCTTGTATGTGTTATTGATAACTTATAGGTTTAAGAATTGGTGCACATAAATATGTGTTAAGCACCACTCTTGTTATTATTTCCTTTAGCACATAAATGAAGGTATAGAAAATTTGAAAATTGTAAAGACTAGCGAATTTAAAAATTGCAACTAGATGCCAATATATGGTGCCTGCAGTATATTTTTTTTTTGTTGGTCCAAAACTTTGCAAAGTGTTGTGTGTAGTGTGTTCTTTTTGTATTATTCCATCTTTTTTGCAAAAAAGGTCGTTTATTGGCAACCAAAGCTAGGCACTATGGTTCAGAAAATTATTCAGCTTTTTGCAACATAGGCATTGGCATTTCTGGCAAACAAACCATTACTTTTCGCGAAATGCATATAAAAAGGAAAGCAAGACAATAAATAGCATGTTTCTATTCTTTCAAACCTATGTTCATGAAGTTTGGATAGTGATGTGTAAAATCGAGTTTAAAAATTAAAACAAGAAATACCCTAGAACTGACTACTACACACTCTCGGGCAGTGCACCCGTTCGTATATAGTATAGCTAAAAGGTAAGTCCAGGATCGAACACAGTGACTTAATTAAGCAATTGTTAACAATAAAGTAATTCAGAAAGAAGGGGGGGTTTTGTGACCGAGTTGTCACGTTGCAAAAGTTAGTAAATAATTAGTAATCCCGAAAGATTAATCGAAATATGAATCCGGTATGACCGGGGCAGGGATCGTCCTCAAACGATATTGAAAATGTTTTTATGACAATAATTTAAAAGACATCATCTCGATTTCGCTCAACAATACGCTCAGATTGCACATCAATGAAGTTCAAATCCAAATTAGTTGATTAAATAACCGAGACTCAAACAAAGCACCAACCCCGTACCCGTCAAGTTAATGACATCATTTGACTCTCTTGTTTAAACTAGTTTCGTTACAAAGACCGGTACCCCAAGACATCTTTTATAACTTCCCTAATCAAACAATTGTTTTGGTTAATGAAATAACAGTTATACCTATCGATTGTACCCAACCGTTAACACATTCCTCCCTATTATCATGAATGATTATCTACCATACCCGTCATAGACCCAATCGTTTGTACCCAACCGTTAACACATTCCTCCCTATTATCATGAATGATTATCTACCATACCCGTCATAGACCCAATCGTTTGTACCCAAACAATCAAAATGAAATAAATGAAATCAATAATTACCATTAAAGACACACATAAATCACCAATCAATTCAAGATAAATTATAAGGAAGAAATACGCTAAGATCTCGATATAACGTTAAATGAAATCAACATTGAATTAATAAAATTGTGCAATCTTTACATATTGTCTCACTCCATTAAGATGGATGATGAAGCGATTAGCCACTCATATTAAAATAAGAATAACAATTAAAATAAGAAGAATTCATTGTTACCTAATGATAATAATCGAAAGCTACGAACGAAATAGATCCAATCGTGTTTGAAAACCTAAAATATGATGAAAATCTGAAAATATCTCTGAAAAGGGCTCCAAAAACGGCTGGAAGAAGAGAAGAAGGGTTTTGGGATGTTTTTGCATGCTATTTATATGATTCCCAAAATCTGCCAGAATCGGACCCAGTTGCGGCGCAACTGGGCATTGCGGCGCAACTAAGGTTGACTTTTGCATTTGACTTTGACTTTCGTTGACCAAGGTCGGCTTGAACTTGAATGTGTTGTGGCGCAACTGTGGGAGTTGAGGCGCAACTTATTCTTCTGCTTTTCGGTTGCGGCGCAACAATTAGTTGCGACGCAATTTGACGTTGACTCGCGTTGACCTTTGACCAATGTTGACTCGTGGCTGGCCAGGAACAAAAGGCGTTGCGGCGCAATTGGAAGAGCTGCGGCGCAACTTATCTTTCTGGAATTCGGTTGCAGCGCAATTACAAGTTGCGGCGCAATCGTACTTTTTCAGCTTTGACTTTTGTTGACTTCCTGCACTCTTCATCCAAATGCTTCCGAAATCCTCCGTTAGCACTTAATTCACCTCAACAATGTCGTTTTCTCTAGATTTGCGCTTAAATACCTGTCAGTATCCTGAAACACTAACAAATACCATAAACGCACCAAATGTATACTAAAACGACTCATAAACCATGCAAAATCAACTAAATACAATGTGGGAAATGGGTATAAAATACGACATATCAAATCCCCCCACACTTAAGCTTTGCTTGTCCTCAAGCAATTCCAAACTTCAAAACTCAATTTACCTTGGTACATATGGGAATAACATTACCGTAATCAAAAAGAAGCTAAACCATCATTGAAGATGAAACGAGATGGTTAGGCAGTTTTAATCTTAAATGAAAACTGGAATGTTTGACAATACTTGACTGATATACAAGCCTTAATAACACGACTAAGCACAAAAGAATCGAATCAGTGATATCTCATCTATCCTACTCCAACTAACTTACACTTGGGGTTGAATATTTGAATAATCACTCAATGCCTAGTCGTGATGCATAATCTTTTAACCATAGGCTTGTACTAGGTTCGTTCCTTCACCGCCATGATGCAAGCACCACAACGTCTATCAAAAGAGGACTTTAAGGGTTTTAATGAACTTCTGAGGCTAACAAGGTATTTAAAAGGGTATGGAAATTTGGGTAAACAAAGGGTGTTAAAAACAAATAACACAACATTTAACAAAGTTTTACATAATAGTCTAATCCATTAAATCCCATGTCACTAGTTGCCAACGGTCCAAAACCCGAGAAGTTGTCCAGACAATACCCCCAATAGACGATTAAAAACTGACACCATTGTGGTGTATGACACTAAACAACTCAATCAACCAATTCTAACCATGTTGGCTTAAACAAATGCGCCAACCCACAAATAACAACTTAAGATTATAGCATTCAGATCCTTTCGTTGGTGTAATTGATGTACCAACTTACAAAAATGATTTGACAAAAGTGAGAAATACCAATTGACAGCCCAAGCTCTTTTTCTTTCTTTTTTTTCTTTTTTTTTTCTTTTTCTGTT
Organism: Erigeron breviscapus; assembly: GCA_034093135.1. Lineage (NCBI taxonomy): Eukaryota > Viridiplantae > Streptophyta > Magnoliopsida > Asterales > Asteraceae > Erigeron > Erigeron breviscapus. Next base: position 48,273,387 of record CM067167.1, on the reverse strand, counting down.
TTTCAATTCTTTTATTCTTTTTTTTTTTGTGAGCTACTTTTACTCTGACTAATTGGTATTCTCTTAAATAACATTTGAAACAATGACAAATCATATACTCATATGCTGAAATGAACGATCCAGACTTTATCCAAACAAACATGACGAAATCAATCTATTCTCAGTAACCGAGAATATCCTAACCCGACATAAAGGACAACCCCAAACCATCCACTAGCATAGGCAACCAATGACCCACCAGGACTTCGACTATCGGTATGGCTAGGAAAAGGTGTATATTACGGGTGAAGTTAATAACAAAGAACAGGCTAGTGACAACAAGTTTTCTATTGTTTCTTGCACTAAAAGTGAGTGCAACACAAGGGTTTAAAACAGGGGATTCACTAACCAGTGTAGTTAGCTACTAAGCACATTAACACAACATGCACATAACAAATTATTACGAAACAAGGGGTGAACATACAAAGAACAAAGGTTTTATCCTAAATTTGCCTCTTCTGATAAATAACACTGAACGATCAACCAGGACAAGTTCTAGAATCAACGCAATCACCGGCACACTCATAGCAAATGAAATAATCCGGAAACGAAAAAACCAACCTCAAACTTGCACATCATAGTTCAGAGCTATAAATAGAACCCTTACTCCTGGATAAATCCAAAAGCCTACGAGAGGGACAAATTAACAAGGCTAATAATTCCAAAACCGTAACACCTATCATAACTAGCAATGAATCAATAATCTCACAATTTGGGTGTTTTGGTGCTTTAAGCGTGCTAGTCATATTATTAATCCAGAAGGGATTGCCTAATTAATCAGTCAAAACACATTCCACATATTAAAATTTTGTACCCAAGGTGTAGTCAAATTGCTTATTAAGTTCTATAATTAAGTGACAAAAGCAATAAACTACAAGGACAAGCATGCAAAAGTTCAAAATTCCTCAAAAATACCCGACTTTTTCCTATTTACCACCCCCCACACTTGAGTTGGAGAATGCCCTCAATGTCCAATGAACTAAGGCAAACCAAGGGAAATAGGGGAAAGTAAACAAAAACAAAATCAAGAACAAGAAAAACTTGCCGGGTATGATGTATGTTCCATGCCTGAATATGATGCCAACAAAATATGTCGCTGAACTTACTGCCAACATATGCACATGACATTCAACTTGCTATCAACATGAACACACCATTAACAAGCAACATAATTAAATAAACCATGCATTCATCCTATCCCTAATTATTCAAAGGGAAATGGAAAAGTAAAATACGATGTTCTATCACCCTTAAGGGTGATTACAAACCAAACAAATGGAAATAAATAAAAGTACGGAAATAAAATTGTTCAAACAAATAAAAGTACAAGCCATCATCACCAACAGACGGCAGCAGCATCATCCCATCATAAATCACTGAGGAGGGTGAGGGTAACCAGGCATAGGTCCTGTACCAAAAATCGATCCAACCATCTGCTCAGCAAAAGATGGTTCTGCCGAACCTGATCCTCCAGCATCTGCACCAGCCTGCGTACCTGCAAAAGACCCAAAGCTAACAGGGTTATCGGGCCCCGTCCCTCCAAGATCATGGGAAGGAGGCATCTCATACTGACGCTCTGGTGGAAAGAAGAATCCACCTCCAGCTCTGTGCTCTGGAATGAATATACTGGGAGGGTTGTAGTCTGGAATCGGCTGAGGTGGATGAAACTGCTCACCCCTATACTGGGCCTCCCACATGGGCTGATATCTATGCTGATCATGCATCATACGACCCATACCTGAGCCCATCCACCTAAAATCACTGTCCACCCTCGACTGAAACTGCTCATGGGAATGCTGAAAGTTCTGCTGAGACTCCCACATGTTACTAACCATAGTCCCCAAAGAAGAAAAATCCCATGGACCTGAATGGGAGGCAAAAGAAGAAGATGGTCCCTCAGTAGGTGTAGTGGTGGCACGACGCTTAGTACGTCGTGCGGGCTCTAGCGGCTGCTCTGGTGCATCAGCCATCTCAGCATCATCATCATCACCTGCCTCTGCCTCCTCCTCATCATCAGAGGCAACACCACCAAAATCAATCAACTCAGGAATATCATTCTTATGAGCTAGAGGCTTAATCAATTTCCACCGCTTCAAATCATTCCAAGTGAATGGCTTCATAGGTTTGCAGTTCAAAGCGACTGCATTATCAGCACCCTCAAAATACTTCACCATTTTGGAAATGAAATGACCACAGACTAACCATCTATCACGAACTCCTTTGGTCCCCATATGTTTTGCCAACACATAGGGGGCACATGATTTCCTATACACATCACCTTCATCAAACAACCTCAACAACCACAAATCCTCCATATATAGCTTGTCCGGGTGATTAGTCCTTTGGACAAAAGAATGGACTTACATCTTGTGGAACAAGCGCAAAATAGGCGATTGGAGTGTATTCGCCCCACAAGCTGCTTTCCAAGCGCGACCCCCAGACACCCGGTGATAGTAATCTCTAAAATCACCTGCTTCCCTAGTAAAACCAGAAGTAGCCCTAACAGAAATGGCTAAAAGACGCTCGAAAGCAGGATCATCCAACATCTCTTGGGTGTACATCCCCGTGCACAACCCAAACTCAGCAATAGTGAGGGTTCTATTAACACCCCCACAACGAAAGAATATAACCGGCTCAGCAAACACATCCTTCACTTTCTCGATGTTCTCAACCGAAATAGTCGAATAAACTTCTAAACACCACTCCTTACAAACTACCTCCCGATTCCGAAATATATCAAACCATAAACTAAATTCCTTAGCTACGGGATTACCATCCATATCATTCGAACTACCCATCAAATGCATATACCTACTAATACCCCCACGAGCATTTAACGTATCCAACATACTAGATTCCATATACCGAGGCTCAACTATGTCTTTCTGATAAATAGATGCCAACCTGTTGGTATATTTAACCTTCTTCTCGGGAGGAGCTCTAGGGAATCGTAACCACGGGTGGGTAGGAACTCCCATAGCAGTGGCTTCGGGAGTAAGACCACTTTCAACAGGTGCAGCAGCCGACGAGGCTCTTGCCTTGCCTCGTCCTGCACGGCTAGAAGAAGCGGGTTCCTACACATACAAGAAACAATTAAAACATTGAAACCCGACATATAAGCATATATATAAAAAATATAATATATATATATATATATATATATATATATAAGCATAAATGACACAGGTCTGAAAAAGGGAGTTGCGGCGCAACTAGGACAGTTACGGCGCAACTTATCATTCTGTAATTTAGTTGCGGCGCAACTAGGAGTTGCGGCGCAACGGCCTGTTTTCTGGGTTGAGTACGAGCAGCAGCAGGGATGAACACAAAATCCACACCATATTCAAATAACAATTTAATTCTTAGAGTTTAGCATTTAATTAAGAAAAACCAACTTTAATTAACCCTAAGTTAATTTGAATAACACAATCCACAAAAACAATTCATCAATCCTTCAAACAAAACAACCAAACCCTCATTGTTCTTGCAAATCCCTCACAAATTCGAACTTAAGAAGCAAATTAAGCATAAGATCTATATAAATTCGAATGTATGCAAGAACATTATAAACTTAACTAATTAAAATCAACAAGAGAGGTTAAAGAATCACATACCTTTCCGGTTCTTGTCATGATGAATGATTAACAAAAAGAAAAATTGAAGATTTAAGAGAAGAAAAGAAGAAAAATCAAGAACAAAAGGGTTGGATCGGATGGGAAGAGAGAAAAGGAGGTAGGTGCTCAATTATTTGAGAAAGAATAAGTGTGTGTGAGTTATAAGCCAACCGATCCCCTTTATGTTACTCAGTTGACCCGGGTTGACCCGGGTTGCGGCGCAACCCTACCCGTTGCGGCGCAATGCATTATTTTTGAATTAAAATATTTTTATTTTTATTTTTTTTTTTTTGATTTTTCTGAAACATTACACGTTGCGGCGCAACAACAGCCTGCGGCGCAACTGAAAAACAGAAGGATAGGTTGCGGCGCAACTAGGACAGTTGCGGCGCAATCAACATTGCGGCGCAACTTAGATTGCGGCGCAATGCTCCCTCACACTTACCTTTGTTTTCTTCCTTGAAAACGACTTACCGGAAGGCATGAGAGCGGCTCCTACCTGCAATTTTTATTAAAACACATTACCAATGACAAATAAACAATAATGAAAACAAGAAACACGGGTTGCCTCCCGCGAAGCGCTTAATTTATTTACGAGTCTTTAGCTCGACTCACAGTCCTTTCTTCATTGATTCCTTTCGAAAAATGGAAGCTCGTCAACGACGACTCCCACATTTTCCTCTTCTTCATGATAAAGCTTCAACCTGTGACCATTAACAATAAAAGTAGCTCCATCCGATTTAAACAATTCAACATAACCAGACGGATAGACATGTTTGATCACAAAAGGGCCGGTCCACCTAGAAGTCAACTTGGGTTGCTTGAACTTATACTTGGAAAGGAATAACAAAAGTTTATCACCGGCTTTAAAATCCTTCTCTCTAATCCTACGATCATGCCAAACCTTAGTCCTCTCTTTGTAGAGCATAGAATTCTCATAAGCATTCAACCTCAACTCATCTAACTCATGCAATTGCAACATTCTCAATTTACTACTTTCAACTAAGTCCATATTGCAATTCTTAAGAGCCCAATAAGCTTTATGCTCTATCTCTAAAGGCAAATGACATGTCTTCCCAAAAAGTAACCTATAAGGTGTAGTCCCAATTGGAGTCTTAAATGCGGTTCTAAAAGCCCAAAATGCATCATCCAACTTCTTAGACCAATTTTTAGGATTATCACCTATGGTTTTCTCTAAGATTCGTTTTAAAGCCCTATTAGTATTTTCTACTTGGCCACTCGTTTGCGGGTGATAAGAAGTAGAGAAACGGTGATGAACACCATACCTCTTTAACACCTTAGCAAGTTGATGATTCGCGAAATGAGTTCCACGATCACTGATTAAGGCCTTAGGACAACCAAAACGACAAAACAATTGCTTTAAGAATTCAATGACAACCCTTGCATCATTAGTTGGCAAGGCCTTAGCCTCGGCCCATTTCGAAACATAATCAACCGCCACTAAAATGTAAAGACACTTATTTGAAGGCGGAAAGGGTCCCATAAAATCAATTCCCCAAACATCAAATACCTCACAAACCTGAATGAAGTTCTGTGGCATCTCATCCTTCTTTGAAATGTTACCTTGACATTGACAAACTTCACACGTCTCCACTAATGTTTGAGCTTCCTTGAAGATTGAAGGCCAATAAAATCCTGCATCAAAAACCTTCTTACCGGTTACAGATGGTCCATAATGACCACCGGTTGGTCCATAGTGGCATGCATCCAAAATCTTCCGGGTTTCTGCATCGGCCACACATCTCCTAATCAAGCCATCTGCACACATTCGAAACAAATATGGTTCTTCCCAGAAATAATGCTTAATCTCAGAAAAGAATTTCTTTTTCTGTTGATAAGACATTTCCTTAGGAAGAACACCTGCACATAAATAGTTAGCAATGTCTGCATACCATGGGTCCTCCTCCACATCCACCTGCATTAGAAACTCGTCAGGGAAAACATCATTAATATCATGCTCCTTTAACTCCTCAAGGTGAGGGTTTTTGAGCCTACTTAAGTGGTCGGCTGCCACATTTTCAGCCCCACTTTTATCTTTAATCTCAATATCAAATTCTTGTAAAAGTAAGACCCAACGAATTAAACGAGGCTTAGCATCTTGTTTCGAGAACAAGTACTTCAAAGCCGAGTGGTCGGTGAACACAATAGTCTTATTCAAAACCAAATAGGGTCTAAACTTATCAAAGGCATAAACCACGGCTAACAACTCTTTCTCGGTTACGGTATAATTCTGTTGAGCCGGGTTTAAGGTCTTGCTAGCATAGGAAATAGGGCGGAAATGTTTATCCTCCCTTTGGCCTAACACGGCCCCTAAAGCATAATCACTAGCTTCACACATAAGTTCAAAAGATAATGACCAATTAGGTGGAGACATAATGGGTGCATTGGTCAATTTAACTTTAAGTGAGTTAAATGCATCAAGACATTCTTTATCAAAATTGAATGAGACATCCTTTTCCAACAACTTTGTCATCGGCCGGGTGATTTTTGAAAAATCTTTTATAAACCGACGGTAGAACCCGGCATGACCCAAAAAGCTTCTAATTGATTTGACATTAGTGGGTGGAGGTAATTTAGCTATAACATCAATTTTGGCTTTATCTACCTCTAAACCCGCTCTTGAAACTTTGTGTCCCAAAACAATACCCTCTTTTACCATAAAATGACACTTTTCCCAATTCAAGACCAAGTGTGCCCTTTCACACCTTTCAAGCATTTTATCAAGACTTTCAAGACAATTTTCAAAAGAACTACCGAAAACAGAAAAGTCATCCATAAAAACTTCCATAGACGTTTCGATCATGTCCTAAAATATGGCAATCATACATCTTTGAAAAGTACCCGGGTCATTGCAAAGACCAAATGGCATCCTCTTATAGGCATAAGTGCCAAAGGGACAAGTAAAGGTGGTCTTTTCTTGGTCCTTGGGGTCAATGGGTATTTGGAAGTACCCGGAGAACCCATCCAAAAAGCAAAAATACTCGTTACCGGCGAGCCGTTCGAGCATTTGATCAATAAAGGGCAAGGGAAAATGGTCTTTGCGGGTAGCATCATTTAATATCCGATAATCTATACATACCCTCCACCCCGTGACAGTCCTAGTGGGAACCAATTCATTTTTGTCATTTAAAATTACGGTCATCCCACCCTTCTTTGGTACGCAATGTACCGGACTTACCCATGAACTATCCGAGATGGGGAATATGATTCCCGCATCAAGCAACTTTATTATCTCCTTTTTAACCACATCTTTCATATTTGGATTCAACCTTCGTTGCCTTTGCATAACCGGTTTCACATTATCAACAAAGTTTATGGTATGTTTGCAAAATTCTGACTTATACCCGGAATATCGGAAATTTTCCATGCAAAGGCCTTTTTATGGGCCTTTAGGACGGTCATAAGTCTAGATTTCTCATCCTCCATTAATGAGGATGAGATGACAACGGGTAAAAGAGATGTACCTTCCAAATATGCATACTCAAGATGGTCCGGAAGTGGCTTGAGCTCCAAGTCGGTAGGAGGGTTCTCTACCGAGGTTAGCACCCGTGTGCTATCACTACCCGTGATCTCTTCATAGGTCTCGTCTTCCGGTGGGGTTTCATCAATACTTAATGCCATAATCTCTTGCATCATATCTCCAACCAACTCTTGCTCTTCTTCACTGCAAGCTAGCAATGCTTCACCTTCTTCCATGTCCAAGAAATCCATGAGCTCTTTCTCCAAAGCATCTTCTTCTTCAATCACATCTAACCTGAAACAAGTTTCATCACAAGAGTAAGGATGCTTTAGTGCTCTATCAACATTAAAAACAACTCGGTCATCACCGACCCCTAAGGAAATTTCCTTAGCCTTAACCCGGATGATAGCATCCGCGGTCATCAGAAATGGTCGGCCAAGAATAAGAGGGACTTTGGCGTCCGCCTCCATCTCAAGAATATCAAAATCAACCGGAAATATCATATGCCCTACTTTAATTTGCAAATTTTCCGCTATCCCCATGGGATATTGGAAAGAACGATCCGCGAGCCTAATGCTCATGCGGGTAGGGGTCAACTCTCCTAAGGACAACTTCCTATACACAAAATAAGGCATCAAATTGATACTAGCCCCAAGATCGGCCAATGCCTCACACAAATAAGCACCAAAAGAACAAGCAATTAGAAAACTCCCTGGATCTTCCAACTTGGGAGGAATCTGATTCTGAATGATAGCTGAGCATTCGACACTCATAACTGCAGTCTTAGCCTCTTCGAGCTTCTTCTTATCACTGACAAGTTCCTTGAGGAACTTTGCATAATTTGGCATACCTGCAAGCAAATCAACTAAAGGAACAGTTATATTAACAGACTGTATAAGATCAACAAATTTCTTAAAATGTTCCTTGACTTTTTCTTTCCTCAACCGTTGAGGAAATGGAATCTTTGGTTGATAAGGCTTCACCGTCGGTTTCTCAGCGGGTTTGGATGGAACGGCCGGTATCGGCACGGCTTGGTTCGGTTCCATCTCAACTTCTTCATCACCCGTTTCTTCCTCTTCATTAACCTGCACAAGTGGGATAGAGTCATCAGGTAAAGGGTTTGCAGAGTCATAAGTCTTACCTTTCCTCGTAGTGATGGCATTCACTTGCTCATTTCGAGCATTAGGAGGGGTATACTTCTGTCCCGATCCTTGATTATTTTGCCCTTGGTTATTGAATTGAGGCTTTGGGTTCTGCTGAGTGTTGCTCGGTAGAGTACCGGGCTGCCTATTTGAGTTTCCTAGCCTCTCGATCCTTCCTTCTAAATCCTTAATGGTGGCTTGTTGATTCTTTGCTCCTTGATCCAACTTGTGCCCCAATCCATCTAAGCGAGTAGTCAAAACGTCCAAAACAGAAATCACCTTCTTGGACTCTTCTGCAACATGTTCATTAGTTGCCTTCTGGGCACTAATGAAATCCTTCACTATGTCTCTTAGTTCTGGATCCGAGCCTCGTTGATTGTTGAACCTACTAAACCTGTTACCACCATAACCAGAACTGTTAGCATTAAAAGAAGAAGAAGGGTAAGAACTACCTGATGGCCGGTTTTGATAACCGGTATTTTGGTTGAAATTCCTTTGATTCTGAACATAACTAACATCTTGCACTGGTTTATCTGGGCAATCCTCCGTATAATGCAAGTCTCCACAATGCTCACAACCGTCGGCCATAACCTTAACATCTCTCACAAGGCTCTTGAATCTATTATCTTGACTATCAAATCTCTCATTCATTTGCTTCGAGAGAGCCTTGACTTCAGTAATAAGTTTAGAGTCCTCACTACTTTCCACCTTAGCTACAGTGGTTCTACTAGATCTCTTGTCTCGGTCCTCATCTCTTGTAGAATACTCCTTAGCCATATCCTCAAGAATCTTATATCCTTCATTTGGGGAAATGTTGTTTAGACTACCCCCAAATGCATAACCGAGCTCCCTTTTGGTTTTTCTATCCAAACCATCATAGAAAATCTCAAAACTTTCTTCAGTACCCATACTATGTCCAGGGCAATTTCTGAGCATTTCCTTGAACCGTTTCCATGAATCAACAACATCTTCACCGGATTCTTGAGAAAAACCTCTGATTTTATTTTCTAATTGCCTTTGAGTTCTCATAGAATAAAACTCATCAATAAATCCTTCTCGAAGTTCGGCCCAAGTGGTAAATGAGTTATCGGGTAACTCCTTAAACCATGCAGCTGCATCTCCAATGAGAGTTAAAGGAAATAGTTCCAACTTAACAGCCTCAGCTTGCCCTGTTCCATACTGATATAGCCTACAGATCTTCTCGAACCTCTCAAGATGTGCATATGGGTCATTTCTTCGAATCCCATCAAACTTATCCTCTTCAACACTCTTGAGGTGATTCCCTTTCAAAGAAAAATCTACTGAAATAGCCGGAGGGCGAATAGTTGTGCCCCGGTCCGCCGGTATATTTCTTCTTCTCTCCCCGTAAGGACGGGCATTCGGATCTACCGGTTGTTCGTCACCCATTCTTCCACCCCTTGGTTGTTGGTTAATATTAAGGTTAACCCGAGGGAATACAAGTGCACTCGGTTTAGGTGTTTCAACTTTCTCCTCTACTTCTGAATCTGAATCTTCACCTGTTTTGAAAAACTCCGATGATTTCTTCAATTGATCGGCCAACTGATTAACCAACTGATCTTCCAAGTTCTGGGTGGGTGGAACACTGGTTTCGGTTTCTAAATCTATTTTGACTGATGTGGATGGTTCCTGGTTGTCTCTTGACACTAAGCGACGTCTGACTTTCCCTGGATTAGACAAAGGGCTAAGCAAAGGTCGGCCAGAAGCTCTTGTGTTCATCAACTAGCAAGAACCTGCACAATCACCACAAACAAACCGTCAACCGAACCTGTGGTATAATTGAAATGAAATAAAATACAAACTATCTAGTAAAGCAATAACTTTCTCACAAATGAATGTGAAAAAGGATCGAATCACAAAATTAAACAACTACTTAAAATTAAGTCCCCGGCAGCGGCGCCAAAAACTTGATGTGTAAAATCGAGTTTAAAAATTAAAACAAGAAATACCCTAGAACTGACTACTACACACTCAGCGGCGCCAAAAACTTGATATGTTCATGAAGTTTGGATAGTGATGTGTAAAATCGAGTTTAAAAATTAAAACAAGAAATACCCTAGAACTGACTACTACACACTCTCGGGCAGTGCACCCGTTCGTATATAGTATAGCTAAAAGGTAAGTCCAAGATCGAACACAGGGACTTAATTAAGCAATTGTTAACAATAAAGTAATTCAGAAAGAAGGGGGGTTTTGTGACCGAGTTGTCACGTTATAAAAGTTAGTAAATAATTAGTAATTCTGAAAGATTAATCGAAATATGAATCCGGTATGACCGGGGCAGGGATCGTCCTCAAACGATATTGAAAATGTTTTTATGACAATAATTTAAAAGACATCCATCTCGATTTCGCTCAACAATACGCTCAGATTGCACATAAATGAAGTTCAAATCCAAATTAGTTGATTAAATAACCGAGACTCAAACAAAGCACCAACCCCGTACCCGTCAAGTTAATGACATCATTTGACTCTCTTGCTTAAACTAGTTTCGTTACAAAGACCGGTACCCCAAGACATCTTTTATAACTTCCCTAATCAAACAATTGTTTTGGTTAATGAAATAACAGTTATACCTATCGATTGTACCCAACCGTTAACACATTCCTCCCTATTATTATGAACGATTATCTACCGTACCCGTCAAGTTAATGACATCATTTGACTCTCTTGCTTAAACTAGTTTCGTTACAAAGACCGGTACCCCAAGACATCTTTTATAACTTCCCTAATCAAACAATTGTTTTGGTTAATGAAATAACAGTTATACCTATCGATTGTACCCAACCGTTAACACATTCCTCCCTATTATTATGAACGATTATCTACCGTACCCGTCAAGTTAATGACATCATTTGACTCTCTTGCTTAAACTAGTTTCGTTACAAAGACCGGTACCCCAAGACATCTTTTATAACTTCCCTAATCAAACAATTGTTTTGGTTAATGAAATAACAGTTATACCTATCGATTGTACCCAACCGTTAACACATTCCTCCCTATTATTATGAACGATTATCTACCGTACCCGTCAAGTTAATGACATCATTTGACTCTCTTGCTTAAACTAGTTTCGTTACAAAGACCGGTACCCCAAGACATCTTTTATAACTTCCCTAATCAAACAATTGTTTTGGTTAATGAAATAACAGTTATACCTATCGATTGTACCCAACCGTTAACACATTCCTCCCTATTATTATGAACGATTATCTACCGTACCCGTCAAGTTAATGACATCATTTGACTCTCTTGCTTAAACTAGTTTCGTTACAAAGACCGGTACCCCAAGACATCTTTTATAACTTCCCTAATCAAACAATTGTTTTGGTTAATGAAATAACAGTTATACCTATCGATTGTACCCAACCGTTAACACATTCCTCCCTATTATTATGAACGATTATCTACCGTACCCGTCATAGACTCAATCGTTTGTACCCAAACAATCAAAATGAAATAAATGAAATCAATAATTACCATTAAAGACACACATAAATCACCAATTAATTCAAGATAAATTATAAGGAAGAAATACGCTAAGATCTCGATATAACGTTAAATGAAATCAACATTGAATTAATAAAATTGTGCAATCTTTACATATTGTCTCACTCCATCAAGATGGATGATGAAGCGATTAGCCACTCATATTAAAATAAGAATAACAATTAAAATAAGAAGAATTCATTGTTACCTAATGATAATAATCGAAAGCTACGAACGAAATAGATCCAATCGTGTTTGAAAACCTAAAATATGATGAAAATCTGAAAATATCTCTGAAAAGGGCTCCAAAAACGGCTGGAAGAAGAGAAGAAGGGTTTTGGGATGTTTTTGCATGCTATTTATATGATTCCCAAAATCTGCCAGAATCGAACCCAGTTGCGGCGCAATTACAAGTTGCGGCGCAATCGTACTTTTCCAGCTTTGACTTTTGTTGACTTCCTGCACTCTTCATCCAAATGCTTCCGAAATCCTCCGTTAGCACTTAATTCACCTCAACAATGTCGTTTTCTCCATAAACGCACCAAATGTATACTAAAACGACTCATAAACCATGCAAAATCAACTAAATACAATGAGGGAAATGGGTATAAAATACGACACTAGTTTTCAATGAAAATACTAGTATGATGGTTCGAATATTTAGTAACTTCTCGAATTGACCATTTACCAAAAAAAAATATTTAGTAACTTCTTGTATTGTGCTTTTGTAGCTTATTTGGTAATGGGCTGTGAGGTTTCTAGACTCTGCTCTTTTTGTTCGTTTTGCTCTTGTTGCTGTGTTACTGAACAGAATGCGGTGACTGCTGAAGCCCATGATGTTGGTATGTAAATCCGCCTATCATTTCTCCTTTTGTTGCCAGAGATACTTTTTCTAATCAAGTTTTGATCGTTTTACATACAACAAAGACAAAGGTGAGACAAGTGATTTGCCTTCGTTTTGTGAATTCTCTTTTGACCAACTTAAGACGACTACATCTGGGTTTGCTGTGGAGAATATCGTCTCTGAACATGGGGAGAAAGCCCCTAATGTGGTATATAAAGGGAAGTTGCAAAATCAGAGACAGGTTGCAGTTAAACGATTTAATAGATCTGCATGGCCTGATTCGAGGCAATTCTTGGTATGTACATCTCTGTTCCACACAAGACTTAATATAGGTCTGGTTTGGAACAAGGCATTATGTTGACCATTTATTTATTTTATTAATAATTACCACGATAATCAATTTTATGAAAACATAATATTATTACCACCATAAGCTAAAAGGTAACAAACTAGTTGTTCTTTTAACCCTTTGACGGTTTGACCCATATGACCAACATGTTTCCCTTTTATCTATATATACTTGACTCAATCAAAATGCAATTATTTCGACGAAAAAAAGTCTGTTATGCTTAATATTTTAGTTTGATCTTTCTTAAATCTGTAATCTGTCCCTCTTTCTCTGTCTGACGCCTGCTGGAACTCCTAAGGATTTTATAACCCATTTGAGATAAAACACGATCCTAAACCACTTGGTCGAAATTGCCACATCTACTATCTTGAATGTGTTCATACATACATGAAGTGTAACTTCCCATGCTATACATTTTGTTTTTGGTACTAATAAACCATTCTTCTTGAAGGAAATGCAAAAGCAAAGCATGATAGTTTTAAAGCTAAGAGATCATGAACAAGTTGTGGAAATATAAATGTAAAAAAAGTTGTCACTACACTGATTGATTCTTGAAAAGCATAGTGTTTATTTTTGCATTAGCTATTTGGACTCATTTTATTTGTTAGTGCAAAGCAACAATCTTTGTTGCATAAATGCTAAGAAGAAGACTTCATATTGCAAGAATGTGAAACTTCTGGAAACATAAATACTAAATAACCCATCTTGGCATGGATGTCCAGATACCCGCTCTTGTGAATCTTTCATTCTTTCCTCTTTTATTTTCACAAGAAATATGATTTGTTTGCAATTACAAGCCAAAAGGTGGGAAGGTGGTTATTTGGACCCATTTACTTCTTGTTACATTGATTCGGTTATGTTTTATCTCTGATGGGTTAGAGGGTAGATTTAAAAGAAAATAGTATTCAAGGAATCAGGTTGAAAATCACCAGAACTGAGTTGTTAGTTGTCACCCACCCCATCCAACCCCCCATTGTGTCACTTCTGCACAAATGCTTTATGATCTCATGTTCAAAATGTACATTTTTGTAAAAAAGAAAAAAGAAAAAGAGAGACTATCTTCTGATATGGCTCGCTATTACAGGAAGAAGCAAGGGCAGTCGGTCAGCTCCGAAACCCTAGATTGGCCAATCTAATTGGATGTTGCTGTGAGGGTGATGAAAGACTACTTGTTGCTGAGTTTATGCCACATGAAACACTTGCAAGGCACTTGTTTCATTGTAAGTGCTCCTATATACTATTAGTGAACTTATGCATCTATATGTTGCAGGTTTTAGCTTAAAACTTAAATTCTATTTGCATGTTTAATTAGGGGAAAAACAGCCTATGAAATGGGCAATGCGATTAAGGGTGGCACTATATCTTGCAGAAGCACTAGAATATTGTACGAGTAGAGGGCGTGCTCTTTACCATGATCTCAATGCCTATAGAATAGTCTTTGATGATGTACGTATCCACTGTTTATTTGTTATCTTTAATCAGCCTTCGATTGGTCATAATCTAATGTGATATGTTGTAGGATGCTAATCCTAGACTCTCGTGCTTCGGATTGATGAAGAATAGTAGAGATGGAAAAAGTTATAGTACAAATTTGGCATTCACTCCTCCTGAGTATCTGAGGACTGGTATCGTTTTTCTTACTTTTTGAGACATACACAATCCAATCTAAGAGCAAGAAATAGTATGTTTTAATGTTGACTTTATTTATATAGTTATCTTGATCACTTGCTTATCTTGAACTCGTAGGAAGGGTAACTCCGGAAAGTGTCATGTATAGTTTCGGCACTCTCTTGCTCAACCTTTTAAGTGGAAAACACATTCCACCTAGCCATGTACGTGTTCTTACCATCAACTATATGCCAGTTGGAATTTTTAATATTGTATGTCTACTATATTAAAGATGTTAGTATCTAACAATCAATGTCATGTTGAATTATCAGGCTCTTGACCTGATGAGGGACAGGAACCTTCAGATGCTTACAGATTCTTGCTTGGAAGGACAATTTTCAAATGATGATGGAACTGAATTGTTACGGTTAGCTTCAAGATGTTTACAATACGAGCCACGTGAGCGGCCAAATCCAAGATCATTGGTTGCTGCTTTGACTCCTTTACAAAAGGAAACAAACGTAATGTTCTAATTGAACTCTAGTTTTCTTTGTTATCTCATTGTCACCTATTTTATTATTAGATACAAACTTATAATGGAGACACTCGACACATTTTCCAAAATCCCCTAAAGATTGCCTATTGGGCTCATGATGAGAGGTGGCAATTTCGATTCATTATTGGATTGATATGTATTTGTGCATGTCAATATTGCAGGAGCCTTCACATATACTAATGGGTATATCAAAAGTTGGCTCTGCTACGCCTTTAACTCCACTTGGTGATGCCTGCTTAAGAATGGATTTGACAGCCATACATGAAATTTTGGAGAACTTAGCCTACAAAGATGACGACGGATCAGCTACTGAGGTTTGTGTCTGCTCTGACATTTAATTACCAAAGTCAACAGGCTTAGGATTTATGTGGTCTTTGATCATGTCTTGTAGCTGTCTTTCCATGTGTGGACAAGTCAGATGCAGGATACATTAAACTCCAAGAAGAAAGGTGATGTAGCATTTCGCCATAAAGAATTCAAAGCTGCAATAGACTACTATACACAGGTTACTGCTAATGCCTACAATTCTTTTCAACAATACGAAATAAAAACCATGTTACGTTGTTACTAAGCTCTCTCTAGCAATCAAATCATCGTTTTTGAATAAGCATAAAGAAAAAGATTAGACTTTTCAAAAATGATCATGGATAAATGTCTTAAATACCTGTTAACTATGGTACAGGGTTACAACAGAACACCAAGTCTATTGATTTCCTTTGGCATAATTATATTCCTAAAAAATGTCCAAAATCACTCATTTCTGCAAAGTGTAGCAGTGTTTCCACACAAATATTGTTTAGTTTATGTTACAATTTTGTCTCATTTATATATGAACGAGTTGATTTGAACTATTATGTCAACCGGGTCAAAATAAAAAATAACTAAAATAAGGGCACGGGTTAAATGGGCAGAACGGGTTCAAAGTCTTCCCAAGTGTCTTATAATGGAAAAGAAATGTTTTCATGCCTACTCATACACAAGTGATTCAACAAGTACCAAAAGTGACTCGCTTGACCCATTACCCACCTGACCGACCTACTTATCTTACTACCTCTACTAGCTAGTTAGCTTGCAACATATGTTATGAATGATGAATTAGATAAGCTGTTTGCCTTCTTTGACTCTGCTATTGTTATAAAAAAAAATACAAATGAACACTATAGTTTGCAGCTGAAGTCTCATTGTTGGAAAATGTGTGTGTTCAAAGAACAATGGTTCGAAATCATTACCTTTAAATATCAAAGCTAATCCATAGGGCGTTTTCTTCAGTTTATTAATGTGGGAACCATGGTCTCACCAACAGTCTACGCACGTCGAAGTCTGTTACATCTTATGAACGATATGCCACAAGAGGCACTCAATGATGCTGTACAAACGCAAGTCATATCCCCGGTTTGGCATATTGCTCCCTACTTACAAGCTGCTGCACTTTTCACGTTGGGGAGGGAAAAAGAAGCACAAATTGCACTCAAAGAAGGTTCGGTTCTTGAAGGAAAAAAAAACGTCTCTTGAAAGTTTCAAGGAAAACAAGATTCAAAATCTCTCTTGTACAACATCCAAGAAAACATCACTTGATTGACGAACCAGCTTTTAACAGATAAAGGTGCCATCCTACATGAACAGCACAAGCTTAATGACAGAAAAGTGTGTAATTCAATGCTTGAGTTTCAGTTTTGATTTGGTTGTATTCCTTCTTGTTTGCTTTCTTGAAGCATTATTTGAAGTAAATTTAATTGATCTTGGTCGGGTTCATGGCGACGCCACTGTTGCAAAGGTGGCAAATGACGTCTTTACCATTGGAGTGATCCTTGAAGTTCATTCAGAATTATTGGGAATGGATGGTTTAGGCATTCAACTGTCAATTACATCCTTACTAGATTGTTCTATCTTAATGTAAATTTCTGTTCTTTCCGTCTCAAAATAATTTTCTATAAACCGAAGTATACGGTTTAACATAGCAAGATATATAATTACTGAGGAAATTTATCTCCCAGAATTGGAAACTTGTTCAAGGTAAAGGTATGAAAGTGGAATACTTTATTGGCAATAAACAATGGAATCATACAAGAATAACATTGGAAATACCCAAAATACACTCACAAATTAACCCTCTTTAGAATACACCACACCTTTGACTTTCATTTGGTTGACTTTTAGTTTTCTTCAACTTCTTCATCATATTCATCTTCTTCAACATCATCATCAGCCACAGCATCTTGATACTGTTGATATTCAGACACCAAATCATTCATGTTACTTTCGGCCTCGGTGAATTCCATTTCATCCATTCCTTCCCCTGTATACCAATGCAAGAAAGCCTTCCTCCTAAACATAACCGTAAACTGCTCTGAAACCCGTCTAAACATTTCTTGAATCGACGTCGAATTACCCATAAATGTCGACGACATTGAGAGCCCCGTTGGCGGGATATCACACACACTGGATTTCACGTTGTTGGGGATCCACTCGACAAAGTAAGAAGAGTTCTTGTTTTGTACATTGATCATTTGTTCATCAACTTCTTTGGTTGACATTTTGCCACGGAACATGGCCGAGGCGGTGAGGTAACGTCCGTGGCGCGGGTCAGCTGCACACATCATGTTTTTCGCGTCCCACATTTGTTGAGTGAGTTCCGGGATTGTTAAGGCACGATATTGCTGTGATCCTCTAGAGGTTAATGGCGCAAACCCAACCATGAAGAAGTGGAGGCGGGGGAACGGGATGAGATTCACGGCTAGTTTTCGGAGGTCAGAGTTAAGTTGCCCCGGAAACCGGAGACAGCAGGTGACACCACTCATAGTTGTTGAGATCAAGTGATTCAAGTCTCCAACTGCAATGACATAATTGAGAGCATCATTAAACTACTATTTTTATTAACTAAATATAAATATGTATGTATATAGTAAGACGGGCACTTACAACTGGGGTTTGTGAGCTTGAGTGTACGGAAGCATATATCGTACAATGCTTCATTGTCGAGAACCATGCACTCATCAGCGTTTTCAACAAGTTGGTGGACGGAAAGAGTGGCATTATAAGGCTCAACAACTGTATCGGAAACTTTAGGTGAAGGGAAAACCGAAAAGGTCAACATCATTCGATCCGGATATTCTTCACGGATCTTGGATATCAACAGAGTACCCATACCGGATCCCGTTCCACCTCCAAGTGAGTGACATATTTGAAAACCTGTCACACAACATCAACATATGTTAATATATTATCATCATGTTTATAAGTAAAAGTTACTATATAAGTGTACCTTGCAAACAATCACAATTCTCGGCCTCTTTACGAACAACATCAAGAACCGAGTCAATTAGCTCGGCACCTTCAGTGTAATGACCTTTAGCCCAATTGTTTCCGGCACCATTTTGGCCGAAAATAAAATTATCAGGCCTAAAAATGTTACCACAAGGCCCGGTACGTAGACTATCCATAGTACCGGGCTCTAGGTCTACTAACACGGCCCTAGGTACATATCTACCGCCACTAGCCTCGTTATAGTACACATTGACTCTTTCTAGTTGTACATGACTGTCACCAACGTATTTCCCCGTGGCATCGATGCCATGCTCGTCGCAAACAACCTCCCAAAATTTCCCACCTATTTGGTTACCGCATTGTCCGGCTTGAACATGAAGAATTTCTCTCATTTTGTAGAGAATTTAACTTAGAAAATGATTTTAGTAACTAAGCTTGGAGAAAATGAGTGTGTGAACTGTGAAGGAAACTATGAATGGTGAAGGGAAATGTGGGCTTTTGTAGTAAAAGAGTGACACTGAGATTTTTTTATTTTTGCTTAGTTTTAAAACTTTTATATAATGGAAATAATTACAAGAAAGAAATTGAAAAATAATAATTTCCATGTGGGTGTGTTTTTGTTGAGCTGGACATGAGAGGAGACAGCAAGGTGAGTGGCCTTAATCCTTTGAATTCCCAACTCTACCCTTCTATTATTAATGTTTAAACAATACATTTGGAAATACAATGGATAAATATCTTGATGTGTTTAGTTAAAAAAAGATTAAAACACAAGGGCATAAATGACAATTGAAGACGATAGGTGGTGCTTATGTGTAGAGTATATATACTAAACATTATGGAGCAAAGAAGAAAATAATTGAGGTCAATGCTATTGCTATATAGTTGGACTGTCACTTCCATACCGTAATGCTGTAAATTGCAAGCCACAAATAAACAGCATATATTGACAAATTATTCGAATTGGGTTTCAAATACTTCTGAATCTGGATCACTTGTTTACTACATAACCTAGTATTTTTTGATTTTTTAAAAATCATAGTAAATGTGTTGATTATTTATCTGGAACCATCTTTTAAATGCAAACTACGAGTCTACAAGAATGATGCCCCACAAACCCTTCAATCCTAAGAAAACTTTCATGGTTGCGATGAACCGACAAATGTACATAAATGTTTCTAGCAAGCATAAATGTTTCTTGGACTTTTGCAACCTAACTAAGAATATAAACCCAATACATAGGAAATTTAACTCATTGGGTCACATCATGAACAACTACCATCCTATGTTGAAGTACAATAATTTGATAATTATGCATCTCCAAGTTGGTGTTGTTGCAATGGCATTGTCGATCTAGTGATTAATTTGGGTTATCGACATCTAAAGCAAAGTAATTAAGAGGGTAAGTAGTCTTCCTCCTGGCTAATATCTCTTTTCATTTCATACCACCACTTTAATTAATATGTTTTGAAGTCCATATCAAACAAATCAACCTTGTAATTCCAACATGTCAACTCCTAACAAATTATCCACTAATTTCTTAAAACAACTAAAACAAGCTAGAAACCACAAATAGTTGGCATGAAAACTTTCTATATCATAAACTAGATTTCCAAATACTTGCATATAACCGTACCGTACATTGTATGGTATAATGTGAAATTAGAAGCCATCACAATTTAAACAAAAAAGGTTCTTTTTTGTATAAATGTTGATCTTAAACTTTAATTAAAGTCGGTCAGGCATAAGATCTTTGCGTTCAAAGGTCTGCATAAAATCCCGATGCCAACCATGGGATTGTAAGATATCGATTCAATCCTATCTCATAATTCCAGACTTTAGTCATTCAAACATCCTAACTTTATATTCTGAACAACACATGCCCTGAATATTGTAGTATAGCATATTTAAAATATTAAATATGAATTGCATCACAAATAAGAGGAATTGGTACATTTAGATATGATGTTATGATCCCAATGCATATTGCAAAGACAACATGGTTAGAGTAAGATCTGAACATTGAAATTTTACCTAAATTTGGTTTTTACATTCGAAGACGGTAACCTAAAATCATTAATAGAAAATGATTCAAATGGGTTGAGGGTGATAGAAAGTATGATCCAAGTGTTTATGGCTCAACCGCTTGGTATTTATTAGTTATTCTAAAACTACAAGTTTGATCTGGTTAGTTGGGGTTATAACAGATGTAACTTCCTAATAAAAGTCACTCATGACCATTCACTGTCTGGGGTGGATAAAAGATAATATTCTGCACTACCAAGTACACATAATTACAAACAAACAAACACATCCAAGGGTAAATGTGACAAAAACAGACAAGTAAATTGATGAACTAATAACATGGTAGGTCGCTGAATAACAGGAAGGGCACATGGGTATGTCAGGTACACATGGATATGAAATAGATGCAGAATGCCTCCCATAAACAATTACATAGATAAAAGAGGTAAATGTTCATTTAAATCTTTAATTTGATTAAATCATAGCCATTGATTGAATGACTAGAATTTAAACTTATGCCTTAATTAAAAAAAAACACGGAGGGGCATTTATGTAAATTTGCTTAATAAAAAAAAAACTCTCTTTCCCCTTTCCTCCTCCTGATGGAAACACAGACAAACACAAACACACACACACACACTCTCTCCCTCTCTCTCTCATCAACTCCGACGACGGTAACCACCACTGCCACCATCATCTTGCGCTCCCCCTCCTGTCTGGATCTCCACCTTAAATCACTAACAATAACAACAAATGGATGATGATGTTTTAGATATTATTATAGTGAGATTTTATGTAGTTAATGTTTTTTATATAAAAAGTAGATAATCAAACCATTTTTATCCATGATTTGTAGTTATTTTCAATTATTTTTGTTTTTTCATATGATAAGAAGTTGTATCATTGGTTGTTGTTGTTTAAAGAATTTTGCCCACAAAGTGTTTGATGAAATGTCTAAAACCAAAGTGTATGTACTAAATCAAATTTGATTATATACGTATTTGCTAATTATACATCCAATCATACTTGATTGTGCATAGCATAACCTTTTTTGTAGTTATTTGAGTCTCGTGGAACATCAAATTTGATTTTATGCATACGGTGTCAAAAACCTATAAAAAATCAAATTTGATTTTGTGCACACATTGAGACAAAACAAATGAGTTCCATACAAAGAAAACCATTTAAAATCAAAAATGATTTTAAGAATAGAGTGTGAAAAAGCTATACAAAATCATATATGATTTTATCCATACATCTAGACAAAAAAAGTGAGTTCGTTATCATTAAACCCATTCAAAATCATATATGATTTTGTATAGGCTTCCATACAAATAAAGCGCGGGGCCGAAGACCCCCGTGATAAAGCTTTAGTTTAGGGTTTGAAGTTGTAGGGTTAGCCGTTAGGCTAACCCTACGACTTCAAACCCTAAACTAAAGCACGGGCCGCAGGCCCCCGTAATCACACTTCCCCCTCGGATTAGCTTTTAGCCCCCAAGGGTTTAGATTTTAGGGTTTTAGAATGCAACTTTTCTAAAATGTATGCATAAAATCAAAAATGATTTTGCATTGATTTTTAACATTATACATGTGAAATCAATTTGATTAGCAATTAAGCTTTAGTTTAGGGTTTGAAGTTGTAGGGTTAGCCGTGAAATACCCATACTTTTATGTTCATAATCATATTTGATTATGTATAGAGATTATAGAGATTTCTGTTTTTGTAACTGTATGTGTAAAATCATATTTGATTTTGTATATATATTCAATAGATTTGTGTTTTGTAACTTTGTTTTGTACAATCAAATTTGATTTTATGCATACGGTGTCAAAAACCTATACAAAAATCAAATTTGATTTTATGCATACGTTCAAAAACCTATAAAAAATCAAATTTGATTTTATGCATACGTTCAAAAACCTATAAAAAATCAAATTTGATTTTATGCATACGTTCAAAAACCTATAAAAAATCAAATTTGATTTTATGCATACGTTCAAAAACCTATAAAAAATCAAATTTGATTTTATGCATACTTCAAAAACTATAAAAAATCAAATTTGATTTTATGCATACGTGTCAAAAACCTATAAAAAATCAAATTTGATTTTATGCATACGTGTCAAAAACCTATAAAAAATCAAATTTGATTTTATGCATACGTTCAAAAACCTATAAAAAATCAAATTTGATTTTATGCATACGTTCAAAAACCTATAAAAAATCAAATTTGATTTTATGCATACTTCAAAAACCTATAAAAAATCAAATTTGATTTTATGCATACGGTGTCAAAAGTGTATGTACTAAATCAAATTTGATTATATACGTATTTGCTAATTATACATCCAATCATACTTGATTGTGCATAGCATAACCTTTTTTGTAGTTATTTGAGTCTCGTGGAACATCAAATTTGATTATATACGTATTTGCTAATTATACATCCAATCATACTTGATTGTGCATAGCATAACCTTTTTTGTAGTTATTTGAGTCTCGTGGAACATCAAATTTGATTTTATGCATACGGTGTCAAAAACCTATACAAAAATCAAATTTGATTTTATGCATACGGTGTCAAAAACCTATAAAAAATCAAATTTGATTTTGTGCACACATTGAGACAAAACAAATGAGTTCCATACAAAGAAAACCATTTAAAATCAAAAATGATTTTAAGAATAGAGTGTGAAAAAGCTATACAAAATCATATATGATTTTATCCATACATCTAGACAAAAAAAGTGAGTTCGTTATCATTAAACCCATTCAAAATCATATATGATTTTGTATAGGCTTCCATACAAATAAAGCGCGGGGCCGAAGACCCCCGTGATAAAGCTTTAGTTTAGGGTTTGAAGTTGTAGGGTTAGCCGTTAGGCTAACCCTACGACTTCAAACCCTAAACTAAAGCGCGGGCCGCAGGCCCCCGTAATCACACTTCCCCTCGGATTAGCTTTTAGCCCCCAAGGGTTTAGATTTTAGGGTTTTAGAATGCAACTTTTCTAAAATGTATGCATAAAATCAAAAATGATTTTGCATTGATTTTTAACATTATACATGTGAAATCAATTTTGATTAGCAATTAAGCTTTAGTTTAGGGTTTGAAGTTGTAGGGTTAGCCGTGAAATACCCATACTTTTATGTTCATAATCATATTTGATTATGTATAGAGATTATAGAGATTTCTGTTTTTGTAACTGTATGTGTAAAATCATATTTGATTTTGTATATATATTCAATAGATTTGTGTTTTGTAACTTTGTTTTGTACAATCAAATTTGATTTTGTATTGAGGTTTTAGTTACCTGTGTTCTTATGCCTAGAATCATATTTGATTTTACTCATACAGTGTGAAAATCCTATACATAATGAACTATTCAAAATCAAAAATGATTTTACGCATACATTGTGAAAAACATATACAAAATCAACTATTCAAAATCAAAAATGATTTTACGCATATATTGGGGAAAACCTGTACAAAATCATATATGATTTTTTATAGCACATTGAGACAAAACCAAATGAGTTCCATACAAAGAAAACCATTTAAAATCAAAAATGATTTTAAGAATAGAGTGTGAAAAAGCTATACAAAATCATATATGATTTTATTCATACATCTAGACAAAAAAAAAGTGAGTTCGATATCATTAAACCCATTCAAAATCATATATGATTTTGTATAGGCTTCCATACAAATTGTGACAACTCGTAATTAATTAACATCGGGTTAGTCTTAATCTCAATTAGACAGTCATTAGACGTGGAAATTATTAGACTTTTGGACTTTTGACTTAGTCAAATTAGACGTATCTTGATGACGTAGACTATTAGCTATCTAGACGAATGCCGAGTCTTAAATATAACTTTAAATTAATATTTAAAGGTTATGTCTTGTACAAAATAATTAGACTGTCTAGACTTAGTTCACTTTGACGAAACTTTATTGGCTTGTCTTAACTAAAATGAGACGAGGGAATATACCTTTACTTTAAATTATAACCTTTTGGTCAAACGGTATTTAATCGTAAGGATTTTACCAAATTAGGGGTATTAAAAATGAAAGTCCCAAGTTTGCAACGATATGTAATTAAACAACTAATGTAAATTACACTAAGAAAGCAAGACAAGAAAGTAAACACATTTAATCATAAGTAGTATTAATTAAACGGTGAATACATGGTTGGTTTACAAAGAAAGAAAGAAAGAAAATATTGTTAAGTTTTTGCACACACAAAGACTTAACAATTATACAATTCTACAATGAGAGAAAACACACTAAGTGACTATTGTAGAATGAACCAACAACTTTGCGGCTAGGTCAAGTGATGCTTTATATAGGGGAGAAAAGGCATTACATGACAACCCAATAGATGTTGACACATGAAGGTTGTCAACTATCTATTGGTGTGTAAGACTGGTCTTCAGACATCTCTGTTTGCCATCTTGTTTCTTTCCCAAAACGGCATGAAAGAGAAACACCTTAGTACCATTTTGGTACAAGGTCACATGGCTCCATCTTGATCTTGCAACACGTGTCCTTGGGACCAGTCTTCTTATCTTCATTTTTCCGCCTATATTTGACTTACAACATATGACGGTGAGTCATTGAACTTATCCTTTAACTCGAAGATAATAGTGATCGCTGAAGGATCGCTGATGAAACTTCTCGCTGGGGCTGTCAGCGACTACTTGACTCAGCAAGTAATCTTCAGCGAATCCATGACTCAACAATCTCCCCCTATTCGCTGAGGAAACTTAGCTGAGTATAAGTTACTTCTTAGAAGTACAATAGATAAAAATGAAGGAATGCTGATCTTATTTATTTGACAAACAACTTTACAATAAGCAGCATTACAAAGATTACAAGACTACTTAATCCCATTGGGATTCTTGCTTGGCCTCGATAAATGCTCTATCTTGTTGTCTTTCAGGCTTCAGCAACTCTTGATCAATCAGTCTTATAAACTCTGGATCATTGGAAGACTGAGCACAATACTTCCTTATTTTCAAAAGAAAGGCAGAAGGAGCAATTCCAATTTCATTGGTCCTGAAGAAGAGTTCATGACCATGGACATTGCAAAAACAGAAACCTCCCAGCTTCTCATCATATGTACCTTCCATGAAAAGAGTTCTGGAAGGCATTTTCAAGTTTAGCAGCGGCTCCTCATCTATATCAGTTTTGGGAACCATTCTGAGTACAGTGGGGAGACGAGAGACTTGGGATCCAGACGCTGATCTCTTTGATCCAACTCTGGGTTGCTGAGGAGGAGGGAAGGGATGTCTTGCAGCGCTGAGCAGAGAGTCTTTGACTTTGTATTTTTGTTCCAT
The DNA here is from genome assembly GCA_034093135.1 of Erigeron breviscapus. Lineage (NCBI taxonomy): Eukaryota > Viridiplantae > Streptophyta > Magnoliopsida > Asterales > Asteraceae > Erigeron > Erigeron breviscapus. The sequence continues at coordinate 48,247,617 of CM067167.1, read as the reverse complement.
TTTGCGAATAAGCTTTATCTGCTCACCTGCCATCTTGATCAGCGGTTCATAACTTACAGCTGTCTTATCCTTGATCAGCTTGTAAATTTCGATCCATTCAGTTGGCCCAAGTGTATCCTTAGTAACATTTTTCAGCGTATACAACTTGGGCACTCCTTTTCTTTGTATGGAAAGATTCATCCCTTGTTGGGTTAGTGAGACCCTGACCGACGTGATCTCTTCTTTCCTTTGCCTTACCTCTCTTGATTTGAGGTAGGTCGCATGTCCTTCTTCAAAAGTTTTTGTTCTTTTGGCAAAGAACTTTTCTTCATTCTTTTTCAAGACTGCCAATCCACCAGATTGCTGAGCCAACCTCTTTGTCTCATCATCAGCATCTTTAAGTTCATCACCAACAACTTGCTCACTTATAAACTTCTGAGACAGCTCCTCTTCTTTCTTCTTACTTAACCGTTCATGTTGACGAACAACTTCCTCAGGAGACAGTTCAGCAGTAGAAGTTGTGGATTTGGGAAAGGCTCCAGACATTAACTTTTCTTGTTGTTCCCTTGCTGAAATGGGAACCTTTGGTGGCTTGCTTTGAGTAACCACTGCTGCTTTACCCTTATCAGCATATCTCTTTTCAAGGGCAGCGTGGAACTCAGCAGTAGGCTTGAAGATAGAAACATTTATTGGTTTTGCTGGCACATTCTTAGCAACAACCTTCTCAGCTGTCGGTTCAATAACCTTCTCAGCTTGCTCCCCCTGAATACTTGCTGCCGGTTTAACAACCTTCTCAGCAATTGTTGTTTGCTCCCCCTCAACGTTTGCTGCTGGTTCATCAACCATCTCAGCATTACCAATGTTTTCAGTGAGGGGAGCTTGGGGAAGATTAGATGTTGGATCCTTCTCAATATTTTTCTCCCCCTTGGAAGTAGCTGAGGAACTAGGTACTTCCACTTTATCTTTCGTAAGGAGACCCAGCATTTCAACCATCATACCCTTCAGATTTTCAACCTCTTTTTCAAGCTTCTTGGTACGGTTGACAGATTCGTCAAGTAGCTTTTTGTCAACAGCTATTTGGAAAGGAGTTTGAGAGAAGAGTTTATTTTTGAGAGAGTGGATTTCTTGGGTGATGGAAGTGCGAAAATTATCTTGGTGAGCGGAGAAGGATGAGACAGTGTTTTGTAGTTGATGGAGGTGGGCGGTGAAAAGAATGTTGGATTGAGAGAGTTGCTGAAGAGATGCTAAGAGACCAGGCTGTTCGGTGACCTTCGCTGAATGGACTTCAGCTTTCAATTTGTCCAGCGAGGCGGAGATGGCGGAGTTAGAGGTGCTAACCCTCTTCATGCTTTCATTCAGCAAGGATTGATTTCGTCTGAACAGCTGCTCATTGGACTTGGTGTGGGTGACTTGATTCTTGGTGATCCCAGACACCATACCTTGAAGAGTGGTCAGCTCATCTTTCACAACATCATTTCCAGCTATCAACTTTAGAAAGTTGTCATGAGCTTTAATATGAACCTGAGCTACTTGGTTTACCAGCCAAGCATACAAGTATCCATGTCTATTCCCTTGACTTTGGCAGATTTGCACCCTTCTCAACAATTCTTGTAGCTGACGAGTTTCAACATAATCCAGACCAGGTATATTGACAGCAGTAAAAGCAGTGGTGAGTTCTTCATCAGCAGAAGGGACCTTGAGATCCTTTAGAGAGACAGGATACTTGGAGCAAGGAACCCTGAAAAAATCTGGGTGGTGCAATGGTGGCACTTCCATGATTATTTCATCATCAACTTCTTCCACCTCAACATAAACAGCTGGCCTTATTCTTTGAAGGTGACATAATTCCACCCTTCGCTGAAGCTCAGCATCATTCACTTCAGGCACATAGTCTTCATAAAAACCAACTTGTTCAAAGGCAGCTGTGGGCCTTGGAGAGTAGCTTGGTGGAGGAGGCATATCAGCCAACGACTCTGGGATATCCTCAAATTCAGTAGGAGGAGAGGAGATTAACAAATATCCCAAGTCTTTTGCCAAGAAGCCACTAACATTGGCCTCTTCTTCACTTTCTTCTGCGGCAGCGAGTGTGATTTCAGCATCATCATCTTGGATGTCAAACTCACTGCCCAGATCTTCATCAATTTCCATGTCACTTGATAATATATTTGTCTCAGTCCCTGCACAGACAGTTTCCAAGACAATGGAAGGAAGGAGGGGTAAGGGAACCTTGTGCCTCAGTCTCAGTGTGTTGTTCCACCAAGACATCATCGGCCGTAGAATGTGTTGACTCTAGCATCACCTGTGATCTGGCAGCTGTCAACGACTCAGAGGGTAATTGAGAAGAAGGGGAAGTATTTGAGGGTGGAGTTGGACTTTGACCTCTAGTGGGTTGGGGTGACCCAATATCTTCACCAACCTCTCCTACAGAAGTTTGAGGTGGCTGCCTGCTGTTCCCATTTAACTCGTCAACAGCCTGTTGGGAGGCTGCTGATGGGGTGGCTTGGGTACTAATGTCCATGGGCGTTGTGGACTTTCTGACCTTGGGGTTGCCCTTTGATACACTCCGCTTACGTTTTGGGACGTCAGCGGAGGGTGAAGATTGTAAATTTTGGGTTGAGGATGCTGCCTTGGATTTAGCTTTGGTCTTTTTGGAGGCTTTGGAGGTCGTTGGGGGGTTTGCCAGCGAGCCAGCCTCTAAAGGCATTTGAGCATCCACCACGACCGTATCAGCCACTTCATCAGTAGGAAGTGCTGCCTCCCAGTCGCTGTTTTTGGTATAAAGAAGAGTTAAGAGAGAAAAGTATCTCTTTTATATGTGGAGTGAGGCGAGCAACCAAGTGTTCAGCTGGTTGCTTGTAAATATTGTTTCCAACCCTTGCTGTTGGAATTGTTGAAGCATTTGGTAGCACATACTCATCACCCAGCGCCTCCTTGAAAATAAGGGAGAAGAATCTTGTAAAGGGCACAGTGTGTGACCTATTGTTCATGCTGATCTTGTTCTTCATATCATTGAAGATCAGCTGGGCATAATCCACAAATCGTCCTTCAGCAAGAGCGTGGATTATGGGCATCGATGTAGATGATGCCTGATTGTAAGACCCAGAGTTTCCACCCATGCATTGAATCACATGAGTGAACAGAACTCTCCAGGTTCCGGGAAGATTGTGCTTTAATGGATTGCTTGGAATCGCTGGAGGGTTTATCAAGTTATAATTGTATCCTATTGAGGGCAACCATGCCTTCCATTCACTTTCACTTGATGATGCCACAAATTTGTTATCATCGGTTTCTTGTGGAAACCCAAGGGTGAGACGAAGAGAAGCAGGAGTGATGGTGATTGTCTTCTCCCCCTGGTGGACAGACCCAGTGATGGACTTGTCTGCATCATCATAATCACAAGTCCACCAGAATTCTCTAAGAAGATGGACAAAAATATTCTCTGGGTCCGCCATGATGCAATTATTTGCAGGAGATGCATGGATGAAATCCAGCATTGGCTTATACCCTTTTGTACCTTTTGGTACGTCAAGCGAGCCAAGATGATTGTTGGGTTTAACAATCATCTTCGAGGGAGAAAAGGAAACCTTTGAAGATGTATTTACATTAACAGGAGTATAGACTGGAGAATTTAAATAGGCAATAAGAGTTTGTTCCTGAACTTGGGGTTCAGGAACATGTGGATTTTGTACAGCGGGGGATGAAGAAGAAGGGATCTCAACATTTTCTTGTTGTTGAGGGATTTGAGATGAAGAAGCCATTGATTTGGTTGAAAAGAAGATGAAAGAGATTTATGAAGGAAGATGAACAGATGGAGAGAGATATTTGTTTTGAGAGAAAGTGAATAGTTATATGGAAGCGTGAAAATAGAGTTGTGAGAGAGAGGATGTATATATAGGGTATGGTGGTGGGCCACGATCTTACAACTGGATTTCTCTCTCATCTTTTTCAAGCTGTGGAACAGTTGTAACCAACAACTGTTTCGTACATATGTATAATATATAAAAAGATTTGAGAGTAACGTTTAAATAAAGGAAAAGAAATTTTGTCCAAAAAGAAATACTTGAGTGTGCGCCGTATTGAGCAGTCGTAACCTGTTAGTCAGACTGTCACATACAGACAAATGACGTGATCAGGGCAAAAATCGAGGTGACCTTTCAGTTTGAATATATAAATCATGTGGTTCAAGATTTTGCCACGTCACCCACATAGTTACTTTGAAAACATTCAGTTTTGAAAATATCCTATGTTTTATTTAATGAGAATTTTAATTTCTTAAGAAGGATATTTGGAAAGATTACATGCTGAAGGGTGCTCAACATGTTTAAAGTTTTTGTCAGCGACTTCACAACTAACGTTGGTCGCTGAATACAGTTTTTGGCAAACTGTCAGCCATCAACGGATTTGATAAGTCTTTACCACTAGCCGTTTGCTAGTGGACTAGATGAAGACTTTTAGCTCTCCATTGCTTTTATTTTGCTTTTTCCCAAAGCAACAGGGATCAACGGATTTGATAAGTCTTTACCAATAACCGTTTGCTATTGGACTAGATGAAGACTTTTAGCTCTCCATTGCTTTTATTTTGCTTTTTCCCAAAGCAACAGGGATCAACGGATTTGATAAGTCTTTACCAATAGCCGTTTGCTACTGGACTAGATGAAGACTTTAAGCTCTTCATTGCTTTGAGATCAGCGAGTAAGACTGACTTAAGCTCGCTGAATTAGCATACATGACAAGTCATGTCACTGATTCCCCATTCAACATTCCTAACTTGCTAACAAGCAGTTTGAATCTAGTTTCATCCAATGGTTTAGTAAAGATGTCAGCTAGTTGATCATCAGTTGGAATAAAGTAGATCTCAATGTCACCTTTCATGACATGATCACGAATAAAGTGATATCGAATATCAATATGCTTAGTTTTGGAATGTTGAACTGGGTTGTATGTAATAGCAATAGCACTTATATTATCACACATGATTGGAATTTTAGAGTATTCCAAATCATAGTCAGCAAGCTGATGTTTCATCCATAGCATTTGGGCACAACAGCTCGCTGCAGAGACATATTCTGCCTCAGCTGTGGAGATGGAAACTGTGTGTTGCTTTTTACTAGTCCAACTAGTCAGCTTCCCCCCCCCCCAACAGTTGACATCCTCCACTGGTGCTTTTGCGATCAAGCATGCAACCAGCATAGTCGGAGTCAGAATATCCAACTAACTCGAAGTTGGAGTCTTTTGGGTACCAAAGACCCAGCGTGGGTGTACCCTTGAGATATTTGAAGATACGCTTCACAGCGAGGAGATGAGATTCTCTAGGAGAAGCTTGATAGAGAGCACAGAGACATGTTGCAAACATGATGTCTGGGCGACTCGCTGTGAGATACATGAGTGACCCAATCATGCCACGATAGTAAGTAGGATTCGCATACTTACCATCAGGGTCAGCGTGAAGATTATTAGGAGGGGACATTGGAGTTCCCTTTGGAGTGACATGGGTGAAGTCAAATTTATGCAACATATCCAGAATATATTTTTCTTGATTGATAAATATTCCAGTGGGAAGCTGCTTGATTTGTAACCCCAAAAAGAAGGTTAATTCACCCATCATACTCATTTCGAAAGTGCTAGACATAAGAGAACTGAACTTTCGATAGAGTTTGGTGGATAGGGAACCAAAGATAATGTCATCGACATAAATCTGCACATACAGAACATCACCCTTATGCTTGTAGATAAAGAGGGTGCTGTCAATGGTTCCCCTACGAAAGCCATGGTCAAGAAGGAAGGTAGACAAAGTGTCATACCAAGCTCTAGGAGCTTGTTTAAGACCATATAAGGCTTTATTTAGCTTGTAGACATAGTAAGGATGCTTTGGATCCTCAAAGCCAGGAGGCTGCTTAACATAGACTTCTTCATCAAGATCACCATTTAAGAAGGCACTCTTGACGTCCATTTGATAGACAATGAAGCCTTTGTAAGCAGCATGAGCGAGAAAGAGACGAATGGCTTCAAGACGAGCGACTGGAGTAAAGGTCTCGTCATAATCCATGCCTTCAGCTTAAGTATAACCTTGAGCAACCAATCTTGCCTTGTTTTTGATGACCACACCAGTTTCATCCATCTTATTCCTATAAACCCATCGAGTGCCAATGGGTTCTTTATAGGGAGGAGGAACAAGGAACCAAACATGTTGTCTTTCAAATTGTGTTAGTTCTTCTTGCATGGCTTCTACCCATGAGGGATCAGCCATGGCTTCACCAATATTGGCAGGCACAATTTGAGATAGAAATTGACATAGAGACAAGTATTACTTGTCGCTGAGCGAGTTTGGACACCATTGTGTGGATTACCAATCACATGGTCAAGAGGATGATCAGCAGTCCATTTGAGTGCTGGTGTGTGAATAGAAGAATGATTCATAGCGGATACTGTGGTGGTAGTTTCACTAGGAGTGGGAGTATAGGAAGAGAGATCAATGGTTAGCAAGGGTTCAGGGTTGCTGACAAGAGGGTCACTGAGAACAGTGGGTACCTCTTGCTGAGGAGTGTCATCCTCAGTGTTTCCTGAAAGAGGATTCGCTGAGGCATCATGAAATGTTTCCTCAGCGACATCGTCAGCATCTTGAGGTTCAGTTGAGAGAGGAACATTAATGGAAGTGGCATTAATTGTTCGAAGAAGAGGCTCAACTGGATCTATAGAATAAATGTGAGCACCAATGTACTCATTATTTGGTGAAGGACTTGGAGACTCAGCGATAGGTTGTTCAGCAACATCATGATGTGTCGCTGATACCTCAGACGAGTCAGATAAATCGCTGAGAATTACTTTAGCAGATGACTCATTTGAGAGATCACCTAAAGCTGAACAGCTTTCATCAAAAGTAACATGAATTGATTCATCTACTTTTTGAGTGCGAGTATTGAAAACCCTGAAAGCTTTGCTTATAGAAGAATATCCCAGAAAGTAGCCATCATCAGCTTTGGGATCAAACTTTCCTAAATGATCCTTATCATTTAGGATGAAAACTGGCAACCAAAAACATGGAAGTATCCAATTTGAGGTTTCTTGCCCTTGAGAACTTCATAGGCAGTCTTATCATGTCGCTTGACAATAAGACACCTATTTTGAGTGTGGCAAGCAGTACTGACTGCTTCAGCCCAGAATTACTAGGAAGAGAGGACTCACTGAGCATGGTTCTTGCAGCTTCAATGAGAGTTCTATTTCTCCTTTCAGCTACCCCATTTTGCTCAGGAGTGCGAACAGAAGAGAAATTTTGTCTAATCCCTTGATCAGCACAAAAAGTCTCAAGAGTGTGGTTTCTGAACTCAGTGCCATGATCACTTCTGAGTTCTTTAACACGTATGCTGTTGAGGTTTTCCATCTTTTTAATGAAATTAATTATTTCCTCAGCAGCATCACTCTTTGAATGAATAAAGATTGTCCAAGTATATCGTGAATATTCATCCACAATAACTAAGGTGTATCTGCTACCCCTTAGACTTTGGACATTTACTGGACCAAAAAGGTCCATGTGAAGGAGATGGAAACAGCCACTGATAGAGTTGCCTGTTTGGTTTTGAAGGTTGCTCGGTGGCTTTTACCTTTTTCACAAGCACCACAGAGCCTGTCCTTCTCATAAGTGAGAGGAGGAAGGCCTCGAACTAGATTTTTCTTGGCCAAAGAGTTTATGGTTTTGAAGTTCACATGCGACATACGCTTGTGCCATAACCAGTTGATTTGAGAAGCAAATTTTGAGAAGAAGCAGGTCTCGCTGTCAGTTTTGACAGGAGTGAAATCTACCAAGTAGATATCCCTTTTTCTTGTAGCGACCAAGACCACTTCTTTATTGACATTGATCACTGTGCCTTGATGCTTATCAAGGATAACCTTGTAGTCTGCATCGCACAATTGACTGATGCTGATCAGATTATGTTTCAATCCATTCACATAAGCAACCTTAGTGAATTTGATCAGCCCATGAGAGAGAGACCCATATCCTTCAGTTTGGCCAGTAGAATTGTCACCAAACACAACTATGGGACCATCGGTCTCCACGAAGTTATCCAGCAGGTCCTTGGATCCAGTCATGTGTTTTGAACAGCCACTGTCCAAATACCACACTTCTTTTCCTAGCGAGGCCTGCAGGATAATATAAGAAGGATTTAGGAAGAATCATGAGCATCCTCGCTGATAGTATCGTCAGCAGAGGATGTGAGAGGAAGATGAGCAAGGTCACCATCATTTAAAACGAGAGGAAGAGGGGCTCTAGGATCAGCATTTGGATCAACTGGGAAATCAACTAGCTGATGAGCAGGAAGCATATCATGAGTAATCTCTCGTGTGAAGAATTGATCTTCAAAGATAAAAGTGACAGAGCTTCCAGTGTTTAGAACAACCATGTTAGTGACTTGGCACCATTGGTAATGATTTCATGAGACTGGGAAAGGAGATTCGCTGAGCGGCAATGTATTCAGCAATGTTGTCATTAGTGAGAACAACATCGTCACCCAAGCTGATATCAGATTCAGCTGGGGGAGTTCGCTCAGCGATTTCAGAGGAGGGATGAGCGGCGGAAGCTGAGGGTAGATTTGGCTGAATGACTACTTCAGGAGGATTCCTGGAGTCTTTGTCATTAAGTCAGCAGCGATGTGTCCTCTTTCGCCACATAAATAACATTTTCTTCCAGCCTTCTGATTTTGAATCAGAAATTCCTTGAGTTGTGAGGATAAGTCGTTGACACGGTTATTCAACTCACAAATCTCATGATTGGAGGAGGAAGTTGATGCTACTGAGGGCCCCTTTTTCTTCCTGAACCGAACAGGAAGAGTTTTGGGAACAGGGCCAAGAATGGACTTGCCCTTAGATTGAGCATTTGAAGAAGAAGGGGCATGATTATTCAGAACAACTCGCTGACCTTCTTGCTGAGAAGGTCTGACTTGTTGAATGGGTCTGGGTTGCTGAGAGGTATGACGACTTAGAGCAACTTGCTGACCTCCTGGCTGAGGAGGTCTAACCTGCTGAACATGTTTTGTTTGTCGAGGGACAAAAGTTCCCTTTGGGACATAGACAGAATTAGGTTGCTGATAACGAGCATCAGCAAACTTAGCTCGTCTATTCATTAAGTGCTCATGCATAACAGACCTTTCTGTCAGCAGGAGAAGTATTAGAAAAAGATGAGGGCTGAGACGCAGGGCGTTCAGCGACTGCTGAGGGAATGGAATTCTCAGCGGGTTGACTAACAGGCACAGTCGCTGAGGGGTGCTGTAGTCATATGGGACAGCGACCTTGCTCCTTCTAAAGGGTTCAACAATGAACCCACCATTGGGCTTAACAGTGAAAACCTTAGGAGCAAGAGGCTTGAAACCATCACTTGAAATATTCCCTTCAAATGTTTGGGAAGAGGAACATTGAACACGACCCTCATTTGGCATCATGTCAATAATGGGATGGTTTGGAAAGACAGTCTTAGCAAAGCTAGCTGATGAGCTAGTTTCTGCTTGTGACGAGGAAGTGGAAGTGCTGAGTGAGGGAGACTCATCATTCAGTTCAGAATGATAGTCATTCATGCCTTTAACAAAGTAGTTTTTAAGCAATTCCTCACGAGAAGTAAGAGCACTGGAAGGAATCCTCTCTTCAGCAGCAGGTCTCTCGCTGAACATATTGGTGATGACAGCAGCAGTCTCATAATCACCACCGATTATCGCTTTCATTTGAGCAGGAACCTGCAAGCTGAAGATTTGGTCGTGAAGCCTAGAGGCTTTAGACCAGGAGGTGACTATCTTTTCAAGGTCAGTGACCTGATTTTTCAGCTTCTCATTTGAGATTTGAAGAGTTTGGTTGAGAAGCTTTTGGGATTCAAGCTCAACATGGACATTTCTTAAATCCTTGAGCTTGTCAGTCTTATCACTTAGCTCAGCACTTACTGAGTTAAGTTTAGACTGAAGATCAGCATGAATAGATTCGACGTACTGAATATCACAAGTAAGAGATTCAAGAATTTTAGGTTTATCCTCTTCAGAGGCAGAAGAAGAAGGGGCATGATTATTCAGAACAACTCGCTGACCTTCTTGCTGAGAAGGTCTGACTTGTTGAATGGGTCTGGGTTGCTGAGAGGTATGACGACTTAGAGCAACTTGCTGACCTCCTGGCTGAGGAGGTCTAACCTGCTGAACATGTTTTGTTTGTCGAGGACAAAAGTTCCCTTTGGGACATAGACAGAATTAGGTTGCTGATAACGAGCATCAGCAAACTTAGCTCGTCTATTCATTAAGTGCTCATGCATAACAGCCTTTCTGTCAGCAGGAGAAGTATTAGAAAAAGATGAGGGCTGAGACGCAGGGCGTTCAGCGACTGCTGAGGGAATGGAATTCTCAGCGGGTTGACTAACAGGCACAGCTCGCTGAGGGGTGCTGTAGTCATATGGGACAGCGACCTTGCTCCTTCTAAAGGGTTCAACAATGAACCCACCATTGGGCTTAACAATGAAAACCTTAGGAGCAAGAGGCTTGAAACCATCACTTGAAATATTCCCTTCAAATGTTTGGGAAGAGGAACATTGAACACGACCCTCATTTGGCATCATGTCAATAATGGGATGGTTTGGAAAGACAGTCTTAGCAAAGCTAGCTGATGAGCTAGTTTCTGCTTGTGACGAGGAAGTGGAAGTGCTGAGTGAGGGAGACTCATCATTCAGTTCAGAATGATAGTCATTCATGCCTTTAACAAAGTAGTTTTTAAGCAATTCCTCACGAGAAGTAAGAGCACTGGAAGGAATCCTCTCTTCAGCAGCAGGTCTCTCGCTGAACATATTGGTGATGACAGCAGCAGTCTCATAATCACCATCGATTATCGCTTTCATTTGAGCAGGAACCTGCAAGCTGAAGATTTGGTCGTGAAGCCTAGAGGCTTTAGACCAGGAGGTGACTATCTTTTCAAGGTCAGTGACCTGATTTTTCAGCTTCTCATTTGAGATTTGAAGAGTTTGGTTGAGAAGCTTTTGGGATTCAAGCTCAACATGGACATTTCTCAAATCCTTGAGCTTGTCAGTCTTATCACTTAGTTCAGCACTTACTGAGTTAAGTTTAGACTGAAGATCAGCATGAATAGATTCGACGTACTGAATATCACAAGTAAGAGATTCAAGAATTTTAGGTTTATCCTCTTCAGAGGCAGAGGAAAAAGTGCATACCTTCTTGATTGTGACATTGACCCACTGACTGGAGCACACTTGATCTTTTGTCAGCGCCTGGTCATCAGCGAGTGCCATAAAGCAGATGGCATCAACAAAGTCCTCGCTATCAGAAACGTCGGAATCAGCCCAGTCATGTTCTTTAGCAACAAGACCTTTGGCGGGAGTTTTGGCTTCTTCAACATCAGCCATTTTGGCACGAAGCTCATAATACTTCTTTTGTATTCATCAGCAGGCTTGACTGAAGAGGGCCTCGCTGATGATGAAGAGGGCTTCGCTGCCTGCAAAGAAGGAATAGAAACTTTGCATTCCTTTTGGTAATGACCTTTACGACCACACCTCCAACATTCTTCTTGAGACTTGTCTACCACTGGTTTTTGGAAATGAGTCGACCTACGACCATTCCATTTTTTAGAATATCGTTTACCAGCGATAAGAGCAAAGTTCATGAAGTCCGAGAACATCTCTTGTCTCTCCTCGAAATCGAGGTCATTGACAAGATCTTGGACGTTAGAGGGGGTAGAATTGCTGATATCCATGTCAAGATGGACAGGACTAACTTCAGCAGAGACCAGGGCAAGAGGGTCATGAACATTAGAGACACTAGACAAAGAAGAAGAAGAAGAGTTGAAGCATATGAACCAGCATGCCTCTTAGACTCAGCCTCAGCTCTCAAAGTTTGAGCGAGGGCTCTTTATTCAAATTGAAGAGTGCCATAGAGTGACTCTAAGTCATGCTCCTTCAGTTGCTTAGTTGTTCTAAGAATTTGCCTTAAGCCTTGCCATTTGATGGGCAAGACGTCAATGAACTTGTAGCATATTTCAAGCGTATTATGCTCTATGCCCACATTTGTCATATCATTCAAAAGGCACTTAAAGCGATTATACGTGCCATCCAGACTCTCATTAGGGAGAGAAAAGAATCCTTCATAGGCACGTTTCAGATCTATTTTCTTGGTAGCAAGAACATCTGCCGTACCATCGAATCTGGTACACAGATTATCCCACACCAATTTAGAAGAAGAAAGTTTGATGACAGATTTCATTATATCATCAGGAAGGGTAGTAATAATGAGATTTCTCAACCGAGCATCCAGATTGACAAGCCTACGCTCGTCATCTGTCCATTGTACTTCTGGTTTTATGAGCTCAGTGACAACTTCAGGAGCATCAGCAGTGGCTCCTGGTGTCCTGGTAACCAGAACCGGTACATATGGCCCTCTGGTTAGAATGGTCATAAGATAAGGTTCAACTCCTACGATGTGTAGGAGCATTCTCTCCTTCCAAGATCCGAAATCATGTGAATCGAATCTGGGTGGGATGGAGACATACCCAAAATCTAGGGTTGATAGCTAAGTAGTTGTACGTAGGATGCTTGTCGTCGTGAGATTTGATCCTCACCATTGGTACTCATATCCTAGGTTTTGGATAGACGTGGAGACTAGACTTGCTCATTCTCAAGTTTGCTCGCCCTTTTAGCTCTTTGATCGCTAAGGTGAGTTTATGGCGCCCTTTTCCTTTTACTTTGGGCCTGAAAAGCATGTACTGTTGTATACACGAATACTTTATAAATGATTTGTCTTTGTCTATGCCATGAGATTTGGTAAATTAAATCATTTATCTTATGTCTTGCCATGTTGACGGCTGCCTGAAAATGTGTATACATGTCTTATGAAATATTGAACTAAATGACTTTGACTTGCCATGTTGTCGGCTGACTAAATTGTTCTTTGTGTTTGACAAACTAAAATGTTTCCCCTATGTAGTTACCACCATTATGAGATCCTAATGGTTGTCTTGTCAGATTTAGTGCCTGACTGTCTTGGTTCTGGTCCGCACCCCATTATAGACGGGAGACCTGTGCGAGGTATACTGGTCCGCACCCCATTATAGACGGGAGACCTGTGCGAGGGAAATTAGTCTTATTGTCGGACCTTGCTCCCGACTGTCTTGTCTTAATAACTTCATGTCATTGTGTGCTCCCAATGACGACTGGTCTTTTAGTCAAACACACTGTAAACTCACCAACTATTTCGATAGTTGATCCTCTCAAATTTCATGCTTTTCAGGTGACCAACAGTAAGTCTTGGAATCGTCTATGGCATTATAGGGCCATTCTTTTGACATTAGACGTACAATTAGCATCAGACATTTGAGGACTCTCATGTTTTTAGCTTTAATTGTATTAGACTGTCCAATTTATCGAACTCGTATTCAGTGGGCCCAGTTCCAAATGAGGATGACTTGTATCCGTATTTTGGGGTCCACATTTGAACGATTGTACTTGTATTGAACATGTATTGGCATTAATGGATGTAATCTCTATTTACCTTCTGATTAGTACGCAATTATTTGTTAACCCTGTATTTCCGCTACAACGGGGTGTGACAAAAATTGGTATCAGAGACAAGGTTATAGTTAATACAGAGTCTTTCCGCTGGAAAAACTCAATCAATAGCCACTTTCGTTTCAAAAGGGAATCTAAGTCTACTAAGGTTTAGGATACTTATTTCAAGAGTTATATTATTTGTCTATAATTAGACCTAGCCTGATCAACTACGTCCCGATTATGTAAAATAATATAAGGCTCGAAATAAATATCTTAGACTTTGTATATACGTTATAGTTTGGATTATACTCACAACATACTGTAGATGTGGTGGGAAGGCTGTGGGTGACCCTATATATAAGCATTGAAGGTATGTTAGGAGTAGAAACCCAAATCGTATGTGTATACATGGGACTTATATACGTGATAGTTTGGATTATATTAACAATATACTGTAAATGTGGTGGGAAGGCTGGGGTGACCCTATATATAAGCATTGAAGGTATATTGTTAATAGAAACCCAAATCGTATGTGTATAGTCTAGACAAAGATTTCTTTGAAAAATTCATATGTTGCGTACTGTCACATCCATTTGACTTGTACTGTCTCATCCATTAGACTTATATGGATTCTTTGACTATCCTTTCAGACTTGTCATGTCGGACGGAGCTAGTTCTTGTGCTGTTGTTCTTGGTACTCCTCAAGTTCCAGTTGTAGCAAACTTCATTCCTCGTGTTCCTCACTCTTCTGAAGAGGAACAATTTGAGGCTTCGGGCAATGAGTCTCGCCCCATTAACTTGGTGTCAACATCCAGTGAATCTGGAAATGAACATGTAGCTATTCATGTTCAACCATCTCTGTCACCGGTAGCTCCATATCAGAGGAGAACTACCGAAGGAGCTCGTCTGCCTTATGCTCCTCGAGACCCTAATGCTCCTGGTCCTTCTACACCGGTTCAGGACAACCATGTGTTTGGTCCCTCTTTTCTTCTAGGTGATCCGTATGTTGCGGGTCCCTCCAGAGTGCCTGTTTACAATCCCAATGCTGCTGAAGTGATGCCAGATGCAGATGCAACTGATAGGTCGGAATATTATCTCCGACAAATGTCAAGGATGAACAACTCTCTCATCCGTACTAGGGAGGCTATTGAGAATCAAGCTCAAGCGTTGACTGGAGCTTATCTTCATGCTTCTGATGCTATGACGGTTGCTAAGGAGGGGAAGGAGACTATTAGAACGTTGGTCTGCATGTTGTTAGTTGTGGTGACCTTGGTTGTGGCTTTGCTAGTTGTAGTTCTTTTCAAGATGTAATCTTGTAGTAGTGACGTATTGTAAGCCTAGAACTTATAACAACTCATACTCTTGTATTTGAGTTATGGTCTATCTTTTGTGGATGTAGTTCCCACATGTCTTTAAATCGTATTACTCCGACTATGTAGTCTGTCGTTGTGGATGTAGTTCCCACATGTTTTTGAATCGTACTTATCAGACTATGTAAAATTTTGAACATCAATGAAAATACAATTGTCTTTTGACTTACATACTTGTTCAGACTATGTCATCTGCTTATTCTTAACCCTAGAAATATGATGTTCATATTTTTCTTGTCTTGTCTAGTACATGAATTCATACAAGTCAACAATTTGTGAATTGCACTGTACTGTCATCTGTCTTGCAAAGCTACTTTCCGATTTACCTTTTAGGGAAATCTCTAAATAACATTTTTGTTCATGTCATAGACTTATGGCTCCTAAGACGCGAAGCAAAATCCAGAAAAAGGCTCCAGTTAAGAAAACTGCTCCAAAGAGAGTTACTCGATCAACTCCTTTAAATACTGAAACTGAACAGGAAGAACCTGTGATCCGTCAAGAACCAGAAGCTGCTGCCGTCCATGTGAACACTGGTCCTGGATCTACCCCACATGCTGGCGGGGAAAATAATATGGCGGCATTTGTGACACAACAGTTATTGGCAGCTATGCCTACTTTAGTCGCTCAGATCACGGCAAGCATGAACGCCAATAATAATCATCATGCTAACAATAGTAACAACGTTGAACCTACTGCTGAACAAGTTATTCCTCGAGTTCATTTTCGAGGGAGTGACTTTAAGACCTTCACGTATTGCAAGCCAAAGGAATTCCATGGCACCGAAGGTCCTGTCGGTCTAATCAATTGGCTAGAGAGCATAAAGGCGGTGCTTCATATCAGTCGTTGTGCCGAAGAGCACAAAGTGGAATATGCTGCCTCTCAATTTCAAAAGCATGCCTTTTCATGGTGGAACGAACAGATAAGGACTCGTGGTCGAGAGCCGGCTAATAGCATACCTTGGTTAAACTTTAAAAGGATGCTGATGGAAAAGTACTGTCCTCGGGAGGAAGTACAGAAAATGGAAGGTAAATTCTGGAATCATAGTATGATTGGACTAGACAACGAGAAATACACAACTCGTTTTCATGAGTTGGCAAGACTAGTCCCTCGTATGGTAGATACGGAGGAGAAATTGATCGAAAGATACTGTTATGGCTTGTCACCTGATGTCCGAAGGTTGGTAGCCGCTTTTAATCCTTTGAATCTTCAAGCGGCAGTTAGTGCAACCAACCGGATGGTGATAGACTTGAAAAGAACCACTGGTTCTTCTGTTGGAAATGAGGTTGTCAAGAGAAGGAATTGTAACACCCTGACTAAGGCGGAACACGAGATGTCACAGAACGACATGGTACAAAAGATTTAAATATAAAACATCACCATAAGGTTTCAAATGCCATTCAAATTCAAAAAGGTTACAAGTTCAAGTTGACGTTTAATAAACATTACATAACCAAATTCATAATCAAAGGATCAAATGTTCGCATTACTAGTCCAAAATGCAACAAACAAACACATCATCCATGAGGCGGTCCATAGTGCTAACTTACTGCTCTAGACCTAAAAAGCATGAAGAAAAAGTGTCAACTACGAGAGTTGAGTGAGTTCATAGGTTTATTCCACCAACATACGTACAACCGATTCAAATTATGAAGTAGTAAATCATATAGTTTCCAAGAATTTCCTTCATAATATCCGTACCCAAACCGTATGTTCAAACATAATTTCCATCCATAATAATAATAATTTCCATTCTGCCAAAGGCATAATTCGATGAGTATATGCTTGAGCCACTACTAAGACCATTTCATGTCCCAATCAACATAATATTTCATTTCATAGCACAAGCTGTCAATCAAGTGCTTTAATCACAATTGGGGTCGTGCCATGGAGACGACCATTTAAATTTAAAGTAGATTAGAGCACCGCTCGGGTCGGACTGGCAATGAAAGTGGCCACAAAGGCAACCAACATTCCACCGTTACCTATTTTAGTGGGTGAGTGGACGACTCCTAGTTGCGCAACCCTCTAACTACAGGCCTCCCCTTTCGGAGTTAATAGTAGTGTACCGAAGTGATACAGTTTGACAGAACTCAAGCTCATCGTATAACTTATAACGCATTGAACATACAATATATCCCATTTCATAATCATTCTTTCAAGAATCATTTCATAAGAGAAAGTCATTTTAATTAATCATGCTTTTCACCCCGCAAGTAAAACATATAAAAGAGTTTGAAAGGGGGCTATGACTCACTTGATTCGAGAGTGTTAGGGGCTGATCAAATGTGAGATCTTTGTCTAGTCGTGTTGCTCCCCAAGCAATCCTAAACCATGGTATTTATATATACACAACGTAAGTGTGTGTAGCATGAACTAGTGTGCTAGATCATGAGATGTATACTAGTAGACTTGCCCATCTTTGGTTGTTACTTAATTGTGGAATTTAAGTGCATTATGATGCTCTCATTATTTGGTTAAAAGAGATTTGGTGGTAGGAGTCGTTTTCTCATTATACGTTTTTGTACGTTTATTGGAATTTCGGTAGTTTGGCTTGATTTATATGATCTCCATTGTATACTTTGCTTAGTAATAATATTTGACATTAGTGGTCTTATAATATTAATATTTATGTATATTTTCTGATTTGTAATTATTTATTTAATTTAATAATATTTAATTACTTATTTATTCACTTTATTGATTTATTAACTAAACAATTCCTTAAAAATACTTTTAAGTGTCATAATTGTCTTTATAAATTATGAATAATTTTATTTGAATTATCTTCTGATATACATGCTCCTTAATTTATACTTTCATGATTTATACTTTTATTTGTGTATTTTCCATTAATTTTAATAATAATATTTAATTAGTTATTTTTACTTAATTATTTATCTTTAAATTATGTAACACATGTCTCTTGACTCTTAACTATTTTTACTCCAGTAGGTTTTAGTTATTTTTATCAATGGTTAAGAAGATTTAGCCAAATTCATGATTTACATAATTTATTTATTGATTTATTTGCCTTTTAATTACCATTTAAATTCAATAATTCATGGAAATTCTTAGAAGTCACCACTAAACATTTTAGCCAAAAATCCCAGGCCTTTTAGGCAAATTTTATCAATAAAAATTTATATCAATTCAACCTCTCTTGTGTATTGCTTATTTTGAGGACTTTAAGCTTAAAAATCGTTTACCGAAATAGTGATTTTAGCCTCATTTCTTAAGCAATTAAAGTGCTTCAAAAGGGGTTTTCATTATTTCCAGAAAATTCATCATATTTTGGTGTCCAAAATCGTGATAGTGGTGGTGGTGTGTGTAACATCCCAAACTTTTCTTTAAGATTTGACTAACGCCGTTAAGTCAACTTTGTGTGTGTCGAAAAGTCTAGTGTGAATATATGCATATACGTAGTTAATGCGTGTTATGTGAGAGGCTTGGAAGCCTAAATATTAATGTAGTATAAATGTGTGAAATATGAAGGTTTATGTCTATGTAGTGACATCTAATGAAGGACTAATGTTGTATATGGTCAATAATGCAGTTTGTGACCAATAATGAAGGATATAGAAGCCCGAGGGCTGATTTTGACATAGGTGGAAATTGAAAAACGGGTTTAGGTTAGGATTACCCTAATCTAGAGTTAATTGGCAGCCATTAGCAAATAATAAAGTAATTAACCCTTTCTTAATCCTAAAGCAGTTAATCGAGTCTTTGATCAAACGAATTGGTGTTGTAAATTGATCGATCATCGAGTCAAGCAGGTAATCATTGATGTATTGATTGTATTTTCAGATTTAGAGGTTGTTTAATTATGAATCAAATCTGATTATAAAGGAATTAACAAGTAATTAAGGTTTATGTGGTGTTTTGGGGTAATTAACATTCAAAATGATGTTAAACGAGTCTATAGTCGATCCGGATGATCAAAATGTGTTTAATTGTGTCAAAATCATGTTTTGGGTGAAGCCTAGATGGATCGTTTTCTGGAAAATCGAAGAACTTAGTCGTTTTTGAAAAGCAGTCGAACCAGCGTTCGAACGAAGTTAATCTTCGTTTATGACTATCTTCGTAAGTTATGATTAAGATCGTTCTAATACTATTTTCGTTGGCCAAGTTCGTAAGAAGGAGTTTTATTAAATTCGTAAAGAAGCTATTTTCGTAAAGTATATTGAACGAAGATGAAGTTCGTATGAAAATTAAGTTCGTAAGAACGGTAACGAAGTTTAAGTTCGTACGAGGGTCCATTTAAGGTCCTAAATGACTTATATTCATTATGTTAATGTACGATAGGTGTCGGAGGTTACCTATATGCAATACTAGCTTTTGTTTGCGCACGTATACTTCTATCAGGTAAGATACACTACTTTGTCACGCTGGGGGATCAACTAAAAGCTGGTTTCAAATCATAAATACTTCCATTCGGTACCTATTTATTGCATGTGGGCTTATGGGTTACTTGGGAGGTATTATGGGTTATGCAGTTGACCATGAGACCTGAGATGCAGTCCCTATTGTAGTGTAATGTAGTATTGCTTAATGCAGTATGAAGCTATGCAATTGATGTAGTTTAATGAAGTATATTGATATGTATGATATATGTAGAAATGAAGTTGATGTGTGATATGCATGTTTGACTTGTACACCTAGTTCACTAGACTTGCTAGGTTGCTATGTCACTTGCACGTTTAAGGATCCAAACGTAATGAAGATAAAGTGTGTGATTGTCTAGGAATGTGTGTTACCTAGACTATATGTGTGTGAATGTTTGGGAATGCAGGGACCCAAATCTATATGTGTGAAATTGAGCTCATAAAACAGATGCAGTGAAAAGTGTTAAGCTTAACCCGTACTAGCCTTAGCCGGGCGAGTGCGTAGATGCAGTTGTTGCTTGGGTGGCTCCTCGCAACATGGTCTTTATAACGCAGGGCGAGTAATACGAGAGGTTTGACCAACCTCCACATACGGATTACTCAAGGATTGGCTTGCCATTCCTTAACGACGTAAGATGAGTAGTCTTTTGACTAATCATCCAGCCGGGTGTGATGCAGGGCACACTTATATGCAGTTAACGAAGATACGTGTGACAGTGTGTGAACTAATAATGCAGATAACGAAGATGTGTGTGATAATGTGGGAACTAATGCAGGATAGGCACATTTAGGATGATTATCCTAATTGATATGAAGCTGAAATGCAGGATATGTGTGAACGTGTGATGTGTGTGTTGTGCCTAATAAAACTTGTCTAATAATGAAGATTGTTTTAATTGGACAAATGCTTTTAAATTAAGTGTTATCTTACTTAGCTATTCTTATAGCTAACACTTGCTTTAATGTGGTTGTTCCCTCAGGTTTAGCTCGATGGAATCTAGATGCAGGACGTGTGAGCTTGGGTAGATGCAATGCAGGAGCCTTAGCTACCCTTAGACGATGCTTACTTTAGACATTCGTTACATTTTGTATTTAATGTCGAATTTATGTAGTGATGTGTGAACGGTTGTTTTATGTTGGGCAACCGTTGGGTTTTCATTTGAACTATTGTTTGATATGGCATGTAACACCAAATAAATGCAGAAACCGAAATGTTTTTATCGGTTTTGACTTTTACAGTCTTTACTTCCGCAATTTAACACCGTTAGGTGAAAAGTTTTTTGAAAACCCATATTTTTAAACGACGGGTGTTACAGTGTGATATGTGCAATTTAGTGCTTTCGGTTAGTGATTATTTGACCCGAAAAGGTGATTTTTGAGCTTATTGTTGTCATGAACCAAAAGACTTGAGTTTTATACTTTTGAAATAACTTATTTCCAGTAGGTTTATCATATTTTCTTGGTCATAAGATTGTGGTGCATGTGTGTGCTCAAAATAGCTTTTTGTATGTTTTCGGTTTGTGATTTCAAGCTTATTTTTACTAGTTTTGGTCCAAGCTTTGTCTCTTTGCTATTTCATTAATTTTTCCAGAATATTAACATTAATATTAACATATTTTTCACTTATAACAAGTCCATATCCATCTCATAATCCAACAAAAGATCCAACTTTCTTAAATCTAGCATACATGCATTCAAATCAACACTTTTGGGTCTTAGACTTGTTGAATCCTTGGATCTTTCTCATAGATTCGACATGCATGTGCATGAGGAGAAAGATCCTATCAACTTTGCCCTCATCAAGTGTATATTACAAAGAAAACAAGAAGAAAGTATGAGTTTTTGAGAGAAAAGATGTTGTGTGTGTGAAATGAGTGAAGAGTGTGTGTTGAAGTGGTGAGTTCCAAGACTAAAAAGGATGCATGTATAATTTCAAATGGATGTGTGTGGGTGTGATTGGGGGGGCGGCCTCATGGGGGGGGGGGGGGGGGGGGGGGGGGGGGGGGGGGGGGGGGGGGGGGGGGGGGGGGGGGGGGGGGGGGGGGGGGGGGGGGGGGGGGGGGGGGGGGGGGGGGGGGGGGGGGGGGGGGGGGGGGGGGGGGGGGGGGGGGGGGGGGGGGGGGGGGGGGGGGGGGGGGGGGGGGGGGGGGGGGGGGGGGGGGGGGGGGGGGGGGGGGGGGGGGGGGGGGGGGGGGGGGGGGGGGGGGGGGGGGGGGGGGGGGGGGGGGGGGGGGGGGGGGGCGCTCATGGGGAGGTTTGAAGAGTTTTTTTTTTTTTTTTTTAAAGTTGTGTATATAATGTGTATGTATATGTTAGATGTAAGTATATATATTTTGTAAGGATAATGGTATTTGTTTGTAGTGTAACTTAATTATTTATTCTAGTATGTGTGTATATATATATGTCGTGTATATATGTATGTATGTATATATTTTTGTATTTTTAATTTGTTACATAAGCCTTTATTTATAAACTTGTATTTATTTTAAGCATATATATATATACTTATTGTTATTTAAACACTTTTATGTACATATTAATGTATGACTATACTTTGAGATAGAAATCTTTATTCTCATGTCATATTTACTTAAATTGGTTTGGTGATTGATTTGTTGGACATTTATGAGAATTTTGATTGATATCCCAACTTGTGAGGCTCACTTTATCATTTATAACTTGATTAATCATCAATGAAGTTTTTGTTCAATGGCATTTTATAAATTGAATTTAGAACTGAACAATAGCTTTAGATTGCTAATTTAGGGGCATTATCTACTAGCTTCAAGTATAACTATGGCTTGCGGGATCATAGACAACATAACTAGCACATATATAATGTTAAAAAGTAGGGTTGTTACATCCTTACCCCCTTAGAAGAATTCCGTCTTGGAATTTGAATTTGCTTAGGGAGTAAATGCGGGTATTTCTCGCGTATAAAGTCCTCGCGCTCCCATGTAAACTCGGGTCCGTGTTTCGTATCCCATTTAACTTTAACGATAGGGATCTTGCTTCTCTTAAGGCGTTTCTCATCGCAATCGATAACTTCTATTGGCTCCTCACGAAATTGGAGCTTATCTTCCACACGTAGTTCTTCAAGTGGGACCACTTTCGAATCATCCGCCACACATTTCTTCAAGTTCGACACATGGAATGTGTTATGAACATCTCCCAATTCTTGGGGTAATTTCAACTTATAGGCTACGGGGCCTATTCTAGCAACAATTTCGAATGGCCCAATGTATCGGGGGCTCAACTTTCCTCTTTTGCCGAACCTTACGGTTCCCTTCCATGGCGACACCTTTAATAGTACCTTGTCGCCAACCTCAAATTCTAGGGGCTTCCTCCTTTGATCCGCATAACTCTTTTGCCGATCTCTTGCGGCCTTAAGCTTTTCTTTAATGATCGCCACTTTGTCCGTTGTCTCTTGGACAAAATCAACGGTAGCTAGGCTTCTTTCACCCGCCTCTACCCAACACATGGGTGATCTACATTTACGCCCGTATAGAGCTTCAAACGGCGCACATTGTATGCTAGAGGTCGAGTTTTTGCTTTGGATGCTGCCGATGCACGACGTGATCCCAACGTTGTGATAGGTACATTCATACTCAATAATCATTATGTCTTTGTGTTATTCGACTCTGGTGCTGATAAAAGCTTCATATCCTTAGAATTCAAGTCTCGATTTAATATAATAGCTATCCCCATGAAAGAAACTTATATTTTCGAATATGCAAACGGTCATAAGTATGTTGCTAGAGACCATTTAGTAGATTGCGGTTTGACATTGTCTGGTAAAACCTTTAAAATTGATCTTATTCCCATAGAACTAGGAAGTTTTGATGTGATCGTTGGTATGGACTGGTTGTCTAGAGTTCGCGCTGATATTGGTTGTTACGAAAAAGTTGTAGGAATACCTCTTCCAAATGACGAGACATTGATAGTGGAAGGAGACAAGTCAGGCAAGGAATTGATTTTGGTGTCGGCGATAAAAGCGAATAGATACTTACAAAAAGAATACCCTGCTTTCTTGGCACTAGTGGTTGAAAGAAAACCAGAGGGTAAAGGCATTCAAGATATTCCAGTAGTTAAAGATTTTCCGGAGGTGTTTCCCGAAGATTTGACGGGACTTCCACCTCACAGACCAGTTGAGTTTGGAATAGACTTGGTCCCTGGAGCTGCACCTGTGGCCAAGGCACCCTATCGCCTTGCGCCGTCAGAAATGCAAGAATTGTCTGAACAACTTCAAGAGTTGTTAGCAAAAGGACTAATTCGTCCAATTTCATCACCGTGGGGAGCTCCAATCCTATTTGTCAAGAAGAAAGACGGCTCTATGCGCATGTGTATTGATTACAGAGAATTGAACAAGTTGACTGTCAAGAACAGGTACCCTTTGCCTCGTATTGACGACTTGTTTGACCAACTGGAAGGTGCGTCACACTTTTCCAAGATTGATCTCAGATCTGGGTATCATCAACTCAGAGTCAGAGAGACGGACATTCCTAAAACAGCCTTCAGAACTCGTTATGGACATTATGAGTTTTTGGTTATGCCGTTTGGCTTAACCAATGCACCTGCTGTGTTTATGGACTTAATGAATCGAGTATGTCGACCGTATCTTGACAAGTTTGTCATTGTATTCATTGATGACATACTGATCTACTCGAGAAATAAAGACGAACATGAAGGTCATCTGAGAACCATTTTACAACTACTCAAGGATCAAAAGTTGTACGCGAAATTCTCAAAATGTGAATTCTGGATTAGGGAAGTACACTTCTTGGGTCATGTAGTGAATATGGATGGGATCCACGTAGATCCATCTAAGATTGAAGCAATAAAGAAGTGGGAAGCCCCTAAGACTCCGACAAAAATCCGCCAAATTCTTGGATTGGCTGGATATTACAGGAGATTTATCGAGAACTTCTCAAAGGTTGCTCAACCTTTGACGTTGTTGACTCAAAAGACCAAGGAATTTATTTGGCAAGATGCCCAAGAAAAGGCATTTCAAACGTTGAAAGACAAGCTATGTAATGCTCCTATTTTAGCGTTACCGAATGGAATTGAAAACTTCGTGGTATACTGTGACGCATCACATCAGGGCATGGGATGTGTACTTATGCAAGAAGGTAAGGTCATTGCTTACACTTCTAGACAACTCAAAATCCACGAAAAGAACTATACAACCCACGATCTCGAACTCGGAGCAGTTGTTTTTGCCTTAAAGATTTGGAGACACTACTTGTATGGTACTAAGTGTACGGTATTCACATATCACAAAAGTCTTCGGCATATCTTCGATCAGAAAATGCTGAATATGAGACAAAGACGATGGGTAGAATTACTCAGTGATTATGATTGTGAACTCAAGTATCATCCCGGTAAAGCAAATGTTGTTGCTGACGCGCTGAGTAGAAAAGATAGGATTTCACTATCTGTAATAACAAGAGCAAGTTCCTATCTTGGCTCATCATTAAGAGATAGAGTTTTGGATGATCAAAACGAGGCCCTACAAACAGGGCGTATCGAGAAAGAAGCATTGTGGAATGCTGAACGGTTATTTGAATTGGATGGTGATGGGATCCGACATGTCAAGGGCAGAGTGTGGATTCCCAAATATAATGGACTTAGAGAACTCTTGATGAACGAGAGTCGTCGATCTAAGTATTCAATCCATCCTGGTACTGACAAAATGTACCACGGGTTAAAGGATTTTTATTGGTGGCCTGGTATGAAAAGAGATATCGCCACGTATGTTTCAAAATGTTTAAATTGTTCAATGGTTAAGGCGGAGCACCAAAAGCCTTCTGGGCTGCTCCAGCAACCCCAAATTCCTGACTGGAAATGGGAACATATCACTATGGACTTCATTACGAAGTTACCTCGAACCCTGAAAGGATATGATACTATTTGGGTCATTGTTGATCGATTAACGAAGTCTGCACACTTCATTCCCATACGGGAGAATTGGAAGATAAAGAAATTGTCTCAATTATATATTGAGAAGATCGTGTCACTTCATGGTGTTCCTGTGTTTATTATCTCTGATCGTGATGGTCGTTTCACTTCACAATCATGGAGATATTTTCAAGACGCCTTAGGCACTCAGTTGAATTTGAGTACGGCTTACCATCCACAAACGGACGGGCAAAGTGAGCGTACCATTCAGACGTTGGAAGACATGCTTCGGGCATGTGTTATTGATTTCAAAGGTAGTTGGGATACCTTTTTGCCGTTAGCTGAATTTTCGTATAATAACAGCTATCACACAAGCATTAAATGTGCGCCTTTTGAGGCTTTGTACGGACGAAAATGTAGATCGCCTGTTTGTTGGCTTGATGCTGGTGAGCGTCGTTTGTACAAATATTAGACTTTTGACTTAGTCAAATTAGACGTATCTTGATGACGTAGACTATTAGCTATCTAGACGAATGTCGAGTCTTAAATATAACTTTAAATTATAACCTTTTGGTCAAACGGTATTTAATCGTAAGCATTTTACCAAATTAGGGGTATTAAAAATACCCAAAAGAAGCCACATGGGCTGAAAATGGAATGAAAGGCAGGGAGTTAAACAACACCCCCCTTCCCTCCTTTCTTTTGATCGAGACCCACACCACACACAAAACACATACATCAATTAAAAACACACACTCAAATTCTCTCCTTTCTCTTATTCTTCTAAATTGGGTTTTGCAAAGGAAGGATTAAAGGGTTTTAAGGTTATAATATTTGGATATTATCATCATCATCATCATCATCTTCTTCAAATTATTCAAGAAAACTTCAAGTTTTGGTAAGTTATCCTTTTTCTACTAAACTTTGATTTGAATTGATTCAATCTTAGTATTATTTCAGTTTTGGTTAATTAGATTGTTGGACTATGAATATGAAATGGGTTTTGGTTTGTTGGATAAATGAAATTGATTAGAATTAGGTTTTGGAAATCAAAAGTGTTGGATTTGTGAAATGGTAAGCGAAATGGTTTGTTTCCAGGTTATTGAACCTGTTGGTACTTGTTGAAATGAAAAGATTTGAAATGAAAACGATTTGGTTTGGCGAAAATGGTCAAAAACTGCACTTTCACTCGTGCAGGTCTGCTTCGCGCCGCGAACTAGTTCAAAATGGCCTTCGCGCCGCGAGTCATCCACCTCGCGCCGCGAGTTTTTGTTCTGTTTAACATTTTCAGTTTTCGATAACTCGAACGTTTGAACTTGGTGAATATCGAATGGTACTTTAGGCTACCTTATAATGACAATGTCATTGATATTACCAACTAAAGTTAAATAAAATGAAATTTAAATCACATTCTTGGTCGTGGCATTCTAGGGTTGATAGCTAAGTAGTTGTACGTAGGATGCTTGTCGTCGTGAGATTTGATCCTCACCATTGGTACTCATATCTAGGTTTTGGATAGACGTGGAGACTAGACTTGCTCATTCTCAAGTTTGCTCGCCCTTTTAGCTCTTTGATCGCTAAGGTGAGTTTATGGCGCCCTTTTCCTTTTACTTTGGGCCTGAAAAGCATGTACTGTTGTATACACGACTACTTTATAAATGATTTGTCTTTGTCTATGCCATGAGATTTGGTAAATTAAATCATTTGTCTTATGTCTTGCCATGTTGACGGCTGCCTGAAAATGTGTATACATGTCTTATGAAATATTGAACTAAATGACTTTGACTTGCCATGTTGTCGGCTGACTAAATTGTTCTTTGTATTTGACGAACTAAAATGTTGCCCCTATGTAGTTATCACCATTATGAGATCCTAATGGTTGTCTTGTCAGATTTAGTGCCTGACTGTCTTGGTTCTGGTCCGCACCCCATTATAGACGGAAGACCTGTGCGAGGTATACTGGTCCGCACCCCATTATAGACGGGAGACCTGTGCGAGGGAAATTAGTCTTATTGTCGGACCTTGCTCCCGACTGTCTTGTCATAATAACTTCATGTCATTGTGTGCTCCCAATGACGACTGGTCTTTTAGTCAAACACACTGTAAACTCACCAACTATTTCGATAGTTGATCCTCTCAAATTTCATGCTTTTCAGGTGACCAACAGTAAGTCTTGGAATCGTCTATGGCATTATAGGGCCATTCTTTTGACATTGGACGTACAATTAGCATCAGACATTTGAGGACTCTCATGTTTTTAGCTTTAATTGTATTAGACTGTCCAATTTATCGAACTCGTATTCAGTGGGCCCAGTTCCAAATGAGGATGACTTGTATCCGTATTTTGGGGTCCACATTTGAACGATTGTACTTGTATTGAACATGTATTGGCATTAATGGATGTAATCTCTATTTACCTTCTGATTAGTACGCAATTATTTGTTTACCATGTATTTCTGCTACAACGGGGTGTGACACAAATAAACTTATTCAAAATCAAAATTGATTTTAAGAATACACTGTGAAAAATTTATTCAAAATCATATATGATTTTACGTATAAAATTGAGACAAGGCAAATGAGTTCTATACAAATAAACCTATTTAAAATCAATTTTGATTTTACGCATACAGTGTGAAAAACTTATAGAAAATCATATATGATTTTACGCATACATTGTCAAGAAAATGTACATTGAGTCAAACCAAATGACTTCCATAAAAAGAAATTTATTCAAAATCATTTTTGATTTTAAAATACACTGTGAAAAATTTATTCAAAATCAAAAATGATTTTACGCATACATTGAGGAAAATTTATACAAAATCATATATGATTTTGTATAGCACATTGAGACAAAACAAAATGAGTTACATACCAAGAAACCCATTTAAAATCAAAAATGATTTTAAGCATACATTGTGAAATACCCATACGAAATCATATTTGATTTTACCCATATTTGATACGTACTGTGTCAAAAAGCTATACAAAATCAAATTTGATTTTATTCATACATTTAGAAAACCAAATGGAGTCCATATCAAAAAACCTATACACAATCAAATTTGATTGTATACATACAGCTTCAAAAAACTATACAAAATCAAATTTGATTTTATTCATACATTTACACAAGCAAATGGGGTTTATATCAATAAACCTATACACAATCAAATTTGATTTAAAAGATACATAAAAGCTATACAAAATCAAATTTGATTTTACGCATACAGTGTGAAAAACTTATAGAAAATCATATATGATTTTACGCATACATTTCAAAAAACTATACAAAATCAAATTTGATTTAGAATCATAAAGGTATTATCAAACTTTGGTTTAGACATTTCATCAAACACCTTGTAGGCAATATTATACCAAACAACAAAGTCAATTAAATAACTAATAAAATTTAACAAATTCAAATGTTGGAAAGATCTAATCACATGTTATCTAATTACATTTGAATATTTCGAATTTACATAACAAAAAGTCATCTTCAAGATCAATTGATGATGAATGATGGAGATGATGACGACAGAGGCAACGATGGCTGTACCATATCGATTGAAACGCTATGGTGACCTGAGCACGGTGGTGGTAGTGGTGGTTATGGTGCTGCTACTAGTGGGGAGAGAGAGAGAGAGATCTGTGTGTGTTTGTGTGTGTATGTTTGAAACCGGAAAGAAATAATTGGGATGTGAGATAATGTGCAAAATTACCAAAGTACCCTCTGCGTGTTTTTTTGTTTTTTTAATGGAACCGTCGATCTGTTTTGATCCAAGGGCTGAGATTTAGCCCTTGGATCTCACCAAATTTGTAGGTTTTGCATGAATACAACTCATATAAAAGATTGATCTAGTTATTAAGAGGAACCTTGATCTAACTCAATATTATTGCTTTGAATACAAGTGATCAGTCTGATTCAGGTTGATGATTAAACAGAAGAATGATTGTCTTGAAAGAAAGCAATACAAATACACAGATCATTTTAATTTATTCTACAGGTGTACATAGGAGCCTATGATTGTTGGAACAAAGTAAACCTCAGAGATCTTAAATGGTATAACTCTACTACTTGCTGTATTTATGGTCACACCAGGGACGCATTCCATAATCGCTTCATGCATATATGACACAGCTTATTCCTACATAAATAACGTGCACAACTCATAAATTGTAAAAGGGAAATGAAAGCAGACCTACAGATATCGAGAAGAGATACATACAGAAATATGGACAAGAAGTCGGGCAGCTTAGTAAAGTAGCTCCTCAAATACAGGATCCACATTTTGCCCCCATTTACCATGATACAAGTCAAGGAGCTTCTCTGCTGGTGTTAAACCTGCACCACAGATATATACACATGCCTGTAAGATTTTCTGGATGAGGTGACCAACTGTTACAGAGACATCAGGTTGGTCATTATAAATTTCTTAAAAACTATATAGTCTTGATAATATTCTAGCTTTTTATCATAAATTGATTTAGGAGGTCTAATACATTAAAAATAAACTTTGGGATACTTTCAACTGGTTCAACTGTTTTGACCCATTTCATTTAAACTATTCTTTTTTATCTTACCCCTTTGACCTGTTGGAGAATACATAATCCAAATGAACCCGTGGGCGTTAATAAGTAAATGGGTCGATATTGAAAAATATATTACACTATTTAGTACCCTTGGTGCAAAACTATAGAATACTATCCTTCTATTACCTGTTCTAACAACCTCTGCTACTTCATTTAAGAAACCAGTTTCCTTATATCCTCTTCTCTCCAGTCCGTCCTGATCAAAAGGATACTGTTAAGGGGACCGAGAATGGATGTATTAAAACAGATATGCATTAAAGTTTCATATAACCTTTGCGAATGTCAGAACTTCTTCAGCAACATGTTTCAACAATCCATCACGAAACGGAGTTTTCAGACCACTTACAGGCACCTGAAACATCAATTCATACAACATTAACAAAAGATTTTATAGTATATTTAAAGAACTGAACCTACAAGAAGGAAATGACTTCCTATACGGGCTGTCATACTACCTTGTTTCTCAACATTTCTCTTTCTGCCTGAGTCCAATTGGCTGTCATATCCAGAACATTTTGCAGAGCTATATCATCATATAATATGCCTACCTGTAATTCAGTTGCACTACAGTGAGATCAACCAAGGAAAAGCTAAAATGACAATTTATGATGTTATTTCAAGAAAAAAAGACACATTAAAAGCTTGAACACATTTTATCCACTAAAATACATATTGGTCACATTCAATTTGATTGGATGATAATGAAAAGGACATACCCAAAATGCGGGCAATGCGCATAACCTCCTCCATGGCCCTCCATCAGCACCCCTCATTTCCAAGTATCTTTTGAGTCTCACCTGAATCAGCAAGAAATAGCTTCATGATTAGGTTATTAAACAAATGAAAAGAAGTCATTTTATACCATGTTTGCAAGTAACATACCTCAGGAAATATTGTTGTCAGGTGATTCTCCCAATCATTCAGAGTGGGATATTCTCCTGGAATTGGAGAAAGTTTTCCTGCGAGGAAGTCCTGTGAATTATGACAAAGTTATTCTCACAGACAATTCAACTACATCTTAAAAATTAACTTTTAGGGAAAGAGTCAAACCCTGAAGGACAACCCAGAACAGTCGACGTAGTTCTTCTTCCGATAAACAAAATACATCGGGACATCAAGAGCATATTCAACATATTGCTCAAATCTGATCTCATGAAATCAAAAGGATATCAGTATAAAGTAGATACAGATGAAAAAAAAACTTGGAATATAACTAAAATAAACCATGTCTTTTGAATAATTAAAGATAATCAGAGCAAACTTACCCAAAAGAATCATCAAAGACAAACGGAAGCATCCCGGAACGATTATTATCAGTGTCCGTCCAAATTTGGCTGATACAGAAAAAAATTAAACTGTCACTATAACTTCTCATATGCAATAACGTACTAGCAGGTGGCAGAAAACAACCTCCTCATGCTGAGATAACCATTTGGCTTTCCTTCTGTAAATGGTGAATTAGCGAAAAGTGCTGTAGCAATCTGATTCATGTTAAACCAGTGAGATCAACACATCACTATTGTAGTGGTGACAAACGGGTGGGACAGTGAATTAGGTAATAGCTCAAAACGGATATATATGTATGAGTTGTTTTGACATGAAACCCATTTTTCCCTATAAACAATTAGTATGTCGAAAATGGTTTAGGAGAATAACATAACTTATTACACAAAATGATACAGGAGACTTTCTTTATAAAAATTACACTTTCAGCTACTCTTGACTCATTTCCTTATAAGTTAATATTCAAATATTTAACCATTTGATCCGTTTGTTATAAAAAAGATAGCCTGAACTGGCCCATTCCTAAGTAAATGGGTCAAAACTGCCACCTCCATTAAACTCACAGTGACACGTAAAACATGATAAAGCATACTCACAGGTTGCAAAGCAAGACCAGCACGGAATTTTCTTATCATGTCAGCTTCAGAAGAGAAATCCAGATTAACCTGTCAACGATATTCATAAATACCTTTAATATTAAACATGAAATTACGATTTATTTCCAAATAAAGAAGCTTTTGACCAGAAAAAATTGCATGTGGTTTGAATGAGCTCACCTGAACAGTGCAAGTCCGGAACATCATGTCAAGTCCAAGAGAACCAACTTTAGGCATGTAATTCCTCATAATCTCATATCTTCCCTGAGCCAACATAAAATGTTAGCATATTTCACCTTTACTACTTGGTGAGATATTATACATTATAACTAAATTTATGATACATTTTGAATGAACCAACAGTCAACTACACCACACCTACAGAACCATAATAAGAGGCTAAAATGTCAAGGTAGACTTCAACTTCTACTCCATTATAACATCCGGCTGAATAATAGACATAGGATATGCAGGGCTGGTCTACCTCAACACTTTTCTTAATATCCAATTATACACTACGATATTGCATGTCACCCCTGATCAGAGCAACCAATCACCATAACTTAGAATAAGAACAAATGTGTTTACCTTGGGCATTATTGGTATCTCTTCCCGTTCCCATTTTGGCTGGAATCCAATTCCTATGAACCCAATACCCATCTCTTCAGCAACAGCTTTAACCTACAAAATTTCGAGATATACAATGACTGTGTATCAAGTGCAAGTATATCTTTCATTACATATAATTTCTTGTGTAAAGACTACATAATTATGCACAAGATTATTTCCGTGAATCTAGAATATAATGATACTGACCTGGTAAAGGTGTGAATTAACTTCTGCACAGGTTTGATGAAGAGTTTCAAGAGGAGCACCGCTAAGCTCAAACTGGCCCCCAGGTTCCAGAGATATACTTTGTTTTCCCTAGAAACAAGTACAATAAATTTTAAAAACATGAAGGGAAAAAGTAAGAAAAAATTCAAAAGGTGCAGAGCTTTATATAATTAAGGTACATCAAAAAACCGAACAACTTATAGAATTTGTTTTGTAAGCACTTAAGGTTTTAATGTCTGCTTACATTTTATGCGATGTGAATAGCATTGTAATTTTATCATTTGACAGTGAAAACGAATTTGTTGGTGACTGTGTGACAATACGGTTTCCTTATTCAGAAAACGCTAAATGAAAATCAATATAAACATTTCCGATATACTTTTTTGTAAACCATGAAAACATCAAATCATTTTGTGACAGACTAAGCGTACACTTCCAAAATCAAGAAGTATTCCATTGAAATAAACTAGATTAACATATGCAAATCACCTGTTTGAGACCAATTACGTTGTCACCTTCCATGACTTTCTCCCAGTCGAACCTCTCAGAAATAGCATTGAGAAGATGGGCAATTTGCTCATACGTCATAGGACGCAATGTTTTAAGATCAAAACCAAACTTTTCATGTTCAGTTCCTATCCTGTTAAATTAATACAGTAGGACCAATCATTGATGATAAAGATTAATCAGACTGCAGGCATATATGAGGGTAAGAGCAAAGACACCACGAATGTTAAAAAGTGAACCTCCAGTTTTCCTTAGGCTTGCACCCCGACGCAAGGTAACTAATAAGGTCTTCTCTCGTAAGTGGTTCTGTAGAAACCACCGCATCCTCTGTGGGAGGACTTGCGGCAACAATGACTTGACTGCCTCTTTTGGATTTTACAGCAATGGCATCTACATGTATACTTTGGACATTCTTAGACGAATCCCACGGGAAGGCAACCATTGATGTCCTATGTCTAAACACATTGACGTTATTTGCTCCAGTAAATAGTCCAGTTTTACACTGTAAAAGCTCAGTACGAATGCTTTGTGACGGACTTGTCTGGGACATTAATGCCATTTTTTTTATCCCTACTTGATAAACAAAAAAAATGCATATAAACAAAGTTGTATCTTTTAACTTGATAAACAAAAAAAAGTCACTGCATATAAACAAAGTTGTATCTTTTAGCATGCATCAAGATTACAATCTACAAAAAAGCGTTTTTCTATCTAAGATTCACTAATACTATTCTAAGACCTAGAAATATAATTTGATTATTATATATGTATATATCCATAACAAAATTTCCTAAAAAAAAGTTCACTTTTCAAAACAATTCTCCCAAGAAAATAGACTTAAGTATATGAAATATCAATACTGATACAATAAACACAACTGAATAAACAAATTGTATATGGAAATAATATAAGAGAGTAAGAAAAGAGGAAAGAAATAGGAACAGAAGGCGGTGGCTTACGGTGGTAGAAGGCGGTGGCGACAGCCGGCGGTGTGGATTCTTTCTTCTTTCTCTCTATAAATAAGAAAAAAGAATTTTATTTTATTTTATTTTGTCAGCCTGAGTGTGGAGTGTGGCCAGTGTGTGTAAGTGGAGGGAGGGAGGGACAGAAGAAATTAATTAATTAAATTAGGGTTCTTTATTGGACCCCAAATTTTTGAAATTGAAATTTAGAAGTAATCCATAGTAATTAGTTAGATAGTGTAGATACAGCAGCAACAGTACGGGAGGTATGATGTAAACAGACCTTACCCTTACTCAAAGGTAAAGAGACTGTTTCTAGATCTAGATCCACCGTAGTGGAAGGGACCTCCGGCCCAG
Source organism: Erigeron breviscapus (assembly GCA_034093135.1). NCBI lineage: Eukaryota > Viridiplantae > Streptophyta > Magnoliopsida > Asterales > Asteraceae > Erigeron > Erigeron breviscapus. The sequence continues at coordinate 48,213,339 of CM067167.1, read as the reverse complement.
GGTATTACCCTTGAAAAAATAGTCTCGACGGCTAGCCGGAGCAAAGCCAAAAGAGAAGAATCTCAGATCTAGAAAGAAGCCGGAGCGTGCTCAACGGCTCTCTTACAGAGAGAGCACGTTTTTGTATATATGTTAGTTAGATAGTGTAGATGATTAATTTAATTAAAATACATCAAATCAAATAAAATATTCTTTCTTTAATTAGTAATTTGGAGGGAGTAGAGCGGTGGCGTGGAAGTGACGCATGCGTCTATGTCATCTTTATTCCTTTCATTCTTGTATGTAAGAACTCCTGTATTTGTTAACCACACGCTTCTTCTATTAACACTCGAAATTTGCTACCCACTTTGATTTAATTTTGAGTTAATTACACAAATCGTTCATGCCGTGGTTCCTCACTTGCAGCTTTCATCCCTAACTTTCGAAAATTACAGTTTTGGTTTAAAATTTTTTGCTCCGTCAACACTTTTGGTCCTGACCATAAACGTCCGCTAAAAAAGAGGTCACGTGTCTAGCATGTGATGGGTAATTTTGTAATTTGGCTTAGAGTTAATTACACTATTCATCTCTATCATAGACCGTCACTTGCGGTTTTCGTCCATATCTTTCAATAATTACACTTTTAGTCCAAAAAATTTATAAAAAAATTCATATATAAACAATCAAAGACACATGAATTTTATTTCCCCATCATCTTCATATGAATTTTATTCTCAGATCTGAAAGCTTAAACTTTTTCAACAACATTAACAACAAATCTCAAATTCATATACAAACAATCAAACACACATATATCTTTCACATCCTTTGAACTAAGAAATTTCAAAGCATACATACATATAGTAATAACATATTGTTATAGATATGGATCTAATAATAACAACATCTAATGCAATCAAATCCATATCATCTATATAAACCCATATAAAACCCACCCAATTCAAAACAAAAGGAAAATCCAAAATCCATATATTTTATGTCTTCTAAAACCCCCCAAAAATCTTTTCCTTTTCAACTTTAGTTCAATCCAATAAAAAAATGATAGTGATGATGATGATCTGTTACAAATGACATTAAAAGAGAAAAGGTTTTTCACATCCGACCACCATGACCATCTTCTCGCTTTCGGACCACCACGACCACTCCAACAGATTAAGGCTGGCAATTTTGACATGAAACCTGTTAACACGACACGACCTGTTCTTAACAGGTTTCGTGTTTATGCTTAACATGTTTCATGTCCTAACAGATCCGGAACTGTTAAGACACGAAATGTTTTCGTGTCTTAACAGGTCCAGACCTGTTAGACCTGTTAAAGACATGTTAAGCCATACATATATATACCATGTTAAATTATGAAACCCTAAATACCTTTTATTTTCTAATACGCAGCCTCCCAGGTCCCAGACTCCCAGCCCTCCCTCTCCTTTTACGGTTTCTTCCAAGATCCATCATCAATCCAAAGTCGATCCATCGTCAATCCATCATCAATCGATTCTTCTTCAATCCATCATCAATCCAGTCGATCCATCACTAATCGATTCCTTCAATCCATCATCAATCGATTCTCTTCAATCCATCACCAGTCGATTCTTCATCAATCAATCATCAATCGATTCTTCTTCAATCCATCATCAATCGATTGGTAACTTCTTTAATTTTTACTACTTTAATTCATCAATCAATTTGTCTAATTTCATCGATGGATTCGTTTACAATTGTATTTGGAAGAGCCGAGAATGGAGAGGACATTGAAACTCGATGTGTTGGCTTTCTGGAAATCCAATGAGTTTAGATATCCCGTACCTGCGAGGATGGCTCGAGACTTTTTGACCATTCCAATATCTACTGTCGCATCAGAGTCTACATTTAGTGCCAGCGGAAGAGTACTTAATAAACATCGAAGTTCACTTGCTAAAGATACCGTTGAGGCTCTTATTTGCACAAAAGATTGGTTGTATGGAGGTTGCAATGAAATTGATCCTGATGATCTCGCCGAAGATATAATGTCATTGTCGCTTGAAGTTAGTCCTGAATCAGGTGCTTCAAACTCAGTCAACAATTGAGGCTCGTTTAAACAGGTTTGATCATGTCGTTTGTTTGCTTGTTGTTTGTTTGCTGCTGTCCGTTATCAGTGAATTACAAACTGTATTTTTTACAAACTGTTTGTTTGCTGTTGTCTGGAACTAAGCTGCTTGGACGTGCTTGCTGTTTGTTCGCTTATTTGCTTATTGTTTGTCTGCTCCTGTCAGTTCAGTTAGCACACACGCTTGATGTTTATTTGTTGTTGTGAGTTATTAGGAGGGCTTGCTGTTTGTTTGCATCATCTTGTGAGAATTGTGTTGTTTGTTTGCTGCTGTGAATTCCATAAATTGGAATGAAACATGTTTGTTTTCATCATGTTATAGTTGCTGGTCCTATTTGGATATAGCTATTTAATATAGTTATTTTAGATGTTGTGTACTTATAGATAGATACTAGTAATTTCGCATTGATTCAAATGATATGAAGTCATATAGGACGGTCAAATCCCCATGTAAGTCAATTGCATTGTTTAAATTCAATTCCATATAATCTGCTAATAAGTTTGCTTGAACATTTTGCTCACCTTTTCTAATATTTACTCTTTTGACTTTTCAGGTTTGATTTGTTTAAATTTGAAGATATATGAGCAAGCATACAAGGTCGTCGGAATTGGGCTTATGCTTATTTATGAACTTTTGTGTCATTTTGGATTATTATGGTTATGTATTAATTAAGACTTTCATGAACTTTTTGTATTATTGTTGACTCTGTTTAAGTATCCAGCCTTGTGGACTTTTGATGTTGCAAGTTTTACCCCTTTTTTAGTGAATTATACAGAATTAGTGTTAACATGTCCTTAACAGGTGCACCTGTTAAGTTTCGTGTCGTGTTCGTGTCCAGGAAAAATGACACGAATTCTAAACAGGTCGTGTTCGTGTATACCCTTAACAGGTTCGTGTCTTAACCGGTTTCGTGTGACCTGTTATGCCAGCCTTATAATAGATCTGCCACCGGCTAGATATTGTTTTGATTTAGAGGATTTGAAAACCCTAATTTAGAAATAGAGAATGTGTAGATCGAAGATTTAGATATGAATCAGATATTATGTCAGAGAGTATGGGTATATGTATCTGTATATGTAGGATTCATGAATGTGAAGTGAAAAAAAAACGGGGGTTGAGTATTATCAATCTGTATATGTAAATTTGGATGAAAATAGATTTTTGAGTAAATTACATTTTTCGTCCCTGAATTTGGCAATTTTTGCGAATAATGTACTAAAGTGAAGAAATTACACGAATCATCCTTGAACTTGGCAAATTTTTGCAATTTTTACTCCGCGACCAAACGCAGTCTATTTGGACCGTTAAATGAGGGGCAAATTCGTCATTTCACCATGTTCTTCTATAACACCTTTTTCTTCTTCTTGTTTTTATTTTTTAGATCTAACACACTAAAAACAAAAAAAAATATTGGAAATTTAGAATATATATTGTTGGCTTATAGAGATAAAGAAAGGAGATTTTTGAGAAGCTTCACGCATGAGATCGGCAACAAAAATTCAAAGCTTCTTTTTTCCTTAGCGAACAATAATAATAGTAATAAGAGTAAACGACACAGATCGTCCCTGTGGTTTATCAAAACAATCACGTTTCGTCCTTTCTAATCAAAAACATCACTCACAGTCCTTTATAGGAAGATAAGGTTCGTGTTTAGTCCTTTGACTCGTTGACCGTCATCTCTCCTCCGTTAAACCCCCCACGTGCCTCTCACGTGATGGGCATTTCAGTCTTTTCCTGCCTAAAGGACCAAGCTTGATATATGTTCTACCTATTAGACTCCAAAATCCAGATCCTATTCATCTTCCTTACCAATTCTTTCATGAAACTTAATCACATAACATGACATAATTGAATACCTATCTAATCCAAGATATCATGTTCATCTTTCGACTTCCTTTCATCATCAACATAATATTCAACACATACATATCTAATCCAAGATAAACAATATCAAAATCAAAAAATTAGAAAAACCTTAATTTGTTTATACAAAAACTGAAATCACATATAAATAAATACAGTAATCACATACAAACTTGAATATGTAACAACCCTCAAAATCCGACTAGGACAATTTACTTGGATTTATCTAGATATCTATCCCTAGAGGTTTCTTAAGAGAATTTGCCTTCTAGACATTAAGGCATAGTGATATTTGCCCTCTAGTTCAATAGAATGCCCAAAGATAGCTAGTTGCCTTAGAAATGTCATTCACAATAACTATAACTAATCAAGTTAATTTCAAAATTTATAAAGAAGTAACAACATTATAATTATGCAATTTAAGTGATCAAGCATCTAAAAATCAAATATCAACAACTAAATATGTATACTGTAACAACTGTCAAAAATCCGGGTAAATTTAAAATTTAATTAACTTATTATTTCTGTAATATTCTAAAAAGAGCAAATTAAATATATAGATTCTGTTATAAAATATATGTTGATATATATATATATATTTAACGTGCGTGAAATTATTAATTTTTCACAGAGATACTTTGAACTAACTTATAAATAAAAAGGAAATACTTTTTCATACTTATACTATCAATAACCGTATTTATGAATAGTATCATATTCATGAATAGTAACGTATACATGAATAGTACCGTATCTCGTGAATAGTAATCGTATCTAGAAATCGTATTCATGAATAGTGACCGTGAATAGTGAACGTGAATAGTGACTGTGAATAGTAACGGTAAATAGTAAAGGTAGAAAGTAAATTCTAAATAATAAAGGTAAAAGGTAAATCTTAAATAGTAAAGGTAAAAGTAAATTGTAAAAAGGGTAATAAAATAAAATAATATAAAGGCGGGACCCACGTCAAATAATTTAAAGTCTACGTTGAATTCTGAATTCGAATAAATTCAAAAGTGAATAGTGCTGAATAGTAAACATCGCTTTCATACTTTATTCTTATAATATAAACGTCCAAAACCCGCTCACAGGGGTTAGTTGAGTAAAAATTATTAAAATGAAAGTTGTAGATCTTAATTTTCTGATCTTATAGAAACTTGAATTTTCTCAATAGGAGCCCGTATGCATAATTTAGGATTAAAACAATGTATAAATATATACTACTAGTATAAAAGAAATCTATCATTAGAAACGTCCAAGAGGTAGTGGGAAACACACTTTTATCTACTTTATAATTTAAAATTCATAAATTATGAATCACGGGTTTAGTTCACTAGAGGTATGGACAAAAAGAATACTATATATATATATACCCCTTATTCATGAACTTTATAATATAATATAATATAATAATATTATATATAAACGAGTACGTTGAAATCTTCGTTGAAAATTTAGTACGCGCTTCTGTTTTTTTTTCTAAATCGGCAGGCAGTATAATTAATATAATAATCAAACGAATGAATTCGTTCGCCTATAAATAGCAGACGATATTAAACTTTAAAACACACACCACTACATATTCTCTTCTAAATACTCTCTGGTATAACTATACAAGGCTTATTTCATCTACTTGATTTCTGCTATTATCACTAAGGTGAGTTTTCATATCCCCCTTTTTAAATTATTTTATATGATTTATTTCGGGGACTGAGATACATGCATAAAACTATTTTATGTTATCTATATGTATTAAACTTTGAAGGACATTTATATATATGTTATATATACTACGTGAGTTTCCATATTCCCTTTTTAATTCTTTTATATGATTTATTTCGGGGACTGAGATACATGCATAATAATTATTTATGTTATATATATACGAAACTTTGAAGAACAATTGCAAAACTATATGATATATAATATACTATGTGAGTTTCCATATTCCCCTTTTTCAAACTCTTTTATATATTGGGGCTGAGATACATGAAATAAAACTGTTTATTATACTTATATGTATATTTACAAAATTATATATATTATATATATTTTGTAACACCACTTTATTTATTTTACCTTCGGGGTAAAATACAAACTCTTTACTGTTATGATGAACACAAGTACTCCAGAAATGTATATATGGTTGATTATAAGTTGCTCTGTTCACTCAAAGTCCTCACCATCATGAACGATTAATTATGGTAACATAAACGTGGGTATATTGAATAGTACTATTGGGGTAGGCACCCCCATCTGTGTTGGTCATACCAACTGGATACAGATGCTTTATATTTGGAAAACTTAGAGTACCCTGAACAAGGTACTCTCCGGAGGCAAACAAACACACACTTGTCTAGTTTCGGTTCATGAGCTTAGAACTTGGTATATACAGTTTCAACTCTTGCATTACATTTGATCCATTGTGTGATCAAATGGTTACTTTAAGTCTTGTGGTTCATACACTGTATTTTATTAAAAACATATGATACTCTTTACTGATATTGTGTCATAACTACTTGACATTGTGGTAAGGCAATGGTCACACTGAACTCTGGTATTTTGAGAAACTATATTTCTATATGAAAAACTTATGGAACTCACCAACTTTATGTTGACGTATTTTAGCATGTATTCTCAGGTAACTAGACGATACACTATACATGGGACACTTTCCGCTGCATACAACATACTGGACCCTGGCCTACCCTCAGACTCTAGTAAAGACTCATCAATTTGCTAAAGTCTCAAGCTACTGTTTAATATTGTTTAATATTAAATAAATGTTTTCAAGAATAATATCTTTCATAAATTGTAATATAAATTTGTGAACAATATTTTTATATAAATGTATTTTAAAACGACAACGTTTTGTGTCGTTCAGTATATCTTGTGTTGTGAATCCATGTACGTCATATTCCGTCTAGGGCGGGGTGTGACAGATAATGTAACAACCGCCAAAATTTCAGGTTGACTAATTTACTATTATGTGTGCTATTTAAAAATTTCTGTACATCAAACAATATGAACAAACATTTTATGGCATAATAAACTGAACAAATATTTTAATAAATTATGGATAATTATTGCCAAGAACTCAAATAGTTATTTGAGAGCTGCTTGTAAATACTTTTTCATACTTATACTATCAATAACTGTATTTATGAATAGTGATCGTGAATAGTGACAGTGAATAGTGAACGTGAATAGTACCGTGAATAGTCACTATGAATAGTAAAGGTAAAAAGTAAATTTTAAATAGTAAAGGTAAAAAGTAAATTTTAAATAGTAAAGGTAAAAAGTAAATTGTAAATAGTAAAGGTAGAAAGTAAATTGTAAAAAGGTAATAAAATAAAATAATATAAAGGTGGGACCCACGTCAAATAATTTAAACTCAACGTTGAATCTGATTTCCGAATAAATTCAAAAGTGAATAGTGCTGAATAGTAAACATCGCTTTCATACTTTATTCTTATAATATAAACGTCCAAAACCCGCTCACAGGGGTTAGTTGAGTAAACATTATTAAAATGAAAGTTGTAGATCTTAATTTTCTGATCTTATAGAAACTTGAATTTTCTCAATAGGAGCCCGTATGCATAATTTAGGATTAAAACAATGTATAAATATATACTACTAGTATAAAAGAAATCTATCATTAGAAACGTCCAAGAGGTAGTGGGAGACACACTTTTATCTACTTTATAATTTAAAAATTATAAATTACGAATCACGGGTTTATTTCACTAGATATATGGACAAAAAGAATACTATATATATACATACCCCTTATTCATGATTAACTTTATAATATAATAATAATATAAATAAATCATCGAATAATAAAATAATATTAAAAACTTTAAACGTTTTCTTTTCTTAATTCGTAAACGGATGGTAAGAATATATTAAAATATTCAAATGAACGATTTCGTTCATCTATAAATAGCAGCTAATATTCAACCATAAAACTCGCACCAACATATATTCACTTCTATATTTCTCTCTTATAATTACACAAGACTAAGTGATCTTTCTTCTACAACACTAAGGTGAGTTTCCATATTCCCCTTTTAATTCTTTTATATGATTTATTTCGGGGACTGAGATACATGCATAATAATTATTTTATATTATATATATACGAAACTTTGAAGAACAATTGCAAAACTATATGATATATAATATACTATGTGAGTTTCCATATTCCCCTTTTCAATTATTTATACATTTATTTGGGGACTGAGATACATGCAATAAAACTACTTGTTATACTTATATGTATATTTTCAAAGTTATATACTTATATGTATATTTACAAAATTATATATATATATTATATATATTTTGTAACTCCACTTTATTTATTTTACCTTCGGGGTAAAATACAAACTCTTTACTGTTATGATGAACACAAGTATTCCAGAAATGTATATATGGTTGATTCTAAGTTGCTCTGTTCACTCAAAGTCCTCACTATCATGAATGATTAATTATGGAAACATAAACGTGGGTATATTGAATAGTACTATTGGGGTAGACACCCCCATTCGTGTTGGTCATACCAACTGGATACGGATGCATTATATTTGGAAAGCTTAGGGTACCCTGAACAAGGTACCTACTCTGGAGGCAAATAAACACACACTTGTCTAGTTTCGGTTCATGAGCTTAGAACTTGATGTATACATTATCTACTCTTATATTCTATTTGATCCATTGTGTGATCAAATAGTTACTTTAAATCTTGTGGTTCATACTCTATATTTTAATTAAAAACATATGATACTCTTTGCTGATATTGTATCATAACTGTTTGACATTTCGGTAAGGCAATGGTCACACTGAACTCTGGCATTTTGTGAAACTATATTTTCTATATGAAAAACTTATGGAACTCACCAACTTTATGTTGACGTATTTTAGCATGTATTCTTAGGTAACTAGACGATACTCTATACATGGGACATTTTTCCGCTGCATACAACATACTGGACCATGGCCTACCCTCAGACTCTAGTAAAGACAAGTCAATTTGCTAAAGTCTCTGTCTACTGTTTAATATTGTTTAATATTAAATAAATGTTTTCAAGAATAATATCTTTCATAAATTGTAATATAAATTTGTGAACAATATTTTTATATAAATGTATTTTAAAACGACAACGTTTTGTGTCGTTCAGTATATCTTGTGTTGTGAATCCATGTACGTCATACCCCGTCTAGGGCGGGTGTGACAGATTGGTATCAGAGCCCAAGTTATAGTGAACTAGGTAGCAAATTGATGGACCTAGACTATAACCCCATATAGAACAACACCCACATACATGCATAATTTTATGAATAATCCTACTTGATTATATATGTTTAGAATATATAATTTAATGTATATATATATTATATATATATAATGTATATTATTTATATTATATATATATATATATATATAGCAACAGAGTAATGTCGGGATTCGTAGTGGAATACTTATCCGATCGTGAGGAAGAGATTACGTCTCGATTGTAACACCCGTTTCGTAAAATATGGATTTCCAAAAATTTCGCCTAACGGCGTTAAATCATGCGGAAACGATTTAGGAAAATACTCAACTAAGGAAAACAGTTGAGAAAACATTGGTGGTGTTACTAATAGCATCAAATCTGTAATAAAAGAAATCCATAAGATTGCCCAACATAAAGCAATCATAACACAGTCATTACATAAGTTCCATAAAGGAAATCAATAACATAAGGTCTATGCGAAGCTACTGGGTAAACTAAAGCCAGCTTGATCATCTACCCATCTCTCGCCAAAGCTTCACACGTCATCTCATTGCCTAACCTGAGGGGTGTCAACACATTAAAAGAACAAGTGTTAGCTATAAAGCTAAGTAAGATAACACCAGGTTTAAGCAAACATTTCATCCATTTAAATCGTCACTTTAAACATTACGTCATTTTAATTAGGCATTCATACCACCGTATAAACATATCTACATCACATATAAGCATAGAGTTCATGACCCTAAGCGTGCCTAATCAATTTGATCACTTTGATTCACCTCGTTACGTTGTAACCGAAGTTACCGTTTTAAGGAAAGACAATGTCGATCCATGAGTAGCACGCTATGTTCATGACATTAGGTGGGTCATCAGGCCACCGAAACTACTCGCCACATATGACTTGTTGCAAGGAACCACCCGAGCAACCATTTTAACATACCTATAACCACCGTAAGGCATGACGATACCTATTACCACCGTCAGGCACCATTTATACGTACCTATTACCACCGTCAGGCACCATTTATACGTACCTATTACCACCGTAAGGCACGATGTACCTATTACCACCGTAAGGCACGATGTACCTATTACCACCGTAAGGCACAGGTTATGCATAACACTTAACATCTAATTAGCTCGAGCATTTATCATATTTAGTTTAGATTTCCCCCTTTAACCTAAACTAATCCATACTATCATCTTTTCACGTTAGGGCCCTTAAAACGTGCACGTGTCATGGCAACCTAAAAAGGTCTAGTGTTTCAGATGAACAAGCCACATATACATGCACATAACAACATTACAACATATCAATAACCACCGTTCATCATAACATATCATATCGTGAACATATCATTAACCACCGTTCATCATAACATTTCATATCGTAAACATATCATTAACCACCGTTCATCATAACATTTCATATCGTAACCACAAGTACGGGGAAACATTTTAGGCATAAACATCGTCATCATTAATCCACGAGTACCTCCCATATCAACCCAACCACCTATGAGTTATACATTACTGTTATGGAGGTTATAGTTTACGAACCATTTTTCGTTGCACCCTCAGCGTGACAAAAGTAGTGTATCTTACCTGTTGGGAGTGTGCGCGCGTAATGAAAGGCTAAAAGTGCTTAACAATAATCCCCGACACCTAAGATACATTAATATACAAAATATAAGTCATTTGGGACCCAAACGAACTTTAAAACGACCTTAGGTTTGTTCTTACGAACTTAGACTCACTGAACGAACTTAACTGCTTCCAAACGAACTTAGACCACAACAAACGAACTTAGGACACTTCAAACGAAGTTGAACTTCGTTCAGTTCATCAAACGAAATTAGACCCTTTTCAACGAATTTAGAAGCATTCAAACGAATTTAGACTTTTACTTAGCAAACGAGTTTAACTCACACTTTAACAAACGAAAATAGACTTCAATGAACGACTTTAGTTTCCCACGAAGTTAAACTTCGTTCATCAAACGAAGATGACCAACAGGGAACGAATTTAGCTATCAGAAACATAACTTCGCCCAGAATTCATAAAACGACTATGTTCTTCATTTTTCCAGAAATTGATCGACTAAGGCTTCTTCCAAAACACGTTTTTGACATATTTAAACATCTTTTGATCATCAAGATCGATTATAAA
>CM067167.1:48188881-48200941 GCA_034093135.1 Erigeron breviscapus | reverse complement strand
GCTACTATTGTAAAAATGACATTATTATTTGAAAATGATTTTTAATTTTAATGTATATGGTTTGTAAGATACTAAATATGTTTGTTATATATTTTAATAATGACGATCTAAAATTAAATATAGATAAAACATGTTTGTTTAGTATATGACTAAAATTTTTAAAAATATATTATCATCTCATTTATACAAAATCAAACATAAAATTATTAACTTTAAACTACAGTGTGTATAATAAAGCATCATGACATTGGCAATAAAATTTACATTACAAAGTTCAAGGTCATTATATATTACTCAATCTAAAAAAAAATAAGTATTGATAACAAAAATGACACGTAGTTATAGAAATATATTATCGTATACATAATTATTCGATAACAATTTTATCATTATTTTTTGGAAAAAAATTTAAAATATATTCGTGTGAAAAAAAAGTTGGAGTATTATAATGAAAAAAGTGGAAAACATTAATATATTCTTGAATTTAAACATTATTTTAATCAAACTAATCAGATGTGATTTGATACTAAATCATATATAAGAAACTTTGGTTTAGACATTTCATCAATCACCTTGTAGGCAATATTATACCAAACAACAAAGTCAATTAAATAACTAATAAAATTTAACAAATTCAAATGTTGGAAAGATCTAATCACATGTTATCTAATTACATTTGAATATTTCGAATTTACATAACAAAAAGTCATCTTCAAGATCAATTGATGATGAATGATGGAGATGATGACGACAGAGGCAACGATGGCTGTACCATATCGATTGAAACGCTATGGTGACCTGAGCACGGTGGTGGTAGTGGTGGTTATGGTGCTGCTACTAGTGGGGAGAGAGAGAGAGAGATCTGTGTGTGTTTGTGTGTGTGTGTTTGAAACTGGAAAGAAATAATTGGGGTGTGAGATAATGTGTAAAATTACCAAAGTACCCTCTGCGTGTTTTTTTGTTTTTTTAATGGAACCGTCGATCTGTTTTGATCCAAGGGCTGAGATTTAGCCCTTGGATCTCACCAAATTTGTAGGTTTTGCATGAATACAACTCATATAAAAGATTGATCTAGTTATTAAGAGGAACCTTGATCTAACTCAATATTATTGCTTTGAATACAAGTGATCAGTCTGATTCAGGTTGATGATTAAACAGAAGAATGATTGTCTTGAAAGAAAGCAATACAAATACACAGATCATTTTAATTTATTCTACAGGTGTACATAGGAGCCTATGATTGTTGGAACAAAGTAAACCTCAGAGATCTTAAATGGTATAACTCTACTACTTGCTGTATTTATGGTCACACCAGGGACGCATTCCATAATCGCTTCATGCATATATGACACAGCTTATTCCTACATAAATAACGTGCACAACTCATAAATTGTAAAAGGGAAATGAAAGCAGACCTACAGATATCGAGAAGAGATACATACAGAAATATGGACAAGAAGTCGGGCAGCTTAGTAAAGTAGCTCCTCAAATACAGGATCCACATTTTGCCCCCATTTACCATGATACAAGTCAAGGAGCTTCTCTGCTGGTGTTAAACCTGCACCACAGATATATACACATGCCTGTAAGATTTTCTGGATGAGGTGACCAACTGTTACAGAGACATCAGGTTGGTCATTATAAATTTCTTAAAAACTATATAGTCTTGATAATATTCTAGCTTTTTATCATAAATTGATTTAGGAGGTCTAATACATTAAAAATAAACTTTGGGATACTTTCAACTGGTTCAACTGTTTTGACCCATTTCATTTAAACTATTCTTTTTTATCTTACCCCTTTGACCTGTTGGAGAATACATAATCCAAATGAACCCGTGGGCGTTAATAAGTAAATGGGTCGATATTGAAAAATATATTACACTATTTAGTACCCTTGGTGCAAAACTATAGAATACTATCCTTCTATTACCTGTTCTAACAACCTCTGCTACTTCATTTAAGAAACCAGTTTCCTTATATCCTCTTCTCTCCAGTCCGTCCTGATCAAAAGGATACTGTTAAGGGGACCGAGAATGGATGTATTAAAACAGATATGCATTAAAGTTTCATATAACCTTTGCGAATGTCAGAACTTCTTCAGCAACATGTTTCAACAATCCATCACGAAACGGAGTTTTCAGACCACTTACAGGCACCTGAAACATCAATTCATACAACATTAACAAAAGATTTTATAGTATATTTAAAGAACTGAACCTACAAGAAGGAAATGACTTCCTATACGGGCTGTCATACTACCTTGTTTCTCAACATTTCTCTTTCTGCCTGAGTCCAATTGGCTGTCATATCCAGAACATTTTGCAGAGCTATATCATCATATAATATGCCTACCTGTAATTCAGTTGCACTACAGTGAGATCAACCAAGGAAAAGCTAAAATGACAATTTATGATGTTATTTCAAGAAAAAAAGACACATTAAAAGCTTGAACACATTTTATCCACTAAAATACATATTGGTCACATTCAATTTGATTGGATGATAATGAAAAGGACATACCCAAAATGCGGGCAATGCGCATAACCTCCTCCATGGCCCTCCATCAGCACCCCTCATTTCCAAGTATCTTTTGAGTCTCACCTGAATCAGCAAGAAATAGCTTCATGATTAGGTTATTAAACAAATGAAAAGAAGTCATTTTATACCATGTTTGCAAGTAACATACCTCAGGAAATATTGTTGTCAGGTGATTCTCCCAATCATTCAGAGTGGGATATTCTCCTGGAATTGGAGAAAGTTTTCCTGCGAGGAAGTCCTGTGAATTATGACAAAGTTATTCTCACAGACAATTCAACTACATCTTAAAAATTAACTTTTAGGGAAAGAGTCAAACCCTGAAGGACAACCCAGAACAGTCGACGTAGTTCTTCTTCCGATAAACAAAATACATCGGGACATCAAGAGCATATTCAACATATTGCTCAAATCTGATCTCATGAAATCAAAAGGATATCAGTATAAAGTAGATACAGATGAAAAAAAAACTTGGAATATAACTAAAATAAACCATGTCTTTTGAATAATTAAAGATAATCAGAGCAAACTTACCCAAAAGAATCATCAAAGACAAACGGAAGCATCCCGGAACGATTATTATCAGTGTCCGTCCAAATTTGGCTGATACAGAAAAAAATTAAACTGTCACTATAACTTCTCATATGCAATAACGTACTAGCAGGTGGCAGAAAACAACCTCCTCATGCTGAGATAACCATTTGGCTTTCCTTCTGTAAATGGTGAATTAGCGAAAAGTGCTGTAGCAATCTGATTCATGTTAAACCAGTGAGATCAACACATCACTATTGTAGTGGTGACAAACGGGTGGGACAGTGAATTAGGTAATAGCTCAAAACGGATATATATGTATGAGTTGTTTTGACATGAAACCCATTTTTCCCTATAAACAATTAGTATGTCGAAAATGGTTTAGGAGAATAACATAACTTGTTACACAAAATGATACAGGAGACTTTCTTTATAAAAATTACACTTTCAGCTACTCTTGACTCATTTCCTTATAAGTTAATATTCAAATATTTAACCATTTGATCCGTTTGTTATAAAAAAGATAGCCTGAACTGGCCCATTCCTAAGTAAATGGGTCAAAACTGCCACCTCCATTAAACTCACAGTGACACGTAAAACATGATAAAGCATACTCACAGGTTGCAAAGCAAGACCAGCACGGAATTTTCTTATCATGTCAGCTTCAGAAGAGAAATCCAGATTAACCTGTCAACGATATTCATAAATACCTTTAATATTAAACATGAAATTACGATTTATTTCCAAATAAAGAAGCTTTTGACCAGAAAAAATTGCATGTGGTTTGAATGAGCTCACCTGAACAGTGCAAGTCCGGAACATCATGTCAAGTCCAAGAGAACCAACTTTAGGCATGTAATTCCTCATAATCTCATATCTTCCCTGAGCCAACATAAAATGTTAGCATATTTCACCTTTACTACTTGGTGAGATATTATACATTATAACTAAATTTATGATACATTTTGAATGAACCAACAGTCAACTACACCACACCTACAGAACCATAATAAGAGGCTAAAATGTCAAGGTAGACTTCAACTTCTACTCCATTATAACATCCGGCTGAATAATAGACATAGGATATGCAGGGCTGGTCTACCTCAACACTTTTCTTAATATCCAATTATACACTACGATATTGCATGTCACCCCTGATCAGAGCAACCAATCACCATAACTTAGAATAAGAACAAATGTGTTTACCTTGGGCATTATTGGTATCTCTTCCCGTTCCCATTTTGGCTGGAATCCAATTCCTATGAACCCAATACCCATCTCTTCAGCAACAGCTTTAACCTACAAAATTTCGAGATATACAATGACTGTGTATCAAGTGCAAGTATATCTTTCATTACATATAATTTCTTGTGTAAAGACTACATAATTATGCACAAGATTATTTCCGTGAATCTAGAATATAATGATACTGACCTGGTAAAGGTGTGAATTAACTTCTGCACAGGTTTGATGAAGAGTTTCAAGAGGAGCACCGCTAAGCTCAAACTGGCCCCCAGGTTCCAGAGATATACTTTGTTTTCCCTAGAAACAAGTACAATAAATTTTAAAAACATGAAGGGAAAAAGTAAGAAAAAATTCAAAAGGTGCAGAGCTTTATATAATTAAGGTACATCAAAAAACCGAACAACTTATAGAATTTGTTTTGTAAGCACTTAAGGTTTTAATGTCTGCTTACATTTTATGCGATGTGAATAGCATTGTAATTTTATCATTTGACAGTGAAAACGAATTTGTTGGTGACTGTGTGACAATACGGTTTCCTTATTCAGAAAACGCTAAATGAAAATCAATATAAACATTTCCGATATACTTTTTTGTAAACCATGAAAACATCAAATCATTTTGTGACAGACTAAGCGTACACTTCCAAAATCAAGAAGTATTCCATTGAAATAAACTAGATTAACATATGCAAATCACCTGTTTGAGACCAATTACGTTGTCACCTTCCATGACTTTCTCCCAGTCGAACCTCTCAGAAATAGCATTGAGAAGATGGGCAATTTGCTCATACGTCATAGGACGCAATGTTTTAAGATCAAAACCAAACTTTTCATGTTCAGTTCCTATCCTGTTAAATTAATACAGTAGGACCAATCATTGATGATAAAGATTAATCAGACTGCAGGCATATATGAGGGTAAGAGCAAAGACACCACGAATGTTAAAAAGTGAACCTCCAGTTTTCCTTAGGCTTGCACCCCGACGCAAGGTAACTAATAAGGTCTTCTCTCGTAAGTGGTTCTGTAGAAACCACCGCATCCTCTGTGGGAGGACTTGCGGCAACAATGACTTGACTGCCTCTTTTGGATTTTACAGCAATGGCATCTACATGTATACTTTGGACATTCTTAGACGAATCCCACGGGAAGGCAACCATTGATGTCCTATGTCTAAACACATTGACGTTATTTGCTCCAGTAAATAGTCCAGTTTTACACTGTAAAAGCTCAGTACGAATGCTTTGTGACGGACTTGTCTGGGACATTAATGCCATTTTTTTTATCCCTACTTGATAAACAAAAAAAATGCATATAAACAAAGTTGTATCTTTTAACTTGATAAACAAAAAAAAGTCACTGCATATAAACAAAGTTGTATCTTTTAGCATGCATCAAGATTACAATCTACAAAAAAGCGTTTTTCTATCTAAGATTCACTAATACTATTCTAAGACCTAGAAATATAATTTGATTATTATATATGTATATATCCATAACAAAATTTCCTAAAAAAAAGTTCACTTTTCAAAACAATTCTCCCAAGAAAATAGACTTAAGTATATGAAATATCAATACTGATACAATAAACACAACTGAATAAACAAATTGTATATGGAAATAATATAAGAGAGTAAGAAAAGAGGAAAGAAATAGGAACAGAAGGCGGTGGCTTACGGTGGTAGAAGGCGGTGGCGACAGCCGGCGGTGTGGATTCTTTCTTCTTTCTCTCTATAAATAAGAAAAAAGAATTTTATTTTATTTTATTTTGTCAGCCTGAGTGTGGAGTGTGGCCAGTGTGTGTAAGTGGAGGGAGGGAGGGACAGAAGAAATTAATTAATTAAATTAGGGTTCTTTATTGGACCCCAAATTTTTGAAATTGAAATTTAGAAGTAATCCATAGTAATTAGTTAGATAGTGTAGATACAGCAGCAACAGTACGGGAGGTATGATGTAAACAGACCTTACCCTTACTCAAAGGTAAAGAGACTGTTTCTAGATCCACCGTAGTGGAAGGGACCTCCGGCCCAGGGTATTACCCTTGAAAAAATAGTCTCGACGGCTAGCCGGAGCAAAGCCAAAAGAGAAGAATCTCAGATCTAGAAAGAAGCCGGAGCGTGCTCAACGGCTCTCTTACATAGAGAGCACGTTTTTGTATATATGTTAGTTAGATAGTGTAGATGATTAATTTAATTAAAATACATCAAATCAAATAAAATATTCTTTCTTTAATTAGTAATTTGGAGGGAGTAGAGCGGTGGCGTGGAAGTGACGCATGCGTCTATGTCATCTTTATTCCTTTCATTCTTGTATGTAAGAACTCCTGTATTTGTTAACCACACGCTTCTTCTATTAACACTCGAAATTTGCTACCCACTTTGATTTAATTTTGAGTTAATTACACAAATCGTTCATGCCGTGGTTCCTCACTTGCAGCTTTCATCCCTAACTTTCGAAAATTACAGTTTTGGTTTAAAATTTTTTGCTCCGTCAACACTTTTGGTCCTGACCATAAACGTCCGCTAAAAAAGAGGTCACGTGTCTAGGAGGAAAGATAAAAAGGTGGAAGGACCATAACGTCCGTAAAAAAGAGGTCACGTGTCTAGCATGTGATAGGTAATTTTGTAATTTGGCTTAGAGTTAATTACACTATTCATCTCTATCATAGACCGTCACTTGCGGTTTTCGTCCATATCTTTCAATAATTACACTTTTAGTCCAAAAAATTTATAAAAAAATTCATATATAAACAATCAAACACACATGAATTTTATTTCCCCATCATCTTCATATGAATTTTATTTCTCCAGATCTGAAAGCTTAAACTTTTTCAACAACATTAACAACAAATCTCAAATTCATATACAAACAATCAAACACACATATATCTTTCACATCCTTTGAACTAAGAAATTTCAAAGCATACATACATATAGTAATAACATATTGTTATAGATATGGATCTAATAATAACAACATCTAATGCAATCAAATCCATATCATCTATATAAACCCATATAAAACCCACCCAATTCAAAACAAAAGGAAAATCCAAAATCCATATATTTTATGTCTTCTAAAACCCCCCAAAAATCTTTTCCTTTTCAACTTTAGTTCAATCCAATAAAAAAATGATAGTGATGATGATGATCTGTTACAAATGACATTAAAAGAGAAAAGGTTTTTCACATCCGACCACCATGACCATCTTCTCGCTTTCGGACCACCACGACCACTCCAACAGATTAAGGCTGGCAATTTTGACATGAAACCTGTTAACACGACACGACCTGTTCTTAACAGGTTTCGTGTTTATGCTTAACATGTTTCATGTCCTAACAGATCCGGAACTGTTAAGACACGAAATGTTTTCGTGTCTTAACAGGTCCATACCTGTTAGACCTGTTAAAGACATGTTAAGCCATACATATATATACCATGTTAAATTATGAAACCCTAAATACCTTTTATTTTCTAATACGCAGCCTCCCAGGTCCCAGACTCCCAGCCCTCCCTCTCCTTTTACGGTTTCTTCCAAGATCCATCATCAATCCAA
This sequence comes from Erigeron breviscapus, assembly GCA_034093135.1. Lineage (NCBI taxonomy): Eukaryota > Viridiplantae > Streptophyta > Magnoliopsida > Asterales > Asteraceae > Erigeron > Erigeron breviscapus. The sequence goes on along the minus strand of CM067167.1, from coordinate 48,193,076 downwards.
AGTCGATCCATCGTCAATCCATCATCAATCGATTCTTCTTCAATCCATCATCAATCCAGTCGATCCATCACTAATCCAATCCATCATCAATCCAGTCGATTCTTCATCAATCATCAATCGATTCTTCTTCAATCCATCATCAATCGATTGGTAACTTCTTTAATTTTTACTACTTTAATTCATCAATCAATTTGTCTAATTTCATCGATGGATTCGTTTACAATTGTATTTGGAAGAGCCGAGAATGGAGAGGACATTGAAACTCGATGTGTTGGCTTTCTGGAAATCCAATGAGTTTAGATATCCCGTACTTGCAAGGATGGCTCGAGACTTTTTGACCATTCCAATATCTACTGTCGCATCAGAGTCTACATTTAGTGCCAGCGGAAGAGTACTTAATAAACATCGAAGTTCACTTGCTAAAGATACCGTTGAGGCTCTTATTTGCACAAAAGATTGGTTGTATGGAGGTTGCAATGAAATTGATCCTGATGATCTCGCCGAAGATATAATGTCATTGTCGCTTGAAGTTAGTCCTGAATCAGGTGCTTCAAACTCAGTCAACAATTCCAGCTCGTTTAAACAGGTTTGATCATGTCGTTTGTTTGCTTGTTGTTTGTTTGCTGCTGTCCGTTATCAGTGAATTACAAACTGTATTTTTTACAAACTGTTTGTTTGCTGTTGTCTGGAACTAAGCTGCTTGGACGTGCTTGCTGTTTGTTCGCTTATTTGCTTATTGTTTGTCTGCTCCTGTCAGTTCAGTTAGCACACACGCTTGATGTTTATTTGTTGTTGTGAGTTATTATGAGGGCTTGCTGTTTGTTTGCATCATCTTGTGAGAATTGTGTTGTTTGTTTGCTGCTGTGAATTCCATAAATTGGAATGAAACATGTTTGTTTTCATCATGTTATAGTTGCTGGTCCTATTTGGATATAGCTATTTAATATAGTTATTTTAGATGTTGTGTACTTATAGATAGATACTAGTAATTTCGCATTGATTCAAATGATATGAAGTCATATAGGACGGTCAAATCCCCATGTAAGTCAATTGCATTGTTTCAATTCAATTCCATATAATCTGCTAATAAGTTTGCTTGAACATTTTGCTCACCTTTTCTAATATTTACTCTTTTGACTTTTCAGGTTTGATTTGTTTAAATTTGAAGATATATGAGCAAGCATACAAGGTCGTCGGAATTGGGCTTATGCTTATTTATGAACTTTTGTGTCATTTTGGATTATTATGGTTATGTATTAATTAAGACTTTCATGAACTTTTTGTATTATTGTTGACTCTGTTTAAGTATCCAGCCTTGTGGACTTTTGATGTTGCAAGTTTTACCCCTTTTTTAGTGAATTATACAGAATTAGTGTTAACATGTCCTTAACAGGTGCACCTGTTAAGTTTCGTGTCGTGTTCGTGTCCAGGAAAAATGACACGAATTCTAAACAGGTCGTGTTCGTGTATACCCTTAACAGGTTCGTGTCTTAACCGGTTTCGTGTGACCTGTTATGCCAGCCTTATAATAGATCTGCCACCGGCTAGATATTGTTTTGATTTAGAGGATTTGAAAACCCTAATTTAGAAATAGAGAATGTGTAGATCGAAGATTTAGATATGAATCAGATATTAGGTCAGAGAGTATGGGTATATGTATCTGTATATGTAGGATTCATGAATGTGAAGTGAAAAAAAAACGGGGGTTGAGTATTATCAATCTGTATATGTAAATTTGGGAATGAAAATAGATTTTTGAGTAAATTACATTTTTCGTCCCTGAATTTGGCAATTTTTGCGAATAATGTACTAAAGTGAAGAAATTACACGAATCATCCTTGAACTTGGCAAATTTTTGCAATTTTTACTCCGCGACCAAACGCCGTCTATTTGGACCGTTAAATGAGGGGCAAATTCGTCATTTCACCATGTTCTTCTATAACACCTTTTTCTTCTTCTTGTTTTTATTTTTTAGATCTAACACACTAAAAACAAAAAAAAATATTGGAAATTTAGAATATATATTGTTGGCTTATAGAGATAAAGAAAGGAGATTTTTGAGAAGCTTCACGCATGAGATCGGCAACAAAAATTCAAAGCTTCTTTTTTCCTTAGCGAACAATAATAATAGTAATAAGAGTAAACGACACAGATCGTCCCTGTGGTTTATCAAAACAATCACGTTTCGTCCTTTCTAATCAAAAACATCACTCACAGTCCTTTATAGGAAGATAAGGTTCGTGTTTAGTCCTTTGACTCGTTGACCGTCATCTCTCCTCCGTTAAACCCCCCACGTGCCTCTCACGTGATGGGCATTTCAGTCTTTTCCTGCCTAAAGGACCAAGCTTGATATATGTTCTACCTATTAGACTCCAAAATCCAGATCCTATTCATCTTCCTTACCAATTCTTTCATGAAACTTAATCACATAACATGACATAATTGAATACCTATCTAATCCAAGATATCATGTTCATCTTTCGACTTCCTTTCATCATCAACATAATATTCAACACATACATATCTAATCCAAGATAAACAATATCAAAATCAAAAAATTAGAAAAACCTTAATTTGTTTATACAAAAACTGAAATCACATATAAATAAATACAGTAATCACATACAAACTTGAATATGTAACAACCCTCAAAATCCGACTAGGACAATTTACTTGGATTTATCTAGATATCTATCCCTAGAGGTTTCTTAAGAGAATTTGCCTTCTAGACATTAAGGCATAGTGATATTTGCCCTCTAGTTCAATAGAATGCCCAAAGATAGCTAGTTGCCTTAGAAATGTCATTCACAATAACTATAACTAATCAAGTTAATTTCAAAATTTATAAAGAAGTAACAACATTATAATTATGCAATTTAAGTGATCAAGCATCTAAAAATCAAATATCAACAACTAAATATGTATACTGTAACAACTGTCAAAAATCCGGGTAAATTTAAAATTTAATTAACTTATTATTTCTGTAATATTCTAAAAAGAGCAAATTAAATATATAGATTCTGTTATAAAATATATGTTGATATATATATATATATATTTAACGTGCGTGAAATTATTAATTTTTCACAGAGATACTTTGAACTAACTTATAAATAAAAAGGAAATACTTTTTCATACTTATACTATCAATAACCGTATTTATGAATAGTATCATATTCATGAATAGTAACGTATACATGAATAGTACCGTATCTGTGAATAGTAATCGTATCTAGAAATCGTATTCATGAATAGTGACCGTGAATAGTGAACGTGAATAGTGACTGTGAATAGTAACGGTAAATAGTAAAGGTAGAAAGTAAATTCTAAATAATAAAGGTAAAAGGTAAATCTTAAATAGTAAAGGTAAAAGTAAATTGTAAAAAGGGTAATAAAATAAAATAATATAAAGGCGGACCCACGTCAAATAATTTAAAGTCTACGTTGAATTCTGAATTCGAATAAATTCAAAAGTGAATAGTGCTGAATAGTAAACATCGCTTTCATACTTTATTCTTATAATATAAAAGTCCAAAACCCGCTCACAGGGGTTAGTTGAGTAAAAATTATTAAAATGAAAGTTGTAGATCTTAATTTTCTGATCTTATAGAAACTTGAATTTTCTTAATAGGAGCCCGTATGCATAATTTAGGATTAAAACAATGTATAAATATATACTACTAGTATAAAAGAAATCTATCATTAGAAACGTCCAAGAGGTAGTGGGAAACACACTTTTATCTACTTTATAATTTAAAATTCATAAATTATGAATCACGGGTTTAGTTCACTAGAGGTATGGACAAAAAGAATACTATATATATACATACCCCTTATTCATGATTAACTTTATAATATAATAATAATATAATATAATAATATTATATATAAACGAGTACGTTGAAATCTTCGTTGAAAATTTAGTACGCGCTTCTGTTTTTTTTTTCTAAATCGGCAGGCAGTATAATTAATATAATAATCAAACGAATGAATTCGTTCGCCTATAAATAGCAGACGATATTAAACTTTAAAACACACACCACTACATATTCTCTTCTAAATACTCTCTGGTATAACTATACAAGGCTTATTTCATCTACTTGATTTCTGCTATTATCACTAAGGTGAGTTTTCATATCCCCTTTTTAAATTATTTTATATGATTTATTTCGGGGACTGAGATACATGCATAATA
>CM067167.1:48126381-48183881 GCA_034093135.1 Erigeron breviscapus | reverse complement strand
TATGTTTGATCCATTGTGTGATCAAATGGTTACTTTAAATCTTGTGGTATCATGACCTGTATAATCTAATTAAATAGATAATACATGATGATAACTCTTTATGATTATTAGATGGTTCAATAAACTACTTGAATCTATTGTGGTAAGGCAGATCGTAATCACACCGAATCGTCTGGTATTGATGAGAATCGTCTATCACTTCTTATATGAAAATACTTTAATGGCAATCACGCAGACTTTATATGTTGTATCGTCGAGTTTGTGTACACATGGTGTTCTCATACGCTCAACTAGTGACGGACCTACACGTTCACATACATCTGGCAACAACTGTAGTACTTGACGTGACTATAACAATGATTTGAAACTCCTCTGAGCATCTTAGACCGCATACAGACTCTGTATAGGATGATCCATGGACTGTATGTCACTTTACAATTTAGCTTTAGAATGACGGTCTCAATGCTACCTTTTTAAATATTGTTTGATATTATGAAATTAAATAAATATGACCCATATGCTTTCTATCAAGAATATAAATATTCGTATATCAGTATAAATTGTTTTATGTTAAATATAAATTTGGTGAGACACGATTGATTAATTAGGTATAAAATGTAATTATATAAGACGACAAACGTTTGTGTCGCTCTCAGTTAAATCTATGTGTATGTGAACTTCGAGTGTTGTTAATCCGTCTCTATACTTATGCTTATATTCACAGTCGTCTAGTAGACACGTGGGTGTGTTCTGTGGTTTAACTAGAGTATATGTAACTACCAGCCCAATTTCACGTCCAGTGGAGCTAATTTACTTATTATATGCCCTCGATGCTGTAGTTATAAATATTCGTTGTGTGAAGCATTAAAACAATATGAATCTCTGTGTCTGAGAGACCTGATAATGTAGAATACGTGGCGAAAGCATAATATGTCTCTCTATTTAATATTAATGGATAATTTAACCCAATATACTTTCGCACTCAACTTAATGAATCTCAAATGAGTTATCCTTTTGTGGAGAGAGACTATTGTACATGATCGCTATGTAAATATTAGCTGTTTGTCTATTTAATGTGGTGCAAATTCTTATGTGATTTCCTATCAATTTATTACACGATGTTGTTATAATGCTATTAGTATACACCGCACTTATGTATATTCTCACTGCATCAGGTGTGTCCTATGTGATTGATGATACTTTGTAAATAAACGTTTCCTTCTTTATGACGCCGTTAGTGCACCGAAAATTGTGTTGGAAATCAGTAATTTTTACAAATTAGCGGTGGGTGAATATAAGTTCACAGTGTATAACAAGGTATCAATTATTGAAAAGTTAGTAGTATAAAAGTGAAGACCATAGGCCTAATTGAGATCTCACATAATGTCATTTAGAATGAGAATCCAATTAAGGATAACTAATAAGATGATAAGCATGTGTAGGGAACTGCTTCGAGTATAGGGGATGGGCCTTAGTCTATGTTTGATGACAAGTTGTAATTTGTAGAGAAGATTGGCTTGGGATAGAGTTGCCCCGAAGTGTGAATAATAAGGAGACATTACTGATAAATATATATTTAATACGTTTAGCGTTTGAATGTTTTAGGCGCATCTACTCCCTCCAACGCGAGCTTTTTGGTTTTCATTTAATGCGCTTATACGAACTCCTACTTCAATTTAACTCTTGGATAGATGAATGGTCTCACTCTGTGCAACTCGCGCGAACATCTCAACGACGACGAGTTACATGCTAAAGCGTGTACTCCATTCCATGTTCATTCTGGGCTGTCAGAGGATGCTAGTCTAATAGCTTTAAACACAATACTCTGGCCTGCTGCTTGCATGCTCCAATACGTAATAGAATAATTCGTGATGCGGAAACTCCACATGCATAGATCAACCACGTGCCACAGTCCATTAGGATTCCTATTGCCCTCCACGCTCACAGGCCGGCTCTAGTTGATGTACCAACACTACATGTAATTTCTAAGCCTGATAGAGTTGTAGGATGTGCTTTGAATTTTCTGAATCTCCTAATTGCAGACGTAAACATTGAATTTTTGTCACTCAAATACATTGGTGCTACTGTGAGCCCCGTCTCAAGATCCCATGTGCATAGCTACAGATCTCTAGGATTAAAACAATGTATAGAAGCTATAATATCTGTACTACTAGACTATACAGACTCATAGTAGAACTCTAGTGAGCGATGTCTTGAAGAGGACGTACCAATGGAGTGGGCATAACGTGGACGTAGCGACCGTAGCACCCTATTTTCATCCACATTGATAGCCTCCCTGATCTTTGTGAATATTATAATTGTTGTCGAATTCCACTCTTGATTATAAAATGTGTTGGGGATGTGGCTGACACTCTACCCGTGGTAATTATTTTACAGCTTTACCAGAGTATACTGGTACCTACGAAATTATAAAAGTAATCCGAAACATAATGATGTTTTTCAATGGAAGTGCTAGTGAAGTCAGAACACCACTTTATATCTACTAGGTGAATATCAATACTTTAATAACGCATAGTTGCATGATAATTAATAGTAGTAATGGATTTATGAATCATTCGAGATATACCTTGAGAATTAAGTATTTTATTGTAAAAAAGACTGTTAATAGCACTGTCCAGTATTTGCTATTTTAACTAAATAGTGGGTTATTCTGCGTGGAGTTAAGAAAATGTTTAAACGAGGAATAGGTCTCTAAAGAAGAGTTTAGGGTGAAGAATGACTTCAATTATCTTATTTCATATCATGACTCAATATGAGGTGTCGGTTATTCTGCTATCGACATGGGTTCATACCTTCCAAGCAGAAGTTTATGTAGGAGTAATATACTGGACTCATGCACAGGTGACAAGATATGCAACCAATAGAGTTTCACTCGTGCCATCTCTAAGACGGCTTATGATAAATTTGGTACAAATGTCTATCTAATATGTTATTCTATGCGCTCGTTCCTTTATAAGGTTACACAAAATACTAGTGTATCGTTGTTGGTTCATTCCTTATACTACAGACATAACATGAGTGTGCAGTATCATCCAGATCTCGCCTAGTCTCCCCTTTATGAATCTCGTACTGTGTGTTTTACTGACTTTCATAATTGCGGGGACTGATATCGAAGATACCATGACATAATTAAGTGTGTTATTGACATGTCTTAAATATACTACTACGCGATTAGAACTTTGAACAAAGTCCAAACAAATTGCAAAAATCATCTAATATGATATAATAAAGTATACTATGAGTTTCTAGTATTTTGTACCTCTTCTTGTTTTCGAATGCGTTATTTAATACATTTAATAGGGGACTTGTATTAGCAAATGCAATAAAAGAAAAGACTAGTGAGCGTTGATGAAGTATTCTTATACTAGATGAATGATTTCGAGAGGATTTTAGTGTTTTAATCCATAATAATCTTCCCTATGTTATATTAGCGAAAGTTAAGAGAAGTTCTAAGGGAATCTTTGTATACTCCTCTAGATATCAAATATGTTGTGAATAAAACTACAGAACCACACTTTATGGTGAATAATGTTTTAAATCTCTCTCGGGTAAATACCATGTAATCTCGTTTACTGTTATGACTGACACGAAGTAGTCCAGGATGTTATATATGATGTGTGATTCTAGAGTTGCTCTGTGTGCTACTTCATATGTCCTGCAACTTAAGTAATCCAGGTTGAAGTATGATTAAGCATAAATATGGTTAAAAAGCGTTGAAGGAGGGTGCGGACTATAAGTTGGGTAATATTAAGTACTTTTGAATTGGAAGTGGGGCGGTATGGAGAAGTAGGCGGCACCACGGATGGCTATTTCGTGTTGGTCATACCAACTGGATACGGATGCATTATATTTGGAAAGCTTAGGGTACCCTGAACAAGGTACCTACTCTGGAGGCAAATAAACACACACTTGTCTAGTTTCGGTTCATGAGCTTAGAACTTGATGTATACATTATCTACTCTTATATTCTATTTGATCCATTGTGTGATCAAATAGTTACTTTAAATCTTGTGGTTCATACTCTATATTTTAATTAAAAACATATGATACTCTTTGCTGATATTGTATCATAACTATTTGACATTGCGGTAAGGCAATGGTCACACTGGACTCTGGATATTGTGAAACTATATTTTCTATATGAAAACTTATGGAACTCACCAACTTTATGTTGACGTATTTTAGCATGTATTCTCAGGTAACTAGACGATACTCTATACATGGGACATTTTTCCGCTGCATACAACATACTGGACCTTGGCCTACCCTCAGACTCTAGTAAAGACAAGTCAATTTGCTAAAGTCTCTGTCTACTGTTTAATATTGTTTAATATTAAATAAATGTTTTCAAGAATAATATCTTTCATAAATTGTAATATAAATTTGTGAACAATATTTTTATATAAATGTATTTTAAAACGACAACGTTTTGTGTCGTTCAGTATATCTTGTGTTGTGAATCCATGTACGTCATACCCCGTCTAGGGCGGGTGTGACAGATTGGTATCAGAGCCCAAGTTATAGTGAACTAGGTAGCAAATTGATGGACCTAGACTATAACCCCATATAGAACAACACTCACGATCAGGAGGAAGACCTGGAAGATCTTCAGGGAAAACGTCTGGAAACTCGGAAACAACTTCAACATCAGAAACTGTAGGCTTCGCGATACGAGAATCAATTACATAAGCTAAGAAATGTGACTTAGTTTGCCGTATACAACGAAGAGCTTTCATCATAGAGATCACCTTAACATTTCCCGGCTTCTTGTCACCATAAACACAGACACCTTTACCATCAGGTAGCGATACGAACTATTTTCTTTGCACATAAGACGACAGCATCGTTTTTAGACATCCAGTCCATACCAAGTATAACATCAAAACTAGGAATGGTAGCGGGTAACAGGTTAGCAGAAAACAAACGACCCTCTATTTCTAAAGGACAATCAGAGTAACCTTCCCGAATAATAGACGTTGCACCATTAGCCACTTCTACTTCTATAGGGCACCGTAAAGAACTAGTAGTCATGTCTAACTTAGGAGCAAACAGAGTAGACACAAAAGATTTGTTCGCACCAGAATCAAATAACACATTAGCGGGTTTTGAGTTAACAATAAGGGTAGCAGTAACTACCTGATCGTCGTCTTTTGCCTCCTCGGCCGTCATCTGGAAAGCACGGGCTTTGGCTTTGGAAGCTTCCGCTTTCTTTCCCTCATCTTTCTTCATTTGGGGACAATCGGCAATACGGTGCCTTGAATCTCCACATTTATAACATCTTGCTTTATCAGTGCATTCATCAAAAGTATGACCCTGTGCTCCACACCTATTGCACCTGCGGGTCTTAGCAGAACACTGACCAGAATGAAAAGCCTTGCAGCTAGAACACCATTTTCCATCCTTGTCTGTCTTTCCCTTGTCAGAGGACGAAGATCCCTTGAACTTCTTTCCAAAACGATTTGATCCACCAAACCTCCTCTTATTGCCAGACTTCTTCTCATCCTCTTTCTTTTCAACTTTCTTATCCGCAGCAAAATCATCATCAAGCTTTTTAGATTCTTTGATTGCTTCAGTTAGAGTCTTATGCTGCCTACAAATACCTCGATAACTTGGAGGTAAACCATCGACATAGCAGGCGACTTGATCTGCATCAGTTCTGAATAGATGACCCACAAATTTCATCTTTTCCATAAAGGAACGAGCATAATCATTGACTTTACCAATTTCAGCCGTCAAAGCACGAAACTCTTTTTCCATCTTGCGCTGTTCATGAGTCCCGATATACTCCTCAATAAACTTCTGCTTGAAGGTAGCCCATGTGATAGCAGATACCATATCTGGAGTCATCGAAATAGTAATGCTCTTCCACCAATCTCGAGCACCTTCTTTCAACATTCTACTCGCACACAACACCTTTTTATCCTCTGGACAGTCACAAGCTTCAAAGACCATCTCAGTATCATCAAGCCATTCCATACAGCCTACTGCGTTAAGTGTTCCATTGAATTTCTGAGCTCCACACTTCTGGAAACTTTCGAACTTAAATCGAGGAGCTTGAACTACATTAGGAGGAGCCACATCAACATTAACAGGGGGAACGACAACATTATCCACTGGTGGCTCAATGTGGTGAGATGGCACTGAGTAGTTGCCATCAGTTCCTTCAGCATTCTCAGCAAGAGCGTTGTTCAGTTGCTCTTGAGTCTGTGCTAACTGGGCTTGGAGAGTCAGCACAAGATTGTACAGTTCAGCTGCATTAGGGATTTGCTCCACCACTGCTTCGTTAACTCTAGGTGGATTGCCGGGAGGTGGAGGCATAGGACCTAATGGGCTTGGCTGATTTACTTGCTGGGGGTTTCCTCGATTTCTATTCGTATTGGCTGCAACAGCAGCAGCATTGGCAACATTCTACTTCTATAGGGCACCGTAAAGGACTAGTAGTCATGTCTAACTTAGGAGCAAACAGAGTAGACACAAAAGATTTGTTCGCACCAGAATCAAATAACACATTAGCGGGTTTTGAGTTAACAATAAGGGTAGCAGTAACTACCTGATCGTCGTCTTTTGCCTCCTCGGCCGTCATCTGGAAAGCACGGGCTTTGGCTTTGGAAGCTTCCGCTTTCTTTCCCTCATCTTTCTTCATTTGGGGACAATCGGCAATACGGTGCCTTGAATCTCCACATTTATAACATCTTGCTTTATCAGTGCATTCATCAAAAGTATGACCCTGTGCTCCACACCTATTGCACCTGCGGGTCTTAGCAGAACACTGACCAGAATGAAAAGCCTTGCAGCTAGAACACCATTTTCCATCCTTGTCTGTCTTTCCCTTGTCAGAGGACGAAGATCCCTTGAACTTCTTTCCAAAACGATTTGATCCACCAAACCTCCTCTTATTGCCAGACTTCTTCTCATCCTCTTTCTTTTCAACTTTCTTATCCGCAGCAAAATCATCATCAAGCTTTTTAGATTCTTTGATTGCTTCAGTTAGAGTCTTATGCTGCCTACAAATACCTCGATAACTTGGAGGTAAACCATCGACATAGCAGGCGACTTGAACTACATTAGGAGGAGCCACATCAACATTAACAGGGGGAACGACAACATTATCCACTGGTGGCTCAATGTGGTGAGATGGCACTGAGTAGTTGCCATCAGTTCCTTCAGCATTCTCAGCAAGAGCGTTGTTCAGTTGCTCTTGAGTCTGTGCTAACTGGGCTTGGAGAGTCAGCACAAGATTGTACAGTTCAGCTGCATTAGGGATTTGCTCCACACTTCTGGAAACTTCGAACTTAAATCGAGGAGCTTGAACTACATTAGGAGGAGCCACATCAACATTAACAGGGGGAACGACAACATTATCCACTGGTGGCTCAATGTGGTGAGATGGCACTGAGTAGTTGCCATCAGTTCCTTCAGCATTCTCAGCAAGAGCGTTGTTCAGTTGCTCTTGAGTCTGTGCTAACTGGGCTTGGAGAGTCAGCACAAGATTGTACAGTTCAGCTGCATTAGGGATTTGCTCCACACTTCTGGAAACTTTCGAACTTAAATCGAGGAGCTTGAACTACATTAGGAGGAGCCACATCAACATTAACAGGGGGAACGACAACATTATCCACTGGTGGCTCAATGTGGTGAGATGGCACTGAGTAGTTGCCATCAGTTCCTTCAGCATTCTCAGCAAGAGCGTTGTTCAGTTGCTCTTGAGTCTGTGCTAACTGGGCTTGGAGAGTCAGCACAAGATTGTACAGTTCAGCTGCATTAGGGATTTGCTCCACACTTCTGGAAACTTTCGAACTTAAATCGAGGAGCTTGAACTACATTAGGAGGAGCCACATCAACATTAACAGGGGGAACGACAACATTATCCACTGGTGGCTCAATGTGGTGAGATGGCACTGAGTAGTTGCCATCAGTTCCTTCAGCATTCTCAGCAAGAGCGTTGTTCAGTTGCTCTTGAGTCTGTGCTAACTGGGCTTGGAGAGTCAGCACAAGATTGTACAGTTCAGCTGCATTAGGGATTTGCTCCACCACTGCTTCGTTAACTCTAGGTGGATTGCCGGGAGGTGGAGGCATAGGACCTAATGGGCTTGGCTGATTTACTTGCTGGGGGTTTCCTCGATTTCTATTCGTATTGGCTGCAACAGCAGCAGCATTGGCAGCATTAGAAGCACCTGCACCCGGATGGACAGGTGGAGTAACGCTAGCAGTAGCTCCGTCGCGTTGGATGTTGCGGTTGCGAGTGTTAACCATTTTCCTTCAATAAAATGGTGGAGTCGATAAGCGCAAAATAAAACAAAAAGCTCGTTGAGATAAGGCTAAAACATATCATCATAACGTTAAACATCAACATTACAACATATCATTAACCACCATTCATCATAACATATCATATCGTAAACATATCATTAACCACCGTTCATCATAACATTTCATATCATAAACCACCATCATCATAACATATCATATCATTAACACCATCATCATAACATATCATTAACCACCATCATCATAACATATCATATCATTAACCACCATTCATCATAACATATCATTAACCACCATTCATCATAACAAAACATATCATTAACCACCGTTCATCATAACATATCATATCATAAACGTATTTACGGGGAAACATTATAAGCATAGGCATCGTCATCTTTAATCCCCGAATACCTCCCATATCAACCCAACCACAATATAGGTTATACATTACCGTTTTGGAGGTTATAGTTTATGAAACCATTTTTGTTGCACCCTCAGCGTGACAAAAGTAGTGTATCTTACCTGTTAGTAGTATGTGCGCGCAAACAAAGCTAACAGTGCTTAATAGTAATCCCCGACACCTATCGTACATTAACATATGAAGTATAAGTCATTTGGAACATTATTTGGACTCTCGCATGACCATAAGACTGACCAAGTAAAAGTCCAGCATTAAACCTTACGAATTTAGCCTAAAACGAATTTAGAAAACGAATTTGAGCATCAAACGAACTTAGCCTTCGTTTTTAGCTTCAAACGAAGATGATCTTCGTTTTGTCAAACGAAGTTAGGTTCCAGAAAACGAATTTAGGCTTCAAACGAATTTAGAACATTCCAGAAAACGAATTTAACTTCCAGAAAACGAATTTAGAACGAAGATGACCAACAGGGAACGAATTTAGCTATCAGAAGCATAACTTCGCCCAGAATTCATAAAACGACTTTGTTCTTCATTTTTCCAGAAATCGATCGACTATGGCTTCTTCCAAAACACGTTTTTGACATATTTAAACATCTTTTGATCATCAAGATCGATTATAAACCCGTTAAACACCATTACGAACATCAATTAACCAAAACATCTTTTAAACCCTAATTATTTGCAAAACCCTTTTTAAAATCAGATTTGAATCCTTTAATTATCACCTTTGAATCTGAAATATACGTAGTAGATCGTTGATTACCTGAACAACAAGTGACAGAATCAATCCAATTACAAAAACACTCGAATGATTAACCAAAAACCTTGAAGATTTGCTTAAGAATTTAATTTGGGAATTAGAGAGGCTGTGTGTGTGTTTCTAATTAGATTAGAGGCTGCCAAATTAACCTAGATTAGTCTAATCCCTTTCTTAACCCGTTTTTAACTTTTCACCATTGGCAAAATTGGTCCCTGGACTTCATATTGACTTTATTTCACATTAAAACACCTATTGGGGATACATATAACACACCAAAGCACTTTCGCACACTACAAAGGCCTTTTACACATCATTAAATCTACTTTATTGTCACTCATTAAAGATAATTAAATCTCACATATAGGGCACATAAACATATAAACACATATTTCCACACAAACGTATCACGGACTTATAATTTGACCTAACGACGTTAGTCAACATGAACGATTAAGTTTTGGGATGTTACTTCATGGATCAAGGATTCATTGGCCTGCCTTTTGCATTATACTTAGGATCGTTTGCCATCTTTGGTTGTTATTTGTTAACTTTGATGGCTATTTGCTCCTGTTGTATTTTGTTACTTATTTCGTTATGTTTTGGATTCACCGAATCTTTAATTGCATTTAGTTTGTTCTATTGTAATTCCACCTGGTGCTATGTGATTTCCGTGATATTCCGAGCCTCGGCTTGGGGTGTTACAGATAACGCACTTGTCCCTGGACCAAACACTACTGTCACTACTAATGCTTTTATTAGCACTACTCCTACTTTTACTTTTTCAAATCCATTTGGGGAAGGTCCTTCAAGCTCACCTCGATCTTTAATACGAAGGATCCGAACGCCTAGATGTCCGATGTTTAACCACCCTCAGTCACGACGTGCTCGACTTACTCATCCTGAACCACCCGCTCAGCGGCTGCGGAGATCTATTAATGCTATACCAAGATTTTCTGGCGGAATGGAGATTTGAGAAGGACTCCTTAACTCTGATCAGTTCAGAAGAGCTGAAGGTCCAACCAATATTCCTGCATTAACTATGGAACCTTTGCATGACACTGTCCCTACATTGGTCCTACGCATAGTCCGAGCAGAAAAGTGTATTACGGAGTTGAGGGAAAGAACAAACATACTGCGGAGGAAGGTGGAAAATCAAGATAATATGATAGTCGCACTGGAAGGTGAGATGGAGGAAGCTCACTTCAGGATACATGGTCTTGAAGACACCGTGTTGGAATTACAGGAGAAGATAACAAGATTTGAAGCTATGTTTGAGGCTATATCGAGAGCCACTACTATAACCCCATCTACTCTGTCACAGTAGATATTGTCTAGTTACTTACTATTTACAGCGTATATGTCGGGAAATGTAATTTTAGATAAAATAATGGATTCTTGAGATGTTTATATCTCAAAGTTTGTTATCCAATAAATCTACTATCTTTATCTTGATTTACACTTCTTTTAGTCATAACTATTGAATTGTGGTTATGGTATGATGTGGTAGTATCTCATCAATTTCTTTAATTATATTTAAGGATCCAGCCGTCAAAAGAAGTACCAGAAATGAACGCAACAGATATTGCTAGAATTGTAGCAGAAAGTATAGCAGTAGCTTTTGCAACTCAAGCCGCAAACAATAATCATGACAATAATGGTACACCTAGAGGTTGTACTTACAGAGAATTTCAACAATGTAAACCCATTATATACAATGGTACCGAAGGAGCAATTGCACTCATCCGATGGTTCGAGAAACTGAAGTCCATATTTCGTGTTAGTAACTGCGCTGAAGATAGCCGAGTAAAATATGCTACTTGCACACTACAAGATCAAGCTCTTACCTGGTGGAATGAGTACGCCACTACAGTAGGAATTGATGCAGCTTATTCAATGTCATGGGAAGATTTGAAGGAACATATGAAAGCCAAGTATTGCCCGAGGAGCGAAATTCAGAAAATGGAGGTAGAATTTCATAATTTGAAGACGAAGGGATACGAAGTATCTGAATACACCAACCGCTTTCATGAGTTGGCATTTCTTTGCCCAACCATGGTTACACCCGATTATAAGAAGATTGAGCAGTACATTTCTGGACTTCCACCAAAGATTCAGGATTTGATTACTGCTACCGAAACCACTGACATCGAACATGCGGTTCGGTTGGCAAACAGTTTGGCTGACAAAGCAAAACTTCGTGCAAATACAGAAGGAAAGTCTGGTGATCAAAAAGGGTTCAATAAGAAAAGGAGATGGGAAGATAACTTTGGGAAGAATCAAGGAGATCAACAGACAAAGAGACCTGCTCAGACCTCAGGACCATCATCAAATAATAGTTATATAGGAACCAGGCCATATTGCAATAGGTGTACTTTACATCACACTGGTCCTTGCACAGTACAATGCAATAATTGCAAGAAAATTGGTCATCTGGCCAAGAACTGTAGAATCCCTAATTCAACTGTCAACAATGGAACAAAAATAATATGTTATGAGTGTGGTGAAGAAGGACATTTCAGGAATAAATGTCCAAAGCTGAGAAACAACAACAACAACAACAACAACAACAACAACAACAATAACAACAACAACAACAACGGAAACAACAACAATAACAACAACAACAACAACCACAACAACAACAACAACAACAACAACAACAACAACAACAACAACAACAACAACAACAACAACAACAACAATGCTCGAGGAAGGGCATTCATGATCAATGCGGGAGAAGCCCGCCAAGACCCAAACATCGTCACGGGTATGTTTCATCTGAATAATCATTGTGTCTCTGCTTTATTTGATCCTGGTGCCGATAGAAGTTTTGTGTCAAATAAAATTATTCACCTGCTTTCAATTATACCTACACCATTAGATGCTAAGTATTCTGTAGAATTAGCAAATGGTAAAATGATCGAAGTCGAAAGCATAATCCAAGGTTGTACCTTAGAATTAGCAAAAGAATTATTTTCTATAGATCTAATACCATTCGAAATAGGAAGCTTTGATATTATCATTGGTATGGACTGGTTGTCTAAAAACCAAGCAGAAATAGTCTGTCATGAAAAAGTTGTTCGAATTCCAATTGCAAACGGTGAGAAATTGATTATCCAAGGCGATAAGAATGGAGTACGATGTAACATTATATCTTGCATGAAGACTCAGAAGTATCTCAGAAAGGATACCAGGCAATCCTAGCCCATATATCGGAGAAAAAGACTCCGGAGAAACGGCTTGAAGACATAACCCATCGTACGAGATTTTCCAGAAGTCTTTCCTGAAGACTTGCCTGGTCTTCCACCAATCCGGCAGGTGGAATTCAAAATAGACTTAGTACCTGGTGCTGCACCAGTGGCACAAGCACCATATCGATTAGCTCCTTCTGAAATGAAAGAACTTGCAAGTCAATTGCAAGAACTTTTAGAGAAAGGATTCATTCGACCGAGTTCCTCACCTTGGGGAGCTCCAGTCTTGTTTGTCAAGAAGAAAGACGGATCTTTTTGCATGTGTATAGACTATAGGGAGTTGAATAAGTTGACGGTTAAAAACCGGTACCCACTTCCTAGGATCGATGACCTGTTTGATCAATTACAAGGGTCGAGTTGTTACTCAAAAATCGATCTTAGATCCGGTTACCATCAGCTTAGAGTTTCAGAAGAAGACATTCCCAAGACGGCGTTTAGAACCCGCTATGGCCATTACGAGTTTGAAGTGATGCCATTTGGTTTGAGGAATGCACCCGCAGTTTTCATGGACCTCATGAACCGTGTGTGTAAACCATATTTAGATAAGTTTGTTATCGTATTCATAGATGACATTCTAATCTATTCTAAAACCAAAGAAGAGCACGAGGTACATCTGAAGAAAATTTTGGAACTACTCAAGAAGGAAGAATTGTACGCAAAGTTTTCAAAATGCGAATTCTGGATTCGTACAGTACAATTCTTAGGCCATGTTATTGATAGTCAAGGAATTCATGTAGATCCTGCCAAGATCGTGGCTATTAAGAACTGGGAAGCACCGAAAACACCAACAGAAATACGACAATTTTTAGGTCTTGCTGGCTATTATAGAAGATTCATCGAGAATTTTTCTAAGATAGCCCAACCTTTAACGTCGTTGACTCAAAAAGACAAGAAGTTTGCCTGGGAAGATAAACAAGAAAAAGCATTTCAACTGCTGAAGGAGAAGCTCTGTAGTGCTCGATTTTGTCACTACCCGAAGGAACGGATAATTTTGTGGTATATTGCGACGCATCTCATCAAGGATTGGGATGTGTGTTGATGCAGAAAGATAAGGTGATAGCCTATGCCTCGCGTCAACTTAAGGTGCACGAGAAGAACTACACGACTCATGATCTTGAACTAGGAGCTGTAATATTCGCTCTAAAGATTTGGAGACACTATTTATATGGTACAAAATGTACTATATTCACCGACCATAAAAGTCTCCAACATATTTTTGACCAGAAAGATTTGAACATGAGGCAACGTAGATGGGTGGAATTGCTCAGTGATTACGATTGTGAAATTCGTTTATCATCCGGGCAAAGCAAACATTGTAGCAGATGCTTTAAGTCGTAAAGAAAGAGTAAAGCCACTTCGAGTACGAGCTTTAAGTATGACCATTCATACTCATCTTACTTCCCAAATTCGTGAAGCTCAACTTGAAGCATTAAAGAAAGACAATCTCAAAGAAGAAGCTCTGAGGGGGATAGAAGAGCAATTTGAAGTTAGACCCGATGGAACCCGGTATTTTTCTAACCGGATTTGGCTACCAAGCTATGGAGATTTAAGAAACTTGGTGATGAACGAATCACACAAGTCAAGATATTCGATACATCTTGGATCAGATAAGATGTATCATGGACTAAAAGAATTATACTAGTGGCCTAACATGAAAGCTGACATAGCCACCTATGTTAGCAAATGTCTAACATGCTCAAAGGTGAAGGCAGAGCATCAAAAGCCATTTGGATTGCTACAACAACCAGAGATTCCCCAGTGGAAGTGGGAATGTATAGCCATGGACTTTATCACAAAGTTACCAAAGACTGCTAATGGTTGTGATACGATATGGGTAATTGTAGACCGACTCACTAAGTCTGCACATTTCTTGCCCATAAAAGAGACTGATAAAACGAGCAAGCTGGCTAGATTGTACATAAAGGAAGTAATATCACGACATGGAATACCTATTTCGATTATTTCTGATAGGGATAGTCATTTTACTTCCAGATTTTGGCAGACACTACAGAAAGCTTTAGGTACACGGTTAGATATGAGCACTGCATACCACCCGCAGACCGATGGTCAAAGTGAAAGGACCATTCAAACGCTTGAAGACATGTTGCGCGCTTGCATAGTTGATTTTGGGAATGGTTGGGAAAAACACTTGCCTTTGTGTGAGTTCTCATACAACAACAGTTACCACACTAGCATCAAGGCTGCACCATTTGAGGCACTGTATGGGAGAAAATGTCGTTCACCCATCTGTTGGGTTGAATTAGGTGACAAAATTCCAGTAAAGAAAAACAATCCAATTACAGGTCCTGAACTCATTCATGAGACTACTGAGAAGATCGTACAGATACAAAACCGATTAAAGGCAGCACTAGATCGTCAAAAGAACTATGCTGATGTAAGAAGAAAGCCTTTGGAATTTCAAGTAGGAGACAAGGTTATGCTGAAAGTATCTCCTTGGAAAGGAGCCATCCGATTTGGAAAACGAGGTAAGCTAAATCCTAGGTTTATTGGACCTTTCGAAATAATAGAAAGAATTGGTCCAGTAGCTTATAGGCTTAGACTGCCACAAGAACTTAGCCGTATACACGATGTGTTTCACGTCTCAAACTTGAAAAAGTGTTTGTCTGACGAAACACAAATTATTCCACTAGAAGAACTTCGAATGGATGACAAGCTGCACTTTGTTGAAGAACCAGTAGAGATTATGGATAGAGACGCCAAGCAGTTGAAACAGAGTCGAATTCCTATTGTCAAAGTCCGATGGAATTCAAAGCGAGGTCCTGAGTTTACCTGGGAACGTGAGGATCAAATGAAACAAAAGTATCCTCACTTGTTCGAAAAAGCCTTACATTCCAACCACACGTGCTAAATTTCGGGACGAAATTTAAATAACTGGGGGAGAATGTGACAACCGCCAAAATTTCAGGTTGACTAATTTACTATTATGTGTGCTATTTAAAAATTTCTGTACATCAAACAATATGAACAAACATTTTATGGCATAATAAACTGAACAAATATTTTTAATAAATTATGGATAATTATTGCCAAGAACTCAAATAGTTATTTGAGAGCTGCTTGTAAATACTTTTTCATACTTATACTATCAATAACTGTATTTATGAATAGTGATCGTGAATAGTGACAGTGAATAGTGAACGTGAATAGTACCGTGAATAGTAACGGTGAATATTAAAGATATTTTATAACAGAATCTATATATTTAATTTGCTCTTTTTAGAATATTACAGAAATAATAAGTTAATTAAATTTTAAATTTACCCGGATTTTTGACAGTTGTTACATTACATGGATTAATTTGCTCACGTGATGGGCATTTCAGTCTTTTCCTGCCTAAAGGACCAAGCTTGATATATGTTCTACCTATTAGACTCCAAAATCCAGATCCTATTCATCTTCCTTACCAATTCTTTCATGAAACTTAATCACATAACATGACATAATTGAATACCTATCTAATCCAAGATATCATGTTCATCTTTCGACTTCCTTTCATCATCAACATAATATTCAACACATACATATCTAATCCAAGATAAACAATATCAAAATCAAAAAATTAGAAAAACCTTAATTTGTTTATACAAAAACTGAAATCACATATAAATAAATACAGTAATCACATACAAACTTGAATACATATCTAATCCAAGATAAACAATATCAAAATCAAAAAATTAGAAAAACCTTAATTTGTTTATACAAAAACTGAAATCACATATAAATAAATACAGTAATCACATAACATGACATAATTGAATACCTATCTAATCCAAGATATCATGTTCATCTTTCGACTTCCTTTCATCATCAACATAATATTCAACACATACATATCTAATCCAAGATATCATGTTCATCTTTCGACTTCCTTTCATCATCAACATAATATTCAACACATACATATCTAATCCAAGATATCATGTTCATCTTTCGACTTCCTTTCATCATCAACATAATATTCAACACATACATATCTAATCCAAGATAAACAATATCAAAATCAAAAAATTAGAAAAACCTTAATTTGTTTATACAAAAACTGAAATCACATATAAATAAATACAGTAATCACATACAACTTGAATAATAAAATGTACATTAGTATTTCAAGTAATATCATTTACAATCAATCTAATGTAACAAAAATCAAGATGAATGCATATACATACTTACATACACACGGCTACACATTCATATACATGAACATAACACACCTTATTATCATTTACTAAATGCATAAACCCATTTGACTTAACCTTTATATGCACAACCATCAAATATTATGTACATATAAATGTAACCTTAAACAATTACCTAGTCAAATTCTCATAAAATGCAAGACTTTTATAAAATGGCAAAACAAAGTGGTATTTTCCTCCCTCCCTTGGAAACCCACGGCCACAAACACCACCCCCACCCTCTTTTCTTTTCATTTTATTCTTTTGGAAAAAGCACAACACACACACACCCCTATATTCTCTTAACTCTCCCCCTCTTTTCTCTCAATCTCCCACTCATTCACACACTTTTCTCTCCTCAAAAATTCTGCATTCTCTTCTCCTCCCTCCCTTGGAAACCCACGGCCACAAACACCACCCCCACCCTCTTTTCTTTTCATTTTATTCTTTTGGAAAAAGCACAACACACACACACCCCTATATTCTCTTAACTCTCCCCCTCTTTTCTCTCAATCTCCCACTCATTCACACACTTTTCTCTCCTCAAAAATTCTGCATTCTCTTCTCCTCCCTCTTCTCTAATTTCGAAACATACAACACCCAAAATGGAGATTAAAGTCTAATATAATCAACTATAATAATAAGGGTTCATGCTAGATCATTCAAGGGTGTGTTAAACCAAGCTAAGGAGTCCATTTTGAGGTCATATGGTCGTGAGTTTGGCTGCCCAAAACAGCCCCCATTTCGAGTTCATGAAGGGTATAACTCATCATCTCCTTGTTTAATTTATCTTGTTTTTGTATATACTAAAAGATCTTTATCAAAAATCATGTTTTTCTTTGATTTTCTTCTTGATTTAAACTCAATGAGGGCAAGGTTGATAGATCCTTATCTGTAACATCCCAAACTTTTCTTTAAGATTTGACTAACGCTGTTAAGTCAACCTCATGTGTGTCGTTAAGTCTAGTGTGAATATATGCATATACGTAGTTAATGTGTGTTATGTGTGAGGTTTGAAAACCTAAATGTTAATGTAGTATAATTGTGTGAAATATGAAGAATTATGTCTATGTAGTGACATTTAATGAAGGGTTAATGTTGTATATGGTCAATAAAGAAGTTTGTGACCAATAATGAAGGATTAGGAAGCCTAGGGACTAGTTTTGACATGTGTGGAAAGTCAAAAACGGGATTAGTAGCTTAGGGGCTGTCATTAGGAGGTTAATTGCAGATCTCACTTCTTCTAAACAAGCCCTAACTGATCCTAAGTCATTCCATAGTCTTCTCTCATCAAATCTCAAGCCGAAAAGTCGTTTTGTGTGTGAATTGGTGGTCATTGTCAAGAGTATTTGCATCCTATTTGTCATTTGCAGGTAATAATCAATTAATTGATTGTATTTTCAGATTAAAAGTTGTTTTATAATGAACCAAATCTGATTGAAAAGGGGTTTTGTAAAAGAATTAGGGTTTATGTGGTGTTTTGGTCAATTAACGTTCAAAACAGTGTTAAACGAGTCCATAATCGATCTTGATAATCAAAAGATGTTTATGTGTGTCAAAAACATGTTTGGGAAGAAGCCTTGATCGATCGAATTCTGGAAAAATTGAAGAAGTTAGTCGTTTTGGAATTCTGGACGAAATTAAGATTAAATTCGTAACTGGGTCTAAATTCGTTGGAACGAAAATAAACTTCGTTTTTGGGTTATCTTCGTAAGGAGGATTTTGGTGTTAAATTCGTAAACTAAATTGCTATCTTCGTTAGTTATAATAAATTCGTTCAAAGAGTATCTTCGTAAGTTGTAACTATTTTCGTAAAGCAAACCAAACGAAGATTAAGTTCGTACGAAGATTAACTTCGTAAGTAGGAAGTTTGAGTTCACTTCGTTGGCTAAGTTCGTAAGGTGTAAATCAGGACTTTTGCTTGGACAGTCTTAAGGTCGTAAGAGAGTCCATTTAATGTCCCAAATGACTTATATTTTATATGTAATGTACGATAGGTGTCGGGGATTACTGTTAAGCACTATTAGCTATTTGGTTGCGCGCGTACACTACTACCAGGTAAGATACACTACTTTGACACGCTGGGGGATCAACTAAAAGCTGGTTTCAAATCGTAAACACTTCCATTCGGTATCTTTATATTGCATGTGGGCATATGGGTTACTTGGGAGGTATTATGGGTTATGCAGTTGACCATGAGACCTGAGATGCAGTCCCTATTGTAGTGTAATGTAGTATTGCTTAATGTAGTATGTAGCTATGCAGTTGATGTAGTTTAATGAAGTATCTTGATATGCATGATATATAGAAATGAAGTTGATGTGTGATATGCATGCTTGACTTGTACGCCTAGTTCACTAGACTTGCTAGGTTACTATGTCACTTGCACGTTTAAGGATCCAAACGTAATGAAGTTAAAGTGTGTGAATGTCTAGGAATGTGTGTTACCTAGACTATATGTGTGTGAATGTTTGGGAATGCAGGGACCCAATCTATATGTGTGAAATTGAGCTCATAAAACTAATGCAGGGAAAGTGTTAAGCTTAACCCGTACTTGTCTTAAGCCGGATGAGTGCGTAGATGCAGTTGTTGCTTGGGTGGCTCCTCGCAACATGGTCTTTATAACGCAGGGTGAGTAATACGAGAGGTTTGACCAACCTCCACATACGGATTACTCTGGGATTGGCTTGCCATTCCTTAACGACGTAAGATGAGAAGTCTTTTGACTGATCATCCAGTCGGGTGTGATGCAGGGCACACTTATATGCAGTTAACGAAGATACGTGTGACAATGTGTGAACTAATAATGCAGATAACGAAGATATGTGTGATAATGTGGGAACTAATGCAGGATAGGCACATTTAGGATGATTATCCTAATTGATATGAAGTTGAAATGCAGTATATGTGTGAACGTGTGATGTGTGTTGTGCCTAATAAAACTTGTCTAATAATGAAGATTGTTTTAATTGGACAAATGCTTTTAAATTAAGTGTGATCTTACTTAGCTATTCTTATAGCTAACACTTGTTTCTTTAATGTGGTTGTTCCCTCAGGTTTAGCTTGATGGAATTAGATGCAGGACGTGTGAGCTTGGGTAGATGCAATGCAGGGGCCTTAGCTACCCATAGACGATGCTTCCTTTAGACCTTATTTATCTTTCGTATTTTAATGACGAATTTATGTAATGACGTGTGAACGGTTGTTTTATGTTGGGCAACCGATGGGTTTTCATTTGAACTATTGTTTGATATGGCATGTAACACCAAATAAATGCAGAAACCGAAATGTTTTTATCGGTTTTGACTTTTAAAGTCTTTTCTTCCGCAATTTGACACCGTTAGGTGAAAAGTTAAACCCATATTTCTAAACGACGGGTGTTACATTATCTCACATGTTCATGCATGTAAAGATCTAGAGAAAGGATTCAATGATTCAACAAGAACAAGACCCAAGAGTTGGTAGTTGTAAGATTTGTTATATATTTGCTAAATGGGTCTCATAAAAATGGTTTTCTATGAAATAGAACACTCTTATATTTCTGTGATTTTTCATCAAAATGATGTTTTCAAAAAGAAGATTTAAGTTTATAGCTTATATATGTGCAAAAAGGTTAGATCATGGCATGCATGTGCAAGTCTTGCACTAGTTTGAATTGTTTTGAGCTAGATTTAGTTTGGATTTGAGATGGATCTTTGGATGATGATTGATAGAATTGAAAAGGGTTATAATCAGTAATATTAATGTTAAAAGTACTACAAAATAAAGTGTTAATCTTGTAAGTGATAAACTAAAGTGTTAATTGAGCAAGAAAGGTCATTGGTGGGTTGATATAATCAAAAACAAATCTGACAGAATCAGTTTTCTGTCTTGGGATGGATAAACTGAGCATGTGAGGGCATATTCAAGAAAAACTTTCAAAATAAAAGTTGTAGATAAACGAGTTAACTTTAACCACCAGCTGGAATCACCCAAAAATACTGAACAAAACAAAAGATATGATTTTTCTACTAAAACTGGTCAAAACTGCATTTTTGTCTGAATATCTTATCAACTTTAACAATTTTCATCTCCTAATCCATAAGGTTCCAGGAGGCCATACTTGGTGGAAAGTAATTTCAATGTGTCCTAAACTTAAAATAAAATCGTGGAATTTTTATTAAGAGCAAAACCCAAGGAACTTTTATAAAACATTCGAGTATGCAAAACAGTGACTGTTTTGACCACTTTCACTTCTAAAAATATTTAGAGGTAGTAAACATTCTTTATAAATTAAGCCAAAAATTACAAAATAAGTGGACACATATAGGTTATTGTATAAAAATTAGGAGGGTCCAAATAATTCGGTTTAACCCCAAAATAGTAGCCAACATTTCATAAATATGTGAAGTAAAAACAGAAAATTCTGAAGTAAACCAATAATTTGTGTAATGGGCTAAAAGATACACTAAGGACCATAATGGGCTAGCCCGGCCCAATTAGTGAACTCATAAGAAACATAAATCAGTAGGCCCATTGGGCCCAATAAACCATATAGCCCAATAACCAATATAACCCATTAAGCATATAGCCCCAAATAAGGTTAAGCCCAATAACTAAATTAAGCCCAAGTCACCTAAAAGCCCATAACACTTAGGCCCAATTTGGTAATGGCCCATAACACTTAAACGAATTTCATAAACCCGTAACATTAAGCCCAAGTAAGGCCCATAACACTTAGGCCCAATTTGGTAATGGCCCATAACACTTAGCCCAATTTGGTAAGGCCCATAACATTAGCCCAATTTGTAAGCCCATAACACTTAGCCCAATTTGGTAAGGCCCATAACACTTAGCCCAAGTTTAAGGCCCATAACACTTAGGCCCAATTTGGTAATGGCCCATAACACTTAGCCCAATTAAAAGGCCCATAACACTTAGGCCCAATTTGGTAATGGCCCATAACACTTAGCCCAATTGTAAGCCCATAACACTTAGGCCCAATTTGGTAAGGCCCATAACACTTAGCCCAATTTGTAAGCCCATAACACTTAGCCCAATTTGGTAATGGCCCATAACACTTAGCCCAATTGTAAAGCCCATAACACTTAGGCCCAATTTGGTAATGGCCCATAACACTTAAACGAATTTCATAAACCCGGATAATCATAAGATATATCGAGAAGTATGTGAGTTTGAAAGATAAGCGAAATCAAAGTAACATAAAAGATAATTAAGTGGAATGGACATAAGTAATTACGTTAACCAAACTATAAATTGATATCACAAATGCTAATTCGTGCTAAAATTGGTTACACATCAAATGATGAATAAGGATAATATAACTTAATATGGCATTCTCATATGATAACCTAAGATGTCAAACGAAACCACAAATGAAGTCAAGTTACCGAAATTCTAACAACTTATAATTACATGTATATTGAAAGTGACCTTTTTCACCATCAATCCCTACAACCAAAAAGATACGAGTATTAGCAATACACTTGAATTCCTTAATTGATGACAACTTAATGATAGTGGCATTTCTAAGTGATGGCTTAAGATAGGAACTTACGTATATTAGTCCTATCGTAGGGATAGTCTTGGCTCGAAATGTGATTGAGGAATATGACGGATATATGATCAAGGAAGCGATAGATGGGAAGTACCCATTTTGGATAAGTGAATATAATATGCGGCATATCAAGGTGAGTCATAGCCCCCTTTCAAACTCTTTTATATGTTTTACTTGCGGGGTGAAAAGCATGAATAATTAAAATGACTTTATCTTATGAAATGATTCTTTGAAATAAGGATAATGATATGGGAATTATATTGTATGTTCAACATGTTATATATTATATGATGAGCTTGAGTACTGTCAAACTGTTTCACCTCGGTACACTACTATTAACTCTTCGAGAGGCCTGTAGTATGAGAGTTGCGCAACTAGGACTTGTCCCCTCACCTAACGAGTAATGGTGGGATGCTTGGTTTGTCTTTGTGGCGACCTTCATTGCCAGTCCGACCACGCGGTGCTCTAGCTACTATATCAGTGGTCATGCCACGCCCCCTTCTATTATTGGTCGTCTCCATGGCACGACCCCTTTATTATTATTGCACATGATTGACGGCATGTGTTTCTTATTATCTTGGACATAACCGGTCTTAGTAGTGGCTCAAGCACAAACTCATCAAATTATGCCCTTGGCTAAATATTATTGATTATTACTTATGGTTGGATATTATGGATTGAACATACGGTTTGGGTATTGGACCTTATATGGAATATCGAAAGTTGTTGAAATTGGCGATATTGAAGTATTGATGACCGAATGGTTTTGGTATGATGAATGATTAATCGATTGATATATTTTTCTCTCACGATAAATGTGACAAATGAGAACTTTATAATTTACCATGGATTCCTCAACTCTTTGAAATGACGTTATGGTATTTTGAAAACTTGATGGTTTGATATGGGAATTTTTGTCGGTCATGTGGTTTGGGTGAATTGATATGAAATAATATGTTTCTCTAAGTTTTGAAATGGATATGTAACGAGATTTACTTGCAAACCTATGCACTCACCAACTATGTTTTCGTAGTTGACACTTTTTCTTCATGCTTTTCAGGATTTAGCATTAGCTTTGAGGAAATGTGTGCATCATGATTGTTTGCATTGCACTTTGGAGTCAAAGATCAAACCTTGTGATGGGCAATGGAATCCGCCTTGATCATTGTAGTATATCATCTCATGTATTTGTTATTTGTTTCGTGGACTCAATATCCAAGTATGGTAGACGTATTGTACTTGGGAATTGGTTCACATGCTTGTGCATTGTAAAATTGTTTTTATCAAATAAAGCTATGGTGAATGTTATCTATTATCCTTCGTTTTGCATACTCGACTTTCTGTACATCTCATTGTATAGCCGTAATTGGGGTATTACAGAATACCTATACGGTGGTCGTCGTTTCTTCACTTGTAATCACATACTTCCTTTTTCTTTCGATATCTAGATCCCAAATTTAATATATTCCACACCCACACAAATCAAACCATAACTTCAATCAAATCCCAGAAAAATGGTCGGGGTGGTGGTTAGCCGTAAATTGTTGTTCACTGGAGATGGCCGGGGTAGTGGTTAGTCGAAGATGGGCCTCACAACTGGTTAGCCGGAAATGGCCGCGGCGGTGGTTAGTCGAAAATGGCTGCGTACCATAATAGATATCATTGGATTTATGGATGTATGTCTGGACTTGACCGGCATCGTTGCAGTTATCGCCACTGTGACCATCGTCGTCTTTCCAAACACCAAACCCTAAAAAAAAAATTTGTTGCAGACTTAATATACATGTGTGTGTATATATAAAGAGAGGGGAAAGTAAGATCTATTAGAAAAATGGATGAATCCGTTGATGGCTCTTGGAAGTTGGAAACTATCACACGATCTTCATCAGACTTTTGGAAGAAAAGTGTTTGTTGATGACAATCTATTTTATTTGCTTTACTAATAAAGCATATATAGATATATCAAAATGTTAGTTAGCTTTTCTAATTGCACATATGAAAATAAAATGATGAACGAAAATGAATTTTTGAGTATGTGGAACTCATCACTCCATTGGAAAAGATCTAGGATAGATTTAATTGATTTTTAGTTTAGTTGCTTTAAATTTGTATATATATGTGTGTGTTTGTGTATAAATATTTGTATGTGTAGTTTTAGATTTAGGTTTGTGGAAGAAGATGTGACTGCCACTGAGAGGGAAAGACTGAAATGCCCATCACGTGAGAGGCACGTGGGGGGTTTAACGGAGGAGAGATGACGGTCAACGAGTCAAAGGACTAAACACGAACCTTATCTTCCTATAAAGGACTGTGAGTGATATTTTTGATTAGAAAGGACGAAACATGATTGTTTTGATAAACCACAGGGACGATCTGTGTCGTTTACTCTAGTAATAATCAAAGTTGAGCCCTCCTGCGCGTGTCGTTTTTCTCTTTTGTTTGTCTCTGACGCTCAAAGTCAAAGAAATGGGCATAGACATCCACGTGTTAGCATAGGAATGGTGCAAGAATTAATTCCATGCCTTCAGTGGTGGGATCCGTTGGAGGTGAATCGATTGAAATGAGATTGAAAAGAGACGTGTAGCAGCAGATATCAAGAAGAACCCTAGAAATAAAAAATTTGGGGGTTTTATATTTTGAGTTTTTGCAAAGCTTTTCTTTGTTGAATCCATCAACTTTTGTTCGCTATGTCGGATACGGATTGGTTGGTGAGTAATTTACTAATTTGTTGTACAAAATCCGTCTTTTAATCATATTTATTTTCTTTTAATATTATCTAATAAGCCAATAATATCTATACTCTTATATAAAAGAGGAACTCCCTCCTCAAATCTTAAATTACAACTCCAAACTACCAAAAATACTCCTCTCCTTTATTCATTAATTTAAACATCCTCGTCTAATATACCTATAATACGCTTAATGAAATAATTTATAACTACACTACCTCCTTTAACATCAATTACTTTTACATTTACCACATTGCCCCCCCACCACCCGTCGCCACCGCCGCCCACCCGTCGCCACCGCCGCCGCCACCCGTCGCCACCGCCGCCACCATCACTCGCGCCGCTACCACTATTACCGCCGCAATGCGCGAGCATATGACTCGTATATTCTAAATTTACAATTTTTTTTTTGTTTTTAGTGTGTTAGATCTGAAAAAGAAAACCAAGAAGAAGAAAAAGGTGTTATAGAAGAAGAACATGGTGAAATGACGAATTTGCCCATCATTTAACGGTCCAAATAGACGGCGTTTGGTCGCGGAGTAAAAATTGCAAAAATTTGCCAAGTTCAGGGATGATTCGTGTAATTTCTTCACTTTAGTACATTATTCGCAAAAATTGCCAAATTCAAGGACGAAAAATGTAATTTACTCTAGATTTTTTAGATATATGTATGAATATAGATACAAATTTAGATATATAGAGATTTGATGATATAGTATGAAATAGAGTTACTTACACTTTTGGTCCTTGTATTAATGAAATGACTAAATTACTCATCGTCTGCAGGTCACGTGATGGGTTATTAAATGGACGTTAGTAGTCAGGACCAAAAGTATTGACGGAGCAAAAAAGTTTGGACCAAAACTGTAATTTTTGAAAGTTAGGGATGGAACCTGCAAATAGAATATCACGACAGGGACGATTTCTGTAATTAAGTCTTAATTTTTATTCTTTTTAAATTGTTAATACAGTACTTAAAACCGAATTTCTTTTCTTTAAATTGAATTTTGATTAATCTTTATTTTATCTTTATATATAGTAGAAGACAACTAAACAAAACACTTATTAACCAATCAGAACTCTTCAATTCTTAAAATTGAAAATTGATATCATTATTAATTTAATATATAATAAATAAAAATCATAATAATCATTATCAAATATATTATATTAATATTTGTAAAAACAAATCTCTAATTTACACCTTTTTGTTTTCTATCAATAATTTACACTTTTTATCCTCACTTAATACTTAATTTATAATTATTATTATTTTTTATTTTTTTATTTTTTTAGAACGGTGTGTTAGTTTGTTAGTGGTTCGAACCCTAGCAGTGACATCCAAGCGGGCAGTATGCTAGCAGTTGGAACCCGAAGGCACCCCTGGAGACCAAGGGTGCGATAACACGGCCCGCACGCGTCCGAAGAGGTAAATGTCCGAGACCATGGGGAATTGAGATTCGATCCCTGGTCTCCCAGCCAACATCCCCTCCCCTAGAACCCCCAAAGAGGGCCCCAGGTGGCCACTTGATCTAAGATCAAATGGTTAATTTATAATTATTATATTTGTAGTCATTAACTTGAGAATCTTTTTTTATCAACAATTATTTTTTATCTACAATGTTCAATATTTAGGTACAGATAATTGTATGTTGTAATATCTCGAGTTAAATTGAAAAGTATTTTAAGACGGATGTTGATAAGCAACAAAGATGTCAGATCAAAAAATATAAACAAATATTGTCTACAAAAAAGTATTAGAGAAAATCAAATACGATATATACGTTCAATATTTTAGAATTATAATTTTTAATTTGATTTTATCTTCATTTTTTTATTTAAATTTTCATATTTTAGAATTTATCTTATTTTAAAAATGTCATAAACATTTCATGTATTTGGCTTGGGTATAAATCTAATGCACATGTTAAAAAGGAAAAAAATTGACTAAATTAAATGAATAAGTCAAGTAAATTTATTTTATCTTGAAAAATCAGAATACAACTGCTGAAAAAAATAAAAATAAAATTTTAACCGTTTTAGAAACATTCATTAACAAATTCTAAAACCAATTTTTTTTTAAACGGTTACTTCTAAGCTATATAGATAATTAGGAATTTAGGATGCAACTTAGGTTCTTGAACACCCCCAACCCTAATAATTCATATATACAAATGTGAGAAGTGAAACTCGAACTCAAATAGATTACCTTAAATTTTTTTTGCCCCAACTAAATTGGAGACACATGAATTTTTATTCTTAGATTCGTCATTGATTAAGGCTCGTTAGTTGTTGCCCGACTTAGTTCGAGACAATCTATTTTGGGTTAAATGCAAATTTTGTCCCTATGGTTTTTCGAAAAACGGCTTTTCATCCCTCTGTTAGTTTTTGAGTTTTTTTTCATCCCTGTGGTCTTACTTCCGTTAAAAACCATTCGTCCCTGTCGTTAAGTCCCCCACGTGAGGGGTATTTTTGTCTTTTTACCCACCCACAGCTTTTGTTCATCTTCTCCATATATATATATAGTTCTTCAAACCTTAAATTCTCAAACAAAACAAACCCAAAAACAAAAACAAAAAACTAACATTTAATCATCTGATTTTCATTTTCCTCTTTTGACCCATGTTTTACATCTTTAAAATAAACCCAGGTATAATCTCAACTATTCCATCTCATAATTTCCATAAACTATTCATCACAAGATTTAATTACTTCAAAAATCATGTGGTAATAACTATTATTCATGTAGTAATAAGTATAACAATAACGATACTAGCCTTCCAAACCTTAGCACATAGTGGTGGTGGCGTGTGATTTGCTGCCGACACTAGAAAGAAAAAGAAAAGAAAGATGATTTAAAGCCTAGTTTCCAATCCCATCTAAGGTATAATTGATAATTGTTTTGTTATTGAAATTTAGGGTTCATAAGTAATATGATTTGGGATTTTAGAAATCAAAATATTTTTAAATTTTGATCTCATGACTGGTGGTCGCCTGGTCGGAGCTACTTCACCATCTCCGACGAGACCTTCTCGTAAAGTAGAATAAAAAAAGAAACAAAGAACTGGTGGTTATTGGCAAAGGTGGGCGACGGTTGACTGTGGTGGAGGTGGTGGTTGTAGATAGAGGTTGTTTGAGGTGGGTGGCGGCGGTTGACTATGGTGGTTGTTTGGTGTGAGTGCAGCGACGGTGGAGGGCTGTCACGGCGGTGGCAAGTTTGGCAGTGGTGTTAAAAAGTGGCAGGTTGTCCCGGTGTTGTTAGATCCGAAACACATTTTCATATATGTATGTTTGTGTATATATAGGCTAAATCACACTCCGGTAAGAACACCTTTAAAATAAGAACACGGTGAGAACACTTAAAAACATCATTTTGATGCATTAAAAGTCCATAAAAGTAACATAGTGTATAACTAATTATCATTATTTAAGTGTTTAACAACACATTGATCCGGCAAAATCGAAAAAATCACGTTTTTTTATTGGATGCATCCATTTTGATGAATATGCATCCAAGATGGATGCACAAAACAAAAAACATTATTTTCTCGATTTTGACAGATCATGTGTTGTTAAACACTTAAATAATGATAATTAGTTATACACTATGTTAGTTTTATGGACTTTTAATGCATCAAAATGATGTTTTTAAGTGTTCTCACCGTGTTCTGATTTTTAGGGTGTTCTTATTTGATTGGCCCATGTATGTGTATATATATATCTTTGTATGACGATGATTAAATGTTAGTTTTTTTGTTTGTTTTTGTTTTGTTTGAGAATTTGGAGTTTTAAGAACTATATATAGAGAAGATGAACAAAAGGTGCAGGTGGGTAGGTGCAGGTGGGTAAAAAGACAAAAATATCCCTCACGTGGGGGGATTTAACGACAGGGACGAATGATTTTTAATGAAAGTCGGACCACAGGGATGAAAAAAACTCAAAAACTAACGGAGGGATGAAAAGCCGTTTTTTAAAAAACCACAAGGATGAAATTTGCATTTAAGCCATATATTTTTGATTAATATGTTAAAATACATGTCTTTGTTAAATTTCTTAATGAAAAATTAAAGTTGCGTCAGTGTTCATTCCATTCGATTATAACCCAAAACATGACCATTTTCAGCCAAACACGTGATGAGAGTTGCTTCTACATTTTTTTCACCTTGCCACTGCTAAGTGCTAACTAACAAATAAGTCAGATATACATTTTTTTTAGAACGGCATAAAGTATATTAATACATAACCGTCTAGCAAGTTACTAGAGGTCACAAACAATATTCAATAGTACAACCAAAGTACCAAAAAAAAACTAATACAAAAATGAGAACAAACTCAAAACCTTGTGTCCTCACTCATAAATTAAAGGGTTCTCTATCCATTTTATCCAAGAATTTCTATGGTTGGTGCTTCTGTTGGTTACCCACAAAAAAGAGGTTGATATAATATCATTAAAAACGTCATCACATTTAGCCCGAATGTTACTGTGAACAAAGTTATTTCTCGCCTTCCAAATGAACCACCACCAAACATACAAGATGGCCTCCAGTCGAGAGTCAATGCTGCGAGACAGATGTAGATTATCGACCCAGTCCATAACGACCTTTGGAGACATGTTTGGAATGTCAAATCGAACCCACACTTTGCCCTTGTTTCTGGTTTCTTGCATGATATTACAGTTTTTAAACACATGAAGAGTGGTCTCGATCCCCTTTTCACAAAAGAGACATCGAAAAGTATCCACATCTATACCTCTAGCAAACAGATTAACATATGTAGGGAGGCAATCACGTAGCAATCTCCAAGTAAAAAGATTTACTTTCTTAGGGACCAAAGAAACCCACCTGGTCTTACAAGAATTACTAATCTGAAGCGTTTTATGATCAATATACATACGAACCTGAGCCACTGTGAACTAACCTTTGTTGTTAAGTGCCCACGTCCATTTGTCCTCCTGGTCAATCATAAATGACTTCGGTAGAACCTCCAACAAGTTATCAAGTTGTTGTTGTTCTCTTCCTAGTCGAATATGTCTTCTCCACACCCAAATCCATCTCGAATCAACAAATCTTTCACTTATCTTACACTCTTTATCCATTTCCAAAGCATAAACACGAGGAAAAGCATCTGCAAGAGTTTGATCCCCGACCCAACAGTCTTTCCAGAATCTCGTTTTATTCCCGCTCCCAATCTTTCGTTTAACAAAATCGCTATTATTATTAGAAATAGCATGGACACTTCTAATAGAATCCACAATCTTAGACCAAATACCCTTATTTGAAGCCATGAGATTAGTGAAACAATTATCCCCGTGAATAGCCATTAAAACTCTTGACCAGAGACACATAGGTTTTGAAATGGCACGCCATCTCCATCTGTACAAAAGCGCAAGATTCATAGCGTTCAGACTACCAATTCCTATTCCACCAACATCTTTCGCAGCCAAGACTTCTTTCCAACTAACCCATGACATTTTTCTTTTGTTACCCGTTCCTCCCCAAAAGAAAGATGCTCTCAAAGATTCCAACTTTGAGTTAATCTGTTTTGGCATCCTAAAAAAGGACAAAAAATAGATACCAAGCGAACCAAGAACTGATGTAATAAGCGTTGATCTACCCCCCATGGACAGCAACCCGCTTTTCCATCCAGCCAATCTCTTCTGAAATTTTGAAACAATCGGTTCCCAAGTAGATACACTTCCTATTCTACCACCTATTGGGATCCCCAAGTACTTAAACGGGAGAGATTCGGTTTTGCAACCGAATTTGTTAGCTAAAGACTCAACCTCAGCAATCTGCTTACCAATGCCAATTATGGACGACTTTTCAAAATTAATTTTCAAGCCAGACACACAATGAAAGAATCTAAGTGCATTGGAAATATTTCTCACATTCGTTTCCGACCATTCCCCCACTAACATTACATCATCTGCATAGAAGAGGTGAGAGACAGAGATGTGATTAATCTTGGCGCAATGAAATAAACCATTACTAACCAGATTATCGATTGCCATGTGAAGCCTCCCATGGAAATGATGATTAGAAAAGGAGCCATAGGATCGCCTTGACGTAGACCACGCTGAAGCGGAAACTCCTCTGTAGGACTGCCATTTATTAAAACCAAAGATTTGGCGGAAGAAAGACAAGAGATTATCCAAGCAACCCACTTGTTTCCGAATCCCATAGCTATAAGAACAGCACTCAAATAGTCCCAAGCTACTGAGTCATAAGCCTTCTCGAAATCGATCTTGAACATCATTAAACTTTTTTTTCGAGCCTTGTACCAGTGAATAATCTCGCTGAGAAGAAGAGGACCATCTAAAATCTGCCTACCTTTAATGAAGGCAGTTTGTTCCGGACTCACAATCGAGTCAATAACCCCCGCAAGACGATTTGCCAAGACCTTAGCAACAATTTTATATTGCACGCCAATTAAGCTAATAGGCCGGAAGTCATTTAACAGGATAGGGTTATGGACTTTTGGGATCAACGTAATAAAAGACGAGTTACATCCTTCCGGGATATGTTCTTGTTGGTAAAATTCATCCATCATACTAAAAATATCATCTTTCATAATATCCCAATACCTCTTAATCAAGGCGAATGAAAAGCCGTCTGGTCCAGGAGCTTTATCACAGCCACAACTCCACACAGCCGACTTGATTTCTTCTAAGGAGAAAGGTGCTTCCAGTCTAATTGCTTGAGAGACATTAAGTTTTTTAAATAAGTCCTCCTGAAAAGAAAAAGGGACACCTGCAAACTTTTCGAATTTGTTAGCAAAAAAATCCTTAAAACAATATTTTATGTCAAAAGGATTGTCCATCCATACTCCATTGTGCTTAATCCCATTAAGCGACCCGTTCCTTCGTCTCGAATTGATCAACACGTGAAAAAACTTTGAATTTTCGTCACCTTCAACACCCCACTTCACCTTAGCTTTTTGCTTCAAATCTTGATTGTAATGATGTTCAAAAGAATATAACTCAAGCATAAGGTCACGCCTTTTGGCGTAGAGATCAACACTCCCACCCTCCTGTTCAATGACTTTATCTATTGAAGCAATGTCACCAGTAATAGACTCTTTGTTTCTTCCTGGATTTTGATTTTTACGCCAACCTTTAACCTCATTTTTTAATGTCTTGAGTTTCTCTTTTAACCGAATGAAAGCATTATGTGGACTATTAATTCCAGCCGAGTTCCAACTCCTTTTAACCACATCATCGAACCCATCCAAGTCCATCCAAGAGTTAAAAAATTTAAATGGTCGAGGGCCAAAGTCATGGCTGCGTTTTGATAACAAAAGTGGTCGATGGTCAGAGATGATATCATCTAGAGCCTCCAAAACATAATTAGGAACGTCGAAAATGAAATTCTGAGATGCTAAAAATCGATCCAAGCGACTAGATTTAGAACCATCCAAAGATAATCTCGTGAATTTATGTCTACCCATATTGAGATCAACTAGATTGCCTTGCTGGATAAACGAGTTGAAAAGGTTAGCATTCGACTTAGAAAAAATAGTTCCCATGCGATCATCTTCATATCTAACCGAGTTGAAATCACCATGAATAAGATATCGACCGGGATTAGCATCCATGAACTGTAGAATACGATTCCACAGTTCCCTTTTCTCACATTCTCTTTGAGGCGCGTATACATTGATCATGAACACAACTATATTTTCAGAAATCCATCTCCCTTTGACCACAATAAAATTCTCATCGATGAAGTCAGTCTCTTTACAAAAAACCGTGGGATCCCATATGGATAAAAGCCCCCCCGAGTGCCCATTAGCAAGCGATTCCACATAATCAAAACCAAAATTACCCCATAAGCTTTTCACTCTAAAATTATCCGTCGATGACATCAAAGTCTCTTGAATGGAAACAAAAGTGACACGATATTTGTTGAGAATCACACGAAGAGCATGATGTTTTTTATCACACCCTGTGCCAGGAATATTTATAGATAAGATATTCATTTAAGACCATTGACGTCACTAATCCTGTTGACCATCTGCTCGGCCTCATTAATATCACCTCTAACAACAAACCCCATATTTGGTCCTGACTCCAAAATATCTCTAGCTTTTACAACAGATGTAGGACCCTTGCGAAGCACAAACTGAATCCCTGTTGAATATCTGATCCTCAGGAAGGAAACCATTAGAACCCGCATATTGATTAGTATATACACCTTTAACGAACCAGGGAGCACCAGAAGAATCAGAGGAAATCTCCACACTTTGCCCCATAGGAAGGAAACCATTAGAACCCGCATATTGATTAGTATATACACCTTTAACGAACCAGGGAGCACCAAACGTTATAATTTATAGGATGTTTAGAGATAAGGAGTTATAATTTGTAACAATATAGCTTTATAATTTATTCTCTTTCGTGTGCATATAAGTTGTTTGATGAAATGTATCAAAGAATGTACGTATGAGTATCAAACAGAGGGAGTAACATGTGTTATGCGAATATAGAAGACATCCTGACTATTATTGTCTGATTAAATAAGTTGATGGATTTGAACCGGGGTTTACTGGTAATTGAGGCGAAATTCTACTTGAATTCACGTTTATCGTAATCTTATTATGTTCCCCTTATACTATTTGTGTCCTTCATCAAGAAATAAGCTCCTTGCTATACCATATATAGGTGATGAAAGCGTGAAATGTTGCCCGAGTGTCCAAAATAACGGAACTGGACAATACACATATATCTTTGTAAGCTGTTGTTGATACGATTCTATGTAATGCAAAGTGTTTGTCTTAGATTGTCAGGTCCCCTTTATGTGTTTCAATCCTCCTTCTATGCATCAAGGAATATAAGTTCATCAAGAATAATACTGAGTTATGTACCGTTCCTTATTCCTATAGACAGATTATGTTCAATTAAGGTCATTGTTGAAATGAGTATATTAAACATATTTTATATTTGCAGGGTGCCCAGAATTACAAAGTACATATACTTTAAGCAGAAAACAGGAGTTCTACAATGAATTTTGGGAGAATTAAGTACTTCCGGTTATAACGTGCGGTCGTGCGCATGTTGCTTATGGTCAGTCTTGCGTGGTTAGTGTTGTAGCCGATGGAAGTAGGATTTGTTTGTCAAATTGGCTAATATTGCCTTCTGATATATATGTGTCTTGTTTGTAGTTAACCCGTTTATATATGGGTGGTGATCTGTGCACCACCTGTTTTTGGCAATACACCACCAAATGTGTTTTATTGTGTTTTACAGTACAACCTTGTAAAGCATATTTAGTGGTGTATCGTAAAAAACTGGTGATATATAACAGTGGACTCAAGAACAGTTCAACATAACTATATTACAGGTTCATGCGTGCTTATTATATCATAAATAACTTTTGAAAAGCTTCTTGGTGTATCTGTTTTGTAGTTGTATGTTATGTCGGGTTTGGTCTTTCATTCTTGTCTTTTAAGATTAAAGGATAGCTTACGGGCACGTCGTGTTTGGAGCAATATTTGAAAGGAGGACCTTCACTATATTAGAAATTGGATTGGACCAAAACTCTAACGAGGACCACAAACAATCAGTTTGACAAATCAGTTACTTATCTCTGTCCTTATATTCTTGAATGTTTTATAATTTAATGTTGCTAATGGAAATCTGTTAATTGTCATGCTTATGTAGATTGAGATCCTATTAAGATGAGACCAACATCAAGTTGATCTCAATTAGAAAGGATACTAATCCATCAAAATAAACCCCCTTGTCGCCAAGCTAACCATTTAAAAATGTAACAGAAACCTGTGTTTAGTTTTGCTAAAAGCAGTGCCACCATTGGCATACTCTAATCTGAAATGTATCTTTTTACATGTGACTACAATTTACAAATAGAAGGCATCATATATGGTTTTGCTATTCATATGCACCCTTCATTTGTTAATTATGATCTCTTCAAATTTTTTAGGATCTCTGTACGTGAAGTAATTCCTGTGTAAACAACGTGATCAATTATTAAGTCATTTGTTAAACTTAATGTTTGGTCCCTGCTTACTAGTATATTACTATAAATAAATAACTTCAGGAAGCCTTTTTATATACTCGTATGTCTTTTATGGGGGTTAAAAGGGACGGTAACGCGGTAAACTACTTGTATACAACTTGTTATGCATGTTCTGTGCTTGTAGCCAGGTGTGGTCATATATACTTAATTGCCTTATGAGATTAATGGATAGATTACAAGCACGTCTCGCGTTTAGATCAAACGAAAGGAGGACCTCCACTTCCTTAGAAATAGAGAGGGGACCTGAACTCTAACAAGGACCGCAAACATAGGGCTGACGAATCTGCAGGTACATAACTATTTGCATTGCTAATGAAAATCAGTTAATGGTCTTTATAAATGTATCTAAATGGAGCTTGATACTACCTTTGCTTAGCCACTAGGGCACTAGTTACCCTGGATTCTGAGCAAGAAAAGTGAACAAGCTAGGATTGAAATCTCTCAAGTTGAGACCAACGTACGAGTCATGTTGTTAATCTCAAACTTAGAGGATCCTATCCATTCAATAAAACCTTCTCGACCCCCAAGCTTTCATTTAGAAATGTAGTATAGCAGCTGTAATTTCTTCATAAACGCCCATCAACCAGACAGTCTCCGACTCAATCTCAAGCTATCATCATCACCATGCCTACCCCGACTTAATCTCACCTTAGAAAACACATAAGCAACCAGAAATATAATACTAATCAGAAATGTATAAGACTTGCAATTTCAGCAGGAGATTTATTTGAGGAATGGTACGGCGGTTATAAATTAACATATATACAGTATACTACTTTTGGCCGGGTCAAGTCATGAAAAATTATGTAGCTAGGTTGTTTTATGAAAAGACTCGGGTAGACTTACCAAGTGATACCATGCTAACAATTCATTAATCTTTCTTCATCTACCACACATCCTATATATTTTCTCTAAAAACCACCTTTGCCATTACATCTTTTTTACCGGTTAAAACGATGAAACGAAAGGCATCATTAGTTTTGCATTATGTTATGCATGATCTATGTGTGTTTGGCGCGTAGCTTGTAGGAGCTTAATTATGGGGGTTTAAGCTTATTGTTTCCGTAAGCTCAAACTTTTGGCTGTCAAAAGTTTAAGTAGCTTATGGTTTCTATAAGCTTCAAAACTATGAGCTACTTCAACTAGCTTTTGAAAGCAGCTTGTAGCTTATAGAATATGAAATTACGTAGACACCCTCCAAGTAATCACATTTCATCTTTTAAAGTTAATATATACTTCTCTTTTTATGTCATTTTACATTCATATGTTACAAGCAATTATTTTACCATACACATATACCACCAAAAACTCCAGTTCTAAGCTACCAGCTCCAACTACAAACTTGTTTCGTGTAGTACAAAATATGTGAATATATAATCAAATTGATTTTTAAAACTAATTAGCAAGCTCGGAGCCTGACCACATGCACTCGACTTGACCAAATATGGATGGTTCGTCCTGGTCCCGTTGGTTTGAGTTATATTATACTCTGGCAATCTAGACCGGCCCTTATACCCAGAATTTCGGTCATCAAGTGTTGCCATGAAGTTATTAATGAAAGTTAACATTCATAAAGGTTAATTCCTAGAATACTTGATTATATTACTATCCAAGTTAAAAAGAGTTCTGTTAAAAAAAAAAGGTTAAAAAAAGTTAAAAAGAGTAAAAAGTATCATTAATTAGATTTTTTTTTTTGAAACGGTCGTATTTCAAGGGTGTTTTGTCAAACAAGTTTTCGGAAAAAAAAATTTGTACAACCAGTTAAACCGGTAATGCTAATACCGGTTTTGATTTTTTGCCTCGAACCCGGTATTAGCATTACCGGTTTCAGAAAAAGTAGTTTGAACCCGGTAATTCAAATACCGGTTTCAGGCTTTTGCAGGTGATGTGACAGCGTGCAGTAGATATGACAGCATGCAGCAGTATGATGTGACAACACACTCGAACCCGGTATTTGCAAAACCGGGTTCACGAGCCGCGACAAAAAAACAACATGCAACGTAGCAGCCTTTTTACTATATATACATGCATATTTGTTGATAGTTGTTCACGCAAACTTAAGCAAACATATAAGAAAACATATAAGAAGAACAAGAAGAAGAAGAAGAAGAAGAAGAACCACAACAATATGTGCCGCCGCGAAGAAGTCGCAGAGTTCGCCGTGATCGACCAGGATGTGGAACGGGGGGTCAAAGATAGATTGTATTATGTTTTTTTTAATGTTTTTATTAATAAATATTTGTTTTCCAATATAAACTTACATTAAAATAATACATATTCAAAATAATACATATTCAAAATAACGATATAAAACTTAGATAAAAATAATACATATTCAAAATACTACATAAATAAATTTTCTAACGGAAACCGTCTTCAGCTAGCAATTTATAATATGTCGCGTAGTCGATTTTTTTGTCAATCAACTTTAACAGTTTCTCAAGTTCAGAAGTTATTTCATCGATGCTTGGTAATGTAGACTCAATATATTCGAGATGCATTTCTTCACTTATAATGATTCCGCTGCCAATTTTCCTTATTTGTTTTATTTTCTTCTTATGTTCGAGCTTCCTTTGTTCCATAAGAAGCTTACAATCATTAATTTTGTGGTAAAGTTCATACCCGTCGGCTATATTGATAAACGCCTAAAACGCATGATCTTAATGGATAAAATTGGACCACTTTGTGCTTATTAATAGACGAGTAGGGCGTTTTTACGTTTGTTTAAGCGTTTCAGGTCATTGGTGACAATTTGGAGCTAAATGAATCATAAACAAGTCAAGCGAAGTCGCGAATCAAGTGAAGAAGAAAATCTGGAAATTCTGGAATTCTGGAATTACAAGGGCCGTAACTTACACCAATATGGGGCGTAGGTTACGCCATGCAGAATTTCAGTGGGCGTATCTTACGCTGGACATAGGCGTAGCTTACGCCAGTTGAGTGTGCAGAAGCCAACAATGGAAACTGAAGATATAGGGAGCGTACCTTACGCCCAGTTCAGGCGTAGGTTACGCTGGGCCAAATATAGCTGGCGTACCTTACGCCCAGTTTGACCGTAGCTGACGCCGGTTGCTGAACAAGTCTCCTACTTTTGTGGATCTCTTAATTTTCAGTTATATCATTAATCACTTACGAATTTGGAAAATAACAACTGATATTTTCTGATACCAAGAGCAAACCCTAACCTTTCCAAAGCCCCAAAATCATCATCAAATCACAAGATCATGGAGATGACAATCCGAATTGAAGATTCATTGATGAATATGGAAGGCTAATTTTCTTTAGATCATTCTCATGTGAACAATTATGTAAGACAATTGTATTCAACCTTTCTTATATTCAAGTTGGATTAAATGTTTAATTCTTGATTAGTGTTTTGCATCTGTAAGGACCAGTTTCAGTGAAACTGGCCAGTCTCCAGTTGCACCTGGAGACCAAGAAGATTTGTCCAGAAATATATTGAAGTCCAGTTGCATCGTACAGTTAACGCAACTGAAGACTTCCTCCAGTTGAGAACTGACCAATTGAAGAATCATTCCAGTTGAAGTCGAAGACAACAAGTGGAAGATAGAGAATGACAATGGCAGCGAAGCCCAGTTGACATTCTAGTCAGTTACAAACTGGAGACCATCAGTGGAAAGCTCTTACAAAGCTTTACAATGATTACGAGGAATTGACTTTATGCTTTATGTGCTATTACACGGATAAAAGGATTCATCTATGTATAAAG
Organism: Erigeron breviscapus; assembly: GCA_034093135.1. Taxonomy (NCBI): domain Eukaryota; kingdom Viridiplantae; phylum Streptophyta; class Magnoliopsida; order Asterales; family Asteraceae; genus Erigeron; species Erigeron breviscapus. The sequence goes on along the minus strand of CM067167.1, from coordinate 48,144,908 downwards.
TACAAAAAGGTACATAAAGCTGGTTGAGTAAAGTTGCTTTATACTGCAACTTTATACAGCATTTTAAGGAATTAAATGCTATTCCTTAAATGTTCTCAACCATATTTGTACGGCCAAAGTTAACATCCGATGTTAACTTTGCCTATAAATACAAGTCATTGCACAACAAGAATAATACACACAAACATATACTTTGCAAACCTGCAATATTCTTGGTGAACTTGTGCAATATTCTCTCAATCGTAAAAAGGAACATTTCACAACTTTAAGTGTTTCGATTGTTTAGAGAAATTCCAAGTGTAGATCAATTGTAGTTCATAGGTTGTTAGGATACTTACATACTTTGTATTATCTTGGTTCCGCAACAACCTTGTAATTTATTTAAAGTTAATAAATAAATTACACTTGAAAATTACATATTGTCTCACCAATTTACTTTACAAGTATTTTATATTATTGCATTGTTCTTTACTTATTGTCACTTAAATAAGTAATCTATCTAGAACTTAGTATATACTCACTGCAACTGGTCGTCTCCAGTTCAGTGCTTATATTGCAAAGTAACTCCACCATCGACATTGAGGTGTCTTCAGGTAGTACCATCTATTGAGTTGGGACTTACAAGTGGTATCAGAGCAGAAGGCTAATAAACTTGCCTAGATCTGCTTAGATGACTACTACTGAAGGTGGAGATGGTTCTGGTCAAGGTGAAAACCCTTTGAATACTAATACACCACCTATTCAAAATGTTAATACAAACCCTCCTCCTCCTACTGCCCCAAACCATGTCCATGTACATTATTCTAACACTCCTGTCCAAAATTTGATGGAAACAGTGAGACCTTTGGTACATGGAAGGCCAGAATGCTTTTGCATTTTGGTGGGATAGAGAGATATATGCTGAAAATCCTTAAGGATGGACCGTATATACCATGTCTCTTGGGGTAAGTCCTCTTCTAGATCCAACTGGAAGAAGAGGTTCCAGAGAAAAGCTCGAAGACCACTGGTCTGATGAGGATCGTAGACTTGTAGATCTGGACACCAGACTCAAGAACATGATCCTTGGAGCTGTCCCTGAAGATCTAATTCCAACACTTGTGTTGTTCCCTAGTGCCAAGTCAATGTGGGATGAATTAGTTATTCAGTTTGAAGGAGGTGATGACACCATTGTCACCAGAAAGGTTGCCTTGAACAAGAAGTATGAATCCTTCTTTGCTTTGCCCAATGAAAGTCTAACTGGTACTTACACCAGGTTTTCTAATCAGTTGAGAGGCTTGGGTGTAGAGAAGGATAAGGATATTCTTCTTGAGAAGTTTTGTGATATTCTTCCTTCCAAATGGGAAAATATGGTTCTTGTCTTGAGACAAGGTAAAACCCTGCACAATCATACTCTTGCATCGCTTTATGGAGCCTTCAGATTCACTGAAGATAATAATGCAGCAAGACTGGTGGCTGAGCAGGATGCCATGAACCATGCCCAGAGTCCCAAGGTTGCTAGTGTAACTGAGCGACCTTGTACTGCTTTAATGTCTGCAGAGAGTGTCCAGGCACACTCAATGAAGGAGATGTTAAACAGTTTCTTGAACTCTGGCCTGACCACTGAAATCAGTGACGGTTGTGATGAGACTGACGATGATGATCTGGTAGCCATGATCGCTAAAACCTTTAATAGGTTTAAGCATAAATCTAAAAGATTTAATGGCCCAAACAATGCTTCCAGTTCCAGCTCTCTGGATAAAACCAATCTTACCTGCTATAAATGCGGTAAGAAAGGTCATTTTATGAAGGAATGCAGATCTAGTCAGATGAACAACCAAACTGGTCCCTCTGTCCCAAATTTCAATCGGCCTGATGATAGCTACAAAGCTAAATATAAGAAGCTTAAGGCCCAGATTGCCCTCCTGTCCATGGAAAAAGAAAAGGATCAGTGCTTAATGGCACAAACTGAGGGAAAATGGGAGTACTCTGATGACTACTACTGAAGGTGGAGATGGTTCTGGTCAAGGTGAAAACCCTTTGAATACTAATACACCACCTGTTCAAAATGTTAATACAAACCCTCCTCCTCCTACTTTAATACTAACCATCCTCCTCCTCCTACTGCCCCAAACCATGTCCATGTACATTATTCTAACACTCCTGATCCAAAATTTGATGGAAACAGTGAGACCTTTGGTACATGGAAGGCCAGAATGCTTTTGCATTTTGGTGGGATAGAGAGATATATGCTGAAAATCCTTAAGGATGGACCGTATATATCCATGTCTCTTGGGGTAAGTCCTCTTCTAGATCCAACTGGAAGAAGAGGTTCCAGAGAAAAGCTCGAAGACCACTGGTCTGATGAGGATCGTAGACTTGTAGATCTGGACCATAGGGTGTGTTAATCGATTGAAAATCGTCTGTTTTGTCGATTCGGTAACCTAAAACGTTTATTATTGTGATGCAAATCAAGTATGGATTAATCAAAGATTTTATTGCATCATTATGTCTTAATGATGGATGTATTAAGGTGTTTAAGGTGTATTTATATGCCTTAGAGGTGCTTGAAGCGTTTAGTGAGTTGTAAGTATACCCAATAGGAGTTTTGAGCTAAATATGAGCTCTATGGAAGTTCAGGGACTAGTTTTGACATATGTGGAAACCTAAAAACGGGATTAAGGGTTTTGTATCAACTCATTTGCCCCTAATTACAGAAAATTAATCTTCTCTTTGAACCCTAGCCGCCCTCTTGTGCCACATTCAATTCCTTGTTCAATTCCATCGATTTCGGGTTGATTCGGAGAGATCTAGGGCTTATATTTCGATCTTCTAATCATCTTCAAGGTATAGATTGCAATCATTACTGATTTTTTTGGTCATTTCCATCTATTCAATTCGTTCATACCTGGTCTTGATCGATTATATGCTTTTCGTTGTTAGAATCGTTGATTTCGGGTTACCCGGTAACCGTTATTGCAATCTATTGGTGTGTTGGGGACCCCGGAAGGTATAATCTTGTTGTTACTGATATTTTTATGATATAATGGAGTCATTATAAGTGTCATATCAGATCTGGACCATAGGGTGTGTTATTCGATTGAAAATCGTCTGTTTTGTCGATTCGGTAACCTAAAACGTTTATTATTGTGATGCAAATCAAGTATGGATTAATCAAAGATTTTATTGCATCATTATGGTCTTAATATGATGGATTTTGAGGTACAAAAGTCGTTCATATGGTTTGGGTTGTAATCGATCAAAACTTGTGCAGAATCGGGACTAGTTGCGGCGCAACTGGTTTCCAGAATGATAAGTTGCGGCGCAACGAATGACTTGAGCTGCGGCGCAACTCTGCAACTCACCTGTTTTCAGCAAATGATATTGTTTTGAACCGTAACCTCGTTTTGACACATAGCTTACTTCTGAAACTTAGAGTGTGTCCTTAAATATGTAATTCCAGATTATGGTCTTAATGACTAGCGTATTAATGGCCGTTTACTAATCATAGGTAGACGATAGTTATTGCTTTGTTCGGTAACTTAGCTATCCTTTATTGCGTGCTACTTCGAGGTAAGATACACTACTTTGACACGCTGAGGGTTCAACAAAAACATGGTTTTCATATAATAACTTCCCAAATGATATCTTGATTGCTTATGGGTATTCAGGGTTACACGGGAGGTGATATGGGCTATGTAAATGACTATTGAGGCCTGAAATGCAGTCCCTATGATATGGAATGTAATGATATGCTATGAAATGTTATGCAATGATATGAGATGTAATGATATGCTATGAAATGCTAAGTAATGTCTTGAGATGAATTGAGATGTGATTATATGTTGACGATATGTGAAATGTGCATGGATGTATGGCTTGTTCATCTAGTTCACTAGACTTGTTAAGTTGCCATGACACGTGCACGTTTAAGGGCCCAAACGTAAAAGATGATTATATGTTATGTTTAGGTAACTTTGTCACCTAAACTATATGTGATGAAATCGAGCTCGTATATACGATGAAGTGTTAAGCTTAACCCGTATTCACCTTAGCCGGGTGGGTGCGTATATGTTGTTGCTTGGGTGGCTCCTTGCAACGTAATTACGTGGTTAGAGTATCTCCGGGTGGAGTGATTACCCACCAATGTCTTTGAACATACGTACTACTCCTGGATTGGCTTGCCATTCCTTAACGACATTGATGGACCGCCGTAAGGCTTATCCATCCAGTCGGGTGTGAGGTTCCCTGTTAGGTCTTATGACCGCCTACACACAAACTTACACCTTATATGTGATGAGTGACTTATGTCACGCCTAATGTAAGTGACTTATGTCACACTATACGATGATGCTTATATGTTATATGTGAAGTAAAAGATGACTAGGCACATCTAGGGTGATTCAACCTAATTATGATGATGTTTGATGCGATGATATGTTATGTGTGAAGTATAAAGATGTATATGTTATATGTGATGAGTGATTATGTCACAGTGACTTATGTCACATACGATGATGCTTATATGTTATATGTGAAGTAAAAGATGACTAGGCACATCTAGGGTGATTCAACCTATTATGATGAAGTTTGATGCGATGATATGTATGGATGATGTGATGCATTGATGTGATATGTGCCTTAACGATTTAATAAGACTTTTATATAATGTTTAAATGGAAAAATGTTTTATTAATGATGTGTTATCTTACTTAGCTAATTCGTTAGCTAACACTTGCTCTTTTAAAATGTGTTGTGCCCTCAGGTCCAACATTAGTGAGCAGGTAAATGTGAGAAGATGCGAGGCTTGGGTAGATGATCTTGAAGCTGGTTGTAGTTTACCCATAGTGGCTGCTCGCATTAGACATTGATTTATGATTAGACATTTATGATTTGCATATACTATGTTGTCGGTTGTTTAATGTTGGGCAACCGATGGATTTCCATTTATACTATTTTGATGATGTGACGAGTAACACCTTCTATTTTATGAACAAACCAAACTGGATTTTATGGTTTGGACTTTTGAAACTTTATTCCGTATTCTTTAACACCGTTAGGTGAAAAGTTTTTTGGAAATCCATATTTTTAAACGTTGGGTGTTACAAGTTGGTATCAGAGAAATGGTTTAAGTGAACCAATGACTATAGGTATGCCATAGGATTTGGACTTAAACCGATAGAGATCAAGTTAGGCTTAAGTAGGTATGCTTAGCCTTTGAGATGAAATGCCTTAGGACGGGTTGGGATGAGTGAGAGTGTAGGAATAAGGCTATATGGTGATTGTTTATTGATATGTGAATATTCTTCCGTTTCTCGCTTCTCCGTCGCTAAGTTATTCTATTGTTACGATAGACGGTCCTCGAGGTGATCTTCTTTTCCTCTAACTGAATTTGATAAACTTTTGCCTTATGAAATGTGAGAAGTCGCGAATCAAGTGAAGAAGAAAATCTGGAAATTCTGGAATTCTGGAATTACAAGGGCCGTAACTTACACCAATATGGGGCGTAGGTTACGCCATGCAGAATTTCAGTGGGCGTATCTTACGCTGGACATAGGCGTAGCTTACGCCAGTTGAGTGTGCAGAAGCCAACAATGGAAACTGAAGATATAGGGAGCGTACCTTACGCCCAGTTCAGGCGTAGGTTACGCTGGCCAAATATAGCTGGCGTACCTTATGCCCAGTTTGACCGTAGCTTATGCCGGTTGCTGAACAAGTCTCCTACTTTTGTGGATCTCTTAATTTTCAGTTATATCATTAATCACTTACGAATTTGGAAAATAACAACTGATATTTTCTGATACCAAGAGCAAACCCTAACCTTTCCAAAGCCCCAAAATCATCATCAAATCACAAGATCATGGAGATGACAATCCGAATTGAAGATTCATTGATGAATATGGAAGGCTAATTTTCTTTAGATCATTCTCATGTGAACAATTATGTAAGACAATTGTATTCAACCTTTCTTATATTCAAGTTGGATTAAATGTTTAATTCTTGATTAGTGTTTTGCATCTGTTAGGACCAGTTTCGGTGAAACTGGCCAGTCTCCAGTTGCACCTGGAGACCAAGAAGATTTGTCCAGAAATATATTGAAGTCCAGTTGCATCGTACAGTTAACGCAACTGAAGACTTCCTCCAGTTGAGAACTGACCAAGTTGAAGAATCATTCCAGTTGAAGTGGAAGATAGAGAATGACAATGGCAGCGAAGCCTAGTTGACATTCTAGTCAGTTACAAACTGGAGACCATCAGTGGAAAGCTCTTACAAAGCTTTACAATGATTACGAGGAATTGACTTTATGCTTTATGTGCTATTACACGGATAAAAGGATTCATCTATGTATAAAGTACAAAAAGGTACATAAAGCTGGTTGAGTAAAGTTGCTTTATACTGCAACTTTACACAGCATTTAAGGAATTAAATGCTATTCCTTAAATGTTCTCAACCATATTTGTACGGCCAAAGTTAACATCCCAATGTTAACTTTGCCTATAAATACAAGTCATTGCACAACAAGAATAATACACACAAACATATACTTTGCAAACCTGCAATATTCTTGGTGAACTTGTGCAATATTCTCTCAATCGTAAAAAGGAACATTTCACAACTTTAAGTGTTTCGATTGTTTAGAGAAATTCCAAGTGTAGATCAATTGTAGTTCATAGGTTGTTAGGATACTTACATACTTTGTATTATCTTGGTTCCGCAACAACCTTGTAATTTATTTAAAGTTAATAAATAAATTACACTTGAAAATTACATATTGTCTCACCAATTTACTTTACAAGTATTTTATATTATTGCATTATTCTTTACTTATTGTCACTTAAATAAGTAATCTATCTAGAACTTGGTATATACTCACTGCAACTGGTCGTCTCCAGTTCAGTGCTTATATTGCAAAGTAACTTCACCATCGACATTGAGGTGTCTTAAGGTAGTACCATCTATTGAGTTGGGACTTACAGCATCTAATGTTATTTGGTTTGAATGAATGATTATTTGTTTATAACTTTGAATGAATTCCATCTATCTTTTGATTTCAATTTTTTGTTAATCATTAATTATTGGAATAATCTCTTATGAAATTGTAATCTTGTTAATGGATAAATAATTTAGTTGTGTCAATTACTCGGTTTTCATTATCGTGAATCATCACAACCTAATCAATTAGTCCTTAACGTTCATTCATTCCAAGCTTTATAACGAATCATGTCTATGTGATTTCCAACGAATATAAGTTAGGTTATACTTTTGAAAGCATAATTGGGATCGTGAGAATGGTCTACCCTTTTTATTATTGAATTCTATTGTTAAGTTTCAATCATTTTTAGTTTTAATCAAATCAATCCAACAATCAATTTTAAGTTTATGCCTAGTTTAATCAAGTTTGTAAATTGTTCAACACTTTCCCATGATTCCCTGAGAATACGATACTCGACTTACCCATACTAGTTATTGGTATTTAGTTTATATTTTTGATCGGTCCAACGACAACGATCAAATTTTGGCGCCGCTGCCGGGGAATCGGTGTACAAAGTGTTGAAATTTTGTTTTCAATTAGTTTACTTAAAATTTTCAGAAAAATCCAAAATTAATTAGTTTTGTTTTGTTTTGTTTCAGTTCTTGTTTGTTTCATTTTTCATTCTTATAGTTCAGTATTACACGAGGTGTGTTAATTGTGCAGATTTCAAGTAGTGTATGCATACGAGGTATTCCAAGAATACATCACCTTTGTTGTTTGATCCGGAAATTGAGAAAACAGCTAGAAGGAATCGGATACTTCATCGTGTAAACATGAATGATCAACCAGATCCACAACCAACCATCTAACCCACCATAACTCCACCAGAAACCAACCCTGAACCAAATGACCAAAATCAAACTCCACTACGAAACCCACCCCGATCAATAAGGAGTGCTTACACAACTCCAAACCGACCTAGAACACCAACTCATATTGAGATGCATCACGGGATGCGGATGGGTCGTTTTATGATAGGCTCCATGATAGGGTGAATCATTGGGATGACGGGAGGTTTGATAATAATTCGGATGGGTATGATTGGAACCATGGGGGAGATTATGAGCAACCACAAAACCTTCAATATCCTCAATACAACCAACCCCAATATAACCAACCTCAATACATAAACCACGACCAAGAGTTCTTCCTCAAGGTCCACCACCTCGCCTTAACCATCGTGTAGCTCAACCAAATTACCAACCAATTAACCGTGTAAATCAACATATGAACTATCAAGCTCCACCACAAGGAGTTGATAGTCATTTCCGACCCGCCATAGCCATTAATGCTTTACCCATAGTTCCACCGGTTTTGAGAGGTAGAGCATTTGAGGTTAGACCTCAATGTTTGAGTATTTTGCCAAGTTTTCATAGGATGGCGGCGGAAGAGCCTTATTTGCACTTGTCGGAGTTTGAGGCGATTTGTGGTACTATTGGAGGCCAAGGATTTTCACCGGATGAGGTTAAGCTAGTTCTTTTTCAGTTTACTTTGAAGGATAAAGCAAAGCAATAGTTCTTGACATTGCCATCGGGTAGTATCTTTTCATGGGCTGAAATGCAACAACAATTTTTGGATGAGTATTACACCATGCAAAAGACTAGTGATGCAAGGAATTCGAAAAGAACTTTTCAGCAACAATCGGGTGAAACATTTTATGAAGCTTTTAAGAGGTTTAATGAGTTATTGAGAGTATGTCCTCATCATGGGATTGCCAAATGGGAGTTGATTACGGCTTTCTATGATGGTTTGCTATCAGAAGAAAAGAGGGATGTGAATTCGATTAGCAATGGCACTTTCTTGACTAATCCCGAAGATGTTGATTGGGAGTTCTTAGAAAAGATGAGTGTGAACTCAAAAAGGCAAGCACAATCGAATAGGAGAGCAAGACGTCCAATAGCCTCTTCATCAACTAGTGATCAAGCTACAAAAGATAGACTTGAAGCATTGGAGCAAAAGTTTGCTAAGTTGGGGAAGGCTGAAAATCGGGGTGTTTATCAAGTATCTCAAGACTATCCGATTTGTGAAAGGTGTGATGAGTTGGGACATTCGGTTTTGCAATGCCCATTAGGTTTGGATCAAGTTGAAGAAGTGAATCAAGTGTATGGAGAGAAGAAGCAATATGACATGAACTCCAACACTTATCATCCGGGGATGAGAAATCATCCAAACTTTAGATATGGCAATTCTTCAAACCAACTTAACCCGAACTTTCAAGGAAATAACCAAAACAGTGGGGCACCATCTCAACCATTCCAAGGCCAAAATTACAACCAAGGGAATTACCAAGGTGGTCAAAATCAGGGAGGATTCAATAGAGGCTACTCAAGGAACTACCAACAAGGTAATAATCAAGGAGGGTCTTCGGGAGGTAATGATGTGTCAACTCGGGAGATTATGGATTACTTGAAAGAGATGGATAGAAAGAATGAGATTCAGGAGAAGACGGTTGCGTCTTTACAAAAGCAAGTTGGGCAATTGGCGGAGGATGTGGCATCAATGAGGAAAGAGCCGGGAAAGCTACCAAGTGATACCAAGATCAATCCACAACATCAAAGTGGCGGTTCCAAGAATGTCAAGAACGTGGAGATCAACAATGTAAGTACTCTTCGTAGTGGTAAGACTTATGATAATCATGTTGTCCCTCCACCACCATTTGTTGATGGTGTGGTGGAGGATGTTGATGAGAATGAAGATAGTGAACATGAACCGGAAATTGTTTTACCAAAACCAAATAAAAAAGTGTCTTTTAAAGAGGTAGAAAACAATAGGTCTAGTGGTAAATTTTCTGAAAAACAAGGAAAGGATATGGAGGGTAATACCATTCCTTTTCCTTTGGCTTTAATTGATCCAAAGCTTAGACCTACACTTAAGAAAAGAGGTCCCCATGAGGAAGAAATGTGGGAAATTTTCAAACAAGTCAAAATCAATATACCTCTTATTGACATAATCAAGCAAGTTCCGGCTTATGCTAAGTATCTTAAGGAGTTGTGTACCCAAAAACGGCATCATAAGCTTCCAAAGAAAATTGTCTTAAATGGGGAAGTTAGTGCCGTTGTGATGGGTATACTCCCACCTAAACTCCAAGATCCGGGAGCGCCTTTAATTACTATTCAAGTTGGTGATTTCAAAATAAACAAGGCACTTTTGGATATGGGGGCGGGTGTGAGCATTCTTCCGGGAAGTTTGTATGACCAATATGACTTTGGACCATTGGAAAAAGTCGACACCACCTTGGTGATGGCTGATTTGTCCCTTAAACTTCCTAGAGGAATTGTCCGAGATGTGATTGTTAAGGTGGAGGACTTTTATTACCCCGTAGACTTTTTGGTACTTGATTTTGCACCAAGCGGTAATGTTAGGCAGCCCAATGTCATCATGGGTAGACCCTTTTTGGCCACCGCCAATGCATTAATTGATTGTAGAAGGGGTACGGTTGAAATGACTTTTGGCAACCGTAAGATAAGATTGAATGTTTTTGCTAGTGTTCCTAACCCCGTAGTTAGTGACGAATGCTTTATGGCGGACGTCATTGATGAGTGCATTCCTCATGAAAATGAGGAAGACACACGGGAGAATTGTACTTTGGTTGACAGGTTAATCTTGGAGCATAGTGAAACATTGAAGAAGGAAGAAAAGGATTGGGAGATTATGGCAATTCAAGAAGGTAGACCACCATGGACTCATTTAGTGGAAAGTCTACCGGACCATATTGACACCCATCTCAAGCCATCAATCGAGAGTTCACCACAAGTTGAGTTGAAAGAGCTCCCATCTCATTTGAAGTATGCATTTTTGGGAGAAGAAAAAACTTTGCCGGTGATCATTGCATCCAATTTGGAAGAAATGCAAGAAAGAGCATTACTAAAGGTGCTCAAGGAGTATAAGGCGGCCATTGGATGGACAATTGACGACTTGAAAGACATTAGTCCATCAATTGTGATGCACAAAATCATCACCGATTCTGAAGCAAAACCTTCACGTGATGCTCAAAGGAGATTGAATCCTCATATGCGTGAAGTTGTGAAAAGGAGGTGCTAAAGTGGTTGGATGCTGGAATTATTTACCCAATTTCGGATAGCACATGGGTAAGTCCAACACAAATGGTACCTAAGAAAGCTGGAATTCAAGTGGTGAAAGGAGATAGTGGTGAACAAATTGCAACCCGACCCATCACCGGGTGGAGGGTATGCATTGACTACCGGAAGTTGAACACCGCTACTTCCAAGGATCATTTCCCATTGCCATTCATTGATCAAATCATCGAAAAGCTTGCAGGTCAGAAGTTTTATTGTTTTCTAGATGGTTATTCGGGTTATAATCAAATTGCTATCCATCCCGATGATCAACACAAGACCACATTTACATGCCCTTATGGGACTTTTGCCTTTAGACGAATGCCATTCGGGTTATGTAATGCTCCCGCCACCTTCCAAAGGTGCATGATGAGTATCTTCTCGGATATGGTCGGTGATTCCCTAGAAATCTTTATGGATGATTTTTCAATTTTTGGCCAAACTTTTGATAATTGTCTCAATGAATTAACCAAGGTTTTAAAAAGATGTGTTGAGACAAATTTGGTTTTAAGTTGAGAAAAGAGCCACTTCATGGTTCAAGAGGGGACGGTTTTGGGTCATGTGATTTCAAAGAAAGGCATGGAAGTTGACCGGGCCAAAATCAAAGTGATTTCTACTTTACCTCCCCCGACCAATGTTAAGGGTGTCCGTTCTTTTCTTGGACACGCCAGGTTCTATAGAAGGTTCATAAAAGGATTTAGTGTCATTACCAAACCATTGTGTAATTTGTTGTTGAAAGATGTGCCATTTGTGTTTGATAATGAATGTTTAAAAGCTTTTGAAACCTTGAAAGAGAAATTGGTTGAAGCCCCCATTTTGCAATCACCTAATTGGTCCATGCCATTTGAAATCATGTGTGATGCAAGTGACTTTGCCATTGGGGCTGTTTTTGGACAACGGGTGGACAAGAAACCCGTTGTGATTTTGTAAGTCCCAACTCAATAGATGGTACTACCTGAAGACACCTCTATGTCGATGGTGGAGTTACTTTGCAATATAAGCGCTAAACTGGAGACGACCAGTTACAGTGAGTATATACCAAGTTCTAGATAGATTACTTATTTAAGTGACAATAAGTAAAGAACAATGCAATAATATAAAATACTTGTAAAGTAAATTGGTGAGACAATATGTAATTTTCAAGTGTAATTTATTTATTAACTTTAAATAAATTACAAGGTTGTTGCGGAACCAAGATAATACAAAGTATGTAAATATCCTAACAACCTATGAACTACAATTGATCTACACTTGGAAATTCTCTAAAAAATCGAAACACTTAAAGTTGTGAAATGTTCCTTTTTACGATTGAGAGAATATTGCACAAGTTCACCAAGAATATTGCAGGTTTGCAAAGTGTGTGTTATTCTTGTTGTGCAATGACTTCTATTTATAGGCAAAGTTGACATTGGGATGTCAACTTTGGCCGTACAAATATGGTTGAGAACATTTAAGGAATAACATTTAATTCCTTAAAATGCTGTGCAAAGTTACAGTATAAAGTAACTTTGCTCAACCTGCTTTATGTACCTTGTTGTACTTTATACATAGATAAATCCTTTTATCCGTGTAATAGCACATAAAGCATAAAAGTCTTTTCCTAGTAATCAGTGTAAAGCTTTGTAAGAGCTTTCCACTGATGGTCTCCAGTTTGTAACTGACTAGAATGTCAACTGGGCTTCGCTGCCATTGTCATTCTCTATCTTCCACTTGTTGTCTTCGACTTCAACTGGAATGATTCTTCAACTGGTCAGTTCTCAACTGGAGAAAGTCTTCAGTTGCGTTAACTGTACGTTGCAACTGGACTTCAATATATTTCGGACAAATCTTCTTAGTCTCCAGGTGCAACTGGAGACTGGCCAGTTTCACCGAAACTGGTCCTAACAGATTTATTATGCAAGCAAGACTTTATCGGATGCCCAAATGAATTATACAACCACCGAAAAAGAATTGCTTGCGGTTGTTTATGCACTTGACAAGTTTCGTTCTTATATATGTGGTAGCAAGGTTATAGTGTACACAGATCATAGCGCGGTTAAGCATTTGATGGAAAAGAAGGATGCAAAGCCAAGGCTAATTAGGTGGGTGTTGCTACTACAAGAGTTTGATTTGGAGATCCGAGACAAGAAAGGAAGTGAGAACGTGGTGGCGGACCACTTGTCAAGAATTCAAGCTATGGATGATGATTCAACCAAGGAGATTAATGAGACATTTCCGGATGAACATTTACTAACCGTTTCTGTTGTCCCTTGGTATGCAAATATTGTTAACGTTTTGTCCGCAGGTAAGATACCGGAACATTGGGCTAAAAGGGAGAAGCAACAATTCTTGGCACAAGCAAAGCAATACATTTGGGATGAGCCGGACTTGTTCAAAGTTGGCCCGGATCAATTGGTGAGAAGATGTGTTCCGGAAGAAGAGATTCAAGAGGTGTTGACTCATGCACACTCATTTGCATGTGGAGGTCATTTCAGCGGTCAAAAGACAGGTTATAAGGTTCTTATGTGTGGTTTGTTTTGGCCTAGCATTTTTAAGGACGCCGCTGAATTTGTTAAAAAATGTGTTAGGTGTCAACAACTAGGTAGTATTACTAAGAGGAATGAGATGCCCATGCAACCCATTTTAGTTGTCAATATATTTGATGTTTGGGGCATTGATTTTATGGGTCCTTTCCCAAATTCTTTTGGTAATTACTATATTTTGGTGGCGGTAGATTATGTGTCGAAATGGGTAGAAGCCATAGCCACCAAGACCAATGACCATACCGTTGTGTGCAAGTTTGTCCAAAGCAACATTTTCTCAAGATTTGGAATCCCTCGTGTGATCATAAACGATGAGGGATCTCATTTCAAAAAATTTCAGTTTGGAAAACTTCTCAAACGGTATGGCATAAACCACCGGATTGCCACTCCATATCACCCACAAACAAGTGGGCAAGTAGAAGTGTCCAATAGGCAAATTAAAGAAATTTTGCAAAAGACGGTAAGACCCGATAGAAAAGATTGGTCAACCAAACTCAATGATGCTTTATGGGCTTACCGAACCGCTTTTAAGACACCTATTGGCACTACTCCTTACCGGTTGGTTTATGGGAAGGGTTGTCATCTTCCAATGGAACTAGCACATAGGGCATTATGGGCCGTTAAGACCGTTAACATGGATTTTGAGAATGCAGGCAAAGAAAGGAAGTTGCAACTATGTGAATTGGAAGAGTTAAGGAATGAGGCTTATGAATGTGCATCAACTTACAAAGACAAGATGAAAGCGGTTCATGATGCTAAATTGAAGAAGAAGGTGTTCGAAGTTGGCCAAAAGGTTTGGCTTTACAATTCAAGACTCAAATTCTTTCCGGGAAAACTCAAGAGCAAGTGGATGGGTCCATATGTTGTCACAAGAGTTGGAAAGTTTGGAGAGATTGAGATTGAAGATCCAAAAGATGGTGTGAAGCAAATGGTCAATGGACACCATTTGAAAAAAAAAAAAAAAAAAAAAAAAAAAAAAAAAAAAAGTGAAAAATTGAAAAAACAGAAAACAAATAAAAAAAAAAAAAAAAAAAAAAAAAAAAAAAAAAAAAAAAAAAAAAAAAAAAAAAAAAAAAAAAAAAAAAAAAAAAAAAAAAAAAAAAAAAAAAAAAAAAAAAAAAAAAAAAAAAAAAAAAAAAAAAAAAAAAAAAAAAAAAAAAAAAAAAAAAAAAAAAAAAAAAAAAAAAAAAAAAAAAAAAAAAAAAAAAAAAAAAAAAAAAAAAAAAAAAAAAAAAAAAAAAAAAAAAAAAAAAAAAAAAAAAAAAAAAAAAAAAAAAAAAAAAAAAAAAAAAAAAAAAAAAAAAAAAAAAAAAAAAAAAAAAAAAAAAAAAAAAAAAAAAAAAAAAAAAAAAAAAAAAAAAAAAAAAAAAAAAAAAAAAAAAAAAAAAAAAAAAAAAAAAAAAAAAAAAAAAAAAAAAAAAAAAAAAAAAAAAAAAAAAAAAAAAAAAAAAAAAAAAAAAAAAAAAAAAAAAAAAAAAAAAAAAAAAAAAAAAAAAAAAAAAAAAAAAAAAAAAAAAAAAAAAAAAAAAAAAAAAAAAAAAAAAAAAAAAAAAAAAAAAAAAAAAAAAAAAAAAAAAAAAAAAAAAAAAAAAAAAAAAAAAAAAAAAAAAAAAAAAAAAAAAAAAAAAAAAAAAAAAAAAAAAAAAAAAAAAAAAAAAAAAAAAAAAAAAAAAAAAAAAAAAAAAAAAAAAAAAAAAAAAAAAAAAAAAAAAAAAAAAAAAAAAAAAAAAAAAAAAAAAAAAAAAAAAAAAAAAAAAAAAAAAAAAAAAAAAAAAAAAAAAAAAAAAAAAAAAAAAAAAAAAAAAAAAAAAAAAAAAAAAAAAAAAAAAAAAAAAAAAAAAAAAAAAAAAAAAAAAAAAAAAAAAAAAAAAAAAAAAAAAAAAAAAAAAAAAAAAAAAAAAAAAAAAAAAAAAAAAAAAAAAAAAAAAAAAAAAAAAAAAAAAAAAAAAAAAAAAAAAAAAAAAAAAAAAAAAAAAAAAAAAAAAAAAAAAAAAA
The DNA here is from genome assembly GCA_034093135.1 of Erigeron breviscapus. NCBI lineage: Eukaryota > Viridiplantae > Streptophyta > Magnoliopsida > Asterales > Asteraceae > Erigeron > Erigeron breviscapus. The sequence goes on along the minus strand of CM067167.1, from coordinate 48,129,306 downwards.
AAAAAAAAAAAAAAAAAAAAAAAAAAAAAAAAAAAAAAAAAAAAAAAAAAAAAAAAAAAAAAAAAAAAAAAAAAAAAAAAAAAAAAAAAAAAAAAAAAAAAAAAAAAAAAAAAAAAAAAAAAAAAAAAAAAAAAAAAAAAAAAAAAAAAAAAAAAAAAAAAAAAAAAAAAAAAAAAAAAAAAAAAAAAAAAAAAAAAAAAAAAAAAAAAAAAAAAAAAAAAAAAAAAAAAAAAAAAAAAAAAAAAAAAAAAAAAAAAAAAAAAAAAAAAAAAAAAAAAAAAAAAAAAAAAAAAAAAAAAAAAAAAAAAAAAAAAAAAAAAAAAAAAAAAAAAAAAAAAAAAAAAAAAAAAAAAAAAAAAAAAAAAAAAAAAAAAAAAAAAAAAAAAAAAAAAAAAAAAAAAAAAAAAAAAAAAAAAAAAAAAAAAAAAAAAAAAAAAAAAAAAAAAAAAAAAAAAAAAAAAAAAAAAAAAAAAAAAAAAAAAAAAAAAAAAAAAAAAAAAAAAAAAAAAAAAAAAAAAAAAAAAAAAAAAAAAAAAAAAAAAAAAAAAAAAAAAAAAAAAAAAAAAAAAAAAAAAAAAAAAAAAAAAAAAAAAAAAAAAAAAAAAAAAAAAAAAAAAAAAAAAAAAAAAAAAAAAAAAAAAAAAAAAAAAAAAAAAAAAAAAAAAAAAAAAAAAAAAAAAAAAAAAAAAAAAAAAAAAAAAAAAAAAAAAAAAAAAAAAAAAAAAAAAAAAAAAAAAAAAAAAAAAAAAAAAAAAAATAATGTGGCGTAGGTTACGCTATCTTCTGGCGTAAGTTACGGTAAGGGCCAGATAGAATTTTTTTTAATTTAATAAAAATCCAAAAAATCAAAAGCTTTTAATTCAAGTCACATAACCGGTTCTCTTTATTTTTCACCCACACAATTTATTGATTGAGATTGAAGATCCAAAAGATGGTGTGAAGCAAATGGTCAATGGACACCGTTTGAAGCCGTATTTGGATACAACCGACATCAATGGAGCTACAAAGGAAATGGTGAACTTCATCTCAAGTCCACCATCCTATGAGGTTGCTTGAATTTCATTTGAGGTAATGTCGGGATGAGGACAATAAACTTAGCGTTAAACGGGAGGCACCCCGTTGTTTGTTTGTTTGTTTGTTTGTTTGTTTGTTTGTTTGTTTGTTTGTTTGTTTGTTTGTTTGTTTGTTTGTTTGTTTGTTTGTTTGTTTGTTTGTTTGTTTGTTTGTTTGTTTGTTTGTTTGTTTGTTTGTTTGTTTGTTTGTTTGTTTGTTTGTTTGTTTGTTTGTTTGTTTGTTTGTTTGTTTGTTTGTTTGTTTGTTTGTTTGTTTGTTTGTTTGTTTGTTTGTTTGTTTGTTTGTTTGTTTGTTTGTTTGTTTGTTTGTTTGTTTGTTTGTTTGTTTGTTTGTTTGTTTGTTTGTTTGTTTGTTTGTTTGTTTGTTTGTTTGTTTGTTTGTTTGTTTGTTTGTTTGTTTGTTTGTTTGTTTGTTTGTTTGTTTGTTTGTTTGTTTGTTTGTTTGTTTGTTTGTTTGTTTGTTTGTTTGTTTGTTTGTTTGTTTGTTTGTTTGTTTGTTTGTTTGTTTGTTTGTTTGTTTGTTTGTTTGTTTGTTTGTTTGTTTGTTTGTTTGTTTGTTTGTTTGTTTGTTTGTTTGTTTGTTTGTTTGTTTGTTTGTTTGTTTGTTTGTTTGTTTGTTTGTTTGTTTGTTTGTTTGTTTGTTTGTTTGTTTGTTTGTTTGTTTGTTTGTTTGTTTGTTTGTTTGTTTGTTTGTTTGTTTGTTTGTTTGTTTGTTTGTTTGTTTGTTTGTTTGTTTGTTTGTTTGTTTGTTTATAGCTTCAATTTCGGTATGTTTTCTTTTCGTGCACTTTTGTTTAGTTGTTTTGGTATTTTTGTTGCATAAGCACACAAGGAACTTAATTCTCAGCACCTATGCTTGAGAATTAAGTTGGGGAAGGTCTGTGAAAAAGTGAGTCGTTTTTGCAATATTTTGAGCCGATTAACTCATTTCTAATTTCGGGTGTACATTGGGGACAATGTACCTTTAATTTGGGGAAGTGAGTTTAATTTCGAATTTTTTCAATTTTCTTCTTAATTTTGCTTTAATTCACTAACCATTGCTAAGTTTGTTACTTGTTGTTAGTTTTGTTGATAAGATGAAGAAAGCAGCAGGGAAATTTATAAAGAGTCTAATCAAGAAAGGTGATACTTCATCAAGTCAACAACCAAACAAGAAGAAAAGACCAATGGTTCAAGATGAATCATCAGAAGAAGAAGAAAACTCACCACAGATAAGTGAAGAGATGGAGGTTGACGTCGAAAAACCCGAATGGAGACAAGGTATACCTTTACATACTTTACCCGATGAATGGCAATTGATTTTATTTAAAGAAAAGATGGTTGAGGCCAAGAATTTGATGGATCAATTGTTGGGTGAAAGAACACTTGTCTGTCAGAATTTAGGGGGTTTGGGATGGTTGAAGCATTTGAACAAATGGGATGGAAACAAGTGTTGATTTGGAATAATGGTGATAATGCTGAGATTTATTTAGATGGTATCATTAATTGGTTAGGTACTCTAGAATTGACTCCCGGTAATAACCCCCCGGTGACTTCTAAGTTAGTAGGCACGGTTAATGGGAAAAAGGTAACAATGTCTTTTGCTACCTTAGATAAGATAGCCAAATTTGACACGGGTGCTACTTCGGGGAGGGCTTTTGATTATGTGGATGAGAAGTATTTAACGGGGGTAGAAACACCTAATAATTGGATTGATATGCTTGTTGAGGTTTTTGATGTTACACGAGACAATTTGAGTACAACCTTTAGGATGGAGCGTGCTTTGTTGAAGCCATTACCCCGGTTAATTATGTCAATTTTGAGTTGGAATGTGTGCCCCCGAACTAGTAACAAGAGCATGGTTAGGCACCAT
>CM067167.1:48111381-48121381 GCA_034093135.1 Erigeron breviscapus | reverse complement strand
TCAAGATCTCTCCGCTAATGTTTGCTACATGGCGAGATTGGCCAAGAACAAAACCCTTGAAGCAGAAAGCACTGATGATGAAGATCAAGATCTCTCCGCTAATGTTTGCTACATGGCGAGATTGGCCAAGAACAAAACCCTTGAAGCAGAAAGCACTGATGATGAAGATCAAGATCTCTCCGCTAATGTTTGCTACATGGCGAGATTGGCCAAGAACAAAACCCTTGAAGCAGAAAGCACTGATGATGAAGATCAAGATCTCTCCGCTAATGTTTGCTACATGGCGAGATTGGCCAAGAACAAAACCCTTGAAGCAGAAAGCACTGATGATGAATACCCTGATGATGAGGTAAATCTCGACTCTACTTTTTCTTCAATTAAGGACAAAGAGTCTTGTAGATTAGCTTTATCTAAATTAACAAATCATATCAGTTCTTTAGCCAACAACAACAAAAAGTTGAAAAATAGTATTGCATTTTCAAAAAGTGAATTTTCAAATCTTCTTGAAGAACACTCAAAATTACTTTTTGAACATGATACTATAAAACAAGACTTTCAAGCATACAAAGACAAAATGTTGGTTAAAGAATGTGAAATGAATGTCACTCCTGATTCTAAATTATTACAAAGATGTCAAAACCTTGAGAAGACCATTCATGATCTTGAAAAAGCCAATCAAGATCTTGAAACTCAAAAGACCAATGAATGGCTTCGGGCAAATGCGAGACAAATGGACGTTGATATTCTCAATAAGAAGCTCCAAGAAGCTAAACCTAACAATGTTGAACTCGAAAGGAAGATTTCTGACTTAAATCATAATTGTTTTCTTAAAGGCATTGAAATTGAGAATCTTGAAAAACAAGTTGAGGAATTTAAAAAGAATATACTTTTCTATCAAGAAAAGTTATATAAAGTTGAACAAAATCCTCTCTTGAATTTCACTGCTTATTTCAACAAGTCAAAAATCGACAAAACAGAACTTCTTCACGGGTTGGGATTTGAGAATATCACACCATTGCAAAAAGCCAAAGACCAAATCGAACCCCTGTATGATGAAAAATTTCTTCGCCTTGGTATGATACAACAATTTATTCGTCCATTGGATGACGAATTTGAGACTGATGAAGTTGAGAGAATACCTAATCAAGATCTCTCCGCTAATGTTTGCTACATGGCGAGATTGGCCAAGAACAAAACCCTTGAAGCAGAAAGCACTGATGATGAATACCCTGATGATGAGGTAAATCTCGACTCTACTTTTTCTTCAATTAAGGACAAAGAGTCTTGTAGATTAGCTTTATCTAAATTAACAAATCATATCAGTTCTTTAGCCAACAACAACAAAAAGTTGAAAAATAGTATTGCATTTTCAAAAAGTGAATTTTCAAATCTTCTTGAAGAACACTCAAAATTACTTTTTGAACATGATACTATAAAACAAGACTTTCAAGCATACAAAGACAAAATGTTGGTTAAAGAATGTGAAATGAATGTCACTCCTGATTCTAAATTATTACAAAGATGTCAAAACCTTGAGAAGACCATTCATGATCTTGAAAAAGCCAATCAAGATCTTGAAACTCAAAAGACCAATGAATGGCTTCGGGCAAATGCGAGACAAATGGACGTTGATATTCTCAATAAGAAGCTCCAAGAAGCTAAACCTAACAATGTTGAACTCGAAAGGAAGATTTCTGACTTAAATCATAATTGTTTTCTTAAAGGCATTGAAATTGAGAATCTTGAAAAACAAGTTGAGGAATTTAAAAAGAATATACTTTTCTATCAAGAAAAGTTATATAAAGTTGAACAAAATCCTCTCTTGAATTTCACTGCTTATTTCAACAAGTCAAAAATCGACAAAACAGAACTTCTTCACGGGTTGGGATTTGAGAATATCACACCATTGCAAAAAGCCAAAGACCAAATCGAACCCCTGTATGATGAAAAATTTCTTCGCCTTGGTATGATACAACAATTTATTCGTCCATTGGATGACGAATTTGAGACTGATGAAGTTGAGAGAATACCTAATCAAGATTTTTTGGTTAATTATGATGCAATCAATGATTCATACAAAACAAAACAATCTTCAATTTTCAAATTGGAAGAAATTGAATCAAATTTTCAAAACCAAGAATCTGTTGGTACTTCACCTAAATCAACTAAAATGTATTTTCCAACCACAATTTTGGAAAAGCAAATAGAAGATTTACAACAGAAGGTGAAATCTCAACAAACAGTAATCAATCATCTCAAGTCTCAAAGTCCGAACCTAGAGGATAAATGTATTGTTGTTAATACTAAGAAAGTTTGTGAGAATGTTTCTACTCAAACTGACCAAAGACCATCAGTAGAAAATTCTACCCAAACTACTTGTGATTCATCTACCAATACCCAGACCTTGACTGATTATCTTGAATGTACTTGTCAAAATACTGCTACTTTTATAGCTGATGATTGTGTGCAATCTGATCTTTCTGATGAAGAACTTGCACATAGTTTAGTTTTGATATGGTACTTCTATAGGTTTTTCACATGCAACGATGTTAATGAGTTAGTTGTTCACCCTAAGACTAGTGCTAGTATAGGTGTTGATACGTCTACTCAATTTTCTTGTGAGACCAAAGATGTGTCAGTTCAAGTTGACCTAATTTCTGAGACTACCCATAATGTGAAGTTGGACACAAAGATTCCTGATTTCTCAAAATTTTCAAACAAATCTAAAATTAATCAATCTCCATTGAAATTTTCTCTTTCAAAAGATTTCACGAAGGTTGATTTTGATAAATTCATGGAGGGAGAACATATTTTTGATTCAGAAACTGAGAAAAAGATTGAATCTACCAAAATCAAAATGGAATCTCAAAAACCATCGTCCAAAGCTCCAACTTCATATTACTCAAAGAAACGAGTTAAGACCAAACTCGTCAAGACTGAACCAAAGACCATTGCTACACCTGTGAAACATGTCAAAAAGGAACAAGCTGAAACCCCACACACAACAAAGTACACCAAAGTGAAACTTCCGAAAGACTATCCTAATGCTTCTAAATCTAGCTCTCAATCTAGCTTTAAACCTAAGGTGTCTAAGTCTAGCTCAAATTTGCTAACTAAGGATGCATCTAATGGTTCAACTAGATATAGGGATAGATATGGATGGTTTTCTCATGATAAACCAAAGAAGCAAGAAGTTTCCTCACCACCAAAAGATACCAAAAAGATGAAAGTTTTTAAAACTCCTCGTTCTAATCTTTGTAGCTTCAATTCAACAGGTGGAAAGAGCTTAAGTAGTGATGCTAAATGGGTTGCTAAGTCATTAGTACCTAAGATCACTAGTATTCAGAAAGAGGTTGAGAAAAAGAAGAAAATGAGGAGGAGAAAAGCTGTTAATCGGTGGAAAGGTGTTCCTGTTAAACAAAACAATCTTCAATTTTCAAATTGGAAGAAATTGAATCAAATTTTCAAAACCAAGAATCTGTTGGTACTTCACCTAAATCAACTAAAATGTATTTTCCAACCACAATTTTGGAAAAGCAAATAGAAGATTTACAACAGAAGGTGAAATCTCAACAAACAGTAATCAATCATCTCAAGTCTCAAAGTCCGAACCTAGAGGATAAATGTATTGTTGTTAATACTAAGAAAGTTTGTGAGAATGTTTCTACTCAAACTGACCAAAGACCATCAGTAGAAAATTCTACCCAAACTACTTGTGATTCATCTACCAATACCCAGACCTTGACTGATTATCTTGAATGTACTTGTCAAAATACTGCTACTTTTATAGCTGATGATTGTGTGCAATCTGATCTTTCTGATGAAGAACTTGCACATAGTTTAGTTTTGATATGGTACTTCTATAGGTTTTTCACATGCAACGATGTTAATGAGTTAGTTGTTCACCCTAAGACTAGTGCTAGTATAGGTGTTGATACGTCTACTCAATTTTCTTGTGAGACCAAAGATGTGTCAGTTCAAGTTGACCTAATTTCTGAGACTACCCATAATGTGAAGTTGGACACAAAGATTCCTGATTTCTCAAAATTTTCAAACAAATCTAAAATTAATCAATCTCCATTGAAATTTTCTCTTTCAAAAGATTTCACGAAGGTTGATTTTGATAAATTCATGGAGGGAGAACATATTTTTGATTCAGAAACTGAGAAAAAGATTGAATCTACCAAAATCAAAATGGAATCTCAAAAACCATCGTCCAAAGCTCCAACTTCATATTACTCAAAGAAACGAGTTAAGACCAAACTCGTCAAGACTGAACCAAAGACCATTGCTACACCTGTGAAACATGTCAAAAAGGAACAAGCTGAAACCCCACACACAACAAAGTACACCAAAGTGAAACTTCCGAAAGACTATCCTAATGCTTCTAAATCTAGCTCTCAATCTAGCTTTAAACCTAAGGTGTCTAAGTCTAGCTCAAATTTGCTAACTAAGGATGCATCTAATGGTTCAACTAGATATAGGGATAGATATGGATGGTTTTCTCATGATAAACCAAAGAAGCAAGAAGTTTCCTCACCACCAAAAGATACCAAAAAGATGAAAGTTTTTAAAACTCCTCGTTCTAATCTTTGTAGCTTCAATTCAACAGGTGGAAAGAGCTTAAGTAGTGATGCTAAATGGGTTGCTAAGTCATTAGTACCTAAGATCACTAGTATTCAGAAAGAGGTTGAGAAAAAGAAGAAAATGAGGAGGAGAAAAGCTGTTAATCGGTGGAAAGGTGTTCCTGTTAAACAAAACAATTCTGATTTGTCAATAAATGTTGAATGTGCCAAGGCAAAGCCTTGTGAGCTTGTAAACAATTTTAATTCCTGTATGGTGGAGACGAATGCTTGTAGACATGTTACCTTTAAGTCTTGTGTGAATGTTCGTACATTTTATTCAAATATGTTTGTTGATAATATGCGTGCTGATGCTTATGTTGATTCAATAACATGTTTGAATGCGCATCCTAAGTTATATACCCTGCCTGTTTTATCTAACCAAAAAGGACCCGTTTTCAAGTGGGTACCTAAAAATGGTTAAATTTCTTTGATTGCAGGAAATAACCATCTGTGTTTGGATACTCGATTCCGGGTGTTCGAAGCACATGACTGGAAATAAATCTTTGCTGAAGAATTTTGTTGAAAGATTCATGGGAACTGTTCGCTTTGGAAACAACAATTTCGCTCCTATCTTAGGTTATGGGGACATTGAACGAAATGGGATTACAATCAAGAAAGTTCACTATGTTGAAGGTTTAAGTCACAACTTGTTCAGTGTTGGACAATTCTGTGATAACAATCTTCAAGTTCTTTTTCGAAAATCTCTTTGCAAAGTCCAAACCTTAGATGGAGTTGATATTCTTTGTGGCGATCGTGACGATAACCTTTTTACCGTCAATCTCGATGATAACCAACCAACCGATAATATCTGTCTCATTTCAAAGGCTACTTCGAAGAATTCTTGGTTATGGCATAGAAGGCTCTCTCATCTGAATTTCCAAACAATCAATACTTTAGTCAATAAGCATCTTGTTGAAGGCTTACCTGACTATAAGTATGAAAGTGAGCATGTCTGTCCTTCTTGTGCTGTTGGGAAAATTAAGAGAGTTTCTCATAAACCGAAGAAATCTCCAAATTCTTTGGCACCTCTTCATTTGCTTCACATGGATCTTTGTGGGCCGATGAAAGTACAAAGCCGAAATGGGAAGAAATACATCCTGGTTATTGTTGATGATTATTCAAGATATACTTGGGTTAAGTTCCTAGCATCCAAAGATGAAACAACTCAGATGTTGATAGATTTCATCACCATTACTCAAGTAAATCTTCAACTTCCAGTTCGTTACATCCGTTCGGATAACGGTACTGAATTCAAGAATGCTGTTTTTGATGAATTCTGCAAATCCAAAGGGATTACTCATCAATTCTCAGCAGTTCGAACCCCACAACAAAACGGTGTTGTTGAAAGGAGAAATCGATCGCTGGTGGAAGCAGCAAGGACAATGCTTGCTTATTCCAAATTGCCATCAAATATGTGGGCTGAAGCTGTTGACACTGCTTGTCACACTCAGAATCGGTCCATTATCAATCAGCGGTTCGAAAAGACTCCTTATGAGGTTGTTAACAAACGGAAACCCAACATCAACTACTTTCATATATTTGGGTGTGTTTGTTACACGTTGAATGATCGGGAGAATCTTGGAAAGTTCGAGAAGAAAGGTGATGAAGGATACTTTGTTGGTTATTCCAAAACATCAATTGCCTACCGAATCTACAATCGCCGAACAAACACAATTCAAGAAACAATGAATGTGTGGTTTGATGAGATGTCAGGCATGATTTTTGAGCAAGAAAGCTTGCTACCAACAAGTATGGATTCAAGTGCTTCAAGTCCTTCTACAAGGAATTCTACCTTAGCTTCTAAATTCAAGAAATTTCCAACTCCAACCAGTGATGAATTAGATATTCTTTTTGAAGAATTCTATAATTCAAAACCGGTTCATGATCAAGAACCTCAGATCATCGTTGATCCAATTCCAAACAATGAACCTATTCATAACCACGATCCAGTTCCTAACAACACTCATGAATCAGCATCAAGTTCTTCTGAGCAAAGATCATCTTCAAATAATTCTATTCCATCATCCTCTCCTGAGAATCCTTCTCAAGTGAATGTTCAAGAACAACCTTCTCAATTCACTCAGACAACCAATCCCCTGAACACTCCGAATGTGTATGTGCCACTTGACTTTGATCATCCAGCATATGAGGAAAGAGTTATACCAAGTTATGACTCTATCTCTCAACAAAACTCAAGTTTCAATGATGATGATGTTGATCTTCAAGAACAAGATCCACTTCCTCATGCTCACAAGTGGACACGTATGCAGAAAGACCATCCTACTGATCAGATAATTGGAGATCCACAAGCAGGAGTAACTACTCGTACTTCAGTGAATGAGTGTCTTGTTGCACTTTCTCTTAGCAATATTGAACCCAAAACGGTATCTGAAGCTCTTAAAGATCCAGAGTGGGTTAAGGCAATGCAAGATGAACTCGCTCAATTTGAAAGACTGAAGGTATGGAGGTTAGTTCCAAATCCTAGAAAAGCTGATCCAATCGGAACGAAGTGGATATTCAAAAACAAAAAGGATGAGAATGGAGTGGTAGTAAGGAATAAAGCTCGACTTGTTGCAAAGGGTTATTGCCAACAACCTGGTGTTGATTTCGACGAAACTTTTGCTCCAGTAGCAAGAATGGAGGCCATTCGAATTTTCTTAGCTTATGCCGCATTCCGAAACTTCACTGTGTTTCAAATGGATGTGAAAACTGCTTTTCTGAATGGTGACCTCAAAGAAGAAGTCTACGTTGATCAACCTGAAGGTTTTGTTGATCCTCAAAGACCAAACCATGTCTACAGGTTAGACAAGGCTCTCTATGGTCTTAAGCAAGCACCCCGAGCATGGTATGATTCCTTAACTACTTTCTTACTTAAAGGTGGATTTACCAAAGGTATAATTGACCCTACCCTGTTCATTCGCAAACAAGGTAAGCATGTTCTACTAGTTCAAATATATGTTGATGACATTATATTTGGGTCGACCAGTCAAACATTTTGCAGAAACTTTTCATCTCTAATGGTCAATCATTTTGAAATGAGCATGATTGGGGAAATGAATTACTTTTTGGGTCTTCAAATCAAACAATTACCAACTGGTATTTTTATATCACAAGGTAAATACATAAATGACATGTTGAAAAAGTTTGATATGACTTCATGTTCTTCAATTTCTACCCCAATGGCTGCTCGAACAACCATTAATACTGATACAAATGGGAAACCATTTGACCAAAAGAGATATAGAAGTATGATTGGTTCATTGTTGTACCTTACAGCATCTCGCCCAGATATAATGTTTGCAACATGTATGTGTGCTAGATATCAAGCTGCTCCAACTGATTTACATTATCAAGCTGTGAAACGAATCTTTCGTTATCTGAAGGGTACACCCGATTTAGGTCTCTGGTATCCAAGGGATACTGGATTCAATCTAACTGCCTATTCAGATGCAGATCATGCAGGTTGTAAACTTGATCGCAAGAGCACTTCCGGTACTTTACAATTTTTATTTAATTAGAGTGTATGGCTTGCATATACTATGTATGCAACCCGTTCTTCAATGTTTTATTTAATTAGAGTGTAATGGCTTGCATATACTATGTATGCAACCCGTTCTTCAATGTTTTATTCTCACGGAGATTTTCACACTTCTATTGACTCTTCTTTTGGAAGATGTTGATATTGAAAAAGTCTTCATGGACCCAGTGAAGCAATGCACATCATTCCTAACCACTCAAGTGTTTCTTATCAAATACTTGTTTTATTCTCACGGAGATTTTCACACTTCTATTGACTCTTCTTTTGGAAGATGTTGATATTGAAAAAGTCTTCATGGACCCAGTGAAGCAATGCACATCATTCCTAACCACTCAAGTGTTTCTTATCAAATACTTGTTTTATTCTCACGGAGATTTTCACACTTCTATTGACTCTTCTTTTGGAAGATGTTGATATTGAAAAAGTCTTCATGGACCCAGTGAAGCAATGCACATCATTCCTAACCACTCAAGTGTTTCTTATCAAATACTTGTTTTATTCTCACGGAGATTTTCACACTTCTATTGACTCTTCTTTTGGAAGATGTTGATATTGAAAAAGTCTTCATGGACCCAGTGAAGCAATGCACATCATTCCTAACCACTCAAGTGTTTCTTATCAAATACTTGTTTTATTCTCACGGAGATTTTCACACTTCTATTGACTCTTCTTTTGGAAGATGTTGATATTGAAAAAGTCTTCATGGACCCAGTGAAGCAATGCACATCATTCCTAACCACTCAAGTGTTTCTTATCAAATACTTGTTTTATTCTCACGGAGATTTTCACACTTCTATTGACTCTTCTTTTGGAAGATGTTGATATTGAAAAAGTCTTCATGGACCCAGTGAAGCAATGCACATCATTCCTAACCACTCAAGTGTTTCTTATCAAATACTTGTTTTATTCTCACGGAGATTTTCACACTTCTATTGACTCTTCTTTTGGAAGATGTTGATATTGAAAAAGTCTTCATGGACCCAGTGAAGCAATGCACATCATTCCTAACCACTCAAGTGTTTCTTATCAAATACTTGTTTTATTCTCACGGAGATTTTCACACTTCTATTGACTCTTCTTTTGGAAGATGTTGATATTGAAAAAGTCTTCATGGACCCAGTGAAGCAATGCACATCATTCCTAACCACTCAAGTGTTTCTTATCAAATACTTGTTTTATTCTCACGGAGATTTTCACACTTCTATTGACTCTTCTTTTGGAAGATGTTGATATTGAAAAAGTCTTCATGGACCCAGTGAAGCAATGCACATCATTCCTAACCACTCAAGTGTTTCTTATCAAATACTTGTTTTATTCTCACGGAGATTTTCACACTTCTATTGACTCTTCTTTTGGAAGATGTTGATATTGAAAAAGGGCGACATTCTGCTCCAGTCCCCGACTTCATTTGATCACATTGTGTCTAGAGCAAATTTAATTGATCATTAAATTGATCATCTTTCATTCTTTTAGGACACACTAGCGTCATATCTTTGTGATATAGCCGGAACATTCGTAGTGATATCTTTATTGATATTCCACGATGATCGAATGGAAATCCTACCAATGCTAACATCTTTTCCAACGTTTAAAAAAAAAAAAAGAGAAAACAGAAAAAATTTTAAAAAAACAGAACACGTTTAAAAAAAACAGAAAAAAATTTTAAAAAAAAAAAAAAAAAAAAAAAAAAAAAAAAAAAAAAAAAAAAAAAAAAAAAAAAAAAAAAAAAAAAAAAAAAAAAAAAAAAAAAAAAAAAAAAAAAAAAAAAAAAAAAAAAAAAAAAAAAAAAAAAAAAAAAAAAAAAAAAAAAAAAAAAAAAAAAAAAAAAAAAAAAAAA
>CM067167.1:47983881-48106381 GCA_034093135.1 Erigeron breviscapus | reverse complement strand
ACTTGTTTACAAAACACCCTTGAAATACGACTGTTTCAAACAAAAATTCCTTAAAGTAGTAAAGGTTCAGTTAGTCATCATAAACTATGTAAGTTATAATAGTCACATGATTGTATTCTTTCCTCTTGTCCTATTGTATACATATGCACCTAAACCACTTCTTCTCTAACCACTCTGAAACATATGGACAGTCTTTTCTTTTCAACACACACCAAACTTCTATCTTTTTCCAGAGTGTTACTTTGGCACTTCTTGGATGAACATTTAAGTCAACTTTTTGTCATTATACGAGTACTTTGTATTACCGAGTTATATATATATATACTACATTCGAAACCGGTTTTTGGAATACCGGTTTCGAAATTGATGCACACGACCACTGTAGCCAGTCAAGATCGTACATGAGCTTGTCAAATCAACCCTGCACACTCTGAAACCGGTAATTGAAATACCGGTTTCAATTTACCTTTATCTGAAACCGGTAATGCTAATACCGGGTTCGAGGCAAAAATTCGAAACCGGTATTAGCATTACCGGTTTACCTTGTTGTACAATTTTTTTTTCCGAAAACTTGTTTGACAAAACACCCTTGAAATACGACTGTTTCAAACAAAAATTCCCTTTTAAGTAGTAAAGGTTCAGTAGTCATGCATAAACTATGTAAGTTATAATAGTCACATGATTGTATTCTTTCCTCTTGTCCTATTGTATACATATGCACCTAAACCACTTCTTCTCTAACCACTCTGAAACATATGGACAGTCTTTTCTTTTCAACACACACCAAACTTCTATCTTTTTCCAGAGTGTTACTTTGGCACTTCTTGGATGAACATTTAAGTCAACTTTTTGTCATTATACGAGTACTTTGTATTATATCTATGATTATATATATATATATACACATATATTTATGTGTGTGCATGTTTATATATACTCGTATAATATAATAGTAGTATATATTTTATCTATGTATGTTATACTACTAGCTAGGTATCTGTTGTACCACGTAGAATTGTTGTTTTATTGGGCTTCAAGATTTGTCTTAATCTTAACTAGCACGGTACCCGCGCAATGCGACGGTGTTCGTGACGGCGACGGTATGGGACGACTGTTGGTGGTAGACGTCGAGTGGTGCAAATTATTGATGTAAAAGTAATTGATGTAAAGAGTTAATGGAGATATCTTAAAAGATAAAGGACTAATAATGTAATATAATCATTAAGAGTATTTTAGACATTTTCCTCATATTTTTTTAACATGAGAGTATAGATTTTTATGGCATGACTCCTCTCCCCCTAACATGGTTAAGTATTAGCAGGTTAATTGAATGGAAGAATACATTAATGACAAGACAGCTTATGCAATATTGATTAGCACTTGCTATAAATTCCAAATTAATAAATACAAAACATCGTTTTCTGTTAGAATTTTGAATTTAAAAGTTAGTTTTTGAAAATGATCGAGTAGAGAATTCTTTAATAACTAAAAACAAAATTTTTTTCTTTATTTTTGATATAAAAGTTTAAACAAAAGGTATTCACTCTTCACAATTGTTGAAATATTATTAGTAGTATTTCATGAATACGGTATTTTTTTTCGCCGTTTAGTTCTGTTTGACATTAATCATAAATCTAAAACTGATTTTCATTTATATTATTTGTTATTTGTTCAATAAGTTTAGTTCAATGTTTTTTCTATTTTATTGTTTTTATAGTATTTGTTATGTTTTATATGATTTTGATTGGATATATTGTGGTGTATAGTTGAGTATTAAATTTGTAGGTAAATGGTTAAAAAGAAAAAAAAATGAAAGAGGTGAAAAAATAATATTGATATGACTGTGAAAAAGTGTAAGTAAAGCGGTGAACGGTTAAGAGAGAAGTTTTATTTGACTCGCTTCTTCTTCTGTCATGTCTCTGTACCCTTAATATGATAGGCCCCGTTTCTCTCCTTGCCACCTTGCTCAAATTTTTCTTCCATTTTCTCTTGTCTCACTGTCACACACATACACACTTCACTTCACTTGTCAATTGTCCCATTCGCCTAATTTATTTATATATCATTCTCCTTTTT
This sequence comes from Erigeron breviscapus, assembly GCA_034093135.1. Classification (NCBI taxonomy): domain Eukaryota; kingdom Viridiplantae; phylum Streptophyta; class Magnoliopsida; order Asterales; family Asteraceae; genus Erigeron; species Erigeron breviscapus. The sequence continues at coordinate 48,104,305 of CM067167.1, read as the reverse complement.
CTTACAGTATTAATGGAGGCTGCTAAGGAGACCCCACCAAGATTTTATACAGTACTGGTATTAATCTTCACTCACAGGACCCTCGATTATTTTTTTCATAAAATATACCGAAGAATATATGCATATGTATTTTGTTTATTCATTTCAGAGCGCTGAGCTATTTTCAAGAAAATTATATCACCGTTTTCTTGAATATCTTGTAATTATCATTTCACTGTTTTAATTTTTGTTGGTAGCTTCATTGGAGGTATACATATACATGTTTGTATATCACTTCACAAAGATTATTAGCTAATGGCTGCAATGGAAAACTTAAGGCAAAAATTAGCTATGGCTGTCAAAAGAATCCAATGGAGCTATGCTATCTTCTGGTCATTTTCTTCAACTGAACCAGGGTACTTCTATTCTTTATATGTTCTTCATAATACTTTATTCAAGATACGAGTGGAATTAAGGACTCATTAAAGATAGATTGATGATCATTCTAAATAGCGTTACAAATGGGTCTTTTCCAAATTTATTTAATGCATATATTAATATTCATATCACTTTCATACAATTCAGCATCACTCCTCTTATGTGCAATATTTACCTGATACGTTTTAAAACATTTTTAAGCCGGTGGTCTTTCCGGAAGCAGTCTCTGACTTTGAATAGGGGTATGACTATCTACATTCTACCTCCGCTTACCACACATGTTTGTCGGATTGGGTATCGGTAATTTCAAATATCTATCAAATGTTAAAGTTTGACCAAAGATAGCTACTATGCATCTTGTGTTTGTGATGCTATGGCATTCTTGAGTTTCAATAACAACACTTCTTGCCCTTGTTTTGCATTATGGGTTGTATCTAAATATCTTATGCATACCAAGTAATAGTCTTTTGGCACCAATTACAACCTACAAAGCACAATTTTTGCTTAGGGAATGCATACTCATATGTGAATAGAATTGACTCAGGGTTTTGACATGGTGTGATGGGTACTACAATGGAGATATTAAGACAAGGAAAACAGTTCAAGCAGAGGAAATGATTGATGATGATGATGATGAAGTAGGATTTCAAAGAACCGATCAATTAAGACAACTTTTTGAATCACTTTCAGCAGCTGCTGAAACAAACCACCATGAACCACAAACAAGAAGGCCCTCAGCTGCATTATCTCCTGAAGATCTTACGGACGCTGAGTGGTATTTCTTGGTTTGCATGACATTTGAGTTCAATATTGGTCAAGGGTAAGCAATAATTGATTCTCCTTGTTTCTTAAACGTTATCATTACTTTTATGTGAAAAGTTGCAAGTGAGGATGATCATGAGCATGGAAGGCTAGTATGGATAAATCCTTTGAAAAAATAATAGTTTCATGTAAATAGAATAAAATTTGGGTAGATGAAAAAACATTGCGTTTATAGTGTAAAATGAATAAAAATGTAGTTAAAGGGAATTGGCTGTATATTCGGTATCTTTACATGATCTTAATTCAGATTGCCAGGAAGCACATTGGAAAAGAATACAACTAGTTGGTTGTCCAATGCTCACTTTGCAGATAGCAAAGTCTTCAGTCGCTCTCTTCTCGCAAAAGTAAGCAAAATTTTTAAAACTTAAGTCATTTTTAATGTAACATATCGTTTTTAAACCGAAGATATTTCAACTCAACTATATATCTCACTCACTTTTCCATGGCTCCGTCTTCCTCAGAGCGCATCAATACAGGTACGCAGCTTTACTCTTTTAAGTTACGATGAAGTGGGCATCATTTCCATTAGAAATTACAATATTCACGTGTTTCATTATTGACGTGTAGACTGTCGTATGCTTTCCATATTTAGAAGGAGTACTCGAGTTTGGTATAACTGAGAAGGTATAACACTATAGCTTATCTATAATCTCTTTTCGGTTGTTACCTTTTTATGCATTGCAAATCTTCTAAAACTTCTGCTTATTATTATTTTAAGGTATTAGAAGATCAGAACATCATTAAACAGATTAAAGCTCTTGTCTTTGATTCTCCGCCACAAAAAGCTCTTGAAATCCCTCTAGAAAGTTGTTCTGGCATGCTTCATCATGATATTATTGACAATGAATTTGACAATATGCTTGAATATGATCAAAACCTATATAAAAAGCCTTGTCATTCCCCAAAAATCAGTTTTGGAAGGTTTCAATCTCAAGAACAGAGTTGGCAGTTTGTAGATGATGAAGAAGGAGAGGTTAGTTGTTACCATAATAATTCCATGGGTTCAAGTGATTGTATATCTCAAAACTTAGCCAGTGGTTCGGGTGATCATTGGAGTGATGATGATAGTCGATATCAGTGTGTTCTTTCCAAGATATTCAAGAACACCCAGAGATTGATTTTTGGACCTCATTTTAGAAACTGTGATATAAAGGAATCGGCTTTTATTAGCTGGAAACAACATGATGGAATGAAATGTAAGGGAAGTTCTTCACAGATGTTATTGAAGAGCATACTTTATGAAGTCCCGAAAATGCACGAGAAACACTTAGTCCAGACTTGTTATGAGAACGAAAATATTGATCGGATGTGGACACTTGGGGCTGATGATGTGAAGAATATCAACCGTAGGTTTTCGGTTCTAAGCTCCCTGGTCCCTTCTAGAGGCAAGGTGAATTGTAAATTCAAACCCTTTGCATTGGTGGCAGATTGGGTGGGTTGGGTAAGAGGTCAAAAAGAGGTTGCGTCAAAACACTAATTTTAGTGTGTTAAATATGAATATTACAAGGTATTAGATCATTTGTCCACTTATAAGAATATAAAGCAGGTCTGGTGTCAGTGACTTTGATGTTTGACACAATAATATGATGGTTTTACTAGGTTGACAAGGTGTCTCTACTTGATGACACTATTGATTACTTAAAAACTCTTGAGAAAAAGGTGGAAGTGTTACAATCCTACAAGAGATCTAATGACGTTCGAGAAAGAACCTCTGATAACTATGCCAACAAAAGAAAAGCTTTGTGCGATCTTGAAGATTTACAAGAAGAATGTTCATCGGATTGTATTACTATTAGTACAATAGAAAAGGATGTTACAATTGAGGTACGGTGTCGATGGCGAGAGAATATGATGGTACAAGTGTTCGACGCAATGAGAAGCCTAAACTTGGAATCTCACTCGGTTCAATCTTCTACAGTTGATGGGATACTCACATTAAGCATTGAAACTAAGGTATGTGAACTAAGTAACCACTATTTTAGGGTGCGTTTAGTTATTAAGGAAATATTACTGTCATTTTTCAAGAAGATGAAAGGCTTTTTTTTTTTTTTTAATTTCTTGAAAAGCACCCAGAAATTTGAAAAATGCATAGAGCTCTTGTATTCAAGTTTTTTTAAATTTTTTTTATTTGAATGCATGTTCAAATTAAACAAAACTTTTTCTCACTTTTCTACAACTAAATACGCCCTTATTTATATATATATAAATATTGTGATCATCAGATAGATAATGTATGGTACGCTTGCACTTTGCAGCTAAAGAATTGTACACCATCGACAACAAAGATGATCAGGCAGGCACTTCAGAGAGTAATAGGTAGATACTGAGTCGAGTTCATGGAGTTAGTAGTCTTATTATAGGTCGATATATATTCGTCTAGATTAATTATTAATTGTTTGGAACATACAATGTATTGATATTTGTATCATACAAACTATCTGGGTTACAGCCCAGTGGCCACCTGCCCCCTAAAAAGCTACTTGGTGGGAACACCACTCAGGTTCGAATCCTTGCAAAAGCATATTCAACCAGCCAAGGTTTCTGGGATCTCACCGTCAGACAGCGCTGGAGGGTCGCTAGCTTGAGAAGAAAAATTTCTCTAAGGGACTGAAGAGTTCTGTTTTTTTATTTATTTATATTTGTATCATACAAACATCTCTTATACCATTGTGTCTTTGGTCTAAAAGTTGCCTCAAAATAAACCAACACGCTTTCATCTTATTAGTGGGATTTTTTTTTTGTTACCACTGTAAGAACGTAGTTTTGTCTCTCACTAAGAAAACTACCAACAGTTATGATTGGTGGTGAGTAAATAAAGTGAAAGTTTCACTACTTTGATAATAACTACAGGGTTGTATGTTTGTTTTTCGCACGAATAGCTCTTCTCAAAACGAAAAATAAAGAAAACAATTTTAGCATAATACAATGATAATGTGGTGTTGTTTGGAACATAGTTGACAAGGGGTGTGTTTGTTTAAAATTTAATCTGTAAAGAATAACTTATCTGAAAAAGTCACAAAAGTATTGTTTTTACCAATTAAATCGTTATTTTTTAATTTTTTCTTTTATTCGATCCATAAAACAAACAATAATACGAGTATTACTCATTTATACTGAAAATATATATAACATTACAGACTAACATTTCTGACTCCTTTCATGTCGTTTTTATGTTAGATTTCAGAATAATCAGTTCGCTTTAATAGCAATTTTGAAACGCATGAGGTTTTGATAAAGGTGTTTGGCCTTTTTATATGGCATTCAAAAAAAAAATTAACACAATTATTAGTATACGTTGGGTTAATAGCCTGGTGGCAAAGGGAAGTTCTTCCAATGAAGTTCAAGTCCCGAGGGGACAAGGTTTACCCCTATTAATTGTCGTGTCTTTAGGCGAACTAATAGGGGTTTTTTTCTCCTACTAGATATTGGGTGAGGGGGTTTTCAAGCGTGGACCCAATTAAAATAACATAGTCTAGAACCCCTTTGTGATATTCGATCCCAAATATAAAAAAAATAATTATTAGTATACATAAAAAATGCCTAGACAAAAAAGATGGGTAATAAATGTTTTTGCTTTTAAATCTTCCCAAATACATCCAAACCCAAGATTTCAAAAGTCTTCTCTCTATGCTTGCTTTTCTATACTATACGTAAACATTTTGGTGGCCAGATGTTACACTTTGACGTTGACAACCCAATTACCACAAGTATTTCAAATTATTGGGGATGGCTGATTTTTTCAAATTTAATGGACTGAATTCCTTGTCCCATATAACAGTAACAAGACAGTTCGTTACAAACTATCCTCGTGTTTAGTTATCAAGTACGAAATGAACAAGCTTTCGTGATGAATGTTGTACATTTTGTGCGGATATAGTGGTCAACCGATATGATGTCCTCACAAGAGACCTCAAATTCGAATTTCACTGAGTAAACATCTTAGGTCGTAGGGAAAACATTTGAAAACAACCACATGGATATCGCATACAACCGAGTCAAAAACTCACAACCTTCCATATTGTGAAACCAAAAATCCATAGTAACACATCCAAAAGCTTTGGCTGGGTGCCTGGGTTTGGTAACTCCGACCTTGCAAAATTCATCATCTATGCACAATAATAACAGAACATTATACCATTTTATTGAAATCCATAACGTTATAATATCGCACAAAATTCATTACAACCTGCAAGAATCTAGAAGCTGCCAAAAATATGGATAAACAATACTAGGAAATGTTGTCACTCAACCTGCTGAAGCCCACACTTGCATAAAGCCAGGAAATGGTTCATTCCCATTCAATTGTCGATGGAGGCTTAGATGTAATGTCTAGACACACTCGGTTTACCCCACGAACACTGTTGCAAATTTTTCTTGACACGTTGTCTAGGAACTTATGCTCAAAGTAATACCTAAAATTCGGATTATAAAAAAATAATGTAAACATACAATAAAGAGCAAAATTTGGTACAAGAGGGGTCTCAATTTGACTTTGAAGGTCATCAAGATTCATACAACTTTTCAAGAGAAAAATACACGTCAGTTTTTAGCGGGGTTACATCTATTATGAAACAGATGAAGTATGTGCTTATCTTCACGAGGGAATTCATAAGTGGTAAAATACTAAAATGTCCATTTCAAATTTTCATGTGATGAGAGAAAATAAGATGTACAAAAAGTGTACACTGACTCACCAGTCTGCGGTCATGCCATCTTGACTGGTAACCGCTCTAAGTGCAACTGCATTAGAATGAGTCCTTTGGTCTCCTTGAACACCAGTTGTTTTAACTGGTAAAAATACAGCAAATGCTTGCCATATTTCATCATAGATGCCAGCATCTTTGATTGCCTGAATAAAAATTTCATCCACCTGAATTTTACAGTTGTTAGATAATAAAAGAAGATGCGCCAAGTGAATGAACACGTGAAACTGAAGGGAAAGAAAAGAAACAATAAAGACTTGAAGAATTTAACATCAAATCTTACTTGACGAAGGATATCCAATGCATTTCCTTGAGTGACATCACCAGGGATTCTTACTGCAAGTCCTGGCCCGGGAAATGGATGGCGTTTCAAGAACGTCAATGGAACATCTAAAATCTTACCCATTTCACGTACCTTCAAAGAATGAAAAGATAATGAACATATAATCATATTTGGTCCACAACGGCAAACTATTCAGGGCTCTTGTGGAGATGCCCATATGAACAACACAGTATAAAATCAAATGTACTTATTATTGCAAACTGTATTGTCAAAATCTAAATATAAAAAAGAATCATTCTACTTGGCAAAATTTTTGTCCAAATCTTCTTCGTATTATTTGCAAATATTATTTGTTTGTTTACTGATATAGCTAAGCATAAAAGGAGGCAATTTTCGGCACATTAGGTTTGAACTGATCGAATGGTTATCTTTTATCTCTACCAGGTGTAACACATAAAATTAGAAAAGATTAAGCAAGAAAGAAAGCAGGTATAAGGGGTCAAAAGTCACTTAAAGTGTATTTTGTATGCATGACACCTCTTAAACCCTTTTATCCTAAAAGCCAAATCATTATTTTGAATTTTTAATCACATTTCTATTTAGAAAGATGAGCAAAAGATTACCCAAATACCGACTGGTTTGGCCAGCACAAAGATAACCTACTCTGATCGCTTACTAAACCAACCTAGCCTGCTTATCCTGCCCATTTTGCCACCTACACGGCTACACTAACTGTGATGGTACTAGAAGTCGGTTGAACTATTCAACGAAATACATGTTCTAATTAGATATTTCTTACTAAATAGAAACAAGATGTGAAGTTCAAAGTAAAAATACTTTATATAAAAAGCTAACCTCATCTTTGAATAGAATCCTAAGTGGTTCGATGAGCTTCAACTTCATATCCTTGGGAAGGCCACCGACATTATGGTGGCTCTTGATTGTGTGAGAGTGGGATTTCCCACTTCCAGGCGGCGGACAAGATTCAATTACATCTGGATACAAAGTACCCTGAACCAAATAAGTAGGTCTCTTTCCCAATTTTTGCTGTAAATCATGAGCAAAAGCATCAAAGATTGAAATAAATTCCTTCCCGATAATTTTCCTCTTCTTTTCAGGATCGGTAATGCCTTTCAACTCTCTGAGAAACTGCACTGATGCATCGACACAAGTAACAGGAAGATGGAGATCTTTTTCAAAAGTTTCCATCACTCGTTCTTGCTCCTTGTATCTAAAAAGAAAGATATTTAACATTTATAAAAAAAAAAAAAAGAAGAAGAAGCAAAATGCAATTTAAGGCAATATGAAACTTGATAGAGATGGCAGATACGACCCATTTAGTTACAAATTGATCAATTCAGGGTATATTTTATCTCTAACGGGTCAAATATTGCCCAAAGTGCAGATTCAATTATTAAAACTTCTTAAATCCCAATCCCATCATTTAGAAGTAAAATCGTATATTTTGTTGTTCAAAAAGAATAAGAGGGTGTTTGGGATTTAGTTTTAAAAGAATTATTTGATTATTGCGTTTGAATAACACAATTAATGAAAAAACGTGTTTGGCAAAAAAAATGATTATTTGCGATTTCATAGAGACAAAACGTAGTTTTGAAAAATCATGTTAAGACATGCTCTTTCAAAGCGCAGTTTTTAAACGTAAAATCTATTTTACAAAATCAATCCCAAACACTCCCTAAAAAGGTCCAATAATATAGATTCAGTAATTATACGCTAACTATTTATAAGAATATAACTCTGGACAGAAGTGCAAGGTGCAATGGTCAACCCCACCAGTTTCAACCAATCAAAAAAAAAGAAAAGAAAAGAAATTGCAGCGATACCCAATGCACCCATTATGCCGCATGAATCTGATCAAAGAAAAAAGTTATAGAGAATTGTAACCTCACCTTAATAAGCCATTATCAACAAATATACAGTGAAGCCTATCACCAATTGCTTTGTGAACAAGAGTAGCTGCAACTGTTGAATCCACACCACCTGATAAGGCACATATTACATGATCTTGAGGCCCAACCATATCTCTAATAACACTTATTTCTTTCTGCACAACGTCTTCCATTTTCCAATCAGCTACAATTCCACAAATATCAATAAAAAAATGTTTCAATGTTTCCATTCCCTCCGGTGAATGTGTTACCTTCATAATATTAAATTAATTGTCAGGATAAGAACCAGTAAGATGCACAAAGATGAACCCCCAAGTCAAGAAAGACAACTGATCCCAACTTTATTTTATAGAAGGGGCAATATATGTGCAGGCCAACCATGTATTCAACTTTTTCATTACCTCCGGTCTATGAGTTACCCTATGCATATCTTACTAGGGTTGGTATTAGTGTTATTTCATTTCACCACTCCTAGCATACAAGTGACAATCAATAAAGACTTGTCCAGCCTATGAACTTATTTAGATACAGGGGCGACCTTCACCGGAACAATTTGAATACTTTGATGGTCAACACATATCAAACCGCAAAACATAACAAGTAAAAATACTAACTAAAGCCGATTTACATACACGAAAATGATTAATAGAACTAAAACACATGCTATAAAATGTGTTAGATGTTTAACACATGTATCATGACTTCTCTCTCTTAATTAGGCATATTAATCACTTTCCATACATTAATCAATAACAATTAGTTTACCATTAGCAAGAATCCAAATGCTAAAACTATAGATACATACAATAAAAATACCCAATTCAATATTTACCTCAGGATGATACTGAAGTCCGTAAAACCTCCTCCGATGATTCTCCACCGCAGCCACCGCACCTTGCTCGCTCCTCGCGACCACTTCAAACCCATCAGGCAACCTAACCGCCTCATCGCCATGGCTCATCCAAACAACTTGCTTGTCACCAACATTTTTACCTTTAAACAACCCATCAACACAATCTTTAACAACCTTAACAACCATCTTACCATATTCTTGTTTCTCACCAACCCGAACTTCCCCGCCCAATTTCTGCACAATCAATTGCAACCCATAACAAACGCCCAACACAAAGATACCGTTTTTCTCAACATATTCAACAAACCCATCTGGGAAAGCCGGCGCGTTGGGCGCGTGGACTGAATGAGGGCCTCCGGAGAGGATAATTACAGATGGGTTTAGTTCGATTATCGATTTGAGAGGGGATGTGCCGGAAATGCAGGCAGAAAAGATTGATAGGCTGCGAATTCGGCGAGTGATGAGATGGGTGTATTGAGAACCGTAATCTAGGATTAAGACTATGTTTGATTGATTGGTTTTGGGTTCCATTTTGGAGGTAGAAATTGGGAGGTGGTTGTTGTTGTTAGGGTTTAAAGAAAGAAAGAAGGATACGGTTGGCGGTTGCTAGGGTTTTCGGAGGTTGGGCGGGAAGCAATATATAGGACCTGACAAGTTAGGAAAAGGCATTGCGGTAGGTCTTTTGGTTTTTAAATTATTTCGTATTATAACAATTTTTTGAAAAACATGTTTTGAATGAAAAGACTTTGTTTTCATGAAAAAACTCTTTAATTTCGAGTCACAAGGGTCCATGAGATTGTCACGATAACTTAGTTGAGGTGGGCAAAAAAAAAACTAGAATAAGTCGGGTTGACTCGTTGGGCCACAAATGCAAATTTAAAAACATAAAATAATTGTACTATTCAAGAGTAATAACTTTTACAATACTACTCAGCGAGGATTTATATTTTGAAATTTCGTCATGAGATCCTCCTTATTAATACCATCTAATATATCTCTCTTAATGTATGACACTAAAAAATCATTCATATATGGATCACTTGTCTCTTGCGCAAATCAGTTTTTATCAACTTCATTATTGAAAATACACGCTCAAAGGTAGATGTAGCAATAGGCAAAACCAAGGGAAGTTTCAATAGAAGATACACCTTTGGAAAGATCTCCAATTCCTATCAAGTGCTTAAGGTCCTCATCGACACATACATTTTTAACGTATTCATGAAGTTTCAACTCGAGAAGTTGAAGATCATATTCTGTTAGAAACTCTTTCGGGTAAAACACGACCATTTTCATTAGTTTTTCCAAATCAAATGCTTCAAAGACTCATTTGAGCATAAACAAGTCATTGGAAGAAGTATGTAACTGGACACTTCACTAAACTGATAACAAACACATTTTTTATATATCCGTGTATTATGCAATTAGAACTAGTGGTCGACGAAACTGCCTATCAGTCGCCATCATTTTTTTATGTGTGTACTAAACGAAGCTTATAAATTTCATATATTTATATATTATAATTTAAATATTTGTCTAATATATCTATTTTCTAGTTAGATGGCATTCTCCCAAAGAACTAGCATGGTACCCACGTAATACGATGGTGATGGTAGTAACAGCGACTGGTAGTAATGGCGGTGACGATGGTGGCGGCGTCAAACGATGTAGGTTGATGTAATTGTAATTGATGTAAATGCGCTAGTGGAGATATTTTAAAAGATAAGAGTTTAAGGTGTAAAATTATTCATTAATCGTAATTAGGTACTCCCTCCGTCCCATTAGAAGTGTCCTACTTTGAATATTCAAAGTCTTTATTTTTAAACTTTGACCTTAAATATATTTTTTTGTGTTATATAAAACTTGATAAAAGTTATACCGTTAAAAAACACGTCTAAAACACAATCAATTTATATAACTTTCATCAAATATTATCTAACCCAAATAAAATTATTTAAGGTCAAAGTTGCAAATGTTAGACTTTGAAAATTAAAAACAAGACACTTCTAGTGGGACGGAGGGGTAATTTCCTAAAAATGAGAGTTCATCTCAAAAATATACAGTATGACGCTCAAAGATTTTGGGTAAAAATGCCCCACCTTCAAACAACAACGTATGAGTTGACATCATCACCCTCCCAATGAATAAACCCCAAAATATACTGTATCCTCCTTATCCATTTCACTCACTCTCTCTAAAACCCTTTCATCCAAACCCATAGATGTTCCTCTTTCACCCTTTTCCCACTCTTTCTTTATCCAACCCCAACCACCACAATCCACCACACCGCTACCGTCCCCCACCACCCATCTTCCACCGCACCACCACCACCACTTTTGCCATCAACAACAATGGCAGCAAATACTATCCAAACCCAGCTGACATGGACCCACCTGAAGCACCTGAAGATACTATGCATGGTGTCTCTAAATTCAAACAACTTGATTTGAGAATTTCACGTGCGAGAAAAGCTCAAGATGCTCAGTATCAACAAGACCAATCTATTTTCTTGAAAGCTATTGAAAATGTCGAAGATGCCCCTGATGATGATGATAATAAGAAGGCTAATGATGATTCTGATGGTGATTTGTATTCTGAAATTGATGATTCTATTGCTTTGAAAAGAAAAGAGTTCGTTAAGAAAGGGCTGTTGAAGCCTAATCCCAAGGTTAAGAAAATTGAGGTAAGGATTATAAAGATTGGATCTTTTTTTTTAAATTTTTTTTTGGTATTTTGGAAATTTTGGTTATTATTTGTGAACATTGGTAGAAAGATTGAATCTTTTTGGTGTATAACTGGATAACTAGGCCATTATCGACAAATCGAACAAGAAAGACTATAAATCAAGTAACACTATGGTTAAAGGGACATTGGGTGGGATTTGAACCCTGACCTTCATTTCGGTGAGACTTGTCTTTAGAAAATACCCATTTGAAATGTGTACTTAAAATATTTATTTAAATTTGTTATTGTTCATAAAATTGATCCCTTTTTGTGTTTAGAGTATATCCACTTGAAATTTGTAGTTAATTAGTGATACTGAACTTGTTTTCATGTTAAAAGATTGAATGTTTATTTATTTTTAGTTTAGTATAAGTTTAAATTATGCATAATTTCTGTCAATATTGTAGAAAATGATTAACAATTTTTGATTTAATGATCATAATTTATTGGGGGATTTGTTGATGTGGTTGCTTTGTAATTCTTGATATGGGATTAAGAATTGCAGGTGTTAATTTGTATACTTTTATATGTGTATGTTTAGGATTCCTTATGTAGCTCTTAATTAGTTCCATTATGTCTTTCTTGGTCCATTTAGGCCAATTAATGAGATTTAGGCTCACTCTACGTGTAATGAGATATGTTTAGCTTGATTCTGGCCTGTTTTATTTCCAACATATATGTTACATTGGTATTAGATTAGATGGATATATCATATATGTAAATATTCATACACATATGCATATGCAGATGTGCAATGTGTGACTATGCTATATAGATAATCTAGTCAGAGACTTTCATAGATTTTTTAGTTGCATATATCTACATAGTCTTTATCAATCAAAGAGTTATAATCCACAATCATATCTATAACATAATCTCTGTCCAAAATAACCCAATTTAATTTGATTGCTGATTTTGGCAATGGAAGAGGGTGTTCCTCTGTGAATGTATGATACTAGTTTGAGAGTATGCAACAACAAGCAAAACCCTGAAAAATAAGTGATTACTGTACTCTCCATACGCGCGCACAAATCTTTTTAGTAACTGGACTAGATAATCTTGTAGTTTATTTGAGAAAAATAAAGTTGGTTATCTTGATATATAATAAGAAATAAATAAATTCAAGTCATTTAAATGATGAAAGCCATTGTGCAATTAGTTTAAAAGATTTGATCAATGTCTAGGCTTACATTGTAAGTCTTTGAAGTTTCTTGATGTCAAGGCTATTATTTTTCTATCTTTGGTCTGTAAATTGCAACCTTTTACCAAGAAGTTTAGGCACAATGCATAATCTTTTACTATGGAATTTGAAATAATGCAATCTTATGCAGCCAAAGGAGGAGGAAAAAGATGAAGTAGTAGATGAATTACAGTCACAAGAAGAAGATGATTTGGAGGAAATTGAGGAACTCGAAGGACTAAAAGGAACCGGTGAGGATTCAGAGTTGGAAAGTTCAGATATTGAGATAGATGACGATCTGGTTACCGGTGATTCATCATATAAGTCTCCATTTGAATCTGAATTTGATGCTTTTCGTAAAGGAGAAGTTAGAATTGTTGAACCTAAATGTAAAATGACATTAGCCGAGCTTTTAGACGAGAGTAAAGTCGTGCCTGTTTCAGTTTTGGGTAATTTAGAGATCGAGATCACAGGGATTCAACACGATTCTAGATTAGTTGAACCAGGTGACTTGTTTGTTTGTTGTGTCGGGGAAAAAACCGATGGACATTTGTTTTTAACCGAGGCTGATAAAAGAGGGGCGGTTGCAGTTGTAGCTAGTAAAGAAATAGACATTGAAGAAACATTAGGATGCAAAGCGTTAGTGTTAGTTGAAGATACAAGTTTGGTTTTAGCAACTTTAGCTGCTTCGTTTTATCGGCACCCGTCAAAGAATGTAGCCGTGATCGGAATCACAGGTACAAATGGAAAAACGAGCACTGCGTATTTAATTAAAGGGATATATGAGGTGATGGGATTAAGAACTGGCATGATAACAAATGTGGCTCATTATGTCCATGGTGAAAACCAATTGGAGACAAAGAATACAATCCCGGATGCTGTTTCCCGCCAAAAGTTAATGGCCAAGATGATCCACAATGGGACAGAAGCTTTAGTCATGGAAGCTTCTTCTCACGAGCTTGCGTCCGGAAAATGTGACGGGGTTGATTTTGATATTGCAGTTTTCACGAACTTAAGTAGGGACCATTTGGATGTTCATGGGAACGAAGAAGAGTACAGGAATGCTAAACTTAAGTTGTTTTCTAAAATGGTGGACCCCACACGGCATCGGAAAGTTGTCAACATTGATGACAAACATGCCCCTCTTTTTATCGCCCAAGGAAATAAAGATGTTCCCGTCGTGACGTTTGCAATGGATGACAAGAAAGCAGATGTACACCCGTTACAGTTCGACCTTTCTCTCTTTGAGACGCAAGTTTTGGTGGATACACCTCAGGGTATTTTGGAGATTTCATCTGGGTTACTTGGGAGACAAAATATATACAATATTCTTGCAGCTGTGGCTGTTGGGATTGCGGTAGGTGCACCATTGGAAGATATTGTTAGGGGGATTGAAGAGGTTGATGTAGTGCCGGGTAGATGTGAGTTGATTGATGAGGAACAAACGTATGGGGTGGTTGTTGATTACGCAAACACCCCTGATGGTTTATCAAGACTTCTCGATAATGTTAGGGAACTCAATCCGAAAAGAATTATACAGGTATGAGAACATACATAGTTTAATGACAGTATCTAATTAGTTGTTAGAAACCTAAAACTCTGACATTACTTTCAGTTATTGGTTGTCCGGGTGAGACGGAGAGAGGGAAACGACCAGTGATGACAAAGATCGCAACAGACAAAAGTGACATTACGATGTTGACATCCGAAAATCCAAGAAACGAGGATCCACGTAAGTATTTTTGAACCATAATTATAGAATTCTTATTTTCTTAGAAAAACATGCTCATGGGAAACTTGTCTATCAGTTGACATATTGGACGACATGTTAGCGGGCATAGGATGGACAATGCAGGATTATTTAAAGCATCAAGCAGATGATTACCATCCACCACTTCCAAATGGTCATAGAGTCTTCCTTCATGATATTAGAAGGGTAGCCGTTCGTTCTGCTGTTGCCATGGGCGAGGAGGGAGATATTGTTGTAAGTATCTTCTTATAAAAAAAGCTGGCAGGGTCGAGTTCAGGCCTGACTCCTAGCTTGTTTAGATGTGGATTTGATTCATAGGTTCGCTTGTGTGTTTTAAAATAAGTTTCATGCTATTATTTTGGTGTAGGTGGTTACTGGAAAAGGCCATGAGACGTACGATACAGTAGGGGATACAACAGAGTTTTTTGATGACAGGGAAGAATGTCGAGAAGCATTGCAGTATGTTGATGAACTACATCAATCAGGGATCGACACTAGTGAATTTCCATGGCGGTAATTTAGTTTTACATTCAGAACCTCTGTTCTTTTAGAAAAAAACTATTGGGCAAGACTAATTGAGAGAAATTGAGAGGAAAATATTTTGTATATTTATTTCTTAAAATGAATAATACAATGAGAGGGAATTATATACCCTTTTAAACTTAATAACCGCCTCTAACCTTAAAATACAATAGTTACAAGTTTAACCCTCTAACTATCAGTTATACACATTTCCTATCTAAACTACATAATACTACAATATTGTAAACATTTAAGCAATATACTCTTCATCTTGTTGCTGCATTTTGATGTACAGAATGAATTCACTTTTGGATTTAGGACTTCAGTGTTAGATACACTGGTTGTATCTTCATCCCCCCCACAAGTTGAGAGGGTGTAAGGGTTGCAGCAGCTCAACTTGGATAAGCAGTTGTAATGGAGAGCTTTAGGAAGGCCTTTGGTCAGAATATCAGCAACCGAGTTTTGTTGAGATGAATTGAGGACTAATCTGACCAGATTTAATCTTTTCCCTGACAAAATGGCAGTCCAGTTCAATATGTTTTGTTCTTGCATGTTGGACTGGATTTGAAGCCAAGGCTATGGTGGAAGCATTGTCACAGAGCATGACAATAGGTGTGGGAATATGAACTCCAAGATCAGTAAAAGGCATGTCAGCCAAGTGATTTCACAAGTACTGTCAGCGAGTGCCCTGTATTCAGCTTCAGTGGAGGATCTGGATACTACTGATTGCTTCTTTGATTGCCAAGAAATAAGACTAGTGCCAAGAAATATTGCAAACCCAGATACAGATCTTCTTGATATTTGACAAGCAGCCCAATCACTATCACAAAAATTTGTGAGCACCAAATTGTTGTATGCAGGGAAGAAGAGTCCTTGGCCAGGGTTGAGTTTAATGTATCTTAAAACCCTGATTAATGCATTCATATGTGCAGTAGTTGGTGAATGAGAGAATTGGCTCAGGTATTGAGCAGCAAAAGCCAAATCTGGTCTTGTTATTGTGAGATATATCAATTTTCCCACTAAAGCCCTGTACAATGTTGAATCAGAGAGGGGTTCACCAGAATTGGGAGTAAGTTTGACAGAGGGATCAATGGGGGTGTTGGTAGGTTTGAGGTTGGTGACCTGAGCATGAGTGAGTAGATCAAGTGCATATTTTTTTTGGCTCATTGCCAAACCAGTGGAATTTCTAAGAAATTCAATACCAAGATAATAGTGTAAAGGACCAAGGGCTTTAATACTGAATTTCTTGTGTAATTGGGCTTTTACTGAATCAATAAGTGTTTGAGTGGTTCCACAAATTAGGATGTCATCTACATAGACCAGTAGAGCCAAGAACTCTGTAGTGGAAGAGTAGGTAAATAGAGAAGTGTCTGCATAGCTTTGTGTGAAACCAATGGTTAAAAGGAATGAGGTAAGTTTGTGAAACCATTGTCTGTTGGCTTGTTTAAGGCCATATAGTGACTTGTTGAGTTTGCAGACAGTGGTAGGGGGTAGGTTGTGTTGGTAGCCTTTTGGAACAGTCATATATACCTCCTCATGGAGGTCACCATGCAGAAATGCATTATTCACATCTAGTTGTTCAATTACCCAATTTTTAGTCACTGCAACTGCCAATAATGTTCTGACAGTAACCATTTTGGCCACAGGGGCAAAGGTGTCTTTGTAGTCAATGCCCTTTTGTTGGGTGAATCC
Organism: Erigeron breviscapus; assembly: GCA_034093135.1. Classification (NCBI taxonomy): domain Eukaryota; kingdom Viridiplantae; phylum Streptophyta; class Magnoliopsida; order Asterales; family Asteraceae; genus Erigeron; species Erigeron breviscapus. The sequence continues at coordinate 48,087,452 of CM067167.1, read as the reverse complement.
TTGAGCCACTAAACGTGCTTTGTATCTTTCTATGCTGCCATCTGCTTTGTGCTTTGTGTTTGATTCTGAATACCCATTTGCAACCAATTTGGTGTTTTCCAGGGGGAAGGGTAACAAGAGTCCAAGTATCATTGCTTTCTAAAGCATTAATTTCATTATTCATAGCCTCAATCCATTTTGGATCTTTAGATGCTTGAAGGTAGGTCTTGGGTTCAGTTTGTTTATCAATGGAGTTGATGAAGTGAAGTGAGGAATGGGAGAGATTAGAGTAATTTAAGTTGTTATGGATTGAGTATTTGGATGAGACAGAGTTAAGGAGGGATTTTGGAAGGTCAACCTGAAAATCTTTGAGTTTTGATGAAGGAAGTTTGGTTCTGTTGGATTGTCTAAGAATTGGAGGTGGAGGAGGAGGAGGTGTTGGTGAAGAAGAGGAGGTGGGGGAGTTTGATGAAAAATTAGGAGATGAATTAGGTGGAGAGGGGACAAAATTGTTAATTATTGGTGTTTGAGAAGTTGTGTTTGAGGGAGAGTGAGGAGAATTATTATTAGTGATCAGAGTAGAAGGAGGTGGATAATAGACAGTGGGGAAAGTAGATTCTGAAGTTGTGGAAGTGGGAAATTGTTTTTGTTTGAAAGGAAAAATGGATTCATGAAAGACCACATGCCTGCTGACAAATGAAGAATGAGTATCTAGATTATAGAGAAGATAACTTTTTGATTATGTGGATAACCAAGAAGAACACATGGAATTGCTCTAGGAGCAAGTTTATCAGCAGAATGAACAGAAGCATAACATTTACATCCAATAATCCTAAGATGAGAATATTCAGGAGGTTCATGATAAAGGATTTCATAAGGAGTTTTGTAGTGTAGAACACTGTTGGGGAGTCTGTTAATAAGATAGGTTGCTGCAAGGATAGAATAACCCCATAAATGAATTGGAAAATTTGATTGAAATTGAATGGCCCTGGCTAGTTGAAGTAGGTGTTTGTGTTTTCTTTCCACTCTGGCATTTTGTTGAGGGGTATAGGGACATGAGGTTTGATGTATGATACCATGAGAGAAATTGAGAGGAAAATATTTTGTATATTTATTTCTTAAAATGAATAATACAATGAGAGGGAATTATATACCCGTTTAAACTTAATAACCGCCTCTAACCTTAAAATACAATAGTTACAAGTTTAACCCTCTAACTATCAGTTATACACATTTCCTATCTAAACTACATAATACTACAATATTGTAAACATTTAAGCAATATACTCTTCATCTTGTTGCTGCATTTTGATGTACAGAATGAATTCACTTTTGGATTTAGGACTTCAGTGTTAGATACACTAGTTGTATCTTCACTAATATCCATCTGAAAATACTTGTGAAACATCAAATACCCCTTGGTAATCTGGCTCTTTCTCCATGTTGCTGCAGGTTGCCCGAAAGCTATTGAGCTAGTTTACAAACAAAGTGTATCGAGCCTTTCCAGAAACAACGAGTTCAAGGCTCACCATGTGAGAAAGGGCTTACATGTCTTCTACTTCAAGGTCTCTGTATATGTAGAAAGAAAAACTTGGGTTTTTTTCTAACAAGAAAATGCCATTTACTGTGGGTGATGTGTGATCCGTTGAAGGTACAGTTTTGCAGGAACGAAACAAGGTGAGTTTGAATCTTTTATTTTGATAAGAGATAAATGTACAAGGGGTTGACTGTTAGGTAATTAACCTAAATAGTGACACGTGTTGCCTTTTGATGTACGGTACTCGTGGGTATATTCATATTTTAAGGTAGTATTCAAATGTAGATGAGGAGGTTAAGATAGTTTATGTAGATTTCAGTTTGAGATTTTGTCATGTTTCAAAGAGTCCGTCCTCAAGATGTGAGCCGTAGAGGTATCGTATTGAAGAGGTATTATGTAGTTCTCGTCGAATTTGTAAGACTCTCTATTTTTGTCATTAACTTTTTTGATGCACAACAAGTCACAAATGGGCAGTCATTATTACATCATAAAGTCTTAGATAAGGTATGGTATTATGGCGGTCTCAATTTTAGATCAGATACACAAGCTACCATCAATGTAATCGTTATCGTTACAGTTACTTTTTTTCTTCGGACTAAAATATGGTTACTGGGGAGATGATATTTGTAGACGCAAGTGTTGTTACTTTCATTTTCTTGAAAGTTACTGGAAAGATAAATACACGTTGAGGAGTTAGACTAAAAGTGCAGAAGACGTAGCAGTACTTTGTTGCGTAAGTGTAACAAGGCTCGGGCCGCTTTTTAGTTTTAATCTGATATGTTCCAAAATAAACAGTCCCAATGGTGACTGGCTGTTTCGTCTTCTCTTTTCGTCAACCATGGATGTTTTTTGTCGTTCTTCAGTAACCAGGAAATAAACAGTCTATATGTAACAAACTTGGTGGGTGGGAGATGGTTCAATGTTGATGGTGCAGCACTTTGAAATGTTGTTTGGTCTCATGTTTGCGACGATGGTTTAGTCGTGTGGCTTGCAAAGTGGTAGTCTATGGACGCACTAAACCTAAATTAGGGTCCAACCGGTAGGCAGAGCATCCCCAAACACAAAGTTGTATTATTGGCTCGATGTATGTAGAGATTTTAGGTTTTTAAAAGCAAAGCTGATTGGTAGAGACCTTATAAAGCATCGTATTATACAACCCTAATGTATTTGTATACTTGTATGTATTAAAATTTGTATCAATCAGTTATGCAATAATTGATCCGCCTAATATGGTGGTTTAAAATTAGAGAAATGCTACGTTAACTAACATATTACTAACAAGTTTTTTACAAACTGACATGGAAGGTGATGTGGCTAGCCAGGTCATTAAATATTACTCAACCATGGTTAAAAAAATTATACCCCTGCTTTAACTCCACCTTTCCTAGTTTCTCTTTCCTAAAAACTAAATCTCCATCTCTTCTAAAAAAACACGGACCCTCAAGCTCTCCATCAATACACAATGAATCAAGTGCATTCGATTTTTTGTGAGGTATTTATTTTTCTAGGTTTTTCTTAATATATGTAATATCTTTTTCGATTGAGGTTATTCATATGACCAGTGGAGTTTTATAGGTCTGTGATGCTCGGATTTATTTTCTAGGGGCATCTCAAAGTCTCAAACTATTGTAAGACCTAAATCAATTTATTAGTATTCAATTTATACGCTTTTTTGCCTAATCTTTGTAAAATTACAAAGCCATTTTATAAGTGCATATACATATGGGATCATTAATTTGCCTATCCTTTTTGAGAGATATTTGAAGTCGATTAGTAGCAGTTGAAACTTGTTTTTTGTTTTCATATAGATTTGAGTGCATCTAACTGGGCTCCAAAGTAAGTTATATAATATGGGTTTGTCAATGTTGCTATTGTAGAAATTAGGAAGTATATAATATTGTAGACCAGTGAGAAAGCTTCATTAACTTATTAAGGCTGTTAAAGTGTGAATTTGAAAAGGTAGTTCCTTTGTTTGATTATATATAAAATAGTGTGTCTTGCTTGCATTTTAATACTAATGTTGTTCCTTTGTATGAATTGTGTATCTATTTATCTGATAGGTCATGAACGAGTTGCTAAAGCTACGGGCTGAAACTGAATGGTAACATTAATCTTTAGGTACTGGTTGGGCCAACGTTTTCTTTCTTTAAACCGTTTTGTATATTGAACATTTTAATTTGTTTTACAACAAATTCAGCTTGTAATACAACACTTGGTTCAACACAGGTAATTGACTAATAAGTCACGAGGATTGAAATCAGTTTTATGATTACCGTACACTTATAGATTCATTGACCAATTGACCATGGTCTTTCAGGTTTCTTGAAGGTGATTTTGAGCTCATGTCTCACACATGCAGCAGTCACATGTTTGAGGTGGTGAACGAGAACTCCTTATGTGTTGGCATGTCCTTTTAGTATGTATACGAGTGCAGAGCAGAAAGTTTTCATGAGAGCCACCGATGTTGTGATTGCAGAAAATTTTGCTGCTGTATGTTGGGAAAGGTCGTGCTGCTGACATAGGGTGATGTGAAGTATACGAGTGCAGAGCATAAAGATTTCAAGACGATTATCACATCCATTTGTATATGATGAATGCTTGTATATATAGTGAAATTAGTTCTTAGTGCACTAAAGATTCATGTACATGTGAAATTACGATTTTGTGAGAACGTTTTAGTCCCGTTATGTGTATATAAGTTTTCTAATTTTACAAACAATGTGTATATAAGTTATGTGTATATAAGGAATTGCAACCAAATCAATTAAATAGAAGAGCTTTTCATAAAAGTAAAGCTTGGTACTATAAAATATGAATATTGCATTATTCCATCATGAAACATCACTGGGCTAAAAAGCAAACAAAACAAATGCCTTACACTAGATATGTCCCCATCAGTTACTCAGATAATACTCCAATTTGTAAAACCAACCAAACAAATGCACCAAAAAATGAAAAAAAACACAGAAAAATGTACTGGACATCAAAAATAGACAAACTGGATATAGAAAGCTAATTGTTGAATTTGGAGGGCTGTGTATTCGGAGGATTCAATGATGCATCAGGAAGGCTAACTTGTGATGATTTCTGCACTTGAAATCCTACATATTGCAACTGTGGAGAAACTTGGTGAAACATGTCTCCAGTTGGCACATGATACTGATGATGTTGCATAGGATAACTTGGAAGAAATTCACCATAGTGAGGCTGGAAATTAGCATACCCGCTTTGACTTATATCACTACCAGAGTACACATTCTCATACTGATTTTTCTACAAGAAAAACATACACCTTAAATAATTGAAACAACTATTGATTAATTTTCAAACATAGTAATCACACAACTTTTTAACTGAATATTAGTGTAACATGTTTACCTCTTTTTCCTTCACTGTACGTTTTTTCTTTGGTAAATCATTATCAACTTCACAGCCAACTTCTCCCTCTTCAGCATCATTCAAATCCTGAAATCACAATCAAGCATAATCAAAAAGTTACTCTTATAATAAGTGAAATATATATATACTTTACATACCTTCTTCTTCTTTTTCGACTTTTTTGTAATAATTTCTTCAACATTGGACTTTAGTCTCTTACTCAAAGGACGACCTTTTCTTCGCACTACCAATGGATCGAGAATCTTTGTGCTATTCTTTGGAGACGTACTAGGCCCCGGGGTACATATGAAGTTGTCATGAACATTTTTTTTACCAGAAACTTCACTCATTATTTCACTGACTCGGTTAAGTACAAAATTACATTTTTCTTCTAATTCAGATGCCAAGTCCGCCACTTGTGAGAAAGCACTACACATTCTACTATAACGACGCCCCTCGTCTGAGCCAACCCAGTCACTATAAGTTACTTTAACCTTAGTATGTCTCCGCTTGACATCTTTTCTCCATCTTCGCAATATGTATTTATCTGGCACTAAATTTATATTCTCATTGATAAGTACGGTAAGTGCATGCCTACACAACATTCCACGGAACTCAAACAAGCGACAAATACATCTCACATCAGATTCTTCCCCTGAATCACCCCTTTTGAATGTAACAGCAAATGGTTTCTTTATTATATTTCCATTAACCATAACATCCTCAATAACTTCATATTCAGAAATCCCATCTTGTGATTTTAAAGAACCTATCCCACAATACATTTTTCCTGTTAATTCTTCCGTGAATTCTTTAAACTTAGCATGGGTGAAAATTTTCCTCATTTGTTCTTCCATGGCATAGCGGGTAATTGGTGGATAGTATGTATTGTAAGAATTAAAATCTTCTTTGTTTTCTTTCTCCGCCCTATCCCTTAATGCATTTTCGTACTGTTCCACAAATTGCTTCAAGGTAGTTTTTTTGTTTACATATTTGTCAAAAAATGCATTAATACTCTCGCTACGTTGTGTAGTAGACATCCCTGCCCAGAAGGTATCTTTCACGTAACAAGGGACCCATCTATGTCTTTCTAAATACAAACTTATCAACCATTTATTTTTTTGGAGTTGATACCTCTCTAGCATTATATTCCATGCATCTTCAAATTCACTAGGAATAAAAGAATCATACACAGCCTTTTTAAGCTTGTACTTAATGAATTTGTATTTCTTATGGCTGCCTAACTTTTCAGGTAGTTTTTTCATTATGTGCCACAAACACCACCTACAAAAAAGAAAATATATTGAATGACACAATTATTTTAAGTGTCATTTATTTATAAATTAATGTAGTTAAGAAATAAATAAAGTGCACCAGTTAGTTAGAAGGGAAAATAGTTATTACCTATGACGTGCATCAGGAAATACATTTTGTATTGCGTTCTTCATAGCTTGGTCTTGATCTGTGATAATGGCTTGAGGAGGACGTCCAGACATACACGCAAGCCATGACCCGAATAGCCATGTGAATGTCTCATTATCTTCATTTGAAATCAATCCACAACCAAGCAATATTGATTGTCCATGATGATTTACTCCTACAAATGGAGCCATTGGCATCTCATACTGATTTGTAAGATATGTAGTATCAAATGTGACTACATCTCCAAATTCCTCATAAGCTGCCCTACACCTCGCATCAGCCCAAAACAAACTCTTTAGTCGATTTTCGTCATCTAATTCCCATGTGTAAAAAAAATCACGATCTGATGATTGAACCTTCGTGAAATAACTTTGAATTGCTTCAGCATCACCTTCTCCAAACTTCAACCGTTTCACTTTTTCAATGTAGTTGCGACAATCCTTTTCCGTAAATGGTACATTTTCATATCCCCCACTCTCCACGACAAAAGTATTGAAACCTTTATTCATTCTTACTCCAGCTCTTTGATATATTTCAAGTCGTCTTTTGACATTTCGGTTTACAACCCTATGACACCGATAAAAACGTCCTTTGCTTGGACTAAACGCATGATTGTGTTGGAGCTCAACTTTAGACAGATTCCATTTTTTATCAATGCCAAGAACTGCATTAACCTTTGCTGGACAATTTGTTTTTGAAACGGGTCGGGGGTTCAAAATATTTTTTGATTTGGACACTGACTTCCCAGCCCGATTACATGAAAAAGTGGCATACTTTTTCTCATTATCGGTATAAGAATCTCGTGAAGACCTTTTATAGACTCCAAATCCCTTTTTTCCCCCATAATTTGCATAAAAACTAGCAAGCTCTTCAATAGTATCAAAAGTCATGCCAATTTTTGGTTCTTCAATATCTTCATCATGGTTACTATTGTTACTTTTGTCTTGAGAAAACACATCTTCATGATGTTTATTTTTATCAATACTTATCTCACAATTGGTTTCTTTATCCATGCCATATCGATGATGTCTACAATGAACAAGTGAACAACAATTAAAACAATAAACTTCTGATCAAATGAAAACAATAGCCCAACTTACATGTTTACATTACTCCGAATTAAATGAAAACAGGTTTCTTTTTAACACTAATTTGATTTGCCTTTGTAATCTAAGGCTGCATTCTTTTCTTTTTTTATGTAATAATTCAAGATATAACTAAAGCATCTTATAATAGATAAAACTTACTCATTTACATCCTCATAATACTGAAGATTCGAAGTTTTTGATGATGACTCTGGTAATGGTGATCGGTCAGAAAGAAAAGGGGAGAAACCTTGATCAGAACCCGATAACAATTCATCATCATCTAGCGGGGAAGAAAGAAAGGAAGAGCAATCTGATAATATATCTTCATCATGTAATGGAGAAGATACAGTAGAAGATTGATTCATGATGATTGGTAGTTTGTGTTATAGAGAAGAAGTTATGAGCAGATGGAAACCATATTTTTGTGCGTACGTATTATAGACTAAAGAGGGAAAAGAGGGAAAATTAGAGTAGGGTTAATTAACCTAGATTAATTTTTTTTAATTAATATTTAATGACCTGGCTAGCCACATCACCTTCCATGTCAGTTTGTAAAAAACTTGTTAGTAATATGTTAGTTAACGTAGCATTTCTCTTAAAATTAAGATAAACTTTTAAGTTAGAAAATCATTTAGATTTATAACCGACAACATGGTGACCTAATGGTTAATAATTTGGGACCTCTTTACGAAAGAACTTGGTTTAATCTCGTTAGTTATAATTTTAAAGGTTGCTGAAAAAAGATTCAGAAACAGTCATAAATATCCCAGTTAGGTCTCATACATCTGAGTCAAAAAAATACATATATACTGAGTAACCCGAATAAGCTAAACCTTACTCATATAAAATCAATCAATTAAATTTTATATGAACAATGAAATGGAAGAACTTATTTAGCTGTAGGATAGTGTTAGCTTTAATAATATAGTTAGTGCGTGTTTGTAACAATGTAATAGAATTGTCCTTTTGTCTAATCTTGTTTATTGTAGAAGGTTGTTAATGTAATTAGACAAGGACTTGTTTGTAATTAGGGAGGGGGTTTAGTGCAAATGTCAAGCCTATATAAACCCCCCACCCCATCCATTGTAAGGTTACACTTTGAAATATATTTTCCTTACATTTCCTTATTCTCTCTACTTTCTCTCTCACACACTTAAGCCTTATAACCTTGATTCACGATTTAGTACTAGTTTACATTTGGTATCAGAGCAAAATCACAACTTGTGAAAGATCCATGGCTTGATTTTGTTCTATTTTGTGCTAAATTGTGTTTTTCCCACTTTACCGAAAGTTCCAATCTTTACCCTCTTAACATGTTAAAGTTCCTTCCTTTTTAGTTTCATTCGACTCATTACCTTCCTATAATCATCCTAGAAAAGTTTCAAATCCTAATTCTAATCTAAATGGCCTGAAATTGAATTTTAAGGTTTCTGTTCTGAAATCCGGTTTTCATTTTCCTTTGAATTTCAGTTGTAAAACCGGCTTTCCTTCCGGTTTTCCTACCGGTTTTCCTTCCGGTATTCCTTCCGGTTTTCAATTTGGTAAAAATTTTAAATTTTGTTGTTATATTCTGAAATATCTGGTTTACACCAAAACCGATATTTGTACTTAATTTCTTCATTTTCCATCTCGTCGTAATGTTCAACTTTCTCCACGAAACCGGATTTAGTAAAGAATTTCTTGAATTCCGGTTTTTGTTAAGAATTAACTGAATACCGGATTTAGTGAAGATTTGTGTCTTTAAGTAATATTGGTTGTGAAAATACCTGGTTTACCCCAAAACCGGTATTAGTTCTTAATTTCTTCACTTTTCAAGTCGAAATTCTGTCCGTTGTTACCCTCGAAAACTGGATTTACTATACATTTTACCAATACCGGTATTTGTATAGAATTTCTCTTCAAATCCGGTTTTATTATATGTTAATACCTGGTTTACCCCAAAACCGGTATTAGTTCTCAATTTCTTCAACTTTGTGAAAAGTTAATCTGTCCAAGTTCCGAGACGAATACCGGATTTAGTACACATTTTCTGAAACCCGGATTTAGTACACATTTTCTGAAACCCGGATTTAGTACACATTTTCTGAAACCCGGATTTAGTACACATTTTCTGAAACCCGGATTTAGTACACATTTTCTGAAACCCGGATTTAGTACACATTTTCTGAAACCCGGATTTAGTACACATTTTCTGAAACCCGGATTTTGTACACATTTTCTGAAACCCGGATTTAGTACACATTTTCTGAAACCCGGATTTAGTACACATTTTCTGAAACCCGGATTTAGTACACATTTTCTGAAACCCGGATTTAGTACACATTTTCTGAAACCCGGATTTAGTACACATTTTCTGAAACCCGGATTTTGTACACATTTTCTGAAACCCGGATTTAGTACACATTTACTGAAAACCGGTTTTTCTTCACATTTTCTCAGAATGTCGATGACTGACTCCTTGATTCTCGGTTCCGATTCAAGACCTCCTGTTTTGTATCGTGGGTCATATCCCCAATGGAAAAAACGGTTTTTGGATTGGATTGAAAGACAACCTCTTGGGGACGACATCAAAGCTTCTTATGAAGAAGGCCCGGCTGTTCATACAAATCCAGTCACAAAAGAACTTCTTCCAAAAGAAAGTTGGAGCACAGCTCAAAAGAACCGCACTCAGGCTGATAATCTCGCAAGATTTCATCTCTACATGGCTCTTCCTAATGATATTTATTCCAATGTTGATTCATATGAAACTGGAAAAGAGATTTGGGATGAAATTGAAAAGCAATTGCAAGGTTCAGAGGTGTCTTCAACGATCAGATTATCCAATGTTCTTGATATGTATGAATCATTCAAACAAGAGAACAGTGAAACGTTGGAAGAAGCGTATACACGTTTCTGTAACGTGATCAATGAACTGAGAAAGAATGCTATTAAAAAGACTGACTTGGAACTAAACATCAAATTTCTGAGAAATCTCCATGAAGAATGGCAAGTCTTTGGTGCTCAACTCAATCAACAAGATGAATTTGGCAAACTTTCTATTCATACCTTGTATGAGAAGTTGAAGATCAACCTTCGAGCTGTCCAAAAGCAACAAATGAAGACTGAAGGAAGCTCCTCATCAGATCCACTTGCTTTAGTTGTTGATAGAAAGCCATCCAGATCGTCAAGGAAAAATGTTGTTGAAACTGCTGATGATGATGAATCGAGTGATCCCAGTGATCCTGAAATGGATGAAAAAGAAAAGGAGATGTCCAGAGACTTAGCCTACTTCACCAGATCCTTCAAGAAAAAGTTCTTCACAAAGAAACCTACAAACAATCAACTTCGAACTTCATCTGTGTCTTCCTATGTCAAGAACTCCCAAGCTCCAAAATTTGACAAGCATTATGACAATGCTGGTGGAGAAAGGAAGTATGAAGCGCCAAAGAAGTTCGAAAAGAGGGTTCTTGAGAAGAAAACCGAAGATAGAAAATGCTACAATTGTGGTCTCACTGGTCATTTTGCTATCCACTGCACCAAACCTCGTCAGAAAAATTCGAACTACTACCAGAACAAGCTCTTGCTAGTGAAACAACAGGAAAGTGGAATTGCTCTTCTTGCTGAGGATGACAAATGGCTACACCTATCGGATGAAGAGACTGAAGAACTTGCAGCTAATGTTTGCTTCATGACCAAGATCAAGCGATCCACGGAACTTGATGAAGGTGGTACCAGTTCTGAATCTGATGATGATGAGGTATGCCCTATCTCTAAACGTGATCTTGATCAATACATGAATAAAGCTGTCGAAACTAATGAATCTTTGCAGAAAAAAGTTTCTAATTTGATTGAATCTTTAAAAGAGAAAGAAAATTCTTTGATTGAATTTCAAAACAAACATGACAAACTGCAAAAAGATTTTGATGATTTGACAGCTAATCAAATTTCAGTTTCCTATACTCCTTCTTCTGAGTTGCTTATAGCAAATCAAGAACTTGAGACCAAAGTTTTTGACCTAACTCAAACCATCAAAGAAATCCAAATTGCAAAGTCCAATGAAATGTTTCGAGCAAATGCTTTGGCCGAAGATCTTGAGTCCTTGAAAATTAAATTTGAAGAGACCAACCCTGCTTTAAAAGAATTAGAAGACAAAATCTCCGACTTAAATTATGCTTGTTGCATAAAAGATTCATATAACCAAAAACTGGATAAGAAAATTGATGAACTTAAAGAGGAAATCAAGTTTTATCAAGTGAAAGTTTACAAGATCGATCGATCGAATAAACAAATCTTTTTGAACAAGCCAAGAGATTTTGCCGATGGGTTTACTCAAGGGTTGGGTTTTGAAAATCCAAAGAATTTGCTCAAAGCACAACAGGAAGTTCCACCGTTATATGACGCCAACTTAATGAGATATGGCATGACCATTCTGTATGTTCGACCAAGTTATGGTGATTATGAGACAGAGGATTGTCTAGCAAAGTGTGCAATTAAATGTAATTATGATAAAATCAATGAGTCAAATGATCTTTTCAATCTTCCCCTTGTTCCTAAAAGAAAAACTCACTCTGTTACAATTGTTGAACTTGATGATAATTCGAGTGACCAACAACTTGTGGTACTTTCTAATGAGTCTAAACAAGTGGAAGAAAGTTTTGTTCCAAAACCTGCTTCAGTTCGACCATACATTCCACAAAGTGTTTTGGAAAAGCAAATTGAAGATCTAAAAAGAACACTTGATGAAAAACAACTTTTGCTAGATAATCTAATGCCTCAAAATCACTGTCACAAGATTGTGCCAGTTGTTCCTACCACACCAATTAGTGTTGTCTATGATTGTGCTGAACCTAACTGCTCTGCTTGTGAAGACATCATGTCTTCTTCTTCTCTTTCCTATATTTCTGCATGTGATCTTGTTGATGCTGCTGTGCAAACTGAATGGGATTCTGTTAAGACATATAATGTTTCAATTCAAACAGACCTTGACATTCCTACCAATGAGATCCCAATTGACCCCCAGATTTACTTGGATGAGATTGCTGCATTAAAACTTGATTTAGAAAAGGAACAGTGTATCAAAAAGGAAATTTTTGAAGGTGTTCACGTTTCGGTTCAAACTGATTGTGAATACGAAGTTGAAAAAGATCATTTCTTTCCAAACATTTTTGATACTGAACCTCTCAAGTTTTCTGAGGAAACACAAACTTACTTGAATGAATTTGATACTTTATCGAAAAAGTTTGAAAAAGAAAGAGAACAAAGATTGAAAGTACTCGCTGAACTTAATAAAATTAAGATGGAAATGGAGTACAAGAATCTTGTTCTTCAAGCTTTTGCAGATAATAACAATGAAAAAGCTTCAAATTTACTCAAGGGAAGTTACAGTTCAGTCAAATCAGGTGAAATAAGTCACTCAAAGTTTTCAAATGCAACAAATGCTTCAATCTCATCCAACGAAAGTCCTTGTCATCCTAAACCAAATATCCTAAGTGTGAGTCTGGAATCCAAATCTAAAGTTACATATTCCAAAATGGATTTCTCAAATCTTCCTAATCTAAACAACTTTTTAGAAGAAGATCATTCATATGATCCTGATTTTGAAAAACAATTTGATCAAAAGGAAGAAAAGGTTAAATTTTCATTGAAAAGGATTCCAAAATCACACTCTTCGAAGCACACCCCATTTCATGAGAAGTTTCAAAGACCTAAGACCAACCAAGTACCCAAAACTTCTAAAGCACAGAAGACTCCTACCCCAAAACCCCAACTCAATAAGATGAAACAACCTCCAATTGGTAATCATGCTTCTGCACAACCTAGAAATCACAGGTATTCTAGCTCTCCTAAGCAATCTTCAGTTACATCTAAGAACGTCTTAAAGGTATTTAGAGATGATGCTGTAGGAATAGTTAGATATCAAGATCAGTATGGTTGGTTTTCTCCCACATACAAAAAGCAAGCACCACCTGCCAAAGAGACCATCAAGAAGAAACCTGTCAAGAACATACACACACAGTCATCCACTAACTCTAAAAATGTTCATGTTTCAGGTTACTTGTGCTTAAATTGTCAAAGTAAATGGCTTCCTAAAGATAGATACGTATTTTCCAATACTTCTCAACCTGAGAGCTCATCTGCTGATCAACAAAGTTCGTCTCCTACAACTTCTTCTCATGATTCATCTTCTCCACCTTCGGTCAACTCTTCGTCTACAAATATATCTTCCCCTGACTCTTCTAACTTGTCATCAGCACCAAATGATCCTTTATTAGTGCCTGCTCAGCAAAATTCTCCAGGATCCAATCAATCAAATGATTCTGACTCTGATGAAGAAGAATTTGTCCTACCAAATGAGCCGAGCTTTGAGCAAGTCGCTGAACAACATTCTCCAGCCTTTATCAATCCTGATGAAAATAATGATCCCGCTGATCCACTTCCTCACTCCAGGAAATGGTCTCGCTCCATGCTTCCTCATCCTCCCACTCAGATTATTGGGGATCCAAACGCTGGCCCAACCACACGTGCTGCCTCTGCAAATGAATGTTTATTTGTCAACTTCTTGAGCATGGTTGAACCCAGTAATGTAAATGAGGCTCTTCATGATCCGGATTGGGTAAAAGCCATGCAAGAAGAGCTATCTCAGTTTGAGCGCCTTGAAGTATGGAAACTTGTTCCTAATCCATACACGCATAAAGAACCGATCAAAACTAAATGAATCTTCAAGAATAAAAAGGATGAGAATGGCATTGTTGTTCGAAACAAGGCTAGGTTGGTTGCTAAAGGTTTTTCTCAGCAAGATGGTGTTGATTATGATGAGACGTTTGCTCCTGTTGCTCGCATTGAGGCCATTCGAATTTTCCTGGCTTATGCGGCATTCAGAAACTTTACGGTTTATCAAATGGATGTCAAGTCTGCTTTTCTGAATGGTGTGCTGAAAGAAGAAGTTTATGTTGGTCAACCCGAGGGCTTTGTGGATCCTAAGCGTCCAAATCATGTTTACAGGTTAGACAAGGCTTTGTATGGCCTTAAACAAGCTCCTCGTGCTTGGTATGATGCTCTGTCTGCCTATCTATTACAATCTGGATTCTGCAAAGGTACAATTGACACTACTTTGTTCATCAAGCGTCAAGGTAGTGACATTCTTTTAATCCAAATCTATGTAGATGACATAATTTTCGGGTCCACTAATCCTAAGTACTGCAAAAACTTTTCTGCATTAATGGTCAAACATTTTGAAATGAGTATGATGGGAGAATTAAACTTTTTTCTTGGTCTTCAAGTCAAACAAATGTCAAACGGTATTTTTATCTGCCAAAATAAATACATCTCTGACATGTTGAAAAAGTTTGATATTTTTAATTGTCAACCAATTGGTACTCCCATGGAATCTCGAACTAAAATTAATGCTGACCTTAATGGCAAATCTTACAATCAAAAACTTTATCGCAGTATGATAGGATATCTCATGTACTTAACTGCTAGTCGCCCGGACATTATGTTTGCTACATTCATGTGCGCTAGATTTCAGGCAAACCCTATGGATAGTCATGCCCAAGCGGTTAAGCGTATTTTTCGGTATCTTAAGGGAACTATGAACCTTGGTTTATGGTATCCGAAAGATACCGGTTTCGAACTAACCGCCTACTCAGATGCTGACCATGCATGGTGTAAGTTGGATCGCAAAAGTACTTCAGGTAGTGTGCAGTTCCGTGGAGACAAGTTGGTTGGTTGGTCTTCAAAGAAACAAAATTGTGTTTCCACATCCACTACTGAAGCTGAGTATGTAGCAGCTGCTAGTTGTTGCTCTCAAGTTCTGTGGATGAAGACTCAACTATCTGACTATGGTTTCCAGTATGACAGAATTCCCATCTACTGTGACTCCAAAAGTGCCATTGCAATCTCTTGCAATCCTGTTCAGCATTCTAAAACAAAGCATATTGATGTAAGGTATCACTTCATCAAATATCATGTTGAAAAAGGTAATATCGAACTTTACTTTGTCCCAACTGACTACCAACTTGCAGACCTCTTCACAAAACCTTTGGATGAACAAAGGTTCAATTTCTTGAAAACCAAGTTGGGTATGCTTGATCTACAAACTTAAATGCTTCCTTGCCATGTATTCTATGTTTATTTTCTTGGTCAAATCATTGATGTGTGCTTGTGTGCTTTTACATGCAATGTTTGAGGGGGAGAACAAGGGTAGAATGCATGATTTTAGGGGGAGTTTGTAGAATTTATCTGAGTCTGCATGTTCCTAGGGGGAGTTTGTATATATCTTTTCTCATTTTGTGTCCTTTGTGAATTTCTCTTTCCTTGCTTAATTTTTCTATGTCCTTAAAACCTTTTTCCCCTTAATTTTTTCTAAGTCCCTAACATTACCTTCCTATATAAAAAAAAAAAAAAACATTGACGGGTTTGACCCAAAAACCGGAAGTCATACCCGGTTCTGACCCCTATAAATAGCCGGATTTGACCTCATTTTGACTTCCTTCGAAATTGTTTTAAGTATTTTAAATCTTCTTTAAAACCGGCTTTCTCTCATTCAAAACCGGCTTTCCTACCGGCTTTCCTTTTTCTAAAAACCTTTCCAAAACGAAAACCGGTTTTACAACATAAATTCTTCATTCAAATATTGAAAACCGGATTTAGTTCATCAATTCATCATTACCGGCTTTCAGGTATATTCTTCACTAATACCGGCTTTCATCTATTTATTCATTATTTCCGGCTTTCATAAATTCTGCTTTAATACCGGCTTTTCATAATTCTTGTCTAAAACCGGCTTTCAGTAATTTCTTTACTATTACCGGTTTTCATTCCTTAACAATATTTTGTGATTATCTTTCCAGGGGTGATCTACTTGTGTGTTTGTGATTTATTTTCCTTATTTGTCATTCATTTTAGCAGGTATAATCTCATTTACGATTATGTCATTTCATTATACTTCATTCATATGTATATGCTTCGATTTGATAATGTTCGTACATGCTTTAATTGCTTTACTTGCTTGAATATATGATTGAATGCACTACTTGTCTGTGATTGATTGTTATTGTGGTTGCCTGTTCAAAACAAGTGCATCGATACTTGGTGTTTTACTAAGTATCTTGATGCTTTGTTAATACCGGCTTTCAAAAACCGGTATTAGTTATCTTTTAAATCACTTTTTAACAAAAGGTAATCTGCCAAAGTTTTTCTTCACTAATACCGGTTTTCCCCTTGAAAACCGGTATTCCAACTAAAATTCATGTTTCTATATGAAAACCGGTTCTTCATAACATTTTCTGAAAACCGGATTTACATAACATTTTCTGAAAACCGGTTTTACACCACATTTTCCTGAAATTCTTTTATAAAACCGGTTTTCAACCTTTTTAAGAAATTTTTCATATTTGTTCAACCCTCAAAATCTCATTTTCATTCAGGTTTGATCTTTAATGAAACTTTTCTTATACCAACTTTGTGAGTCAAATCCTCTTTCTTGAACAAAATTCCATGTTCATTGATCTGTCTGGCTTCACAAACATTTGTCCCTGTATTTCTGTAAAATTGTGCTTAATTTTTTCAAAATCTATCTCTCAGTTTACTTGGGATGCAAGGTATCGAACGCCTTGATGTACTACCTTTGTTGTCTTTTGGAAACTGAGTGTTAGAACCTTTTTGATGTGTCTTTAATTTCTTAAAAATCTTTTCAATCTTACATTGTTTTTCCCTAAGAAGCAAGGTATCGAACGCCTTGTTGTACTGCCTTCGCATCTTCTATGAAAAACGGTGTACGATTAAATCTTTTTGAGTAAATTAACCTTGGAAACAATGTTTCCCATTCGTCTTCTTCTTAACCGCAGAATGAATTTCCTCCAAGATGGTGCGACAGAAAACATGCCAAACAACTATCAGTTGATTATACCTTTTTCCTGTCATCATGGGATCATCCCGGTCATGCTTACATACCATCCACTATATCATGTCTTGACTGTAACTGCACCGGGTATCGAAGAAGAACTGCTATTTATCGCTATTCACCCTTTCCCCACTCAATCTATATGCCCCCTCTTACCTCATCTAAATCCAATTCAACTCTTCACCTCTCACTGACTCTCCCTCATCTCACACCGCCGATCTTCCACCATCACTCCCTCGACCCATACTTAACCCTTTACCGCGCTTCTTCTTCGTACCCTCAATCGCTACTACACCCCAGCCCCCTTAGCACACCTTAAATTCCCCTCATTTCTAACTCCACCTCCCCCCTATTCGACCATCCCTGCTCCACTCCCGAACAAACTCTCCCCAACCTCCTCACTCCACCTTGCTTCTTTAACAGAATTCCTCATTAACATCGCCACTCGCTGCCCTTTTCTCTCCCCCCATCCATTGCTCCCTTCCCTGCCCCCACCCACTACCCCTTCCAACTCTCTCTCCTCAATCTCCCCACATCCCGTCCCCTTCTAGACCCCCTCTACTTCCCTTCCACGCCCTCCATCCTCACCTATAACTCCTTCCTCAAACTTTTCTACCACCCCCCTCTCTCATCCTTTCTCTTTCCGCTCTGCACTTCCTCCATAAACCTGCTACACCCTCTTTCCAATTACTCCCACCTACCAAATCTGACTGCCTCGTCCTTACCATCCCATATTCTTCCGCTTTTCTCTACCTCAACCAACGCCCATTTTTTGTTCATGGAATCATACATGCTTACATACCATCCACTATATCATGTCTTGACTGTAACTGCACCGGGTATCGAAGAAGAACTGTTATTTCAACTATGGCGTACCATTGAATATATCGCACCAAGAGGAAGATCGAGCATACCATACTTCCAATTTGAGCTCTTAACAACTGATGGATCAACTCAAGCTTTCACGTTCACGCTTGAAGATTTCCGTAGAGTAATTGGTTTTCCTACAGCAACTTCTCGCGAGGGAGCCACCGACTTTGTAGATCCACCACCTATTCGTGAAATGCTTGAACGGGTCAGAGAACTTGGCTATAACGGTCCTCTCAACACTATAGGTGAATTCAAGAAAAAGAATCTTCACAGATTGTGGTATCCGTTATGCTCGATCATCAACTATTGTCTATCGCCTTCAAGAAAAGGTCAAGAAGCGATAACCTCCCAAACTCTGACATACTTGTTTGCTATCGCCTACGATGTTCATATCGACTTTGCAGCAGTTGCTTGGGATCATCTTAGACTGAATGTCAAAGGGAAGTATAATGCAACGAAGAAATATATTCCTTTCATCCGTTTCCTGACAATCATTCTTCAGGGAACATTGAACACACATGACAACATCCAACGATTTCCTGGCTCCCACAGAATTCGTTTCCCTCGCTATTCAACTATTTATGGAAACTCTGGTGTAGAAAATATTCCGTTTATGCCAATTCCGGCTTCGCTTCTTCGCTTGGTGCCCCATGAGGATAGTGACCTCATGAATTACAGAGTGTTTTTAGCCGGGGGTATAGCTGCTCAACGCCGAGAGCCGCCTACCGCTCCCCCGCATAGGTCGCCTGGTGAGGGTAGTAGGTCTAGGAAAAGAAATGAGGGGTTAGTAGGAGAAGAGGCACCAAGCTCATCTGCACAATCTTCATCGACTTCCGCTCCACCAAGAAAGAAACAAAAATCCCATCACAAATCAAAGTCTAAATCCAAAACAAAATCAAAAACACTTCTCCGTGATGAACCATCGTTCACAATTCCTTCTCCTTTCACTTCATCTTCCACTTCTTCCGAATCTCAAACATCTTCCTCAATTCAACATAAATCAAAGAAAATCCGAAAGGTCAAATTCAAATATTCCAAATCTCTTCCACCGATTGAGGAAGAGGTTATCTTAGAATCTCCGGAGAGACAAGGTGGTTTGGAGGGAGGGGTTGAAAAACACAATGGAGAGAATGAGCGGTCCGAGCTAGGAACAGGGCATAAAGAAAACGTTGGCCCTTCGATAGTTGAACCAATTATTCGCCGGGATGACAACCCCAGGATAGAAGCCGAGGACTCCCCACCCTCGCATATTTCACCTCCTCGCCGCTCTGGGTCCTCTCTACAGGATCCAGATGCATTTTTGCACAGGCACCAGCCGCATCCACTATCGATTCCTCATTCGGAGGAAGCCGATATTGAAGCAGCGGAGACTCTTTCCTCTCTCCCATCTTTTCTTGATAACACAATTGAGTCTAGATCGCCACTTAGGCCACTTGATCATGTGCACGCACGTCCTTTGGACGTTGCCAGAACATACAGAGAATTGGTTCATGAACCTTTTCCAGGACCGTATGGAAGACCTGTCGGTGCCATCATCGAGCAAGCACTGAATACAGGCGCTGAGGAGAGAAGCTTCGAGGAAGTTAGGCTCGCCTGGCTTCCTCCTAGCCCATCTTCCAGTTCAACGGGCAATCCAGAGGATCCCGGAAGTCCCACCAACCGGAACATTGTGCTATGCATTCGTGCAAAGCCAATTCGTTCTGCAACAACCAATGTAGAGCTTTCGCTTCATAAACTATTGGGAAGCCCTGTTGGTTCACAACCTTCAGGCCGCACTGTAAACCCTCCGGAGCCTACATCATCATCATCATCATCATCATCATCATCATCATCATCATCATCATCATCATCATCATCATCATCATCATCATCATCATCATCATCATCATCATCATCATCATCATCATCATCATCATCATCATCATCATCATCATCATCATCATCATCATCATCATCATCATCATCATCATCATCATCATCATCATCATCATCATCATCATCATCATCATCATCATCATCATCATCATCATCATCATCATCATCATCATCATCATCATCATCATCATCATCATCATCATCATCATCATCATCATCATCATCATCATCATCATCATCATCATCATCATCATCATCATCATCATCATCATCATCATCATCATCATCATCATCATCATCATCATCATCATCATCATCATCATCATCATCATCATCATCATCA
Organism: Erigeron breviscapus; assembly: GCA_034093135.1. Classification (NCBI taxonomy): domain Eukaryota; kingdom Viridiplantae; phylum Streptophyta; class Magnoliopsida; order Asterales; family Asteraceae; genus Erigeron; species Erigeron breviscapus. Next base: position 48,067,077 of record CM067167.1, on the reverse strand, counting down.
TCATCATCATCATCATCATCATCATCATCATCATCATCATCATCATCATCATCATCATCATCATCATCATCATCATCATCATCATCATCATCATCATCATCATCATCATCATCATCATCATCATCATCATCATCATCATCATCATCATCATCATCATCATCATCATCATCATCATCATCATCATCATCATCATCATCATCATCATCATCATCATCATCATCATCATCATCATCATCATCATCATCATCATCATCATCATCATCATCATCATCATCATCATCATCATCATCATCATCATCATCATCATCATCATCATCATCATCATCATCATCATCATCATCATCATCATCATCATCATCATCATCATCATCATCATCATCATCATCATCATCATCATCATCATCATCATCATCATCATCATCATCATCATCATCATCATCATCATCATCATCATCATCATCATCATCATCATCATCATCATCATCATCATCATCATCATCATCATCATCATCATCATCATCATCATCATCATCATCATCATCATCATCATCATCATCATCATCATCATCATCATCATCATCATCATCATCATCATCATCATCATCATCATCATCATCATCATCATCATCATCATCATCATCATCATCATCATCATCATCATCATCATCATCATCATCATCATCATCATCATCATCATCATCATCATCATCATCATCATCATCATCATCATCATCATCATCATCATCATCATCATCATCATCATCATCATCATCATCATCATCATCATCATCATCATCATCATCATCATCATCATCATCATCATCATCATCATCATCATCATCATCATCATCATCATCATCATCATCATCATCATCATCATCATCATCATCATCATCATCATCATCATCATCATCATCATCATCATCATCATCATCATCATCATCATCATCATCATCATCATCATCATCATCATCATCATCATCATCATCATCATCATCATCATCATCATCATCATCATCATCATCATCATCATCATCATCATCATCATCATCATCATCATCATCATCATCATCATCATCATCATCATCATCATCATCATCATCCGATAATAAGTCTAAATCTGGATCTGCACATGTTTCTACTCCTCGACATACTCGACTGGCGGAAATTTATAATGATTTATATGCCCATCTCATCTCCCTCGATGATCAAACTGATTCATTTGACAAAGCTATTCTTGCAACCCTCCAAGCTCGCTATGATCACCAAAACAGGATAAATCTTTTAAAGCAGCAAGCAGAACAAGATAAGTTTGTTGCCGATGCAGCACTTGAAGCGGCTCAGAAAAGAATTGTTGAACTTGAGGCCACATGCAAGCAAGCTGTTGTTATGCAAAGACGTGATGATTCTGATGATCAGGATCAACACGAGGGGGAGAATATGGATGAGGATGTGGCTAATGTAAGAGCCAGTGCTGCTACTGAGGTTATAAATGATACAGATGTTGGTGATGATGCACAATCAAGAGATCCTCCTCAAGATGTTGATTTTGTAGAGCACGTGGTTGATAATGTTGTTGTTGATAATGTTGAGCACACAAAAGTAATTCGTATTGATGAATCAATGGTTCGAGCCAGTGCTGCTACTGATGTTGTTATTGGCTCAGATTTTCGTGATGATGCTCACTTTCAAGGATTACTTCGTGATCCCTTGATTATTGGCGAAGATTTTGGTGAAACAGAGTTCCCTGAGAATGATCCAAGAGACAATGATCCTAATGATGATAATGATTCCTCTGATGATGATGATATTCCCCCAGGCTTTGATACCTACCAATCTATTCCTCAACCAAACCCCGCTCTCAACCAAATGAACCTTCATAACCTTATTCACCACCTTAACAATCCTCATCTCCAAAACATCACCAGAGCTCCAATTGTTCGAATAAACGATGGTGGTTTCAGAAAGAATGTAGAAAGAAAGATTGATTATCTCAGAATACCAACCAGACTTTTCAAATCCACAAAATTCCTCGAAGAAAAAGCATATGAGATCTTCTCAAAGGAACAAGAGTTGGTAAAGATAGACGTTGATGAATTACGGGCAAGGAGAGCTTATGATCTTGATCACCAAAGGGCAAAATACTTAAAGGATCTCATAGAAGCCAAGAGTCATAAAGCCAACAAAGTATGGAAGAATCAGTTCAAATTGAAAATTGTAGAAGTTGTCAGCATTCATTTTAAGGAATGGCGTGATCCCGGGTTTGCAAGACCCCCTGGCTTAATATGGTTAATAGTGAGACGTGAAGATAACCGTCGGTATATGTTTGGAGAAGCCAGGTTCAATCTACTATCTGCTGATGATCTCATTTTTCTCTTCCATCACTTTGCAAGCAAACTTATTCAGCCTGATCCAAAGAATCATGAAGCCTACTATGCTGTGAAAAGATATTTGGATAGTCTTGTTTTGAGTCAAACTCAAAAAGACTTCCAATTGGCAGTTGAAAAGAAAAGAAAGAAAGTGAATCTCACCATGCCGAACCAAAGGATTCAAGGAATCAACCTCGAAAATTTCAACACTGAAGCCGTGTTCGATAATCCCAGAGGGTTTGTATTTGCTAGTGATCAAGGGCATAAGATTTTTATAAGACTCGACGAACTCTCCAAGTATTCAGATGGCACACTGATGCAATGTTTGGCTGTATTTGAAAGTCTAGCTGAGTTCGAAGAGTCAGTAAAGGAAAAGAAGAGGTTGATGAGAGTGATTAAAAAGATCAAGTCAAGATTGGATCACAGAGATAGAACGAGACAGATCATTGAGGCTAGGCTTCCAAAGGAAAGAAAAGGAGTAATTCATGTACCAGAAGGTACTTGGGTCAGATATTCTCCTAATAATGAACAAGGTCCTCATAACATGCCCCCAGTTGATTTTGCTGACAACATCATTGAACCACCAAATCGCCCTGAAGATCCAAAGTACCATTTTGTACCAAAGAAGTTCTGGAAGGAGAATTACCACAAGTACAGAAAGCGAGCCTTCAAATCACAATCAGTTCAACTTGATAAGCCTGAATCCTCCACAAAGAAAAGGAATCGAAGACAGAGAAAGAGAAAGAGATCAAGAAGGTGACCATTCACAAACAACACTAAAGGGGGAGATTGTTAGCTTTAATAATATAGTTAGTGCGTGTTTGTAACAATGTAATAGAATTGTCCTTTTGTCTAATCTTGTTTATTGTAGAAGGTTGTTAATGTAATTAGACAAGGACTTGTTTGTAATTAGGGAGGGGGTTTAGTGCAAATGTCAAGCCTATATAAACCCCCCACCCCATCCATTGTAAGGTTACACTTTGAAATATATTTTCCTTACATTTCCTTATTCTCTAGACTTTCTCTCTCACACACTTAAGCCTTATAACCTTGATTCACGATTTAGTACTAGTTTACAGATGGTAAACTGAACTCGAGCTGCCTGATTTTGACTCGAGCTTGTTTATTTTTAAAAAATTTGAACTTAACCATTACATTTGATTTTCTTTTTATTTGTTTGTCTAAATAATTTGAACTTAACCATTACACTTGATTTTTTTTTCTATTGACAATTTATAACTCCATAAATTACAATCGGTTTCTTTCACAGTGAAGATATAACTTTCTAACATCTCACATTCTCAGTTTCTCACCGTATATAATAACTTATATCCGTTAGGATACCGTCGATGTCTTATGTTACTTGTGAGTAATAACTTGGGGGTACTAAAGTGCTAACACCAGATATCATGAAGGGGCTATAAAGTAAAATAATCTGACAGAGACACAGTACAAACCTGCCCCGGTTGTCCCGGTTTTAATCCGGCAGAATCCGGACAAGATCTTCACAACGACGTCGTATTCATCTCATGTTTCATTTCACTCTTCTTCAGCTAGCTCAACCAACTAACTTTATTTGCTTTTTTTGCAACTTGACACACACATTAAAGAGATCTGTTTATATCTAAACCCATCACTTTTGCTACCCACAACTCACACCGCTATATATATATTCCCATTGTATATATCTTGAAAAGTGTGATGCAGTGAGTAAAAGTTAATCATGGGCTATTTGAGATATTGTTGGTTTATATCATTAGTTATTGTATTGTTTAGTAAGAGTCATACTCAAGTGACTGCTGGTGACATTGTTCATGATGACAAATTGGCCCCCAAGAAACCTGGTTGTGAGAATGATTTTGTCCTGGTAAACATATAATATCACACTCCTCTTTATTTTACTAAATTTGTCATTTTTTTGCTTATCAAGAAAAAAAGCCGTTTAATTTGTCATTTTTAGTTGATATATTTATTAAATTCATGAACTTGGTACAATGGTATACTTTCTTTATTTGAAAATTATTGTCTTTTTTGATACGTGATAAGTTTGTTTGCGTGGTGTTTGATCCATATAGTGGATTGCATGTTTATATCTAATGATTTGAAGAAGGTTATAGCTATGTTGTGTGTACATATCTGAAGTGACATTATAGCTTAACTGTGTTTTATATACTTGAATTATATTTAGATATCAAAGTAATAGTGAGAAGGTGTCTGAAGGTCTCTAAACTCGCTGAATAAACATTTGGAATGACCCAGTACATCAGAGTCAAAGGCTTGACTTTTCTTGTGTAACCTAAACAAGGATCTTTTATCCGTTTACTCGTTAATTCTAATATTAAAGAAAGTTATGGCTTCATTGTATTTGTATATAGAGATAGGGATATAGAAGATATAGTGGTTTCAAGGAGAATATCAACTCATATTCCTTGAGGGAAATGATTCGTGCACCACAAAGTTTGCTTCGTGCACCGCTGTTGTTGTTTCAACGTGTCTGTACAGTTTTTTTTTTTAAAAGCACAATGTGATGTATGACTTACTTTTTGTGGTGTACGAATCACCCCTATTACTTTAATCTGTATGCCCACAATGAGACTATAACTCTCAACGGCATAACCTCTTGAATCTTGATCGAATACCGCTAGGGCATACGACCTAGGATTACGAAGATATAGGTTTAAAGTATGGTTATACTGTTATAGCATGACTGTGTTATATCTAGAAACTTGAAGTGAGGTTATATGTTGATTATATGTTATATTTACATATTTGAAGTTTATTCAGTTTGAAAAAGGCTTCACCTTATATTGATTTGAAATGCTTTCTTTTAACCCCCCTTTACTCAGTTTCTGTCCAAAGCTATGTGATATTTTTTTATGTTCAATGTTAAATGGCTTAGTTATATCCTCTACTGTTTTCTTTAGGTAAAAGTTCAAACTTGGGTTGAGGGTGTGGAAGGTGATGAGTTCGTCGGTGTTGGTGCTAGATTTGGAACTACCATTGTATCTAAGGAGAAAAATGCAGATCGGACAAAAATTACACAATCAGACCCTCGTGATTGTTGCAGTCCACCAAAGAAAAAGGTCTCTTTCTGTTGGACTTTTAATGTTAATCAGAAGCTCATACAGTCTTCAAAATGTTTGCTGACATTCCACTTCTCATAAATAGTTGATTAATGCTAAACTTCTTTTTTTGTCGTGCGGTAGCTTACGGGTGATGTTATCATGGTGACCCGAGGTCACTGCCGATTCACAACAAAGGCAAACATTGCACAAGCTGCTGGTGCTTCAGCAGTCCTTATAATAAATAATCAAAGAGGTAAGCAACGGGTGGTTATATAATAAAACTTAAAGAGATCCAAATAGCAATTTCCTTTACATGATGTCTCTTGCAAAATTTAAGGTTTCATTTTTATCAAAAAGAGTTCAATTTAAAACTATATATGTGCACATTATATTGACAAAAAAATTCAAAGGTGTTTGGATATGCGTTTTCAAAGTGATTTCGTGACTTTAGGAATCATAATAGGATAATTGGTTGATTAAAGCTGTTGGGAGTATGTGTGAAGCCAAGGAAGTGTGGAGGCCCAAGAAGTCAAAAGTGGTTGACAAGGGACCCACTTGTTTGGGCAGAATCTGCAGAAAAGTCTGGAGAGTATCATGCAATCTTTAAGTGCATTAATGCACTTAAATCAACTTCAGATTGGCAGGGCCCACTTGTATCATCTCTATACTTTTGCTTAGTCTCCTTTGTCTCAATGATGGCAGTTGTAGCTATCTCTATCTCTATATAAGAGATGTCTTGTATTTGTAAGAACCACAACATCAAGTCTTGAGCTAATAAAAAACCCCTCAGTTGCAGCCGGTGGATGTAGGTCAGACCTAGACCGAACCACGTTAAATCTCTTGTGTCGTGTTCTATTATCTTATCTACTTGTGATAATCTGTGATAATCTGGTGTTTTGTTGATTTCCGCTGCGTCGTGTGATATACCAAGTTTCTAATAACTCAGAGCAAGATGCACTTAAAATTCTGGGTGTGTTCTGCTGAGTTTTAGTGCCCAACAAGTGGTATCAGAGCACGATTACCAGATTACCAGATCAGGTTATCAGAGCAGGTGGCTCTGCCTTGTGTACCACCAATCACCGGTTATTTCTTTCTTCCTGTTTGAAAAAAAAATCAGGTTTGTTTCCTGTTTTCGCTGCTGTGATTTGGAGACAACCACTTAGGTGGTGTTTGTGATTTTAGTTGATCGATTGGAAGACGAAGAAGTACCAGGTGTGGTTGTGTTTTGAATCTGATCTTGTACCTGTTCATTATCAATTGGTTGTTTGAATTGGGTAACTGTTGGTTACCTGGAATTCTGTTCAACCAGAATTGTGATTGAAATTGATTGAGGTTTTTTAGAACCTTTGTTCGATTGGTTTACGGGTTTAGATTGGAGATTCTGTGAAGTTTTTTTGACAGGAAATTATCAACCGAGAACCGGGAAGCTTTGGTCTATTTCTGTTTGTCATAATGGCTGAAGACGGAAAAGTTCAGATTGAAAAGTTTGACGGTTCAGATTTCGGGTGGTGGAAGATGCAGATGGATGCATTGTTATGTCAAAAAGATTTGGATGTGGTACTTGGAGAAAAACCAGATAAGATGGAACAAGCTGACTGGGATCTCAAGGACAAGAAAGCTAGAGGTTTTATTACATTATCTTTGACAAGGAGCGTGGCGTTTAACATCATGTCAGAAACCACAGCAAGTGGTATGATGTTGGCTCTGTCAAATATGTATGAAAAACCGTCTGCAGCTAATAAAGTGTTCTTGATGAGAGAGCTATTCACAATGAGAATGAAAGAGGGAAGCTCGGTGACCGTGCACATAAATAATCTGAATTCCATTCTGTCCAGATTGTCATCTGTGGGAATGAATTTCGATGATGAGACCAAGGCTGTACTATTGCTATCTTCACTGCCTGATAGTTGGTCCGGGACTGTAACTGCTGTTACAAGCTCGGTGGGAACTGACGGGATGACTTTTGAAAAGATTCGTGACTTGGTACTCGGTGAAGATGTTCGCCGAAGAAGTGCTAATGGTGGGTCTTCTTCTGATTTGTTACATGTTGGCAGGGGAAGAAATAATAGCAGAGATAGTGGGAGCAGCAAGAGTCGGGGCAGGAGCTCGTCTAGGGCTCGTCCGAATGTGCGATGTTGGGACTGCAACGAGCCTGGACATTACAGGAGTCAATGTCCGGAGAAGAATTCTCCGACAAAGAATTCTGGTGGATTGAACACTACTACAGCAAGCGACACTGAAGACGATGTCTTGTTGATGTGTGTTGAAAGTAGTGTGGAATCCTGGGTCATGGATTCCGGTGCATCATTTCATGCTACCCATAGCAATGATTGCATGCGGAATGTTAAAGAAGGCAATTTTGGCAAGGTTAGGCTGGGAAACGGTGAAATTCTTGATGTGACTGGCATGGGGGATTTGGATCTTGTTACTACTTTGGGTACTACTTGGACTTTGTGTAACGTCAGGGTTATTCCGAGGCTTGAAACGAAGTTGATCTCCGTTGGGCAGTTGGATGAACAAGGTTTAGACGTTAAGTTTGGTGGTGGAAAGTGGAAGGTCATTAAGGGAAATCTCGTGGTTGCTAGGGGTTTCAAGAAGGGGTCATTGTATATGGTGCCTATTCCGTTTGGGGAAGTGACCACCACTGTTAAGACGAACGCCAAAGTTGGGCTCGCTGATTCGGTAGTTAAAAGAGTTCAGTTCACAGTAAAGAACTCTGGGACTCCAGGTAATCCGCTTGAGCGTATTCGGAGGTCTGGTTAGCAACTAACTAACTCTTCCCCCTCCAGGGAGAGGTCAAAGGCATAGCTTGAAGGGAAACTCCTACGGTAGAAGAGAAGGTTCCGTCGGAACAATTATTTATTCAGGGAGGTCTGAACACATATGGGATATTAGTAGCAGTGGGAGCACGGGTAGTGTTCCAGCACCGACGGGATATCTTCGTTGGGTTCAGAAGACCAGGTATCCGAATGAAATCTCTCCTGAGAAGTTACTGTTGGTGGAGAGTGTTCCTCTGAAAGTCCCTGTATCTGATGGTTCGAGTCTATGGGAATCAGTTGGGATTGAGGATGTAAAGACGGGGTCTTTTGAGACCATGTTGGGGCCTTCTGGGGCTTCAACAGCTTACTGATGATTGGGAGGCTGCAATTGAGTTTGATTGGGGTTACATGGTTTGAAGTTTGGTTTGCTCTTGTGAGGTGGACCTGGAAGACTTCTATACCAATGTATGTTTAAAGTTCTTACAGAAATACATATGCATAGTTGAAGCACAGGTGAAGATTGTTCCGTGAAGCACAGGTGAAGATTGTTCCGTGGCTTCAAGTGGGAGATTGTTGGGAGTATGTGTGAAGCCAAGGAAGTGTGGAGGCCCAAGAAGTCAAAAGTGGTTGACAAGGGACCCACTTGTTTGGGCAGAATCTGCAGAAAAGTCTGGAGAGTATCATGCAATCTTTAAGTGCATTAATGCACTTAAATCAACTTCAGATTGGCAGGGCCCACTTGTATCATCTCTATACTTTTGCTTAGTCTCCTTTGTCTCAATGATGGCAGTTGTAGCTATCTCTATCTCTATATAAGAGATGTCTTGTATTTGTAAGAACCACAACATCAAGTCTTGAGCTAATAAAAAACCCCTCAGTTGCAGCCGGTGGATGTAGGTCAGACCTAGACCGAACCACGTTAAATCTCTTGTGTCGTGTTCTATTATCTTATCTACTTGTGATAATCTGTGATAATCTGGTGTTTTGTTGATTTCCGCTGCGTCGTGTGATATACCAAGTTTCTAATAACTCAGAGCAAGATGCACTTAAAATTCTGGGTGTGTTCTGCTGAGTTTTAGTGCCCAACAAGTGGTATCAGAGCACGATTACCAGATTACCAGATCAGGTTATCAGAGCAGGTGGCTCTGCCTTGTGTACCACCAATCACCGGTTATTTCTTTCTTCCTGTTTGAAAAAAAAATCAGGTTTGTTTCCTGTTTTCGCTGCTGTGATTTGGAGACAACCACTTAGGTGGTGTTTGTGATTTTAGTTGATCGATTGGAAGACGAAGAAGTACCAGGTGTGGTTGTGTTTTGAATCTGATCTTGTACCTGTTCATTATCAATTGGTTGTTTGAATTGGGTAACTGTTGGTTACCTGGAATTCTGTTCAACCAGAATTGTGATTGAAATTGATTGAGGTTTTTTAGAACCTTTGTTCGATTGGTTTACGGGTTTAGATTGGAGATTCTGTGAAGTTTTTTTGACAGGAAATTATCAACCGAGAACCGGGAAGCTTTGGTCTATTTCTGTTTGTCATAATGGCTGAAGACGGAAAAGTTCAGATTGAAAAGTTTGACGGTTCAGATTTCGGGTGGTGGAAGATGCAGATGGATGCATTGTTATGTCAAAAAGATTTGGATGTGGTACTTGGAGAAAAACCAGATAAGATGGAACAAGCTGACTGGGATCTCAAGGACAAGAAAGCTAGAGGTTTTATTACATTATCTTTGACAAGGAGCGTGGCGTTTAACATCATGTCAGAAACCACAGCAAGTGGTATGATGTTGGCTCTGTCAAATATGTATGAAAAACCGTCTGCAGCTAATAAAGTGTTCTTGATGAGAGAGCTATTCACAATGAGAATGAAAGAGGGAAGCTCGGTGACCGTGCACATAAATAATCTGAATTCCATTCTGTCCAGATTGTCATCTGTGGGAATGAATTTCGATGATGAGACCAAGGCTGTACTATTGCTATCTTCACTGCCTGATAGTTGGTCCGGGACTGTAACTGCTGTTACAAGCTCGGTGGGAACTGACGGGATGACTTTTGAAAAGATTCGTGACTTGGTACTCGGTGAAGATGTTCGCCGAAGAAGTGCTAATGGTGGGTCTTCTTCTGATTTGTTACATGTTGGCAGGGGAAGAAATAATAGCAGAGATAGTGGGAGCAGCAAGAGTCGGGGCAGGAGCTCGTCTAGGGCTCGTCCGAATGTGCGATGTTGGGACTGCAACGAGCCTGGACATTACAGGAGTCAATGTCCGGAGAAGAATTCTCCGACAAAGAATTCTGGTGGATTGAACACTACTACAGCAAGCGACACTGAAGACGATGTCTTGTTGATGTGTGTTGAAAGTAGTGTGGAATCCTGGGTCATGGATTCCGGTGCATCATTTCATGCTACCCATAGCAATGATTGCATGCGGAATGTTAAAGAAGGCAATTTTGGCAAGGTTAGGCTGGGAAACGGTGAAATTCTTGATGTGACTGGCATGGGGGATTTGGATCTTGTTACTACTTTGGGTACTACTTGGACTTTGTGTAACGTCAGGGTTATTCCGAGGCTTGAAACGAAGTTGATCTCCGTTGGGCAGTTGGATGAACAAGGTTTAGACGTTAAGTTTGGTGGTGGAAAGTGGAAGGTCATTAAGGGAAATCTCGTGGTTGCTAGGGGTTTCAAGAAGGGGTCATTGTATATGGTGCCTATTCCGTTTGGGGAAGTGACCACCCCTGTTAAGACGAACGCCAAAGTTGGGCTCGCTGATTCGGTAGTTAAAAGAGTTCAGTTCACAGTAAAGAACTCTGGGACTCCAGGTAATCCGCTTGAGCGTATTCGGAGGTCTGGTTAGCAACTAACTAACTCTTCCCCCTCCAGGGAGAGGTCAAAGGCATAGCTTGAAGGGAAACTCCTACGGTAGAAGAGAAGGTTCCGTCGGAACAATTATTTATTCAGGGAGGTCTGAACACATATGGGATATTAGTAGCAGTGGGAGCACGGGTAGTGTTCCAGCACCGACGGGATATCTTCGTTGGGTTCAGAAGACCAGGTATCCGAATGAAATCTCTCCTGAGAAGTTACTGAGTTACTGTTGGTGGAGAGTGTTCCTCTGAAAGTCCCTGTATCTGATGGTTCGAGTCTATGGGAATCAGTTGGGATTGAGGATGTAAAGACGGGGTCTTTTGAGACCATGTTGGGGCCTTCTGGGGCTTCAACAGCTTACTGATGATTGGGAGGCTGCAATTGAGTTTGATTGGGGTTACATGGTTTGAAGTTTGGTTTGCTCTTGTGAGGTGGACCTGGAAGACTTCTATACCAATGTATGTTTAAAGTTCTTACAGAAATACATATGCATAGTTGAAGCACAGGTGAAGATTGTTCCGTGAAGCACAGGTGAAGATTGTTCCGTGGCTTCAAGTGGGAGATTGTTGGGAGTATGTGTGAAGCCAAGGAAGTGTGGAGGCCCAAGAAGTCAAAAGTGGTTGACAAGGGACCCACTTGTTTGGGCAGAATCTGCAGAAAAGTCTGGAGAGTATCATGCAATCTTTAAGTGCATTAATGCACTTAAATCAACTTCAGATTGGCAGGGCCCACTTGTATCATCTCTATACTTTTGCTTAGTCTCCTTTGTCTCAATGATGGCAGTTGTAGCTATCTCTATCTCTATATAAGAGATGTCTTGTATTTGTAAGAACCACAACATCAAGTCTTGAGCTAATAAAAAACCCCTCAGTTGCAGCCGGTGGATGTAGGTCAGACCTAGACCGAACCACGTTAAATCTCTTGTGTCGTGTTCTATTATCTTATCTACTTGTGATAATCTGTGATAATCTGGTGTTTTGTTGATTTCCGCTGCGTCGTGTGATATACCAAGTTTCTAATAACTCAGAGCAAGATGCACTTAAAATTCTGGGTGTGTTCTGCTGAGTTTTAGTGCCAAACAAAAGCTAGGGATAGATAAGTTTATGCTTATTTTGAAAATCAGTTATTTTATGGGAACCTCATACTTTACCTCTCTCAATTTGATTAAAAGACTAGAAACGTAATCAGCTTTCGCAAAACTCTCAGAAGTCAAATCCATTTTACATATTTCAAGCATCTTACTTTAACCATGTCCCAACTCATAAGTCAACAGCAGCAACTTTTATGGTACGGAAGAAGTACTGTCTAAAAAAGGATTGTGTCTAACATTTTCCCCCTCTTTTTTTGTGACCCTTTAGAACTCTACAAGATGGTTTGTGAGCCTGATGAAACTGATCTAGATATACACATACCAACCGTTATGCTTCCACAGGATGCCGGTTTAAAGTTAGAGAGAATGTTGTCAAATCGTTCATCAAGTAAGCCATTTTGTGTTATTATCATGGTGGCAAAGTGGGGTTGGGCAGGCTGCGTAGCGGGTAAAACGGGTCTGGTAAACGGATGATCTTTTATTCGGTCAGGTTGGGTGTCCCAGATTTTGTATAAATCATTATCCAGTATGCTATTTCAGTGTTTATCTACATCTTTTTGAATAGAATGATCATCAAGCATATCCTTTTATGCTTGGTTTTTATTACCTATTTGACCCGTTAGAGATAAGAACATAACCCAAATCGATCCAATCTTAAGTATTTGAATCTAAATTGCCACTTCTGATAGTTATGCCTGTAACTGCGTATTTTCATCATCATGCATTTTTTTCTGAAAGTTTTCAGCCACAATCTAGTTTCTGTGCAGTTGTACTCACCGCGAAGACCGGTGGTAGATATAGCCGAGGTATTTTTATGGCTGATGGCAGTTGGTACCATCTTGTGTGCCTCTTATTGGTCTGCATGGAGTGCTAATGAAGCAGCTATAGAACATGATAAATTACTTGAGGTAAGTCAAGTGTTCTGTTTATTTTGAAGCTGGGCTGTTGTACATGGCACTAACATGGCGAGAATTGACGTACAAGGTGTCTGGTTCTTGTAGGATTTTTCAGGGGACCTTTCAAACACAAAGTTTTCTGGTACAAGTGGGGTCGTAGAAGTCGATACAAAATCAGCAATCTTGTTTGTAATCGTTGCTTCATGCTTCTTGGTTCTCCTTTACAAGTTAATGTCCGAATGGTTCATTGAACTTTTGGTGGTTATCTTCTGTGTAGGAGGCGTAGAGGTATGTGAACTCTAAATTGAGTCTGAATATTAAGAATCGGCGTTTGATTATTGAAGGTTGAATCGTTCAGATTGTTCGAACAATCAACTGAGAAATATGTCCTAGTATGTTATTTTTGTAAACCCTTGTTAAACTAAATTTATTAAAAGTCTTCAAATCAACTAAATTACAAATTTACAACAAGATCAATAGAAAACTAAAGCAATAAATCAATAATAAACACAAATATGATTAAATTCCTATTTTTCCGCATACAGGGATTGCAAACATGCATAGTTGCTTTGCTATCAAGGTACAATCTTTTTTCTCCTAGTATTTGTTTTTGATCGTATTATAAATGTAATATTCTGTAAAGAAGTAATTAATTGAATAAAAATAAAAGATTCGAGGCTGACTTGTCTTTGGAGCCTTGTGACAGTTTGACATAGATGTATTCAAATTTTCAGGTGGTTCAAACATGCTGCCCAATCTTTCATTGAAGTCCCGTTCTTTGGAGATGTTTCATATCTTACCTTAGCTGTTATGCCATTCTGCATAGTCTTCGCTGTTCTCTGGGCAGTTTATCGTGAATCTAAGTTTGCGTGGATTGGTCAAGATATACTTGTACGTCAACTTTACATAAAAGACCAACATGTGGGATATTATTAAACTTGATAAAGTTACTAATTATTATTTTTGTTCATTCCCTCAGGGAATTGCACTGATAATTACAGTACTTCAGATTGTGCATGTACCTAATCTCAAGGTAAGATTTTTGCTTGTTTAGCATTGGATATTGTTAAATAAGGGTATTTTAGACATTTACAAATCATATATTCTAACAATAGTATCTCAATATAATGTTGTTTGTGTTTTGTGGCTTAGATTGGAACGGTTCTGCTAGGTTGTGCCTTCTTGTATGACATTTTTTGGGTTTTCATTTCCAAGAAATTGTTCCATGAAAGTGTGATGATTGTGGTATGTCAAACCTTGTTTCTAATTTCTCACTTGTCAACTGTGTTTAGTCGTTAAAAGCCTAACTAATTTAGTGCAATGATTATATCTTTATAGGTGGCTCGTGGTGACAATAGTGGGGAGGATGGTATCCCAATGCTATTAAAGATACCACGCATGTTTGACCCATGGGGCGGCTTTAGTATCATTGGCTTTGGTGACATTCTCTTACCTGGTTTACTAATTGCGTTTTCCCTTAGGTTTGTAGTCTTGTTTTGATTTGTTTTATATAAAAAGCTAAAAAACAAAAAAACACTGGCAGGTCAATCAAACGTTAGCCGACCCATTCTGACCCATCCTCAACATTGACCTGAACCTATTTTGACCTGTTATCTGACCTGCCTATATCTCTGGCAACAATTTTTAAAGAGTGGACCTTTACCTTTCGTTTGAAAAACATGTTTCAGATATGATTGGTTGGCGAAAAAGCGTATTCGAGCCGGATATTTCTTGTGGGCGATGTTTGCTTACGGACTAGGTAGGAAAGATCTATAACAAGGCTTATTTTTTATGGCTTTTCTCCTTGTAGAGTCTGCCTGCAAAAAATTGTATTGGTAGATATGTTGAAGAAGAAGAACATTCTGATGGGGATCCTTTGAAATTATACACAGGTCTCCTTGTAACTTACATAGCATTGAATCTGATGGATGGCCATGGTCAACCTGCTTTGCTATACATCGTTCCTTTCACTCTTGGTAATGTTTGTTTTAGCTTGATTCTTAATCTTATGATATGTAGATAATTCTCAAGTTAAAAAGGTAGTTTTTTTTAAGATACAAAGAACATTGTCACATAACGTGTCAACATGTGATGCAGGAACCCTTTTGACATTGGGAAAAAGGAGGGGAGATCTCAAGATTCTATGGTCAAGTGGTGAACCCGAAAGGGAATGTCCACATGTCCGACTCGGGCACTCCGCACCAGATGAGTAGAAAAGTAGTTACGCTTATCTGCAATTAACATTGTGTCTATGTCAAACTGTTCATGTACGTTGTAGAAAAAGCCATTGGTAAAGATCAAAAAAGTTGTGGTTGTTAACTGAGCCTAACTTTAATGATCAAGAAATGTTGTGCATATGATGTTTTACGTTAGATTCAATCTCTCTTTCCTTTCACCAGATGCGCTACGCAATCTACTCGTCGAGTTAACTCAGGTTTGGATTGTGTAAGGAAGTTATCGTGGATGTATCTGTTCAATCCGTAGTACTATATATTTCTAGTATTATATTGCATATTAAATCAATGTTTGTTACATTGACTTTAAATTATAAGGCTAAGATGATAAAGCTAATTTAAAATAGCGTAACGAGTATAATCTATATTATCAATATAGAATCTGACAATTAACCCAAGAATATTAATACTAATAAAATCAACATCAAAATCATAAAGCAGGTATTATTTATTTTATCGCAGGCTTCTGTCGTTATCTTCGAATCCATATAATATTTAGCTTGATAATGTAGTAATATCAACTTCGATACATTATGTTCCTATTTTTTTAATGTCTAAGTCAACATTTTACCTGTTGCAGCCATGTGTTAGAGCACTGGTATGGAGTCGGGGTTGACGCCCCTTCTTGATGTCAAAGTGGCTCGGGGTTCGGTTTCCGAAGCTGATCTACATTTTACCATACCTGACTGTTGTTTTAGAGGGAAAAAAATCATTAGTGGAACTTTTATTAATTTTACAAATGTATTTGCTACATGTTCGATTAATCGATTACATGTGGAAATTTTATTTCATAAGCAAAATTTAAATGAGAAAAGACCAGAAAAGAAAGATGTGATCGTCCTTTTGCCTACATAAATTTTCTCCCAACATGTAATATGTCACATCTTATTTATGAAGTTTATGGATATATGAATGAATTATTATTCATTTATACTGAAAATGAAATGAAGCTGTAAATTGACCGTATGTTTGTTATGCTTAATTGTTTATTTGATTCAAACCGACCAAGGGCAATAAAATAGAAGTTCGTATATAAAACCTTTTGTAGAAACTTTCATAATGTTTACTAGACTACCATGATATATAAAATTTATTTTGTTTTTTTTATAATGGAATAAAAGTAGACTTGTAATGTTTTTTATTTAAAAATTTTATTCTACTTTTAAACCATAACATTAATGATAATAAGTGGATGTTGAACTTTACAGACTAAAACCGTAATAATTTTCGGCTCAATTTTTTATTCGAACATCAGAAAATTTTATTAACATAAACAAAACTAGCAAGACGCTAGTTGTTAGAGGTATAAAAATACAATCTAGAGACAAACAATAGCCTCGATGACATAAACTTGAAACATAAAGACTAGCGCTAGTTACAATTGTAGCGGATTATTGTTCCATTCCTCCTACGAGACATTGATCTTTCGATTTCTATTAGCAGCCCATAAATAAGAGGTCGCGACAATGGAATTGAAGCAATCATCACTATTTTCTTTGACTCCATTGTGGCTAACGACATTCCTTATTTTCCAAATGTACCACCACCATGTAAAGAGGATTGCTTTCAATATCTCCAAATTCCTTTGACATTGAGATTGATCCAACCAAGACATCATCTCTTTTGGTGTAATGGCAGGGAGATCCACCTTTGTCCGTACACGAATTTTGTTCCTAGTCTCCATGGTAAGAGGGCAGTTTTTAAATAGGTGTAATTTTCGGCTCAATTTGTTTTTCCGTAAACACAATAAAAACGTTATTGTACGACATCTGTGATTAACAAAGTTTTAAGTTCATAAGATATCTCTTTTATCCTAAGGCTCAAGACAACTTTAAATAGAATAATACTTTTAATGAGAATTAATTAAGATAGATAAACAAATGAATAGTTAATTTCTTTTCCAAAATCAGAAAATTATTTCGAGATAAATCAAAATAATAATTTAGATAATCAAAAGGGGAGTTGATTGATATAACGGTTAGTTTTTACGAAGTTAATAATTAGATGTTAATATTTAAATTTGAACACGAGACTTTAAAAGGAGAAAACCTCTCCGTCACTTAATTAAACCACTACAACAACAAGAACTCATTTTTTTACGATTACTTAAGCGATGTTTATTTTTCATGTGACTTTTTTTTTCTTTTTTTCTTTTTTTTAACTGAACCAGGATTTTTAAGCTATATAAATCCGGTCGGGCCATTTACTTTGAGAAAGAAAAAAAAATTATTTGACAAGCTTTGAGTCAGAGATGAATGCCACGTGGACGAATATCTGTGGTTTGGACGGTTGGAATGATGTGTTTGACAACCTTTGGTTTTAATCAATACTGGAATAAAAGTCTTTTTTTTTTTTAAGTGGTGGATCATTTGCTCGCAACAGGGGATCTAACTTACGTTGTCTTAACCGGGTCCGTGCTAGAGAGCCCCATCACCCTCAATACCTAGTAGGAGGAGAAACTTCCAACTAAACGGCCCGAAGGCACGACATTTAATTAGGATAAAACCCTGCCCCTCTACAGGACTCAAACCTGCTTCACTGGAGGACTTTATTATGAAATTCCTTCAAAATGTCCTTCCCATGTTTCGAATTCGAGACCTCCAACATGTAAAACTGGTGCTCAACCACTGAGTTATAATGAGAAGTATAATAAAAGTCTTTATTAACTAGTGAGAAATTCATCAACACAACTACAGTACTACGCACACCATATCAAAATCAAGTTAATTATGCACACACATATACATGTTTTAATTATTTGGGAAACAATATTTTCTACATCTGGTTAGTTTTTAGTTTGGAATTATTATTAACTTTTATAAGTCTTGGGAAGACATATAAAAAACAAACGAAAATAACAAAGCTAGCCAGTGGCGGAGCTATGTGGTGGCCAAGGGTGGCCATGGCAACCCCACAATTTCTATAAAACTCTATTTTTCTAGTACTATTTTTATGTATTTTTCTAGTTTAAAGGTAATTGGCAACCCCAGACTGGTATAATTTAATTTTGTAGTATAATTTTACACTTGTTAGTATCATGAAAACTGTTCGGCAACCCCAGACTGGTATAATTTAATTTTGTAGTATAATTTTACACTTGTTAGTATCATGAAAACTGTTCGGCAACCCCAGACTGGTATAATTTAATTTTGTAGTATAATTTTACACTTGTTAGTATCATGAAAACTGTTCGGCAACCCCAGACTATAAATCCTGGCTCCGTCATTAAAACTAGCTAGAAGGATGTGGGCACAAAATGCTGCATGTGAAGAAGAAGTAGGCCAAAACCAGAATGTCATCCTTTGGATATGAGGTGTCTAGCATTATATGTTTTTGAATTAATGTACTAAATAATATTATATGAACTCTAAACTCTAAAGGCACATATAGCATGTTTGTAACATCATATCATTACACTAGTCGTTCTTTGGATCATGTAAAAGCATAACCAAACATTTAACACTAGTCGACATCACATTTAAACCCTGTATATTGCCAATTATATTACATTGAAGAAGAATACTCTATGTTTGAGCATAAAAATGAGAAGCTCAATCACGAAAAGGGTTTAACCACAAAAATCATCAAAATTTCCTCAATAAGAGTGCAAACCTACTAAGTTTTTCACAAACCTAAGGTGAATGATGATTTTCCCAAATATGTTTGAATCTTTGGAGGATATGAATGTAATATAATGATTGATTGATGAATGTATGTGCTGATGATAATATTATTGAATGCACTGCTATTGCAGAGAATGTTGTATGAGAATGAAATGATGGTGACTGAATTGATTTGATTGATGTGATGAAAATTGAATGAATCTGACAACCAAATGATGAGGGCTATTTATAGGCAGTCAGATTAGGGTTACCTTTGTTGGGTTAATCTTGATATCGGGTCAACAAGTCAATGGGTCGTTTTTATTAGTATGAGTCTAGTATTTTATTTGGGTTATGTTAATATTATTATTATTATTATTATTATTACTCCCTCCGTCCCATTAGAAGTGTCCTACTTTTATTATTATTATTATTATTATTATTATTATTATTATTATTATTATTATTATTATTATTATTTTATTATTAAAAATAATATTTTTATTATTATTATTATTATTATTATTATTATTATTATTATTATTATTATTATTATTATTATTATTATTATTATTATTATTATTATTATTATTATTATTATTATTATTATTATTATTATTATTATTATTATTATTATTATTATTATTATTATTATTATTATTATTATTATTATTATTATTATTATTATTATTATTATTATTATTATTATTATTATTATTATTATTATTATTATTATTATTATTATTATTATTATTATTATTATTATTATTATTATTATTATTATTATTATTATTATTATTATTATTATTATTATTATTATTATTATTATTATTATTATTATTATTATTATTATTATTATTATTATTATTATTATTATTATTATTATTATTATTATTATTATTATTATTATTATTATTATTATTATTATTATTATTATTATTATTATTATTATTATTATTATTATTATTATTATTATTATTATTATTATTATTATTATTATTATTATTATTATTATTATTATTATTATTATTATTATTATTATTATTATTATTATTATTATTATTATTATTATTATTATTATTATTATTATTATTATTATTATTATTATTATTATTATTATTATTATTATTATTATTATTATTATTATTATTATTATTATTATTATTATTATTATTATTATTATTATTATTATTATTATTATTATTATTATTATTATTATTATTATTATTATTATTATTATTATTATTATTATTATTATTATTATTATTATTATTATTATTATTATTATTATTATTATTATTATTATTATTATTATTATTATTATTATTATTATTATTATTATTATTATTATTATTATTATTATTATTATTATTATTATTATTATTATTATTATTATTATTATTATTATTATTATTATTATTATTATTATTATTATTATTATTATTATTATTATTATTATTATTATTATTATTATTATTATTATTATTATTATTATTATTATTATTATTATTATTATTATTATTATTATTATTATTATTATTATTATTATTATTATTATTATTATTATTATTATTATTATTATTATTATTATTATTATTATTATTATTATTATTATTATTATTATTATTATTATTATTATTATTATTTTATTATTATTATTATTATTATTATTATTATTATTATTATTAATTATTATTATTATTATTATTATTATTCTAGCTTTATTATTATTATTATTATTATTATTATTATTATTATTATTGTTATTGTTATTGTTATTGTTATTGTTATTATTATTATTGTTAGTGTTGATTTGGTACAATTATTTGTAGAGCTTTTTTAGTTTAAGCTGTCTATTTCAGATGGTTATGTGAGGTCATGTCCTTCGGTTTCGGGGTCGGGCAGGCAGAGGGGGGTTAATACTAGAGTTAAGAGAACCTTTAGGCTTAGATTTGGGAGCTGGAATGTAGGCACCCTTACTGGTAAGCTTTTAGAACTAGGAGATGCCTTGACTAGGTGTAAAGTAGACATTGCATGCTTCCAGGAAACTAAGTGGACGGGAAGAAGCACTAGAGAGGAGAACGGCTACAAGCTATGGTATTCTGGAGCCCCTAAGTCGATAAACGGAGTAGGGATCATCATGGCCGAACGACTTAAAGATTATGTAGTGAATGTCGATAGATTTGGGGATAGGCTGATGTTGGTGAGATTGGTGATACAACAAGAGACAATAAACGTGATCAGCGCGTATGCTCCCCAGACGGGCCTCGGAGCGGTGGAGAAGAAGAGTTTTTGGGACTCGTTGGATAAGCTTGTTAGGAGTTGCCCTGATGACCAGCGATTAGTCTTAGGAGGAGACTTAAACGGACATATAGGAGTAGAGTCAGACGGCTACCCGGGTGTTCACGGGGGATTAGGGTTTGGAGAGAGGAATGAAGATGGACGCGCGATATTGGAGTTTGCTACTGCGCACAACCTGATTATCGCAGACTCTTTCTTCCGAAAGAGGGATGCTCAGCTGATTACCTTTCAGAGCGGCCTAAATGAAACCCAGATCGACTACTTCTTAGTGCGTAAAGGCGATTTTAGGGCTTGTAAAGATTGCAAGGTCCTCCCTAGAGAAGCTTGCTATCCCAACATAGACTGTTGGTATAGATTTGCTTTTGAGTAGACGAACAATCAAGACAGAGAAGGCTGTAAAGCCAAGAATCCTTTGGAAAGCCCTAAGGGGTGAAGCAGCAGAGACGTTTAGGTCGATGACTAGCACGAGGTTCACAAGGGAGATTCAAGACAGTTTGCATATGGATGCCGACCAGTTGTGGACACGCTTGGCAGAGGGTATGAGGGAGACGGCAAAGGAGGTATTAGGGTTATCTAGAGGAACAGGAAGACTGCGTAAAGTGGGTAGAGAATCTTGGTGGATCAGCGAAGACGTTCAGACCAAGGTCGCAACAAAACTTAGTTGCTTTAAAGAGCTCGCCAAATGCCGCCAGAACGGGACAAATGAAGAATGGTCCGTGGCAAGGCAGAGGTACTATGAAGCCAAGAAAGAAGCAAAGAGGAGTGTAGCTAGAGCAAAAGAAAGAGCATACGAAGAACTGTATAAGAAACTAGATTCCAAAGAAGGCGAAAACGATATCTTTAGAATTGCTAAAGCAAGGGAGAGAAAACGTAGAGATTAGGTGATGTCATTTATATCAAAGACGGAAGCGGGCGAGAGCATTGTGAAGGAAGGAGACATTAGGAAAAGATGGGAAGAGTACTTCGCCAACTTGTTTAATGGGAGTGGGCCGGGGCGAAGGGAAGGTGGAGAAGACCACGCCACACTTCGAGACACACGCTACGACGACGACGATGCTACGAGAATCAGCCAAGAGGAAGTAAGGCTCGCTCTAAAGAAGATGGGGAGGAACAAAGCAGTAGGCCCAGATCAAATCCCTATCGAGGCATGGAGATGCCTGGGGGAAGCTGGGATAGGCTTGTTGACAAGCCTCTTCAACAAGATTTGGACAAGTGCAAAAATGCCAGAAGAATGGAGACTTAGTGAGGTTATACCTATCTATAAGAACAAGGGGGACGTGCAGAGTTGTAGCAACTATAGGGGCATTAAACTCCTAAGTCATACCATGAAGCTGTGGGAGAGAGTGATCGAGATGAGGCTTAGAAGGGTTACGAAGGTGGCAGAGAACCAATTTGGATTTATGCCAGGGAGGTCGACGATGGAGGCTATTCACATCACCAGAAGTCTAAAAAAGTATAGGGAAAGACAAAAAGCTACACTGTGCCTTCCTAGATTTGGAAAAGGCATACGATAGTGTACCACGTGAGTTGATTTGGAGGACGCTTCAAGCGAAAGGAGCTACTGGGAGATACATTAGTGTTATCAGGGATATGTATGATAGGGTGAGGACGAGTGTTCGAACCCCCGTGGGGAGTACAGAGCTCTTCTCGGTAGATATGGGCCTACACCAGGGTTCGGCACTTAGCCCATACCTTTTTACCTTGATCTTAGACGAGTTGTCCAGTGGCTTACAGGAGGAACTACCATGGTGCATGATTTTTGCTGATGACATCGCGCTTATCGCGAAATCGACGGAGGAGCTAAACCATAGGCTAGAGAAATGGAGAGGAGCCCTTGAAGACAATGGTTTATGCGTGAGCCGAGAGAAGACAGAATACCTACGATGTGACTTCGATAAGCAGGAGATAAGACAAAATGGGGATGAGGATATTCGCATTGGGGAGCGGATATTGTGTCCGAAGGAGTCTTTTAGATACCTGGGATCGGTGATACATAAATCGGGGGAGATAGATGACGACGTGACACATCGAATCCAAGCTGGATGGATGAAGTGGAGAGCAGCTACTGGAGTCATGTGCGATAAAAGGATCCCACTAAAACTGAAAGGCAAGTTCTACAGAGTGGCGATTAGACCGGCTATGTTATACGGGTCAGAATGTTGGCCGATGAAGAAAGCCCAAGCGCTCCCGGAGGAGGTGGCTGAGATGAGGATGCTAAGGTGGACCTGCGGGAAGAAACTATCAGATAGGATCCCCACAGGAGTTTTTAGAGACGAACTTGAAGTAGGGTCCATCATTAACAAGCTAAGAGAAGGGCGCTTGAGATGGTTTGGCCACGTTAGGAGAAGGGATCTGACGGCACCACTAAGGAGAGCGGAGGCTATTCACGTTGACGGCATACGAAGAAGGGGAAGGCCTAAGATGAGGTGGGAGGATCGAGTAACGAAGGACCTATTAGAGCTTGGCTTGTCGGAGAACATGATGTCAGATAGGACGGCTTGGAGGACTAGGATTAGAGCAGAGGATTAGGTTAGGGTAGGACTTTTTGATCGACTTTTTACCCATATTGCCTTGCCTAAGGCTGCTATTGATGGGTGGCTTGGAGTAATGGGCCCAAGGTGACTCAACGCTACAGGGGACTTAGACCTGATAGGAGAAGAGGTAGGTCGAGCGGAGGATCTGAACAAGGAAGGCAAGGCATATGGGAATAGGTTTTTAAGTAGACTTTTTAGTTTAGACTTTGGTTCTCTATAACCTCAGTAGGGGTTTTTGGCCTTGAGTCTCGATAGGCCTAAACCGAGGGGGAAGTGCTTTCGTATGTAGGAGGACATGACCAATGATAGGTTGTCTATAGGACTAGGGTTTAGGCTTACTTTAGGGGTTTTGTAAGTTTCGTGGAGGACTAGGAGTTTAGTTTTCTTAGGCGGCGCTAGTTCCCTACTTCGTAGGTTGAGCAGGAATCTTTTACTCTCTGGAATTTCTTAGTCATTTTCCTTTTTGTTTATATGTTTTGTTTGTCTTTCGGTGTTAAGGTTTTTTGCTAGGTTGCATGTTTGCCACTCTCCCCTACTCTCAAGGTGGTCGGCCCCAACAGACCCAGGTATGTCTTGCTAAGCATTTTCGTTGTCAGTCAGGTATGGTACTTCTAAACCCTTTACTCTTCCCGACTTTTACCGCTTTTGTGGCCGGAGGTCCTTTTGGAAGCAGTCTCTCTACCTTTGGGTAGAGGCAAGACTGTCTACAGTTCCACCTCCCCCATACCCCGCACAGGGATTGGGTACTGTTGTTGTGCATGTTTTACATAACTAAGAAGTGGGTCATGTTTGACCGGTTATTAGGAGTTAAGGAGAAAAGTGTGGTATGAAGTGTATGGCTGGGAATTAGGAGAGAACGTGGGAGCAGTTGTAGACTTGTAGTCTATTTATAGCCTTATTTTGTTCAATGAAAGCACAACCTACACATTTTGCCATACAAAAGTTCTTGCATTATTTTTCTTTTCATTGTTTGTTCATATTTCACGAAAAACTAAAATCAAAAGGCCCTTGATATCCTACAACCTTGTATTTTGGGCCTATCAGAAGTGGACCCTGGCCCATTAGTACTCAGCCGCACAATATGAGGTATAGAATATTCCAAATGTTGTCACCTCTTTCTTTTATATATAAATATATAAATTAGTCTAGCCCTAGACAAGACTTTTGTCTTTCCTTGAAGGCTCGACAGTCCGATCCAAGTAAAGCTTAACTTCACTTCGCTGCCTTCAATCTTGAATTCAATATAATTCCTTCTTCAATTCTTTATATTTATCAAAGCACCGAATACATACATATATTTAGCTAGGCTTAGATTTATACAAGACTTTGTTAAGGAAAGGAAATTGGGGGCCGCTCCCCACTCTCTCTTTGCTCTCGACAGGATGGGCCCACTCCCAGCTTCACACTCAGATGCCGTTCCCCACTCTCTCCTTGCTCTCGACAGGATGGGCCCACTCCCAGCTTCACACTCAGATTCTCTCTCTTCCTCCCTTTAACTTCGACAGCTAGATACTCTTGCTGAGTGAAGCCTCGATTCTTTACTTAATTTTATTTAGGAGAGAAATATATATATTCAATTAAACCGATCCTTATTTCTCCTTGGCTTCTCCACTGCCTAGACTTCGACAGACTCTCCTCTGCCTAGCTTCGGCAGTCCGACCCTCTCTCTAGGTCTTGGTCCTTTTCTTTCTTTCCAGCCATAGACTTTGACTGCCTCTCTTTGCCTGCCTCTCATATATATACACATACTTTTCGTATTCTAAGCTCGACAAGTCTTTTCTCTCCCTTTAGGGCTCGCTGCATACTCCCTGGTGAAGCTTCGATCGGGGCTTCTCCAGCCTCTCCAAAGCTTCGCTGGATCATTTCCTTTGCCTTGAAGGACCGATTTCAAATAAATCTATTTTAGGATACAAATCTTTGACAACCTTAAACTTCTTTCTTTCTCTTAAGCCTAGATACCAAGGGATTTCTGAGGCTCTCCAGTCCGACTCTCTCTTGTCTACCTTTAGACTTCGACTGGGTATAAGACTCTTTAGCTTCGCCAGGATCCCACTCAAAGCCTCATCACTTTCTTTCTCTCTTGAAGCCTCGCTGGAGGTCAGATATATCTCTGCCTAGGCTTCGACAGAAAGCTTTCCAAGTCTTCAATCAATCTTGGAATTGAATTCAAGCTTAGGTCTCTTTTCATAGATAGGGTTTATGATTTTCTCACCCTATCTCTACAAGTCCCCCAAGTTCAATTCATAAATTTTTCTTTAAAGATTTTATGATTTGAACTTCTCTTCAATCGTTTCCTCCTTTTTCTCTTTCTTTTGAATCGGCAACAAAAAAAAAAAAAAAAAAAAAAAAAAAAAAAAAAAAAAAAAAAAAAAAAAAAAAAAAAAAAAAAAAAAAAAAAAAAAAAAAAAAAAAAAAAAAAAAAAAAAAAAAAAAAAAAAAAAAAAAAAAAAAAAAAAAAAAAAAAAAAAAAAAAAAAAAAAAAAAAAAAAAAAAAAAAAAAAAAAAAAAAAAAAAAAAAAAAAAAAAAAAAAAAAAAAAAAAAAAAAAAAAAAAAAAAAAAAAAAAAAAAAAAAAAAAAAAAAAAAAAAAAAAAAAAAAAAAAAAAAAAAAAAAAAAAAAAAAAAAAAAAAAAAAAAAAAAAAAAAAAAAAAAAAAAAAAAAAAAAAAAAAAAAAAAAAAAAAAAAAAAAAAAAAAAAAAAAAAAAAAAAAAAAAAAAAAAAAAAAAAAAAAAAAAAAAAAAAAAAAAAAAAAAAAAAAAAAAAAAAAAAAAAAAAAAAAAAAAAAAAAAAAAAAAAAAAAAAAAAAAAAAAAAAAAAAAAAAAAAAAAAAAAAAAAAAAAAAAAAAAAAAAAAAAAAAAAAAAAAAAAAAAAAAAAAAAAAAAAAAAAAAAAAAAAAAAAAAAAAAAAAAAAAAAAAAAAAAAAAAAAAAAAAAAAAAAAAAAAAAAAAAAAAAAAAAAAAAAAAAAAAAAAAAAAAAAAAAAAAAAAAAAAAAAAAAAAAAAAAAAAAAAAAAAAAAAAAAAAAAAAAAAAAAAAAAAAAAAAAAAAAAAAAAAAAAAAAAAAAAAAAAAAAAAAAAAAAAAAAAAAAAAAAAAAAAAAAAAAAAAAAAAAAAAAAAAAAAAAAAAAAAAAAAAAAAAAAAAAAAAAAAAAAAAAAAAAAAAAAAAAAAAAAAAAAAAAAAAAAAAAAAAAAAAAAAAAAAAAAAAAAAAAAAAAAAAAAAAAAAAAAAAAAAAAAAAAAAAAAAAAAAAAAAAAAAAAAAAAAAAAAAAAAAAAAAAAAAAAAAAAAAAAAAAAAAAAAAAAAAAAAAAAAAAAAAAAAAAAAAAAAAAAAAAAAAAAAAAAAAAAAAAAAAAAAAAAAAAAAAAAAAAAAAAAAAAAAAAAAAAAAAAAAAAAAAAAAAAAAAAAAAAAAAAAAAAAAAAAAAAAAAAAAAAAAAAAAAAAAAAAAAAAAAAAAAAAAAAAAAAAAAAAAAAAAAAAAAAAAAAAAAAAAAAAAAAAAAAAAAAAAAAAAAAAAAAAAAAAAAAAAAAAAAAAAAAAAAAAAAAAAAAAAAAAAAAAAAAAAAAAAAAAAAAAAAAAAAAAAAAAAAAAAAAAAAAAAAAAAAAAAAAAAAAAAAAAAAAAAAAAAAAAAAAAAAAAAAAAAAAAAAAAAAAAAAAAAAAAAAAAAAAAAAAAAAAAAAAAAAAAAAAAAAAAAAAAAAAATAATAATGTGTCGACTTTCTCCAACGGTTAGATAAAATAAAAAAACAACCCCGCCCACTTCTCTTCAGCCACACATTCTTTTCCCGTTGTGGGACCCATCACTATAAAGAAACACTACTCCATGTAAGAGCATCTACAATGGAGATAAGTCATTAAAAGCTTTTTTTTGCCACTTCATAAATCCATTATCTTCAACCTATTAAAAAGCTTTTTTTTGCCACTTCATAAATCCATTATCTTCAACCTATTAAAAAGTCTTGATTGCAATAGAAAAGCTTTTTTAAGCTTTTTTTTTTTTTTACAAATAAGTCATTTCCTTTTAACCATTGGAGATGCCCAAAGCATCCAATTTTAAACAAACTAAAATGATAATTGTAATTACGTACTACTATATTAAAATATATGTATATGTAGGGGTGGAGCATAATAGTAATAAGATATAATTAAATATAAAAATAGTGACACTCTGTAGTAGATAAGAACACAACACATAAACAAACAAACATTAACAAATGTGTCTACATCCTTTCCGGACCACATAATTTAACCTCACATAAAACAACCATATGTACTTTTTCTTCCATTCTAAATAAAAATATAAAATGTAACATATGAAATGAAGTGAAAAGTTTATATTTCTTTTTGAGTTAAATGCAAGAACGGTCCCTATGGTTGTCACTTTTTACAACGGCAGTCCTTCTCTTGATTTTTTAGCAACGGTGGTCCCTGAAGACATGTTTCACTCGCAATGGCAGTCCCTGTCTAATGGATTCGTTGATTAGTGCCGTTAAGTTTTCCATGTGAGTAGCACGTGAGGGGTATCAATGTCCTTTTACCTACACAAACACAGGGTGTTCAAAAGTATCTGTATCCGACCCTGTAATATGAAAATCCGATCTGATTTTATCTGAAAAGTCAGATATTCGAACTTCGGATATCCTAAATTTCGGATCCGGATAATGATTTTTGAAAATCTCGGGCGTTCGAAAATATCCAAGAATATTTCGAAAAGTTTGGATATTGAAATTTACAATGCGAAAGTTCGAATAATTAAAAATCGGATAGCTGAAACTTGGATATCCCCTCAAAATTTTGAATAAAGGATTTCAATATTCGAACATATTCAAAATTTTGGATACTCGAAGTTTTCGGATATCCGAAGTATCTGAATTTCAGAAAAAAATAAATATCATAGATATTTTCGTATTGAGACTAAGTTTCAAATTTTCGTAAAGTTTAGAATATTTTCGAATATTGAAAATAATCTTTTTCGATATTTTTTTGACATTTTTGGATATTTTTAGATTTAAGAAAAAAAAGATATAAAAGTTCTTAAACGTTTTTAAAAGTCACTATCCGAATTTAAGTCTGAAATATAGGATATCTAACTTTTCGAAGAAAACAAGATCATATTTTCCGATAACAGGTTCTGATATGGATAGTTTTGAACATCCCTAGGTTTGTGTAGGTGGAAAGACATTAATACCCCTCACGTGCTACTCACATGGGAAACTTAACGACATTATTTAATGGATCCGTTAGAGAGGGACTGCTGTTGCAACTGAAACATGTCTTCAGGGACCATCGTTGCTAAAAATTCAAGAGAATGACTGCCTTTGCAAAAGCTGACAAACCACAGGAACCATTCTTGCATTTAACTCTTTCTTTTTTTTACATTTGTGAACTGGAATTTGATCCCGTGTTAATACACGAGTTTCACAAATTTATTATTTTATCTATGATAAATTAATTTGTAAAGATAGATAGATAGAAGATTGAACTACATCAAAATAAAGTTTAATAATTTAATAATAAGTTTAATGATGATAGATTATATGTATATAATAATAAAATTCCAAAGATATAAGTATATCAATGTCTAAAAAAGATAAATTTAGTCGAAACATATTTAGTTGTGTTGAATTAAAAATATCTAGCACCTATATCATCTAGATATGAACCGTTAATTTGTTATTCCAAAGAAATAATAATATAGATATGAAGTTGAAATAAGTATATTCCAAAAAAATAATAATATAGATATGAAGTTGAATTTGTTTACTGTTAAATGAAAAACATATGGCTAAATAAAACTTATATATTATGTTAGAGAATTCTTTTATTAACCTGTATAATACATATTATATGTTAATATGGATGATATTGGTATAATATAAGGGGATCTATGAATAAATTATAAAAGGATGTGTTTGTATGTAAAAATAATATCGGTAAGCTTAATTGAATTAATAGACTACCATGTGTCTGATTGAAAAAAAAATCATTCTCCGTTAATAGATAGGGAATGTGATATTGATTTAATTGTTTATTTAGCTGCTTTAGGGGGAAAAAAATACGATGTTAACATAAAAAAGGTATTAATTTTACATTGAGAAATATTTGCATGGTCAAATACACCACCAAAAGACACTTTATAAGTTTAGATAGATTGTTAGAGCTCCAGGTAATATCACATTACTTATTTAATTTTACATTTTTACCACCAATATATTATTCATTTATTCATATTGTGTATTGGTTCCATTCGAATGACCGCATTCCACTTTACCACTTATCTAATTTACCTTTCTATGAGTGAAAAAGAGAAGCAAAATAGAATCATGTCAATTGACTCACAGACATGAACACGCGGAAGATTAGGACACGCGGAAGATTAACAATCTTTGTATTCTCATCATTCTTTCAATTTGTCAACCTGGTTTTTTTACGGATGTATTTGGCAAGCGATATTATCAACCTTATACTATCCGCATCAGTTCAGGATATCCTTTTAACAAACATCTTAATCAGCATGCCACTTCAGCTTTCTATCAATCCTTTCCAAAAAAATTTTTTACCCACAACAATAATATATCCATCCTTTTTACAAACAACCAAATAATTTTCAAAATAACTTTTGTGTAACACCCCAAGCTAGCCCGGGATATTACCGAAAAGATATAGCATGAGCATGGAATTATCATAGAACAAGAACTAAATGCATAAAAAGGATTCGGTGAATCCAACAACAAGTATTAAGTACAAAATGCACAAGGAGCAAATAACCATCAAAAGTTTACAAAAGGATCATCAAAAGATGGCTATCGATCCTAAGCATAATGCAAAATAAAAGGGGCGAATGAATCACGGATCCATCTAAGTCCAAGCCCAAATCTAGCACAAGCATCCATCAAACTTCACGTCCAAGATTCACCTGATTACCTGAAAAGTGTACTAAACAAGGTCAACACTGGGTTGTTGAGTTCGTAGTAATGGATCACAAGGAACCATCGTCAATCAAGCACAAGATGAAAAAGTAAAGGCAAGGAGTAAACTTACAAGGAGCCCTTAAACATCATATGAACGTAAATTAGGATTGCTTACGGCACAACCTCATCACACGATTGAACACACAATTGAACTAAACATAATCCCTCAACGCAAGTTAACGTAACCATCACATATATCAAGTACGTAGAATAAGCCAACCAAAGTACCAAATGTAATCATCAAGCATATCAAAACAAGAAATGAACAATCAAATGAACCAACGTAATCATCAAGTATATCAAATACTTGGAATGAACCAAACCATTGAACCAACGTAATCGTCAAGTATATCAAATACTTGGAATGAACTAAACCATTGAACCAACGTAATCGTCAAGTATATCAAATACTTGGACTGAACCAAACCAATTGTACCAACAAGATCCGTCACATCAACTAATCAACAAGTCCATCACATCCATCATATACTATGCACATACACTTCGGAACGATTCTACTTTCAATGAATCATAGATGCTTATATATAGGGTCACCCGCAACCTTCCCACCACATCTATAACTCTTTGAAGGCATTATCGTCTTCCATATATGCACCTTTATCCTAATCACAATATATAATCATAACCGAAAGTACAACCAATCACACAATCAACAAGTCAAGCAACAAGCATGTGTACACTTTCCAGCCCGAATCTCAATCGAGTAGGGGACTACGGAACTCACCGGAGGCGATTACACGAATTACCGCTTGTGAGATGAGAAAGGACGAATCAACGTTCACCAATGATCACAACCTACTTCACAAGCATCAAGTCAACACAAATACCCTAAACAATAAGGCCTAGCTAGTTTAAGTCATGTCGTAACCCCACAAACTCTTTAAAGGCTTTCCTGACCAAGAACAAGGACACTTAAAACCAAAATTTTTGAAATTAAGATTAGATTCATCTCAAATGGATGCATCCATAAGAAAGTAGACTCTCACACGATTCCAAAGTGAAAGGACTCGACCCAAAAATAAGAGTAATTTTTTTTTTATCGAGACTTGACCAATTCACTTTGAACCTACTTTTGGATAACCATGTTTTGTTTCAACTTTAAAAGACATTACCATTGGAAAGTAGACTCTAACACGTTTCCGTGGATAACTTGAACGTTAAAAACGAAGTTACGGTTTAAAAGTTATGATCGCTTGAAAATTCGGGTTTTGTGCTGAACGGGAAAAAGTTGCGACGAACTTAAGAGGTCAGAAAAATGGACAAGGCCAAAGTTGCGGTGAACCTACAAAAAGTTGCGGCCTAACTTTTGATCTGACAGCAAAATCATCATTTTTGACACTCCAAATGACTTGCAACTCATTCCATTGATTTCCAACTTTCAAAACAGTTTACTAACATCCAAAATGACCCAAAGACACTGAATACAACATCAAATGGGTTATCAACCTATACTTGAACATATCCATAGTTTACCAAACCAAATGGGTCATTTACCCAAGTTGTCAATCAACCGAAATCCCCACATTCATTTAGTTACAAAAGACCATGACACCAAATGAAAAATTGTAGAAATATATGTAACAAATCTTTACCAAAAACACCTCAAATGTACCAAGAGCCATTAGTCCAAAGGGGTCACTATGGGTTCTAGCCACCAACCAAATTTTACCGCAATTAACAAATGCTTCAAGCTTTACGAATCAACTTCAATCTTCTAAGCACATAATCTTGATTCCAGTTCCGAGACAACCTATAAAAAGGGTAACAACTAAAAGAATAAGCCAAATCTTAGTGAATACCATTGCATACGCTTATACACACGAAGGAGGGAAAAAACACAAAGGACTATCACATGTAGCCAATGGCATCGTCATACCATCACTTGCATACTCACCTTTGCGCTAACAAAACATACATGGATCCATATACGCTAAACAATATACTCAAGAGGTTCTTAGGCCTCAAAGGTTCTTAGGCCTTATCTCAATACATCAAGAGGTTCTCATGCCTCATCTCAATTCAACTATGGGGTTCTTAGGCCCCGACCTCAAATTAGGCCCTAACGCCAAATCGATTACCACACACGGAATCCACCATCATATGGTAATCGACCCAACATACATATAATCGTATGCAAGAGTACTCACCTCCTTCGCGACAACCAAATTCATGACCACCACATAACCATATAATTGCTTTGAACCTAGCAATAATCACAAACACATATTTGGTCATCTAACACAATCACAATAAACACAAGGCCAACATGCCATACTTTGCTATCTCTACAAGCATCTCAATGCCCAACCCAACTTTTACGTAACTCACATTGACATTGAGTTTCTATGGGTTTCTCTAATCTCAATATTCATATCAATTTGGCCAAAACTCATTTTATACTAAAAATCACAATTTCATTATCACATTAATATGGCCATACAACATTTTACTCAAAAATCATTTTCTTGCTTTAGCCATAAAAACCACCGAAACACTTTTACCAAAACATTTATGCATCACATATCCATATTGTTGGGATTTCATTAACCGAATTACATAAAATGGGTTGGGCGACCGACCCGGATTGAAAACGAATTTTAGGATTTTCAAATCAAAGTGCGAAGCGGAAGCGTGTTAATGAACTATTAGCAACTATTTAAAACATGTAGTATCATTTTAGGAAACATTTAATAGTTCTAATACCCCGGACCAAGATCACCATGCAATGCAATATAAGTAACTTAAATATAAATAAGAAAACTAACCACGTTGCGGTAGACGAGATCCTTCATGATGTGGAAGATTCCGGAAACGAGATTCCAAGTGTAGAAACCCTCCGTAAGTGTGTACACGAATAATGCCTCAACCAAGGATCTGCTAGACACCTTTAAGCTTACGACCACAACCAACCGAAACCCTAACCTATACCCTAAGGTCGAATTCGACTTCTCTATGAAGTAGAGAGTCGAATTCGAATCCCTTCTTAGGGTTCTTGAATTTCGACTTCAACCAAACACAAAAGGCAAGAAACATTTTGTTGAAACTAATTTAGGGTTTAACTAAAACCCTAAATAATTAAACCTATAAAAATTTGGGATTTTGGTTTCTTTGATTTAGTGAATTTCGACCCACACAAAGGAGAGAATCCCTTTGTGTGTGTTTTTATGGTTTTCAAGAATGTACAAGAATTAATGAGGGTTCTAGGGGTTTATATAGGCATAGTTTCCTAATTAGATTAGGAAACTAAAACCTTTATAATTCCCCATGGGAATTTCGATCCCTACCTCCAATCCTTTAGTGGATTTTCAGCCATGAGGCCTTAGAGTGGATGGAACAGACTTTCCATATATTAATTAATCCACTATTAATTAATTTGGACCATTAACTAATTAATTATCCAACCCGTTAACTCTTTTAATTAATTAAACTACTTTTAATTAATAAACGTATAATTTAATTAAAGACTAGTTTAATTAAATGCGTAAATGATCAAATATCATTCCGTAGCTTTATGGTTAAACATTATAGATGTTCTATTGTGTATGACCCTACGGGCTCAAAGATCCGAAGACATATGGTTGTCGGTTTATCCGTTTATCCTCAATTAACTCGCGTTAATTTATAAACGTATAATTTAATTAAAGACTAGTTTAATTAAATGCGTAAATGATCAAATATCATTCCGTAGCTTTATGGTTAAACATTATAGATGTTCTATTGTGTATGACCCTACGGGCTCAAAGATCCGAAGACATATGGTTGTCGGTTTATCCGTTTATCCTCAATTAACTCGCGTTAATTTATAAACGTATAATTTAATTAAAGACTAGTTTAATTAAATGCGTAAATGATCAAATATCATTCCGTAGCTTTATGGTTAAACATTATAGATGTTCTATTGTGTATGACCCTACGGGCTCAAAGATCCGAAGACATATGGTTAGTCGGGTCTACGAAAGTTCACACAATTTCAACACTCCCACTTGTGGACTCTTCGTAGATCCTAATAACCATAATGACATACCTTGTTGCTAGCAACCCAAAGTATGCCCCTAAGAACCTCCTGAGGTTTGTTTTTCCAGAAAACTTCCATCATCAACCCTATGACGGTTTCTTTAACAACTTTAAAGAATTTGATTCTTTTATGCATTCACTTTCGCAAGTACATCCGTTTCCCATTTAATCTTAATGATGCATTCCATTTTGGCACGAGGATTAAGTCAATTGCCAAATAGAATTTAAACCCTTTATGACTTTCTTGAGTATAGCATTCCGAACTATTCGCAGTATGGCCATACATTTCACTATTATATCAAGCTGTCATAGGCCGAGTTTACTATCAAACCAACTATTGGGAGCAAATCCTATTATAAATACATACGCCCTTTCCATATCTCACATTTACCCAAAGTAGCCCTACTGCGCCCGGTAAAGAAATCCGGTTCGGAACTAAATCAAAGCAAATGATCGATATGGTCCAGGCCTACGCCTATGCATTTAACAAGTCTAAGGATGCTCACGGATGGAATCACTTCGAGATTCACTTAATTGACTTATAATCCAAGAAGTGATCTCGGGGCGGGTCAGCCAATATTCGACTCATCGAATACATGTGAGTAAGGCTCGTATCTCTCTTACGATTACAACTCTATATCACCCAAAAGCGAGTAGTCTCAGCTCTCAAGCCAATAGCAACCTTTCTCTCACAATTACCTTTCTTTCGCACTATCATTCCCATGTGTGCAACCGGTAATGACATTTTAGAATGATCTTAAAACCATTCATGGATAAAATATACTAAATTGGAACGTGGTATGTATTGGACAATTTTACTCATCGAATACTCCCACAATAACTGTTCCGAATGTCCAGATTTTAACTTGATATTTCTAAACTTCTTTCATATTTAGAAATCTAACGTTTTCGCTTAATCACAAACCAATTGTTCCCTTTTATAGAACTATGATCTAGATTTCTCAAAGTGGGATCTCTTCGTTCCAATACGAAAAAGGAATCTTTCATCATAAAAGGGATATTAAATTAATTTTGTAGCAATAATGATGTTTCAAGAAACTACCCCTTCTTTACTTATGAGCATATTAATTCTTAAATTACTTTAAGAATTTCTATTAGTCATATCATTTTGCACAACTTTCAAGAATCCATCAAAACTTAGATTCGATTCTAATGACTAAGTTCTTATTTAAGATAATCATTAAAACTTGCCTCGAATAGGTAGTTTAAGTGTATCTTAAATTTCTTTAATTAAGGATCTCTATTAGTCATATGACTTTTGCATGAGTACAATGATTGTACGATTGCATAGTCTTATCTTTTATCAAATCCTAGATTCAATTTTAATGACTAAATATTTATTAAGATAATCATTAAAACTTGCCTCAAATAGGTAGCTTAAGTGTATCTTAAATTTCTTTAATTAAGGATCTCTATTAGTCATATAACTTTTGCATGAGTACAATGATTGTACGATTGCATAGTCTTATCTTTTATCAAATCCTAGATTCAATTTTAATGACTAAATATTTATTAAGACATTCATTAAAACTTTTCTCAAATAGGTAGCTTAGGTGTGTCTCAATATTTCCTTAATTTGCGTTCATTTACAACCTAAATCCATGCTATGATTATCTCAACTAGATATCATACAACTAGTTTTGGCATTAAACTCTTTTAATCCATTTCAACCATGTTTTACTAAGTTCAATTCGTCTCTAATCCAATCTAGTTTGGATGATGACATTTACCTTTTCAAACATTCAATTTATCGAGTTCTACTATTCGATAAATAATCTAACTTCATAATCAACAATGAATGCTCAACACGCTCATTATTTTGATCACGAATCTAGAATAGGTTACTAGAAAAGATGTTGTCTTTTTCTTGTTATCAAAATTCTCCCACTGATTCCTAGAACCAAATCTTTCAAGTATCACACACTTGATAGAGAATTAATTCCGAGTCTCTTTCTCTCCCACTTACTCTTTGAATCGAGCATTTCAAGTAGTGACACTTGGTGGAGATTTCGACTCTCTATTTGTCCTTTAATATCACGAATCTTGCTTTCACTAACTTATCGAATTAAGTACTTCAAGTGGCAACACTTGGTGAAGCAATGATTCTTATATTAAGACAAAACTAATCATAAGAAAGACTCTTTTAGAATTATTCTAAAAGTACATCTCTTGGATTTCCTTTTGTAAATTACTTTATGTACGACTTTTATTTCACAAATCATTTTGCGAAGTGTCAAATGTTTTATTATTTTCACAAATCATTTTGCGAATTCAATCTCTAGCTAAAATTACTATAGTTACATGCAAGATATATATAACAAAACATTAATCAAAACAACCAATTAATCAAGGAAGAAGATAGATAAAACCTAATAGATTCCAAACATAAAATATTCAAAATCCATACATTATCTCAAGAATAAAAATAAAAGGGTAATAATGTTTTCAACTAAAACATCAAATAAAAGATAATTCCAAAATGAATGCCGAGGCATTTATTTCAAGACTATCTTTCTCCTTCCAAATTTTCCTTTATTCTTTCTTCCTTGTCCGCCCCACTTTGGATATACCTCACGAAGCCATTCTCCAATTTTCTCACAACTACGAGCGTCGTGTGAATTACTTTTGCAGAATGTACACAATGAATTTCTGTGGTAGGGCCTTTCAATGAGTGCCATTTCCGGTAAATTCATCTCTACACTAACCAACCTTCTTTCAAGATCATCTAGTGACTTGTGCTTGCAAGTCATAAGAAAATTCATGGCGAAATGCGCATAGTGTTGATCAAGTGAGTTAAGTACCAAGAAGATCTGTTCATCATGACTAAGTGGCTGCCTAAAAGCTGCCAACTCATCGATGTATCCTCTCACAATCTTTACGTGATCCGATACCGATTTTCCCTAGTCCTTAAGGTACTCTCTTGCCTCTTTAAGAGTTCCACTCGCAATGACATTCACAGCATGTTGATTCTCTCTAACAATCATTCCAATTAGACGATAAACATTGCCACAACGTATGTCATAAGCATAGCTATCATCAATGGAATTAATGACTACACCCAGTGTATCATTATGAGCAAGGTAACTTGCGTAAGCCTTATCAGAAAGCCCACCAAGCTCATCAATATCTTCAACAACCACGGAACGATCCTCAGTGAGTTGGTTGAAAAGTCGTAGTTTTTCAACGCTTCATACCAAGTTGCAAAGCATCCTGGTATTAGCTTCTTTTGCATCAAGGTATTCTTATACCATGTAGCAATATCAGGCTTGTAAGTGCACATCTATGTAATAAGTGTGAAATGCGACCTCGCATTTCACATAGGGAATACGACTCCGTATTTGCAGGGTCAAATACGAGGCCAATCATAGAATGCGACCTCGCATTAGTGACGGGCTGGGCTGGATTTGCGAGGCCGACTCGCTGAAGCCCATGTCGGGTGTTTCCTATATAAACCGAATCCTAACAGAGTTTAGGGTTGAACATTTGTCGAAATTTCGAGCATACTTGTGCAAGTTAAGTCGTCAAAGGTTGTTCCGCTAGCCCGAAGAAGATCTGCGAGGCAGCAGGTGATCTAGGGGCTTATTGTTGATCACCAAGTTATAGTGAGGGATTCCGCACCTCAAGATAACTGGAGCAAGCTATTAACGATCCGTACCAGGGGACTTATAATTGGTATCAGAGCCTCTTGGTTTAATACCGGAAGGTTATAGCTTGTTGGTGATAGACAACGTATCGTTTAGGGTCGTCTAGCCGTGATTCTTTCACGGAGTTCTCAACCGAAAACATTTGTATTGAGATCTGGTCGTCTAGCCGTGATTTTTTTCATGGAGTTTACGACCGAAATCTTTATTTTTGAGATCTGATCGTGTGAAACTATATTAGATTGTGTTTTCCTCCTTACACGCTTTATAGTGTTAAAGCCTTGTAACGATGAAAACAAGATCTGATTAGTTTTGCATGTTGAGGCAGACCCAGATTCGTGGCTTTTCAAGTTGGGGACAAATTAGGGTTTCTGGAAAAGAAGAGCTGCTGTCGTTCGAATAAGATGCTGATCAGGAAGTTTTGCTACCTGGTAGAATTACGACCTCGCAATTGGTCTTCTGAATTGCGACCTCGTAATTAGTCATCTAGTTTACGACCTCGCAACGACCTCGCAATTGTTTTTTTTATTGCGACCTCGTAAAGAACAAGTAAGTTGCGACCTCGCATATACAAGCAAGCAGCAGTTCTAGTCCACACATTAAAGAGGAGTTCTTATGCATTTCAAGTTGTTTAATCAGAAGACTTTAATCACAGAGTTGAAAAAGGTTATCTGAAGAAACATAGGGTAAGTTCCCGAGA
This sequence comes from Erigeron breviscapus, assembly GCA_034093135.1. NCBI lineage: Eukaryota > Viridiplantae > Streptophyta > Magnoliopsida > Asterales > Asteraceae > Erigeron > Erigeron breviscapus. The sequence continues at coordinate 48,027,995 of CM067167.1, read as the reverse complement.
GAAGACTCTTATGTTGTTGTTGTTGTAATATAAAAAAAAAAAGTCTTTTGGCAGGAAAAATAATTTTTGCCCAGGGTCTTAGAATGGGATGAATCATGAAGATTTGAAGTTTGGTAGCGTTCGGAAAATTTTAGGTCAATTTTCATCCGTTGTCGACGCGGATTTGGCGAAAATTTTTAGGAATCATCAAAATTTTCTTATGATCATGTTATCCAAAGTTTACATGGAATTCAAAGTTTCATGAGAACATATTTTGGCGGCAAAAATTTGGAGGGAAATCAGAAGTACCTTCTATACCCTATCTTAGCATAAGAAGATCTCAGAGTAGTCGTCTAACTATTACAGCAGTCGAAGGTGTTTTGGGTATTAGGGTTTTGAATTCAAGAGAATTAATGGTTTCAGCATCGTTTGCGACCTCGCGGGCTCGTATTACCTCATCCAGCTCATATTGTGACCTGGGTAGCTAATTACGACCTCGCCAGTTCAATTGCGACCTCGTATTTCGTTTGCGACCTCATGAGCTCTTTAAGACCTCGCCAGTTCAATTACGACCTCGAGTATTTAATTGCGACCTCGTATTTCTTTACGACCTCGTGAACTTTTATGACCTCGTTTATTTTTGTAAACAGTTTGTGAATTTTGCTAGCTCGGAGAAAATGACGTCTCAATTACCCGCAAATTATCAATCTTTGCTGAATCAATTAATTCTGATGGATTATGAAACCTGAAAGGCCAATTCACCTCCCAAATTGATAAGCCTAGTATTGCTTCGGGAAAATCTCCAAGTGGAGGGATTACTTTCGTCTATAGTGGAGAGAATGACAAGATGAAGATGTCAATGGATTATGACAGCTACTTGATGTATGTAATTTCTCCGGAATCAGCCATGGTAGTGCAACATGGGGTTCGGAGTAGTAGTTCTCCAAGCTCGGGTTACACAGGGATGCCGATGAGCATAAGATCTGTTGAGGGACATTTGGGCATGCTTGCTTCCTTTGTGTCTGCTCATGAGAAGTTATTGGAGGAAAACTAACTGATCCTGATTTGGTTAGGGAGGATTACAAGCAAGTTGATCCAGATGACTTGGAAGAAATGGATCTGAACTGGCAATTAGCTATGTTAACATTGAGAGTTCAGCGTTTCACAGATAGAACCAGAAGGAAGGTTATGAATGGCAAAGTAGGGTTTGACAAGACCAAGGTGAAGTGTTATAACTGTGATGGTTTTGGACATTTTGCAAGAGAGTGTCAGAGGCCAAGACGGGACAACAATTCAGCTACAGGCCGTCAGAACTTCAATCAAAGTGGTTCTATAGTAAGTCAGAATTCCGGACATCAATATGCTAATACTGGGAACCGAAGCTCAGGAGAAACGGAAAACTCAAGAGCTTTAGTTGTTCAATCTGAGGGTACTTATAATTGGGGTTCGACTAGAACCGATGATCAGAATCATGCATTCTTGGCAGAAAATCAAGACATTGATGGAGGAATGAACGATCTTGTTGATAATTCATTCGACTATACATTGTATTCCAGTACAGATGATCATGATAGTTTTCTTCAGAAAGAAGAAGAGGAACCTGAACCGTCAGAACCAGTAAGAGCTGAGAATGAAGAAGCTTCCACTGAAGCTAATGAAAATGTGAAAATTAAGAAAAAGGATAAGGGTGTAAAGATCGAGATACCTGATGATCTGAGTACAGAAGGGCTCGTGAATTTCGTGGCCAATCTTGAGGCACCAGAACAATAGGTATGGAGTGTAGAAGTTAACAAGGAGGATTGCAGCTATGATCGTCCGAAAGTTGTGCCTCTTGTGTTAACTCCTGAACAAGAAGAGATTTGTAGGTCTCATGAGCAAGCTGTCAAGGACTTTGAAGATGTGTTAGATGGACGAAAGAGAAAAATCCATGAAACTCATGATCAATGTTCCAAGAAGACTTGTTCTAATTAGTTTATATTTTGTTCATGTGATAGACAAAGTACTATAGAAGATCATGACTAGATGATGATCTATAGTACATGTTCTAATTTTTATATGTTTGATTTATGTTGTTGGTTATGTTATATGCCAGTTCCAGAAGTGCACTAGTTTAATCACAGGGATGAAGAAATTGGTGTTATTGAGAAAGTAGACATCAGTGGATGTTTATCTTAGGGGAGAGATTGGAATACATAACAGCAAGTGAATATTCATTCACCGGCTCTGGCTATCACGGTTAGGTTTTCCTTTGTACTCTCATAAAGACAGATTGTTAATCCACCATATCCATAACCAATAATCCTGTTAAGCACAATAGGACTAAGCACATAGACATAAGGTTTCATTTTATACGTGATTGTGCTGAAAAGAAATTAATAGTCCTAGAAAAGGTGCCAAGTGACTTTAATTTAGTTGATCTGTTCACTAAGGCTTTCGACCGAACTCGTTTCGAGTTGTTAGTCCAATTGATTGAAATGAGAAATCTATAGTGACAGTGTCTCTCAAAAGGAACTTTGTAAAATGAGTCAGTGTTTGTGTCGTAATGTATGTGTGTCAGATAGTGTCAGAAAAGCAAAATAAAAATCAGAAAAATCAGAAAAGAAAAAGAAATATAATAAAAGGAGTAAGGTCACTGCATCAAGATAATTAGACGTGACGATACTTTAGCTTTTAAGCCTACCGAATTGTACTTTAAATTGCTTAGTTCAGTGATACCATTATATGATGTATCGATAGGCACAAAGTACCAAGGTTTCCTTATAATCTGAACTTAATATATACAATGTTCTTATGGGAAACGTATTCAGATATATGGCTGAGAATGCTTGTTCTTAAAATAGACAAGTCCTTTAAATCTTATGAAAGATCTTGCATTGTAATTAGGTATATTTGGTCTTTATATAAAAGGTCTCAGGTACATATATGTGTATGTATTGATTTTTCAGATGTATATTTGTGACAAGATATGCAAATATCTAATAAAACTATAAATCTGTTGAAAATATGAAGCTAATGTGGCCTTTGAGATTCGAACAAGTAAGTCATTGGGGTGTCTTTGTATACCTAGCCTACCTAAAGCTTCCAACTTGGATAGGTTGTCAGAAAGTTCGCTACACGGGTCTCATCGAAAGTCACGGGTTTTCATAAGTGCTTAAAATAATGTCACAAATATGCAAGTACTTGGCATTATGCAATGTTGAGTATATTTCCGTATGTGAGTCAAGTTAAGTCGCTTTGCGCGTGAGGAATCACCGACCTGTCACCGCTGACTTGATTCTTAAAGACTTTCTCACTTTACTCACCAAATGTCTTAATCTTAGTGCTTGTGTCGATTGTGAGAGTGTATCTAAATATGGGGCACATAAGTTCGCAAACGTGATTAAGTGACATATTAGGCTACTCGGGTTGCATGGTGACTGTCCTTGGCCAGGGTATGTTGAAAGTGTCACAAACCAAAAAGGAGACTGGAAGTACCGAGTGTTTAAGAGGACAAACATATTGGTAATCGTTTTTGGATCACTGATCATAACTAATAATAAGAGAATTATTTCTCGCTAGTAGGCTTATGTAACATGCTAATCTGATCTAATCAGCAGTAACTTTAGCTCTTGTAACTATGTTATTCGTTTATGTTTAGTGTTTGTGTGTGTGTGTGTTTGTGTTTTTCGTGAAATGTTTAAATTTTTATTTTCATTGTATTGTTTAAATAAAAGTTCCTATTGCACGAGAGATATAGTCAGAATAGAATCTAGTTTCCAAGATGACTCAACTACGTTCTTATGGAACAATGAATAAACGAGTAGGGTAGTTAAGCGATAGTGTTGTGATCAAAAGCTAAAAGAAAGTATGTCACATTAACAGAATATGGGTTTAAGGAAAAGGACACAGAGTTGTTAATTTCAATAAACAGATATTGAGTTAATGCTTTTACATTGATTCTTAGAAAGAAGATTTTCTTAAGAATGAACACAGAGATGTTCATAGTTTTGAATTTTATCTTTAAAAGAATCATTTTATATTTTAGAAAGAAGATTTTCATTAGAATGGACACAGAGTTGTTCATAGTTTTGAATTTGATCTTTGAAAGACTTTTGAATCAAAAAGATTTGGAACAGAGATTCTAAATAATTTTGATAAACTATGTGCATAATTTGAAAGTGCTTGCAAGTGAATTATTAGCCTAAATCACTCTAATAATAGATTGCTAAGTATATTCATTTTTATCTTACTTTATTCAATTCTTCAGATTGTATGATTTTACTTTGAGAAGATTTGATGTGTATGTGTTGAGATGTGCAGGACAGCGGACAAATATTCGTTTTTGTAGGTTGTCGAGCAAGATCTCACCATGGAAGCAAGATATGGATCATGCAAATATATCCGGAACAAAGATAAATATTAGTTTGATGAGGCTATCATAGGAGTATTTATAATTGTTATCCAGTTTAACCAAGATGAATACTAGTTTGATGAGGCAATCATAGGAGTATTCCATATGGTAAAAGGGAGTTTTGCATGATTAAGATCTCGTTTGCAAAATATAAGAGATTAGGTTTCAGTTAGATGTTTTTACAGAGTTAAAGACAAGTGACTTTAGAAACAGAATCTATATAAGTTTGCGTTGGAAGACCTTAGTTTAGGTTATCCATAGAATGATAAGACCGAGATCTTAAGATTCTATATTTTTGATAAGTATCCGTAGAATGATAAGACAGGGTCTTAAGATTCTAGATAAATATCGGTAGAATGATAAGACAGGGATCTTAAGATTCTTACTTTTGAACCTTAAAATCTCGATTATAAGGGTTTAGTTTGGTTCAAGTTCTTGAAGATTTGTAGTTCTAGACTAAGATAATGTCATACGTTTATGACTTATGATAGTGAAGAATAACAAATTTGGAGAAGAAAATGAAGAATGTAGTTCTAGATTAAGTCGTTACTATCAAATGTAATAGTGATGAAATAATGAAGAATAACATTATCATTTTCATTTTTTTTACGCTTATATAAAACCTGCACATACAAGTGTGAAATATTTTTTTAGCAGGTATTAGCACAAGGAAGCACAATGATTTATATATGTCTCCATATCTTCAAGACATTGAGACTTCGAGACATGATTTAGATTGCTTTTGAAACAGGTTCCATGTTCCTGAAGTTTGTGATTCAAGTTTCAAAGTTTCTGGTTTTCATGGGAGTTAACTAGTTTCAGGATTGATTGTTGGAAATTCTACCTCTCTATTACATGCCGGTTATGCAAGGCGAGCAGGGACTCGAGCAATATATTCAAGAAGGAAGATTGCATATGCTTAATTCAGAGGGATTCATCGTTGAGGGGGGAACTACAACAAGCTATGGTGCATTAGTTGATTATTATGACGATACAGAGAGTTTGAAGTTTGTCTTTCAAATCTGAAGTTTCAGAAGATTGAGTTTCGGGTATAGCAATTAAAATTTTGTTGTCTCGAAATTCTTTTTCAGTGTATTTGCAGAGAAGTCAATCCAAGGGAAGAATTTCTAAGTAAAAGACTGAAGTGTTCAAGACAAAAGCTAAGATCATCAGGTTTTTATAATATATATTTATATAGTAATTACAGATGATGATAACTGTATTTTTATTAGTTGAAGATCTTAGATATAGAAATAATTTTATTTTAATATGAAAGATTATCAACTATGTTAGTAAAACCTTAGACATATGTAAATGTAGAAGGTTATGTGAAACCTTAGACATAGACATTAAGTGGATGTAGAAGATTATTAAAATCTTAGACATAGACATAATGTGAATGTAGAAGGTTAAATAAATCCTTAGATATAGACTTAATGTGAATGAAGAAGATTAAGAAAATCTTAGTCATAGACGTTAAGTGAATATGAAAGGTTATTGACTATATTATGCCTTAGACATAGAAATGTCATATTTGAATGTGAAAGGCAACATAGTTAATATTTTATGCCTTAGACATAGATATATTGTTTGAATATGAAAGGTCTTTGCTACCTTAGATATAGAAACATATATGAATGTGATAGGTTTAAGCATTGATTGTTTAGATCATATAGTTATGAAAACATGTCTTAAATTGAGGAGGAGTACCTAGTCAATTGTGTTTTCATAAGAATATGAAGTATTTAATCAATATTTTGTTCTATCATAGTTATGTATCCCAGTCATAAATTGAGGGGGAGTACATAAGAATGATGGTTGGTATTATGATTTGTCATCGTTATACTTCCTAGTCATAAAATTGAGGGGGAGGTATAAGAATGAAGAATCAATTTTATAACTGGTTAGAAATATGAATTGTTGCAAGTGGTACAGATTCGGGAAAGCTAAATTCGAGAAAGTTTTGGAAAGATTGATCGTTGAAAAGTTAAAGAATTTTGTGTAAGTTTATTAACTTTTCAGGTTAAGACGAAGATCAAGGAAAAGATGAAAATTTGATGCTTACAGGTTTGATCTTTTAAATTTTCATATTTCCAGGAAGTTCGTGGTAATCGTTGATCAATTATGCAGAAACTTTGAAGAAATTTTGATTTTAAAGTGTGCAGGAGGTAATTACGACCTCGTAATTGCAAGAAGCAGAATACGACCTCGTAATTGGTCTAATTGGGCTTTAGGAAAATACGACCTCGTAATTGGGCCGGGTTGACCCAGATCCATTCGGGTCAAGTGGGTATATAAATCCATTTTAGCCAAACACGACCTCACATTTTATTTTATCAAAATTGAGATTTACGACCCCAAAAATACTACTTTGCTGCCCCATTTGAGTTTTGATATATACAATTAGATCGAGTGTTTTTTTAGTGATATATTTGTGATCCTCGTGAAATACTGAATCTAGGTATACTATCTAATCGTCCTATAGTTAACCATGCAACAAGGAATGCTTTTTGCTTAATTTCCAGATTTGCTTGAGGACAAGCAATGCTCAAGTGTGGGGGATTTGATGTGACCAATTTATATAGATCGCCCACATCATTATTGGCCTTTTTCGTATGTGTTTTGAGCCGATTTTGTATGCATTTGGCGCGTTTATGGTGTTTGTTAGTGCTTTCAGGTTTTAGCAGGTTGCGCGTCCATTTGGTACATTTTCTGACGATTTTTGGCCAAGAAGTTGACCCGAGTGTTCAGAGTGATGTTGATAAAGAAGAAACAAGATTTCAGCAAGAAGTCACTGCACCGCAGTGGGAGGATTATTGCCCCACTGCGCCGCAGTCAGTGGGTGCCAAACCCACAAAGATTACAGTGGATTCACACTGCGCCGCAGTGGGAGTGTACCAGCTCCACTGCGCCGCAGTCACTGGTCGAGAAGATGACAATACTCTCCAGAGATTTACCACTGCGCCGCAGTGGGAGCGCACCATGCCCACTGCGGCGCAGTGAGTGCACGGGGAGACCAGGGCTACAGCCCCTTTGCATCAGATTGGGGGGAGATATAAAATGAAAAAAAAACCCTAATTTCAAAGGCATCAAGTCTTTCTTTCTAGGAGCTGTTCTACCAAGAGTCTTTGACGGATCATAGCAGATTTCATCATTTGATTCATTGAAGATTCAAGAACATCCATCTAGATCGTATCTAATTTTCTGTCTTGCAATTTATATTCAACGATCATTGGTACAATATGTTTTCTTTCAATTTCTTTATTGGAATTCAATTTAGTATGATTGGCTAGATTTCTAATCATCCACTTTGATGAAACTTGACGAATGATATGATTGCAATATTTTAATTTGAGAGTTGATTCAATTATCGTTGTGTCGTGATCTTTATCAATTAATTCCTTGCGATTTATTTTTTTGATGTTGATGGTTTATGTGTTCATCATTAGTGGTACTAGGTGAATATGTTTATCGTTTCAATTCGATTGTCTATGATCGTTTGTCACCGGTTCATGGTATGACGGTGAATGTCAAATCTTTAATAGGAGTTAATTGGTAAACGTGTTTAGAAACGGTTGGTGGTACCACGTTTTCATTCACACAGGCATAATTGGTAATTGGATAATCAAGCAAACTAATTGTTGGGGAGATTTTCTAGGCATTGGTGGTACCGGCTTGGGTAATTCAACTAGCAACTTAGGTGTTTGGGTTATTTGCGAGCGGTTGGTGGTACCACGCGAGCATTTTATCCTTTCACGATTATCTTGTCAACTCTAAATAATTTGAACTTTATCGTGTGCAATCATAACTGAAGTCAAGTGGATTCGAAGTGGATGATCTTTATTCATATTGTTTGAACTTTCTTTACTTTTAAATTGTCTAGTTATTTCAATTTCTTTAATTTATTATTGTTAAGTTGAGGTAGCAATTCGGCTACGGTTCCATCCTTATTCCAAAACCACTTTAGCTGACAACTATTTCAAAACCATTCCCCGTGTTCGATCCTGGACTTACCTTCTAGCTATAATATATACGAACGGGTCCATTGCCCGCAAGTGTGTAGTAGTCAGTTTTAGGGTATTTCTTGTTTTAATTTTTAAACTCGATTTCACAACATCAGATATTAATTTCAATCCACCTACAGCTAAAGAGTTTGCCAGATTCAGGACTGAGATTGTTCCACATGAGCCAGTAGCTAATCCAGTTCCTCTACAGATGGTGATGCCAGATGTGCCAATGGACAACATAGCACAACCACAGGTTCAAGGCACAGAAGAGGTGATAGTTGAGAGAGATGTGGTTCTTGAAAAGGAAGCAGAAGCACATGAAGATACCGTTGATCATGTTGCTAGTACTTCTGAAGGTGCTTCAAAGAAAGTTTCATCTGATTCAGGTCTGAAAAGGAAACGAACAGAGTCTTCTAAGGAATCTGAGGTGCCAGAAGTTGAAGAGGTACCTGCTCCAAAGAAGAAAACTGTTATCAAATTGAAAGTTAAGGAGAAAACTGCTGCTAGTGGAGTAGATGAGACGATCAAAGCTCCAGAAGTATCAAGCAGAGTTCCTGAACAGAGGTCTAGGAGATCAGTTGAATCACATGCAGAGACAGTGATACCAAGGAGATCTCAGAAGACAACTGTAAATCTTGAAAGGCCGTCTACAACTCATAGAATGAAGGATTCAGTGCCTAATCCTGAACCAAGAACTGAAGCGACTACACGTCAAGTTCCTATATTACCACCAGTGTTTGGTATGGCTGACATGAAAGGAAAGATAACGGTGTTAGAGGCTATAGTTAATGGTTTGTTTGATGAGTTGGAGAAACAAAAGAAGAACCATGAGAAAGAGATGTAGAGAAGCAAAAGGAAGTTGAGACGTTAAAGAAAGCTCTTAATGATGAAAGAAAGAATCATCAAGACTTTATTAACACTCTCATGTCCAACTTTGACATGGTTCGTTGTGAATCTACTAAGGCAGAAAGTTCGGCTACTAGAGCGAATAAAGGAGTAGTTAGAGTAGTTGAACAGATGACTAAGATTGCAGATGTCATGCTAGATTGTGTGATGCAATCAGAGTTAAATAAGTTTGAGAAATTTTTGATTGAGAAGAAATTGTTGCCAGATCTAGGCTGTAAGGGTGATGAGCTTTCGAAAAAGAAAGATGATGATTCAAATCAAGACCCGGATGCAGTAAAAGATAAAGGCAATAAGCATCAAGAAGATCTGACCAAGGCAATAGAGTCTCTGAATGAGATTGCAACTGGTATGGTAGGGTCTTCTAAGACAACTGATGCTGTGAGGGAAGAAGGTGAGATAATCTATGGTGATGAGAGCTGGATGGATATCGCAGAAGTCGATATGCCAGTTACAGCTTCAAGGCTTGTGGATAAAGATGCTTAGCGTAAAGGGTTTAGTATTGATGACTTCAGAGCTAAGCTTGATAGAATGGACAGGTCTGAACAAGTCCAAGATCCTGAAGCTCCAGTCATGCAAGAACCAATTGCTGAAGATCCTGATGTGCAACATACAGAGCCTGTTGATACTAGAACAGATTGGGTTATTACTTAGAAGAAAAACATGGCTAAGTATGAGGCATCGCATAAACCTATCAAATATAAAGACAAGATTCAGGGAGAGAAGGTTGAAGCCTACGCCACTACTGCATGCTCAAGAATCGTGAGTTTTCATTGGGATGATGAGTTGAAACTTCTCATTATCAGGAGAACAGACGGAGTGCAGTATTTGGACTATAACGAAGAAGCCATCAACTCACTTACTGATGTTGATTTTTGGTGCTTATCTAGGCTAGAACTAATCAATCCTAGTGGATCTGAGTTTGGAAATTATATTGCTAGGTCTATGAAAGATATGAAGATCAAGGATCCATTTCAGAGAAAGTATCATCCACAGGAAGGCAAGATGGTCAAGGATAAATCGAAGATAGATCCGAAGACAAAGAAGCTTGTGTTACTTTGAAGTATGAGCCGACCAAGTTTGCCAAAGAAGTGCTTTGAAGAAATTCAAGAAGGACTTATTGGATAATATGATAGGCTGGTACTTTGATAGTAAGACGTATGAAGCTGTGATGTATGGTGATCATTACTATGAGATTGTGAGGATTTATGAGCCTTTGCATCTAGTGAACTTCTGCAGGAAAGATCTGCTGAAGCTGAACAGTGTTAATATTTGGTTTCCAAAAGATTTTCAGGGTCCAGCGTTGCGATATAGAAATACAGTGAGTTTGTGCTTGAAGATCGGCTTACATTCAGACTGTGGTTTTTATAAGGCAGCAAATGATTCAGAGGAAGTTCAGAAGAAGAAGAAGGCTGATAAGAAAAAGCAGAGGAAGTAGATTGATGACAAAGACAAGACAAAGACATAAGTATGTTAACGTCTAGAAGCTATTGCCAAGGGGGAGTCTGTAAGTGCACATCTATGTCAATAGCAGTCTAGATTGTTTGGGCTTATAGTGTTATATGTCTTTGTAATGTGATTGTCATTAATGAACTTAGTATTATGCATAGAATACTAGATTAAGTTGAAGTATTGAATGTGTAATAAATCTGCTAAGTGTGAAATGCGACCTCGCATTTCACATAGGAATACGACTTCGTATTTGCAGGGTCAAATACGAGGCCAATCACAGAATGCGACCTCGCATTAGTGACGGGCTGGGCTGGATTTGCGAGGCCGACTCGCTGAAGCCCATGTCAGGTGTTTCCTATATAAACCGAATCCTAACAGAGTTTAGGGTTGAACATTTGTCGAAATTTCGAGCATACTTGTGCAGGTTAAGTCGTCAAAGGTTGTTCCGCTAGCCCGAAGAAGATCTGCGAGGCAGCAGGTGATCTAGGGGCTTATTGTTGATCACCAAGTTATAGTGAGGGATTCCGCACATCAAGATAACTGGAGCAAGCTATTAACGATCCGTACCAGGGGACTTACAAGGCTCAATAATATCATTTAAAAGAACAAACTACAAAATAACGAAAACATAATTAATATCATCGACATTTATCCTAATCATTAACTACCCACGTTTTAATCATAAAATCAAAACATATTAATGAATTAAGGCTAAGACTCATTTAGACCCAACGACATATATATCCGGTGCGGGGCTCGCGGCTACAGGGAATTAGTATAGTCAATAAATGAGTAAGAACGATTCTCTACCAATTAAGGCTCTTAGATCTTTATGAGATTCATAGGAGATGGGGAGTTCTCCATTTACAGGTATATTTAATCTCATATTTGCCAGCTAGTATCCGGCAACTTATCCGGACGACCTAGCTTAGTCGTCCTACAAGGACGCATGTGGCTGTCCGTATCCGGTAACTTGGATGGGCAGATAAGTGACACCCTACGGCTAAACACTATGGCTTAGGCAACGGTCCAGTGCAACAGGGAGTGTAGCATGTAGGTGCTTCGACTTATAGGATGGCATGACTACTTAAGTGGGTATATTATTATTTGTTCTAATCAAATAATGCGCTAATAACTCTATCAACATCAATAAATGAATGGATTGAAATTACTAGCATTCCTATACATGTTTTAAACTATTTAAAAGACAGTTTATTTTCAACTTAGAAATGTTAATAAATTAACATCTCGTTAAACCACTTTTAACTTAGTCGAAAAATAGTGTCCATCTAGATAATTAGGGCATGTCATTTAATATCGTAACTCTAATCTAACTTTAGAAACCCTAATATTAAATTCATCCAATAACCGAGTTATTCAATTATCTTGATTTCCACTAACAAGTCTCTAACTTCTATTTTACGTGAAGGCACATGCAATTAATGTTCTAATTCGTTAAACGACTAAGGCATCTAACAAGGCAAGACTAATGTCCTAATTAAAACTTAATGCATGTCCTTAAATAATTAAAAGCACTTTTAATTTTCATAAAATATAATCATTTTGAGTTCTTCTAAAAATCATTAAAACTCAATGAGTTTTATTTATCCAAATTAAAACTCTTTCCTTTTGTATTTTAATCTTTCAAATATATATTTCGAGACATGCATTAAACCTAATGCAAATATATATACAACTAAAATACATGCAATAAATAGTTCATGTAATCTAACAATTAAATCCGCATGCAATATATATAAACAAATATATAAAATCTACTTATCGCATACAAGAAAACTAGATTAAACAAATAAATATATATATATATATAATTTTCGAAAACCTTATATATATAAAACATATATATATCCACATCTCATATATTTGTATTTATTCTAAGATTTAATTATTTCAACTAAATAATTAACGGCTAGTTTAATTTAAAATATATAAATGACCCATTACTTTATATATTATATAATATTATATAATAAACAATAAAATATATACTGATTGATATGAATATAATTATACAAAAAAAAATATGAGATAAGTTAACATATATATATATATAAACAAATAATAAAGAACCTACTATATACATTATAACTATTATCTTAATCAGTGTGGAAGTCTATATATATATGAAGCCTGATGACCTCTTCTAAGACACCATTAATAGGATTCGCAGGGGAACGGATCTGGCCAATAGGGGAGATAAACCTAGCTGTCGAAATCGGACAACCACCACTGTTAGAACAGAGGATCTCGATTTCGTTATAGTAAGGTCACCCTCCCCCTACAATATGCTATTAGGCAGACCCGCCATGAGAAAGCTGGGAATTGTCGCGTCAACAATCCATTCGATGGTCAAGTTCTTAACCCCGGAAGGGGTAGGAACGATAGAATCCAGACGTGACGTTGGGAGACATGTCCATGGCGTAAAGAGAGCCAAGTCACAATCCCAGCGATAGCGGAACAAGATAAGGAAGAAGGAATCGCGATAAACCCAGCGTTCCCGGACCAACTGATCTCAGTAGGGAAACAATTACTAGGGGAGTTCAAATTGAAGCTCCGAAAGCTGCTGAAAGAGAATATGGATGTCTTCGCATGGGAATATTCCGATATGACAGGAGTCCCACAAAAAATATCAATACAGGGTGAAGAATTCATAACGGAGCACAGGCTGAATGAACACAAACACCTAACCCCAATCCATCAGAAGAAGAGATCCTTAGCGGCGGAGAGAGATCAGGCTGCACTTAAGGAAGTAGACGAGCTTTTGAAAGCAGGAATAATAAAGGAATCGGTATATCCAATATGGGTAGCCAACCCGGTCATGGTAAAGAAAAGTGATGGGGGGTGGCGAATGTGCGTAGACTTTACGAACATAAACAAAGCTACGCCAAAAGACTGCTACCCCCTACCAGAGATTGACTGGAAAGTTGAATCTGTAGCGGACTTCAGGCTAAAGTGCTTCTTGGATGCATACAAGGGATACCATCAGATACAAATGGCCAAAGGCGATGAAGGAAAGACATCGTTCTATAACTAGTAAGGGGATATATTGCTATACAAAGATGCCGTTTGGCCTGAAGAACGCAGGGGCTACATATCAACGACTGGTCGACAAGGCCTTCCAACATCAGTTAGGAAGGAACTTGGAGGCCTATGTTGACGACATGGTCATCAAAAGTAAAAGCGAGGATGAACTGTTGTCAGACATACATGAAACCTTCAACACGTTAAGGAGTATTAGCATGAAACTGAATCCAAAGAAGTGCTCATTCGGAGTAGAAGAAGGAAAATTCCTGGGGTATTACATCACAAAGAAAGGAATACAAGCAAACCCGTCCAAGGTGAACAAACTCTCGCAAATGCTCCCACCAACCTCCATAAAGGAAGTACAGAGCCTGAATGGGAAGTTGGCAGCGTTGAGCAGATTTTTGTCTAAAGGAGTAGAAAAGCAGCTCTCGTTTTTTAAAACACTTAAGGGGTGTATTGACAAGAAGACCTTTAAAGTGGACCGTCGAAGCTAACGAAGCTTTTGAACAAATGAAGAAATATATTGCGGAGCTACCAACCCTGACATCACCTATAGCAGGAGAAACACTATACATATATATAGCGTCATCCGCCGAATGCGTGAGCTCCGTGCTATTAGCAGAAAGGGATAAGAAGCAAATACCGATCTACTTCGTTAGCAGGATACTACAGGGAGCAGAAGCACGATACCCGGAGCTTGAAAAGTTAGTCCTGGCATTAGTTCACACCGCCAGAAGACTGCGAAGGTATTTTCAAGCTCACAACATAGTTGTCCTAACGGACAAACCAATCAAACAGGTGTTACTTAAACCAGAGAAATCTGGAAGAATGGCCAAGTGGGCCATCGAGCTCGGAGAACACGACATCGAGTTCAGAGCGCGAAGTTCAGTAAAAGGACAGGTGCTAGCGGACTTCATCGCAGAAACACAACATAACAAAGAATTCGGAGCTACAAGTCACTCGAGCATATTGACCATAACTGAGGATCAAGACCATGATGAATGGCAGCTATATACAGATGGGGCCTCAAGCAAAAGCGGCTCCGGAGCCGGACTGATGCTGATTGGGCCTGATAAGGAAGAATATACATATGCCCTGAGGTTCGAATTTGAAACAACAAATAACGAAGCAGAATATGAAGCACTACTAGCAGGGCTTCGCATAGCAAAGGAAATGAAGGTCCGTAACATCCACGTGTATGTAGATTCCCAGCTAGTGGCGAAACAAGTTCAGGGAGAATTCGAAGCAAAGCAGCCAACAATTAAGCAATATCTGGAAAAAGTCCACGAACTTATAAACTGCTTCGGGACATTCGAAATAGAGCACATACGGAGAAATCAGAACCAAAAAGCAGATGCATTAAGCAAACTAGCATCTCTTACCTTCTCCCACCTAGCCAAAGACGTCTTAATCGAAGTACTCAAAGATAGGTCAATAAGTGAAAAAGAAGTGCTAGTCACAATCACGGAAGATCCCAACAACTGGATGAGACCTATAAGAGAGTACCTGATAAGCGGGCTTCTACCGGAAGACAAAAATGAAGCCAGAAAAATACGAATTAAGGCGCCACAATTCAAGATTATGGATGGGATACTATACAAAAAGGCCTTCCTAACACCGTGGCTAAGATGTGTGGGGCCGAACGAGGCCCACACGATCATTACAGAGATGCATGGAGGGATCTGCGGGCATCATGCTGGCCCAAAATCAGTAGTAGCAAAAATATTAAGACTTGGCTACTATTGGCCAACAATGCATCAAGACGCATCAACAACATTGCAGGTGTGCGTAAACTGCCAACTCCATACAAACGTCAGTAGAATGCCAAAACAGGATATGACATCTGTCATCTCAGCATGGCCATTTGTGCAATGGGGAATCGACATAGTCGGACCACTCCCATTAGCAGCATCAGGACACAAATTTTTGGTCGTCGCAATAGACTACTTCACCAAATGGGTAGAAGCAAAACCATTGACAGAGATAACTGGGAAAAACATAGAAAAATTCGTCTTCGAACACATCGTGTGTCGGTTCGGAGTACCGCATATTATCATCTCCGACAATGGGAAGCAATTATCGGAGGGCACTTTCCCAGATTTCTGCAACTTGCTAAAGATTCAACAGAACTTCACATCCGTATACCATCCCCAGAGTAACGGAATGGTTGAAGTCATAAACAAAGACCTTGTAAAAGGCATAGAAAAAAGGCTGGGTCCCACCCGAAAAGGATGGGTAGATGAAATACCACTAGTCCTATGGGGGCTCAGGACTACACCAAAGAGGGGAACGAAGGAGACTCCCTTTAGCTTGGTATATGGATCCGAAGCAGTCCTGCCAACGGAGCTCCAAGTTTCAACATGCAGGGTATCAAACCTAGAAACAGAAAACAATGAAGAGAACCTTCGACTAAATTTGGACATTCTGGATGAACGAAGGGAGATAGCAGCAATAAGAGCAGCATCCTGCAGACAAAAAGTGGAGAACTACTACAACAAAAGGGTGCGGAAATCAACCTTCAAACCAGGAGATTATGTGCTCAGGCTCAATAGCCAGAGCAAAGAAGGGGGAAAATGCAAGCTCAGCCAAACATGGGAAGGACCGTATAAAGTGGCTCAAGCCTATGGCAATGGAGCTTACGATCTGGTTAACATGGAAGACAAATCAGTCGGAAGACCATGAAATGCAACCAATCTCCGTCGGTTCTACCACTAAAAAGGCAAGTCAAAGCTCCCAAACATGTATAACCACTTTGGAGCAGCCTTTAATAGAATCAGAATCCAGCGAACAGGGTCGCAACCTTTCGCAATATAATTATGAGTACGTACAAGTAATAAAACATATACACTAAAAAGTTGGAGTAAGAGGACGCTCATTAAATCCAACAGAACCATGGCAAAATCTTAAACATAGATATAAGCCAGGTCAAAACTCAAGCATTAAGATAAAAGTCTTGGCGTCACGCCGATAGAATATAATCAAGATGCAGAGAGTATAACAAATAAGGATAAAATTGTTCAAATACAATACAAGTCTGACAAATAAATCACAAAGTCACGAGGAAGTGCGGGGATTCTTCTGGAGCAGATCTTCGACAGAGGCAGAATCGTCAGAGGAGATATCCTTCACAAATGGGAAATCTGCACGAGCAAGAGCATCTTCAGCCGCCGCTACTCTTTCTGAGGTATGATCCGAAAAGTCCGGAGCAAGGGTGATCAACCCATCCCTCGCCAGCTGGTCCAAAATAGATACCCTTTCCTGGGCACGATTGGCATTCACGACCTCCGCCAACAGTATACCAGCCTCCTCGCTCCTCATCAACTCAGTACACACATGAGGGATAACTTCTGCTATTACCCTCCTGGACTTCACCTCAGCAGCAGCAGTTTGTTGGCGAGCCTCCTCCAATTGAACCTCAAGCTCAGCAATCCGGGCATCTTTTTCATCAATAGCCTTCTTACTGGTAGATGCACCTGCCTAGCAAACTCAGAACACTTCTCCCTCTACTTAGCCATCTGCCTCTTAAGACGAATATGTTCATTTTACAGGCGAGAAATAAAAAATTCCTCGCCCCTACAAGAATCACAGACAGAAGACCCCTCTCCACGACGACGACCCCTCAGATTAGCCAACTGTCCCTCCATATCTGCATATCGCTGAACCAAAAGTCGATACCGAGCATTCACAACCGTCCCAACAAGAGTGCTCATGTAGATAAGCTGATCATAGGAGGCCTGAAGATTCCCAGCATCCAAAGCCACCAGTTCCCGAACCCAATCATCAGGAACAAAGCGAAGGAGAATATCCTCCACTACCTCTGGATCAGGGACACCTACAATAATGAAATAGACAATGAGGAAATGGGCTATAAAAATAAGAATGCCAAAAAAAAACCCACTCATATTCATTTCTGAAGGCTGTAGTTCACCTAAGAGCATCATATCAAAAATGGAATGAGGCTTTGCCCTTTCCTTAGGGACCTTGGATGAAGACTTTGATGGAGCCTTCCTCTTTTTAGAAGGGGTAGCATCAGCAGCAACCTCCTTCCCAGTATCAACGACATCAGGCTCCACAGTCTTCCCAGCAAGCAACTTTGCAGAAATAACAGACAACTTGGGCTGACACTCCAACAACGGGCCCTTCATGAACTCAGCCAATGTAACCTCTGGAGAGCAGTTAAAGGATATGCATACCAAACTACTTACCCTTTCCTCCAACAAGGATTCTGGAATCTACTCCTTCAGGCCACTGCTTCAAAACGCCAGCCTGGTGCAACACAACATCGGGATAACGATCCAATTTGACAGGATCCTCAATAAGTCGCTGATACAGGGGCAGTTCAAGGACATAGGCAGGTGTCGGTTCCTTGAACTTGGTTGGTTTCTCACCAACCAACAACGACGAGTACGCCTCAGGAATCACCGAACACTCAACAAAAACAAACTCATTCTTCCACCCCCTGACATCAGTGCTACCAGGCAAAAAGCAGTCAACTTTGGGTTTCTTTTGTATCGTCACCCAATCACCAGCATCACACAAATCAAAAAAGGCAGAAAACAAATCCACAGTCGCCTCACCACCATACGCGCAACAAAGGATTTCACATCCAATGATACGGGCAACACCGTTTGGATGCATAAAGGAGAACGGACAGTTATAATGGCTAAGTACATCAAGGAAAAAGGGGAAAAGAGGAAATCTCAAGTTGCCTCGGGTAACGTGGGCAATATACAAACCCACAAAACCCTGAGGAGGATTAGCAACGGTTTCCTCAGGGGACGGTAAGCGAACCGCCTTGTCCAGGGATGACAGGTAGGTAGAGCAAAACCACCCCAATCCCTCGGGTGTGACAACGGAAGAAAGATCGCTACGACCTACTTTAGCCATTTCTACAACAACAAAAAATTATAGGAATAAATCACAGGAAAATAACTGACCTGAAGAGGGAGAAAATTAGGGCAGAAGCGGTTGTAGAGATTGGGGAAATGATCGGATCAGAACTGACAGGTAAAATACGGTATTTTCCCCTTTTAAATGATTTATTTATCCTTTTAGTCCTTCAAGAATTTTAAGTCTAACAAGACAGACCTCGGATGCCTATCTTATTAGACTGGGGGCTTGATGATGTACCGTGTACGGAGCTTTACCTCCGATACCAGAGGACCTCCGTATTTCGTAATAATATTCGTCTAACAGGTACGGAGCAACAACCTTCACAGGAAAGGACCTCCGTAACCAGAATCATCTCAAAGCTCCGGATATGACCGGAACCTTCCGTATTCATCTAAATCTCTTATAAGGGGATGATATATCAAACACCCGAGCAATTCGGATATGAGACTATCACGAATCTTCTAAAAAGATAAAAGATATCTTTAAGGAAGGAAAAGATTTACCCTAACTCCTTTTCCTCCTCTTCAAGTCTCTTAACCCCTATATATAGGGACGGCTTTACATCCAAGGGGATTCATTCACCTCTTGAGAAAAAACCCTACACATTAAGGCGTAAAGCGGCCTACAGCCCTTTGACCGGAAGGGAATCGCCTACCAAAACACCTAAATCACTTACGAACCCTAGGTCGGAGCCATTGAACGATTCTTGGATCAAACACTTTGGTTTAGTGAATTTCGACCCACACAAAGGAGAGAATCCCTTTGTGTGTGTTTTTAGGGTTTTCAAGAATGTACAAGAATTAATGAGGGTTCTAGGGGTTTATATAGGCATAGTTTCCTAATTAGATTAGGAAACTAAAACCTTTATAATTCCCCATGGGAATTTCGATCCCTACTTCCAATCCTTTAGTGGATTTTCAGCCATGAGGCCTTAGAGGGGATGGAACGGACTTTCCATATATTAATTAATCCACTATTAATTAATTTGGACCATTAACTAATTAATTATCCAACCCGTTAACTCTTTTAATTAATTAAACTACTTTTAATTAATAACTTATTTATCAATCAATTATAAATAACTATAACTGACTATTATAAACGTATAATTTAATTAAAGACTAGTTTAATTAAATGCGTAAATGATCAAATATCATTCCGTAGCTTTATGGTTAAACATTATAGATGTTCTATTGTGTATGACCCTACAGGCTCAAAGATCCAAAGACATATGGTTAGTCGGGTCTACGAAAGTTCACACAATTTCAACACTCCCACTTGTGGACTCTTCGTAGATCCTAATAACCATAATGACATACCTTGTTGCTAGCAACCCAAAGTATGCCCCTAAGAACCCCTGAGGTTTGTTTTAAAGAATTTTATGAGTTCACTTTCGCAAGTACATCCGTTTCCCATTTAATCTTAATGATGCATTCCATTTTGGCACGAGGATTAAGTCAATTGCCAAATAGAATTTAAACCCTTTATGACTTTCTTGAGTATAGCATTCCGAACTATTCGCAGTATGGCCATACATTTCACTACTATATCAAGCTGTCATAGGCCGAGTTTACTATCAAACCAACTATTGGGAGCAAATCCTATTATAAATACATACGCCCTTTCCATATCTCACATTTACCCAAAGTAGCCCTACTGCGCCCGGTAAAGAAATCCGGTTCGGAACTAAATCAAAGCAAATGATCGATATGGTCCAGGCCTACGCCTATGCATTTAACAAGTCTAAGGATGCTCACGGATGGAATCACTTCGAGATTCACTTAATTGACTTATAATCCAAGAAGTGATCTTGGGGCGGGTCAGCCAATATTCGACTCATCGAAAACTTGTGAGTAAGGCTCGTATCTCTCTTATATCACCCAAAAGCGAGTAATCTCAGCTTTCAAGACAATAGCAACCTTTCTCTCACAATTACCTTTCTTTCGCACTATCATTCCCATGTGTGCAACCGGTAATGACATTTTAGAATGATCTTAAAACCATTCATGGATAAAATATACTAAATTGGAACGTGGTATGTATTGGACAATTTTACTCATCGAATACTCCCACAATAACTGTTCCGAATGTCCAGATTTTAACTTGACATTTCTAAACTTCTTTCATATTTAGAAATCTAACGTTTTCGCTTAATTACAAACCAATTGTTCCCTTTTATAGAACTATGATCTAGATTCCTCAAAGTGGGATCTCTTCGTTCCAATACGAAAAAAGAATCTTTCATCATAAAAGGGATATTAAATTAATTGATAGAATATTTGTAGGTTACACACATGCACCCAAATCCCTCAAATTCAATTGATAGAATATTTGTAGGTTACAATCTTATTATTACTTGAAGTGTTATTTAATTTAAGTGAATATAAAGATTTCTCACAATAAGGAAGAATGGAAATTTAGAAGAAGAAGAAGAAGTAGTAGTTTGTTAGTGAAGTAGGGAGTGAGTCATAACGGAAGAATTTGGCTGGCATCTTCTAGTGATGTCACGCCCTCTTTCAAATTTTAGTGGGTATTATACCCGCTAGCCGCTACAGTTCCAACTATTTTAATCTCGTAACACAATTTTAATTACTAGGAAATTGTTTTAATGATAAAACTATAATAAAAATTCATATATTTTAGTTTTTAAAATTTGGGATGTTACACAAAGATAGCTCGTACGTTAAAAACGGAGTCACGGTTTAAAAGTTACGATCGTTAAACAGAAAGATAAGTTTACATTGTACAGGGAAAATTTGTGGCGCATCCTGGGGGAGATGCGGCGCATCTTGTCAGAAAACCAAAATATGCGGCGCACCCTCTAAAATATGCAGCGCATATTTTGCTCAGTAGATGGTCGGGGATTTTATGCGGCGCATGGCTCAAAAGATGCGGCGCATATTTCCCAGATTCGAACCAAAACCCAATTTTGACACAAATTGAACAACCTAGGAGCCAAATCAAGTTACCAAACTTTAACACAACATATTTCTAACATAACCAAGCACAAAAATCAGTTCCTTTTCATAACCCACTTCCAAAATCACCAAATCCTCTTTTGAAACCAATAACTCAATTAAAACCATATCAATCTAAAGACTTGACCATAGGAACTCTAGATTTAGTTTAGAAACACATACAACAACATAAATCAAACCTTTCAAAAGTAATTTCACTTACCACAACTTCCTTGAATGCCAAAACCGAATTTTGAGCAAAAGGAGAAAGTTTCTTGCACTTTGATAACCCAAATCTTTGCTAGATGATGATGATAATGATAATAACCCTTGAATCTACTAACAATATCAATAATAATAATAATGTTTTGGTGCAAGAATTCTTGAGAGAGAGATATATGAGTGTATGTGAGTGAGTTCTTGTAAGAATTAGAGAGAGAAATGGATAGAATGAATGAATGGATGCAGGAAGTGTAAGAGTTGGGAGGGGATAGGGTTGGGTCATGGGTATGGGTATGGGCCAACCCATTGATAATCCACCTACATTTCTAGTTTAATCAAACGTCGTCTAACATCGTATAACCGAATAACACGGTCAAATGGTCTCGACTAACACATTACACGTCATTAAGTCATAAAATGGCATTCAATTTTATTACTAACTAAAATTAGTTAGTCAAATTGTACAATTAGTCAACGGGTCAAAACCACAAATGTTACATTTTGTCTTCTACCTTCATCTTTTCTCATCCTTCCCTACAAACAACCAAGGATGGACGTCCTTCATGTCACCACCCACATCAATACTCTTCCATGGACATCCTCCATGTTACCACAAATCTCATATAGATGTCCTTGTTGTGGATGGTCTTAGACACCTTTCACCCCAAACCACCATGTTTGGTAATTCCATGACATAAAATGCCACGACTTCAAACCCCATAATCAACGTACTACTTAATTGCTAAGTTGCTCATTAAGTCTTTAATAGATACGACATTTTAAACACATTTAGTTCTGCTACCTCTAGTCAACAGTCAACACCCTTATCGTTTTACATAAAACTATAACGTACGTAAAATGTCACACATATATGTAATGATTCTTATTTTTTTATAAATAATTTATGGAAGATGATATTTACTTATATTATCAAATTTCATCTTTATATAGTCTTTTGACAACAAAGAAGTACTAAGTCTTAAATTATAAACATGATTTCCTAAGACTGTGCAGAGTGGAGGGACTTTTGCCCCGGCGCCGCCCTTTTCCGCCCCACATCCGCCTAGTACACCACGCCGGAGGGCGGCATTGGCCAAAAACGTTCCACCCCAGCACATATTCATCGCCCCACAATTTGAGTATTTCAAAACAAATATAGCCGTTAACAGCTATATCCCCCCTTTTCAAAAAAAAATTTGTGACTATATACATACTATCACACACATATATATATCATCTTCTTCCTCCCTTTACCATTATTCTTTAAATTTTCATCCAAAACCATCAATCATTTTAGCAAAAATGCACCCACGTAATCAACGATCACTCAATACCAATCCCGCCAACATTCCCGATCCAAACGATCCCAACTTCATGCCGTTCTTGAATAATATGTCGGTTCCGTCACCGGGTTATACGCCATGGCCTCAAGAACTCGGCGGGTACGGGGGTGCTCCAACGACTCCGACTTCCATGTTTGGTACGTATATTTATACACAAGGCCGGTGATGGAGTGGGACAAAGTGGACAACGGGCCGAGACCCGATTTTTTAGGGGCCCAATTTTTTTATTTTTTTTGTGTATATATAAAAAGTATACATATGTAATCAACTTAGCTCATTACAAATCCTAACAATTAAACCATATAATTTAACTTACATAAAAAAACGCACTTACATATCTTTTACGGATAAATAAAGTTATATTTTTCAATCTTGGATTGTAGCCGCAACCCGCAAACTACTCTAATGTCCTTGTAGACCTAGAGTACTCTTCAATAAAGTAACAATATAGAATAGGAGTATTATAGTATTATATCTTTTAATTTGATGTGTACAATGTATAAGTGTTATCCAACTTAATATGTATGAATGTATTTAACTTGTATTATATTTTTTTGTTCTGTTAAATATAATTTGTAAAATGATATATTTTTTGAAGATTATCTTAATAATCCTCCTAAAACTATAAAATAATGGCATATGGATTTTATTAAATCTCCTTTTTAATCTTATTTCTTGATTTTTTTTCTCACATGTCATATAATTTGAAAATTAACGTTTGTTATGTTTTTTAATAACTTTTTTCGTCATTTTATAAAAATAGTTTATATAATATAAATCGTTGCGTCTAACTTCGTCTAACTTGGGGGTCTTTTTTCTGGCTCGTCCTACGTCTATAAATTCTCAGAGACGGCCCGTTACATAATATATATATGTAATATAATATAACCGTAAATTTATATATATTTATATAAATATAACCGTATATATATATAAATAAATATAAACTGTATATATATAAATATAAACCGTATATATATAATATGGAAACGTAGACAACACGAACATAGTTCACAACAATTTCATATCAATAATAATTTTCAAGTCTTTATGGCAGCTTAATTTCCTATCCAAGTCTCTTAGTTCAAATCCCTTATTCCCTTAAATCCCTTTAGCACTTCATAATATATCCTACCAAAAACATCAAAAAACTATAAAAATAAAAAAAAAAAATATATATATATTAATAATAATCATCCTTCGTCTTAATCATCCGCTGTGTATAACCCCATTGTAAGTTTTCTTAAATTATGTATATATGTATTAAACAATATATATGGTTTAATATTTATGTTTATTTTAAATTAACAATTAATATAAATTTATCTATAACTATAATATTAGGATATGTAAATAAAAATACTATTAATATATAATCCATGTATATATTTTTAGTGGTTTAACGGAAACCCAAAAAATCCGCCATACCCCTCTTATTGGTATCAGAGCATAAAATCGGTTTTAGGATCTAAAAGACTAGGATAGGCTCATGTTTTTGTGGCAAAGGATGTAAGTCCACGTTATTTATGAGAACCCGCTTAGGTGAAGAAAATAAAATTTGGTTTTATGTTTTAATATTAAAAATGGAATTGGTTGATTTTTAGTCAAAATTAAACCACGGTTTGTTTTGTTCATTTTGTTTGGTATATGTCTTTATCATTTATTTACTTTATGTTTAAATAATTTAGCTTTCGTTTTCATATTATTAAAAAAGGGATATATGAATATCTTATGAAAAAGGGACTAAGAAATAAGGGAAAAAGACTAAGAGATAGGAGTTAAATAACCATTGATTCAAAAACATCAATTTCAACGTTCAAAAAATTAGAATTTTAAATCTAGAATACGACGAAAAACTTAATAATAATACTATATCTTTAGATAATTACAAAGTTGGTTGTAAATTTAATAACAAATTTAAACATAGTTTACATACAGAGAATATCCATTTAAACGGATTAACAGATTTAGTAATAAATTTAGGATTTAATTTAGAAAAAGAATCTACTAATACACATAGTATATTAGAAAGATTATCTAAATATATATATAAAAGATCAGAGTTTTCAAATAAAATAATAGAAAATTTAACATATATTAAAGAACAAAATAATCTTATTATAAAAGAGTTAAAAGATATTAGAAAAAGTATTCCTAATAAACAAGAAATACAACAGTTAAGTTATCTATTAGAAAATAAAAAAACAACAACATCAACCTTATAAACATTGGGTACCACGAAAATGAGTAATAATATATTTTTAGGAAGAAGTCGTACTTTACAAGAATCAAGAGCATCTACTAGTAGCTTACATGATACTATTTCAACAGAATCATTTTTAAACAGAATCATTAGAAGAGGATCTAGTTCAAATAGCACACAAAATACTATACAATTAGAGGAAGAAATAGATTTAAACAGAAATATTAATTTATATAATCAACATCAATTAGAAATCTTAAATCCTAGAATCTTATATCAAACAGGAAGATTTAATGTTAATACAGTATTAATAAGAAGTAGTAGAGAAGAAAGTTTAAGAGTAGTAGATAGGACAGTCACTATAGATTTATTCTCCCCAGACACCATACAAAAAATAAAACAATCGGGAAAACATTTTTCACATATAGGATTAGTAGTTATAGGAATCAAAGCTTTAGGTAGAAAAAATTTAGGAACAAAATTATTAGCATTATTATTAGATAAAAGTTGGAAAATAGAATTAAAAAAGGCAATAATTTCAGGAATGGAAGTAGACCTTAGCCAAAATACAGCTTTATTTTATTGTGCACCAGATATATTAAAAGATATAAAAGATTTAAAAAATATAAAAATAGCATTGCAAACTAAAGGATACGAAAATTATGATGGAAATAATCTTGTAATAAGCATAGGAGTATTAGGTAGAGCAAGTAATAAATCAGGAATGAAATATAAAGTAAATATAGAAGGAATAGTAAACGCTATAGCTTCAAAATCAATACAAATGATAAATCCAATAAAAATAGACCCTGAAGAATTAGCAGGATTAGAATGGCAATTAGATGAATTAAAAGAACAAGAAAATGAAGTATTAATACCTAAACAAAGTATCATATATGAAGGATTAGATGGAACACAGAGTCTTAGATTTGTTAATTTTACAAAAGAAAACACCTAAAGATGAAAATGATACTGAAACAGAATATAGCTATATGAATACAGAATATGATACAGAACCAGTATATGACACAGAGGAAGATGAAAATATACTAGATATAGGATTTAGTAAATTCAAAGAAGAAGAATGTGATTATAGTCTATGGGAATATTTAGAAGAAGAAACAACAGTTTTTAAAACAGAAGAAACTAATAAAACCATAGATCAAATAATAGATAGAAAATTTACAGAATTTAATATACAAGAAGAAATAAACGATATGTTAATGGAATGCATGACAGAATTAGGATTAACATATGAAGAAAGTTATAATAAATTACAAGAATATTTTAATCTACCATTAGCTACAGATATAGCACAAGGAAAAATTATGATATCAGATTTTTACAAACAAGAACAAACTTTAGTTGGTGATACATTTATGACTCCACATTAAAAAGAATAAAACCAGAAGAATGGACAGGACCATCGTCATCATATACAACACATGTAGGTAGAGAACCTTGGGCAACACCCACTGTAAAATATACAGGAGAATCAAATACAGTAGGAAAAGTAGGAAATATATATAGCAGTAGTATGTTGTTAATAGAAAGTCAAAAACCACAATTATGGGCAGATGAAGTATTAGCATGGGAACAAACAGTAGTTAGAATGTGGGAAACTAATAAAAGAGATGGAATGGATATGTTTGCATATTTAGAAACAACATTAGGACCAACAGCATTAGGTATATGGCAAAGTAAAAAGACTAAGAATCCAGAAGAAGTTAATAACTTAAAAGCTATGGGAGATAATCCATTTAACTTCACATCACAAATTAGAACATTAATATTAGGAGTAGACCCAGCAAAACAATACATTACTACAAAATTCAGCCATAAGAAATTTAGAACAATTAAGTATAGCAAATATGAAATATATTAATGAATATACCCAAGACTTTATTCGACTATTAGCACAAACAGGTCAGGCAGTTAATAATGATTTATGTGATAAATATTTTATAAAATTACCAGGAGATTTAGAAAAGCAATACATGAATCATGGAATCAATTATATGGTACTACACAAGATTTAGGATTAGGACCTAGAGTAACACATACATTTCAAATATTAGAAGAAAAATGTAAAGAATTAGTATTACAAGAACAAATTAAAAAGAATGCATTTGCCTTTTGTAAAACAGCAATTTATACACCACAAGCTTATGGACATAAAGATTATAAGAAAAAACTTAGAAAAAGTACTACATATAAAAAAGAATATAAACCTTATTATAAAAATAAATATGTTAGAAAACCACAGACAAGAAAATGTAAATGTTTTATATGTGGAACGAAAATCATTTAGCAAACAAATGTCCTGATAGAGGTAAAAATATAGAAAGAAGTAACTTAGTAGAACAAATAGGTGAATATGAAATAGAATTAGTAGAAGCAGGAGATTCAGATAATGAATCAGTTACAGTATATATAGCGATAATGAAGAAGATAAAGCAGTGTCTAAAGTTACATATACATATGTTAATACAGAACAAGAATGTACACATAAATGGATAAATAGAAGAGGTAGCAATCACATAAAATGTTTTATATGTGGAAAATGGCCAAGTATAGAAAAAAGATCACAATGTGCAGAATGTTTTAAAGAAATATGTTGTATATGTCTCAGAGAAATATTTAATGAAGATATGATAGAAGAACAGGAAGTACAAGTAATATAGGAACAAGTACACAAAATGATAAAATAAAATACTTAGAAGTAAAAATAGAGTTACACGATTATAAACTAAAAGAAATAGAAAATAAATTAAACCAATTAGATGATTTAGTAAATAAAAAGAAAAATATAGAACAAGAAACATCACAAATGAGTGAATTAGTTCCAGAAGAAAATATATATTTACAAACAAATACTGGAAATACAAACATGATAAATTTACAGTGTAGATTATGGATAGATAATAATATATTTTTTGACTTAAAAGGAATATTAGATACAGGAGCTACAAAAAGTTTAATATCATATAGCTTAATACCAAATATTTATCATAAAAAATTACCCTATAAACTAAATAATAGAACAATAGAAGATAGAGTAATACAAATTACACATTGCTTAGAACAAACTAAAATACAATTCTTAGATTTCTCAGGAAATTATAGTATTAAATATGATATGCCACAAATAGTAATAAATCCTGAAAATATAAAATCACGAGATTTTGTTATAGGATAAAATTTTATCTTTAATTTACAAGGATCAATTACAATTTCAAAAAATATGATTACACTTAGTAAAAATACATACAGTTATCCTACACTTAGATATACACAGACATCAGAGTTTGCACAGAAGCGTGGTGGACAAGGAAATTTAGAATTTTTAAAAACACAAAATCAAAATTATTCACCAAAAGTAGAAAATGAAGCCATAAAACTATTAACAGAATTCATGTCACATGAATTAGAGAAAGGTAAAGATGTTAGTAAAAGTATAAATTATCCTATGATATTACATTTAGAAAAAAGAGGATTAATAGGAGAAGATATTAAAAAGTCAACAGTAAAATATACTTGTAAATTTAAACTAAAGAATTCAGACATTATAATTAGAACAGCAAATATAGAATATAGCCCTTTAGATAAGGAAGAATTTAGAAAACAAATACCAGAAATGTTAGAACAAAAATTGATTAGAAAATCTGAAAGTCCTCATAGATCAGCAGCTTTTGTAGTAAGAAACCATAGTGAAATTAAAAAAGGAAAAGCTAGAATAGTATATAATTACAAAAGATTAAATGATAATAGAATAGTATATAATTACAAGAGATTAAATGATAATACAGAAGATGATGGATATAATATTCCAAATAAAGATAGTTTAATCAATTTAATACAGAAAAAGAAAGTATTTTCAAAATTTGATTTAAAATCAGGATATAATCAATTACAGTTAGAAGAAAGTTTTAAACCATGGACAGCTTTTACATGCTCTGAAGGCCAATTTGAATGGAATGTTCTTAGTTTTGGTCTAAAGAATGCACCATCAATCTTTCAAAGATTTATGGATAATATATTTCTTAAATATGATTTTTGTTTAGTTTATATTGATGATATTTTAGTTGCCAGCGAAACAGTGCAGGAACATGAGAGACATTTACAACAGATCTTCGAAGAGATTAAAAAGAATGGTATAGTAGTTTCAAAAAGAAAAATGGAATTATTTAAAAGAAAAATATCGTTTTTAGGATTAGAAATAGGTAACGGTAAAATAGAATTACAACCACATATTTCTACAAAAATATTAGAATTTCCAGAAAAATGTGAAAATCTTAAACAAATTCAAGCATTTTTGGGATTAGTTAATTATGCTAGAAAATTTATCACAAATCTTTCAAAATTAGTAGGACCATTATATAGTAAAACAACAAAAAATGGTCAAAGACATTTTAACACAGAAGATATAAAATTAGTTAAAACAATTAAAGAAGAAGTAAAAAAGATAAAACCTTAGAATTACCATTAGTAACAGATTATATAATTATAGAAGTAGACGGATGTAAAGAAGGATGGGGAGCAGTTCTTCTTAGTAAACCCGATAAATATAGCTCTAAAAATACAGAAAAAATTTGTTCATACACAAGTGGAAATTTTAATAAAGCAGGAACAAATTGGACAAGTTTAGATTTTGAAATACAAGCATTAATTAATGCAATAGAAAAATTTAAAATATTTTTACATAAAGAATTTACAGTTAGAACAGATTGTGAAGCAATAGTAAAGTTTATCAAAAATGATCAAAGTAAAAAAGTTAATAGAACTAGGTGGATTAACTACAAAATATTATACAAGGATTGCGGTTATAAAATAAATTTTGAACATATTAAAGGAAAAAACAATGGAATAGCAGATATGTTATCTAGAAACATTAACAGATTATTTGATGCAGATGGATCCAAAGGATAAAGGAAAAAGAAAACTTATACAGCCTAGACAGATAAAGAGAGTTTCATCATCTATGGAAACCCGTACAGAAATCAACAGAGAAGATAGATTAATGCAATCAAGCATGAAGGCATTAAACTCTCTACAGACAGAAATGATAAACAGTCAACAAAATACACCAGGATTAGAAGACATAAAAATCTTCCAATCACAAATTCCTACAGTTTATCCCAGTTCTTATTTAAGAACTAGACCACAGTCTCAACAGTATAAAAATACACAAGGAAGGCAGTTTGAAACAGCAACTCCTTCATATGTGTCACAGTCTAAACAGTCTACAGATTCCATATTTTTTGGAAACTATGCACTTCAAAAGTGTACAGATATAAACAGAAAGTTCAGACCTCTTGTAGGTGTAGAACTTACAGAAAAACAACAGTGTTTAGTAGATAATCTTTGGCATGTCCAAACCATGCCAAATGCAGCATCCTTTAAAGTACAGATTTTAAATGCTCTAAGCATTTATTTTAGTGAACAGACCATAAAACAGTCTGAACAGCAACAGAAAAAATTTACTCATTATGTTATATTTCGAGGATCAAAACTTGGAATCTTTAACAAATGGGAAACAGTTGTACAGTATATACAGATTCCAAAACCTTTGTATAAAGGTTTTTACAGTTTTACAGATGCTTTAACAGCAGCTAGAAACCAGTTTGGTTTAACAAATTATTTTATAGAACCTGAAGAGGTTAAATCTTTTGCAGAAATGGCAAAAACTCATCCTGAGCAAATTATTAAAGCTCAAGAAGAAATGATTGCCCATTTACAAAAACAAATTTTAGAACAAAAAACAGATGTAGAAATTTCACAATACAAAATAGAAAATAAAGTTTTAAAAGAAAAAGAAAAAATACTTTTAGAAAAGTTAGAAGTTCTTCAAAGAAAAATTGAAGAAAAAGAAAAAGAAACAAACACATTCATCTACAGAGATCTCGATAGTTTCAAAGCAAGGCTCTTAGACATTCCTTTTCAAGAAACTTTAAAGCCACTCATAGAAGAATTTCCAGAAGCAAAGCAAATTATAGCAGATAAAGTTCGAAGAGAATTTCCTTTAATTCTCTTTGATTTACTGTAACAACCGTGCATTTTGACCTTCAAAGAAAAACACTATAATGGTGTAAAGGTAGTACAAAGTTACAGAGATGAAGAATTTTCATTCATGTTACTACAGATCAATTACGACCAAACAAGCATGACAGATGATCAAATAGCTACATTCTATCATTATGGAATGATAGACTATTTTGAATTTAAATACAGCAGAAGGGTAGAAGGTTTGCTTAATAAATTAGGCGAAAAAATACTTCTAACAGCAGGAAATATAGCCACTCAAAGTATGGAAACAGTTGGGTGTAAAATCCTTTCTTCTTTCCCAGAAATGGATAATCACACCTATAGACCTGCAAGAAAAAGAATCTTTGTTAGTGAAATACCAGAAAATAGACAAAGATTAAAACAAGCAAATTGCAGTTCCAACATAGAAGTAGAATGGTGGCAATATCGTCCTGATGATATTATAACTTCAAATCCACAAGAACAAATAAGATTAGCAACAAAATGGATAACAGAAGGACAGAAAACACCATTAGTTGATAGAAGTAAAATTCCACGTCCAAGAATTTCTCCATACAAATTGTTAGCAGAAGGACATTACATTCAAATATGGGGACATAGCCATTGGCAGATGACCTTACCATTTGTAGGAGAAAGTGAACAGATTAATATTGAAGACATATTCAATACAGAAGAAGTAAATTATGAAGACAATGAAGATGTACATTCACCCGTATCCATCGACAGTACACACAGAGACTTCTAGAAGATGACGTAAGCAATGACGTTTTAATCTCAATAATTCAAGATTCAGTGGACGACATAGTGGACGACATATTCTTTTTTAAAGTTTGTCTTTTTGTAATCAATAACTTTTCTTTTATCGTGCACGTCAATTTATAATAATTAGATTGTATTGTAATGCCTATATAAGGCACCTTATGTTTCAGTTGTAAACACACAACAAGTTCATATCAATAATAATTTTCAAGTTTTTATGGCAGCTTAATTTCCTATCCAAGTCTCTTAGTCAATCCCTTATCCTTAAAACCCTTTTAGCACTTCATAATATATCCAACCAAAAACATCAAAAAACCATAAAAAAAAAAAATAATAATAATAATCATCCTTCGTCTTAGTCTCCGCTGTGCATATCTCTTGTATTCCTTACTGTGCATAATCTATCTATCCTTCCGTTGTACCTCTGTAAGTTGTATATTTGCATTATGTATATTTGCATTAAGCAATTTATATGGTTTAAAATATATGTTTATATTAAGATTATTATTCATATAGATTTATCTATTACTATAGTATTAGGATATGTAAATAAAATTTAGTAGAACAAATAGGAGAATATGAAATAGAATTAGTAGAAGCAGGAGATTCAGATAATGAATCTGTTTACAGTATATATAGCGATAATGAAGAAGATAAAGCAGTATCTAAAGTTACATATACATATGTTAATACAGAACAAGAATGCACACATAAATGGATAAATAAAAGAGGTAGTAATCACATAACATGTTTTATATGTGGAAAATGGCCAAGTATAGAAAAAAGATCACAATGTGCAGAATGTTTTAAAGAAATATGTTGTATATGTCTCAGAGAAATATTTAATATAGATATGATAGAAGAACAGGTACAAGTACATATACATATGTTAATACAGAAACAAGAATGTACACATAAATGGATAAATAGAAGAGGTAGCAATCACATAACATGTTTTATATGTGGAAAATGGCAAGTATAGAAAAAAGATCACAATGTGCAGAATGTTTTAAAGAAATATGTTGTATATGTCTCAGAGAAATATTTAATCAAGTTCTTATGGCAGCTTAATTTCCTATCCAAGTCTCTTAGTTCAAATCCCTTATTCCCTTAAATCCCTTTAGCACTTCATAATATATCCTACCAAAAACATCAAAAAAAAAAAATAAAAAAAAAAAATAAAAAATCTTAATAATATTCAGCCTTCGTCTTAATCATCCGCTGTGTACTTCATTGTAAGTTTTCTTAAACTATGTTTATATTTATTAAACATATATATATACGGTTATATTTATATACATATATATATAAATTTACGGTTATACATATATATAATTATATATATTCATTGGTTTGATATAGATATATATATATATGTATATATATATATATTTACGGTTTACATATGTTTTTTTGTAGCAAACTACCAACGAGACAAGACTTATTGGCGCCGCATCACGGAAAAGTTCCATCAAATCCTCAAAAAACAACCTTACCGTGATCAAGACGTTGTGAGTTCGAAATGGCGGAAAATGTGGCCGGTTATTCAATCATTTAACCAAATCATCCATCGTTTGAGCGAAAAGAACAACCATCAAATCGGTTCAAGCGACGCCGACCTCCAAAACATGGCGTTGGCAGAGCATCAAGGATTGGGCGGTCCACCGTTTCCTTTTTTGCAGGAGTGGACTTTGTTGAGGAGAAGCTCGAAGTTCTTGGAGGTAATGGTGCAAAGTGTGAAGAAAACTCGTGGTGAGCCAACCGCGAAAAGGTCGAAGACGAGCTTTTCAGCCGACCCACAGAGCACCGGGTCGGATGCTAGGATAAACATCGACCTGAATGAGACAGATGATGATGAAGCAGAAGAAGCTCCAAGGTATATCCCCGAGCGGTCGAGATGCGGCTAAAAAAGCCGCAAGGGCGACATCGTCTTCATCCGGATTGGCCCCGTATTCGGATGAGTTTGAAAAATTGGGTGACCGAATCGATGGATTGTTAAACATCGGGAAGCAACGAGTGGAGCTCGGGTAAGAGAAGTTGAGGTTGAAGAAAGAAAATGAGGAACGGGAAAAGGAAAGGGTGAGACGGGAGAAAGACAAGGAAATGCAGGATGATTTGAAGATTCTTAATACCGACTATAGTAATCTAAGTGGGATCCAACGACAATTGGCCGTGCAACTCAAGAAACGAATCATGGACAAATATGGTTTTACTAGTTAGTTTCATTTCGTTTAATAATTATTAGTCGTAGTTGTTTTTTAGTTTAATTGTATTTTTGGTTTAATTTTAATGAAGTAACGTAATTTTTAGTTTAATTTTAGTGAAGTAATGTAATTTTTAGTTGTTTTTTAATATTATTCTAATAGATTAATGTATTTTAGTTATATATTATTTATATTTTTATTTATAAAAACAAAAATAAAAACAAGAAAAATTGGGGCTTCTTTGGGGAAGCCTCCGCCACATGGCGGAAGTCCCCATATGTGGGTGAGCCCCCAAACCCCCCCCACTCCTCGTAGTCTAATATGATTCATGATGAAAGTAAAAAATATACATTGCCATCACATGGGATTATGCTTTTATCCCATAATTAAAAGACGGATAATGATATATATGCCTAACTTATATGTCTAAAGATATGCATACTCCACATATTACATGATATGTGTTTTCCACTAATTCTTTTTCATCATCTCTACCTTTGATCTTGCCACGTGGCTTGATCTTTTTTTAAGCCTATCTTTAGGCACATAAATTGAAATATATTAATCATTTTCCTTAAAATACTTTATGATTTTGAGAGAGAGTGAGAGACAGACAGAGGAAGAGTTTAATATTACCAAATGCATGTATAATGGAACTCAAACCCCAATTATTATTTGACTCTTTTTAAATAAAAAAAAAAAAAGTAACACCCCATATTAAGTTTTGGTGTTACATGATGACACCTCCATTATAAAACCCCACATACCACATATCATATCTCCACACTAACTCACTTTCTCATTTTAACTTCCAAAAAAGAAAGAAAGTTGGCAAATTAAGTTTAGAGATAGTGAACAATTAAGGATGGAGGGGAAGGAAGAAGATGTTAAGTTGGGAGCAAACAAGTACACAGAGAGGCAGCCAATAGGGACGTCAGCTCAAACCGAGAGCAAAGATTACAAGGAACCACCACCCGCGCCTTTGTTTGAGCCAGGTGAGTTGTCATCATGGTCGTTTTACAGAGCCGGGATCGCTGAGTTCATAGCCACTTTCTTGTTCTTGTACATATCTGTGTTGACGGTCATGGGTGTGGTCAAGTCTCCCACAAAGTGTGGAACAGTTGGTATCCAAGGAATTGCGTGGGCTTTTGGTGGTATGATCTTTGCCCTTGTCTACTGCACTGCTGGTATCTCAGGTATATCCTCCCTCATATTCTACCCCTCAACCTTTTTCCTTTTTCTTTCATGTTTTTATTTATTTTTATTATGGTTTTGTACTTGTTAAAGTTTTTATTAGTGATAGTAATAGTATGATTAATTTTAACTTAGATTACAAGTTTACAACTTTCATTGTTTTAGTTACTTAATTTAGATCTATGTGAAAAAAATATGGCATAAACTATTTAGGATAGAAATAAGTTTATAAAGTTACTCTAACAAGTTTAAACAAATATTTTTCTCTAAGTTTGGTAGTGTTTGAACCTTTTTTTTTTTTTTTAAAAAGAATTTATAAACTTCACACCTTTAAATTTATCAGTTTCTGTAGGTCCATATGAATTATTACAAGTTTTTGTTTGTTTGTTAATTTCTGCTTTTTTTAGTCATATTTTGAGCTTAAGAAACTAAGAAATTTTACTAGTAATTAGAAACTTACAGTATTTTTTTTCTTTTTCTAAACAATAAGTTTTCATTTTGACCAAGTATTTTAGTAGAAGTACTAATGAACAGTAGATTGTACATATCTATATACCACAAATGATATATGGGTTATTCATGATTCTCTGAAAAATATTTTCAATACTGTTAAAAATTCCTCTATAGTTACCAAGAAATTGTAATTTAAATGAAATGGGCTGTTCATCAAGATTTTAATGTTTTTTTGGTTTTGGTGTGAAACAGGAGGACACATCAACCCAGCCGTTACATTCGGTTTGTTACTGGCAAGAAAACTGTCTTTAACAAGGGCAGTGTTCTACATGGTGATGCAGTGTCTTGGAGCCATATGTGGTGCAGGGGTGGTGAAGGGGTTCCAGGGTAAGACCCAATTCAACACTTTGGGTGGTGGAGCCAATGTGGTAGCCCATGGTTACACCAAAGGATCAGGTCTTGGTGCAGAGATTATTGGGACCTTTGTCCTTGTTTACACTGTTTTCTCTGCTACTGATGCCAAAAGAAGTGCCAGAGACTCACATGTCCCTGTATGTCCACTCCTTCCCTCTTGTCAATTCATTACTTTGCTTGTACGTATATATTTTTACATCTTTGAAATAAAAATGTCGACATATACTGTATATTGGAAACTAATTAATCAAATAGATATACTTTACATTTTTGGATTATTTTGTGACAGGTTAAGATAGTAACATGGACAATTATTTATTAACCTAGACATTTATTTTGGATGGATAATGACTTTACCAAACACCATAGATAGAATAGATATATATACAATTGAATGTGGAAAATGGTGGAAGAGTAGGTAGTAGGTTTTATGTCTCTATCTTTCATTTTTGTCTATGGCATAAGCATGTGAAGATGATTTGCTCCCATGTGCAATGTATATCCTGGTGTTTTCTAGTGCATTCTGTGGCCATGGTTTGTAAATTTATGACTAGCAAGGGTATATTAGTAATTTTAGTCCTTGGAGTGGGAGATTATTACAAAAGAAAGGAATTTGAAACTGTTTTCCTAGATCTAGAAATGCTAATACCAGAGCCTTAACTTTCTAAAGATTTGTACTACATACAATAAAAATTGTACTCACCTCTAGAGTTGGTCAGTTTAACAACTTGTAAAGTAAAGGTTTTTTTATGGGCAAAAATCAGAGCTTTTGGAACTAGTGATGGTAGGCTCATGCGGTAAAAGTAAAAGTAAAAGCTGAACATTGGATTCACTAAATAATCCACTTTACCTTTGTGTTTGACCAGCTTTAGTTGACTTTTTACTTTATCTTTGACCATCTTTAGTTGACCTTACATTTGAATGAACTATGCAGATTTTGGCTCCTCTCCCAATCGGGTTCGCTGTTTTCTTGGTCCATTTGGCCACCATCCCCATTACCGGAACTGGTATCAACCCTGCAAGAAGTCTTGGGGCCGCAATCATCTACAACAAGGACCACGCATGGGATGACCACGTGAGTCCTTCACTTCACTAACTTTAACCAAGATTTAATTTTGATTTGCTCAATCTATGTATTTAATTAACTAGAGGACTAAACAGGTGATTTTGTTTTACGATCTTTTTGCAGTGGATTTTCTGGGTTGGTCCATTCATTGGAGCTGGGCTTGCGGCATTGTACCATGTGATAGTCATCAGGGCTATTCCCTTCAAGAGCAGATCTTAAACTTGCATTTCTTTTATTTATTGTCTGTCTACTATGACTTGTTGTTCTCTACCGTAACGTGGAATTTTAGCGTTTCCTTTATTAGTTTCGATTGATAAATGCGTGTAAATTACCTATCTATCTACCTACCCTGGAGTTGGTGTTGTATTGAAGTTAAGTAAACTAATTTTCCATTTTTACCATTTTTAAGTCTTGGAAATCCCATAAAAACGACTAGAAACATAAGTACAAGCATAAATAGAAGTAAATGGGATGAATTTGACTTACCAAAACGTCTCCTTGAGCTAGAACCCGAAATTAGGTCAAATGGATAAAATGGTAAGAACTTGACTTTGATTCTTCGATATGAAGCAAACGAGGTTAAGATGGCTAAGATTCTTGTGTTATAATCGACCCACTACTAGTTTGATGCAAGAAATGGTGAAGAGATTAAAATGGTTCTTTTGCTTTTGAGAGAAAGAGAGAAAGAGATGGTAATGAGAAATGAGAAAAGGATAAGGGGGAAGTGGGTCTTGGGGGGCTTGGTGGGTCATGGACTACCCACGGGCCGACCCGCTTCTCCCACAAGCCATATAAACAATCATTTACACTACTAAACGCCAACGACCTATTAACGACTCGACTAACATACCACTTAGTCATAAAATCATAAATGGGCCCAAATTACTTCATTCAATAAGTTTGTTAGTCAAAGTACACAAAAGTCAACGGGTCAAAATTCGCGGATGTTACATTATCCCGAATGTTTGATTATATCTGATGTAAATAACCCAAATTTAAATAAAACCCTAATTATTAAATATAATATATAATATATAATTGTAAACCGTAAATATGTATATATATATATATATAAACCAAAAATATATAAATATGTATATATATAAAAAAACCGTATATATATATATACGTTTTTAATCTTTGTAGATGGTCATTCCATGGAGGATATAGCAAACATGACTCAAGCGGATGTGGAAACGGTGCAAGAGACGCAACCGGATGTCAGGTACATCTTCAAAAAGGCGTCCACATCGTAAGAGAAACCCGGGCGAACCGCGACCGAAGGTAACTCAAATGGCTTGGACACAAGAAGAGCAACTCGCGTTATGTCGAGCTTGGCTAGACGTCACGGAAGATCCCAAGTCCGGTATATCCTCTTCCTTACGGTTTATATATATATATATACATATATACATACGGCTTATATATAATACTTTACGGCATATATATATACGGTTACATTTTTTTAGCAAACTACCAACCAACAAGACTTATTGGCGCCGCATCACGGAAAAGTTCCATCAAATCCTCAAAAAACAACCTTACCGTGATCAAGACGTTGTGAGTTCGAAATGGCGGAAAATGTGGCGGGTTATTCAATCATTTAACCAAATCATCCATCGTTTGAGCGAAAAGAACAACCATCAAATCGGTTCAAGCGACGCCGACCTCCAAAACATGGCGTTGGCAGAGCATCAAGGATTGGGTGGTCCACCGTTTCCTTTTTTGCAAGAGTGGACTTTGTTGAGGAGAAGCTCGAAGTTCTTGGAGGTAATGGTGCAAAGTGTGAAGAAAACTCGTGGTGAGCCAACCGCGAAAAGGTCGAAGACGAGCTTTTCAGCCGACCCACAGAGCACCGGGTCGGATGCTAGGATAAACATCGACCTGAATGAGACAGATGATGATGAAGCAGAAGAAGCTCCAAGGTATATCTGCCCGAGCGGTCGAGATGCGGCTAAAAATGCCGCAAGGGCGACATCGTCTTCATCCGGATTGGCCCCGTATTCGGATGAGTTTGAAAAATTGGGTGACCGAATCGATGGATTGTTAAACATCGGGAAGCAACGAGTGGAGCTCGGGTAAGAGAAGTTGAGGTTGAAGAAAGAAAATGAGGAACGGGAAAAGGAAAGGGTGAGACGGGAGAAAGACAAGGAAATGCAGGATGATTTGAAGATTCTTAATACCGACTATAGTAATCTAAGTGGGATCCAACGACAATTGGCCGAGCAACTCAAGAAACGAATCATGGACAAATATGGTTTTACTAGTTAGTTTCATTTCGTTTAATAATTATTAGTCGTAGTTGTTTTTTAGTTTAATTGTATTTTTGGTTTAATTTTAATGAAGTAACGTAATTTTTAGTTTAATTTTAGTGAAGTAATGTAATTTTTAGTTGTTTTTTAATATTATTCTAATAGATTATGTATATATATTTTATAAAATTGTATAAAAAACAAAAAAAAAAAAACTTAAAGGAGGTTCCCCCAAAGAGTTGACTCACTCCAAGACGAAGTCCCATAGGTGAGCCCCAAACCCCCCACTTACCCTGGAGTTGGTGTTGTATTGAATAAGTAAAAACCTGTTGTGGTCCACCTTTTCTCTCTGAAATGAACATGTTTGAGCTCAGCTAAGGTTTTTCCATTAATGTGTTTCTTTTTTCTGGTGCATAGATGTTTTAGGTTCTCTAAATAAGATAACAATAACAATGGGCCTTGCATAGGTGCATGGTTCTGTTTAGGCTTTGATGATTTGCACAGCTCGAGTTAAAGCCAGGGCTAAGCCCAACTCTAGGCCCTATAGCCCTTTGCAATTCATAATGTGTACTTTTTAGTTTTTAGATGTTTTGTTTTGCTAATTTAATATTAGAGTTTCGATACTTGGCCCTAAGGGTACCACATACCATATTTACAATGCACTCAAAGTTTAGAGTAAATTACAATTTTCGTCCCTGTCGTGGGTTGAAAATTACCGTTTTAATCCCTAGGTTTTATAAATTACTGTTTTAGTCCAAATAAGTTTGCACAATCAACGGTTTTGATCCAAAATGCAAACGGACGTTAACTTACCCATCACGTGACCTGCAGGTAATGTGTATTTGTCTTTTTCCTTATCACAGGGACCAAAAATGTAATTAATTATTATAATAATAAGTTTTTAATTAATAATAATGAATATTTTTTTAGTCATCATTTCAATCTATATATGTATCTATATCTGCATTTTATAAACACAGATCTATACAAACATCTAACAAAAACATAATCCAAAATTCAAAATTTTATAATATCAAACATGTTATAACCATAGATCTATACACACATCACAAACCCAAAATCAAAAATCAACGAAACAACAAATTTAAATAAACTGAAATATGGCAACAACAACAACAAGAATAAAAAATCAAAGGCTAACCACCAAGATCCGGCTAACTACAGCAGAAACTTTTCGTCGCCGGAAAAAGTTTTTTTTTTGGCTAACTACCACAACATATTTATGTTGCATCTTTGAAAGTAAACGAATCACAGATCTATATATACAAACATATAGTTAATCACGTTTTTTCGACGGTGGAGTATCACTTTTCGATTTCCAAGTGCTGGTGTATCCTCGTAGTGGCTGCGAGTGGTGGTAGGCCGGTGATGGTAAATGGATGATATATCGGGATTCAAACAAGAAGATAGGCCATAGCTGTGGTGGTAGCCGAGATTTCAGGTGGTGGTGGAGTTATATGGTTGCTGATTGGTGATGATGATATATCTGTACATCTAGTAGAGATTTTTTATTTTGATTTTGATGGTAGAGATAAATGTTAAGAAATTATTATTTAGAGATGGGGGATGCATTTTTAGTTCTATTTATTTATTATATAT
This sequence comes from Erigeron breviscapus, assembly GCA_034093135.1. Lineage (NCBI taxonomy): Eukaryota > Viridiplantae > Streptophyta > Magnoliopsida > Asterales > Asteraceae > Erigeron > Erigeron breviscapus. The sequence goes on along the minus strand of CM067167.1, from coordinate 47,986,594 downwards.
AGATAAATAAATGGGGAGAATAGTGTAATTATAGATGGGGAGATGAATGTTTTCCTTTACCTGCTTGTTTTATAAAATTTCAGCCACTATCGTAAGAACTTTCTTTGTATTACGAGTATATGTATTACATTATTAGTAAAGCACATATAGATAACTCCTCATCTTTTTGTATGATTTTGTTTTTCTTTTTTTTTTCTTTATGATTTTATTCAAAACTATCGTGATCCTAAACCTATAATATTATATCAATAAATGTTTATGTTGATTTAATTTTTTGTTCATTATGATTTTGCTTGGAAATCTGGAGAATTTTTTTTTTTTGGCTGGATGTGTCTTTAATTAATTGTCTTTAATTATGCTTTTGGTCCCTGTGGTAAGGGAAAAAGACAGAAATACCCATCACAAACAGGTCAAGTGATGGCTAAGTTAACGTCCGTTTGCATCTTGGACCAAAACCGTTGGTCGTGCAAACTTATTTAGACTAAAACAGTAATTTATGAAACATAGGGATGAAAACGGTAATTTTCTACCCACGACAGGGACGAAAATTGTAATTTACTCCAAGTTTATTAATAACCATGACTATTATTATTATGACAAGTATAGTTGAAAGGGGAAAAAAGAAAAGAAAAGAAATAGTAGTGGACATTTTTGGCCGTTACGAATAAAAGTTTTCCCATATTTGAAGAAGGTAATATAATGTTGGATAGATGATGATTATTATAATACAAAAAGGGAAAAGAGATAAAGAGCAAATTTTCTTGTAATCCAAGACAGAATACTTGCATAATAATAAATCAATAAAATATCTTGCTTGTTGGAGATTATAGTATAAATTAAAAGCTTTAATTTGGTATTACCAGCACTCCAACAGTTGATGCTATTTTTAAGGATCAAGTTTTGTATATATGAATGAAGTACGTATTTGTTTAGGTCATGTCGACCAACAATTTTACATAGATCGATCAAGTATATTAACAGAGCTGAACGGATATGCCACTTTAGCTTAAACCTTTATAAAAAAGGAACGATTTTAGGTTAAAATTGAAGGATAATACACTAAAAAACAGATCGAAAAAGAAGTCGTCCGTCTTCAATATGAGGCTAGTAAAAAAATGGTGGAGCCACTTCCTTTACTCTTTTTCTCTTTTATATATATGTATATTATATTATAGGGTTGGGTTATTTTGAGTACAAGGGGAGAAAAAAGTACAAAAAGTACAACCTTTTTCCTTCTTCTCCGGCCACCTTCTTCTCCGGCGACCGCCACACCTCCTCCTTCTTCCTTCTTCTCCGGCGAACAACCACCGCCACCACCTCCGGCGACATCTCCGGCGACTTTCCGGCGAGAATCAGGTTCGTTTTCGGGTGGATACGGTACGGGCATTGCCCTCATCCGTTCTAAACTCACCGTCAAGGGACACATATGGGAATCGTATGGATTTGATGGACGGCGATCCAAGAGATGGTGACGGTTTGCTACGGTACGGGCGAAGCCCTTGCTGCCGGCGCCGGCACCGTGGTTGGGGTGGTCGGAGATGATGGTGGCTGGTGGTGGTTGTCTCGCCGGAGAAGAAGAAGGTGGTGGCTGGCGGCGGCAGTCTCGCCGGAGAAGAAGAAGGTGCCGCAGCAGCCGGAGAAGGAGGAAGAAGGAGGAGGAAGGCTTGATCTGATCCGTCCAAAGCTTTGATCGGACGGCTGGTGGTTGTTGTACTTTTTTTTCCCCTTGTACTCAAATTAACTTTCCTCTATATTATATGCTTATATATAACTCCTCACACTGCACTAATATGATTCATCATACCGACACTTTTTTTTACCTAATTATAAGTGGATTTTGGATTAGAAAAACTAATAATCAAATGACTTGGTTCCTCTCGATATTCAATGGTCCATCTGGGTTTTCGGCCAACTCTAGAGCCGAAGATGTTACCATTGGAATCGATGGAACTGGACTCACTGCCATTGTTACGGGTAAAGTCTCTACAATCTATTTGTCAGTCTACTTAGATTGCGAATAGCCAGGGGATAAGAATATGTAAATGGAGTTAACCAGTTGTTATTTATATATTATTTACACCATCATTTATATATTTGAACCATCTAAATTACCTAAGTTTATATATAGGAGCTACAAGTGGTATCGGGTTAGAAACGGCCCGTGTGCTTGCTTTGCGTGGGGTACATGTCGTTCTGGCAGTTAGAAATACGGAAGCTGGTATGAAGGTTAAAGAAAGCTTGATGGAGAAATTGCCGCACGCAAAGCTTGATGTGATGAAGGTAGACGTGAGTTCTCTAGAATCCTTGAAAGCCTTTGCACGGGAATATATTTCAAAGGGATTTCCGCTCAACATACTAATGTAAGATTTTGTACAATGGTCAATTGATTTTAAGTTCAAACATTTTAAAAAAGGGACGTGATATTAATACCACAAATATTGATATAGTAACCACACAGTATAACGGTTAGAACACAGTGCATAAACCTATAAAGTACCACTTCCCTTCTAAAAGAAGACTATTTTTATCGACATTAATATTTTGGTGTTAAAAGTCTTAATGCAGGGATAATGACACCCCCATTTGGGCTTTCAAAAGACAATATTGAATTGCAATTTGCAACAAACTACCTTGGTGCGCATAATTACTTGCTCTATTCATTAACTTTCTTCTTACATATATATTGGATCGCGTATTTTGAAACTTAAACGAA
>CM067167.1:47965474-47982881 GCA_034093135.1 Erigeron breviscapus | reverse complement strand
CAAATTTGGGCGGGATATAATGAAAAGTTAAAAGGTCACGGGAGGAAAAAAATTGGAAACTTAAATTTTAACAGATTATGACCCATATGTTATGACGCTTCTGAAAACGCGTCATCCATTTACTCGTAATGACCCTTATTTTATGACTTCTCACTTTGCGCGTCATCTATTAGCGTGGGTCATAAAAAGCGGGTCAAGGATAGCCCTGTTTCTAGTAGTGAGTCATAAACAAAAAATAATTGACTTTTATTTTTATTCAAAGTATTTGACTGATTCTTTTGAAATTATAAATTATATAACAATAATTCAATCTAAACGTTTAAAAATATTTGAGTTGATATTAATTGACATATTATCATTTACATATTTAGGCAAATTTTAAACTGAGCGTTTATCATGAGAATAAAAACTTTTATCAATGACGTATTCATATTCATTATAATTTCAAATATTATTATACCAACTATATCGTCGTTATTAAAGAGTAACCATTTGTTCATACAGTACGTGGACATCTTAATATACGGAGTGTTAGAGAGGTAAATGTCAAGCTAAGCTTCCAGGTTAGAGAACTAAATGTCAAGCTAAGCCGTCCGGTTATGTCCTCGGGCCAACTTTTGGTTAAACTAACTAGTCTATACTCTATATACTATTGTCGACTCGTTGTTTTTGACTCGACTCGAAATCTTGATCTTTTACTCGTGACTCGAAACGTGACTCGAATCGTAAGAGTCAGGATATTTGATAATATATTTTTATAATTATATACATATATTGTAGATATTATAATAACTATTATAATACCTTAATAACTTAATTTACAACATCTACCCTTAACTCTTAACCACACTAACTCCTTTTACATCAATTACTTATATTTTAATAACCACAACGCTACTGCCGCCGCCGCCACGTACTACCACACCACGTACAACAGCCGTTACTATCGTCCCCCGCTATTACACTGCCGCATCGCGCAGTATAAAGCCTTTGGTTCCTCTATTTTTTCCAATTAAGTTGTTGATGAACCCGAAATATAATAGTTTCTAAATTTCTAAACCGATCGGGATTAACTTATCTAAACCGATCAAACCCACAAACTCATAAAGATAAAATAATTCGATGAACCCTCCAAATAAGAACATCTACATCTGCATCCTATTAATTAACAAAATAAAAATAGCCCGATTAGCAAAATCCAATACGTACAAAAACGCTAGAGTAATTGACCCGATAAAAATGGGTTCTCAATTTGTGTATTGAAACTAAGGCTGACAATTTTGACACGAAACCTGTTAACACGACACGACACGACCTGTTCTTAACAGGTTTCGTGTTTATGCTTAACAGGTTTCGTGTCCTAACAGATCCGGAACTGTTAAGACACGAAATGTTTTCGTGTCTTAACAGGTTCGAACCTGTTAGACCTGTTAAAGACATGTTAAGCCATCTACCAATATATAACAAGGTCCTAAATTCATTACTAAACAAATAGGAACCCTTAGATGAATTTCATCTTTGATTTATAACCATTAGATCAAATTTAATTATTTCATCTTTAATCAATGACAATATTAATACTTATACTTTATATAATTAGTCAAAATATACCCTTATTAATTATTGAAATATACCATAAATAATAAGTATGTACAAAATTTCGACTTCTCATTCCTCTTTTACAAATATTATTATATTATTTATATATTATTTTATTAACATGGATAATATCAAAAGTAAAATGCGCTCGATTGTGATTTTATTTTACTTATATATGGTATAACTCCATATGATGTTGTTTTCTTCATTAACCTTGTCATAGATATTTGTTCAATTTATTTAATTTTTCTTAATTCAAAATTAAATAAAAGTTTGGATTTATAGATAAATTTTAAGTTTTATTTAAGTCATTAGATCAAAATGCTGATGTTATATACCTTTTTTAATTTTTTAAAATTTAATTTTAATTTAATAAATTCTAATACGCAGCCTCCCAAGTCCCAACCCTCCCTCTCCTGTACGGTTTCTTCCAAGATCCATCATCAATCCAAGATCGATCCATCATCAATCCAACTATCCAAGATCGATCAATCATCAATCCATCATCAATCCAAGTCGATCCATCACAATCCAGTCGATTCCTCATCAATCATCAATCGATTCTTCTTCAATCCATCATAATTCCAAGTCGATCCATCACCAATCCAAGTCGATCTGTTCAATCGATTGGTAACTTCTTTACTTTTTACTACTTCAATTCATCAATCGATTTGTTTAATTTCATCAATGGATTCGTTTATTTATATGTAATTAAGAACAGAAAGTGTAATCGATTTATATGTAATTAAGAACAGAAAGTGTTCAATCGATTTATATGTAATTAAGAACATAAAGTGTTTATTTTTCTTAAATTTATAATTATTGAATCTTCTTTTGTTTATATCGAATTCAGAATGTTCTTTCATGAAGTTTTGTATTGTTGATGGATTTTTATTTTATGGCTATGTATTAATTAAGACTTTCTGTAACTTATGTATTGTTAATTTGTTGATGATTTTATATATATATATATTAATTAATTAAAAAGATGCATTGTATTGCAACATCTACAATCATTCTAGAAAAATTTCTGGAATTGCACGTGAGAACTCATCATCAAATGTTTCATCCACTATTGTACATCATTAAATATAAAACTTATAGATTGTAATTAACTATACTTACGGACAACAGCACACAAACAGCAAGTACACAAGCACCAAACAAATAGCAAGTAAAAAGATATGTGCCGTGACCAGTGACCTTCACTATTAATTAAAGAAGTTACCAAAAGCTACGAATTAATTAAAGAAGAGTGAATCGATTATTCCGTGTGAGTCCCTTAAATAACGAGATGGTTAACCAATAGAAAAGTGTAAAATACAACAAGTCTAATAATCACTAGATATGGACTAGTATTACTTGTAAATAAAGATGCAAGATATATAAACAAAGTAATACAAGACTTAAAGCAATAAACAAATAAAGTGGACCATTATGTATGTTTCATGGGTATTTCATTTATTGATGTGTAAATAAAATACAAGGTTGTTGCGGAATCAAGATAACACAATTAAGTGAGTATCCTAACAACCTATGATTACAAATGATCTATATTTGTCAAATAGCTCTTTGGGATCGAGATACTTAAAGTTGTGAAGTATCCCTGTTTAAGATCGAGAGTATTTAGACAAATTCACTTATATGCAAAAGTAATGCTTAAAAGTATTTTGTTCAAGGAATGACTTAGTATTTATAGGCAACAAATTCACCAGTGAATTTGTGCCGTACAAATATGGTTGGATACATTTAATGATCCGACAAGAACATTAAATGCATTAGATAAGAATAAGGATAAAGTCACATCAAGTGCAAGTGTATCCTTATTATCCAACCACCTTAACACACGTACACTTTTGTTAAAGAACAAGTGGATTGTTCTTTGGAAAGTGTGTTAAAGGCTAAAGTCAATCCTCGATATTAGTGTTCAGACTTGCAGGATCTAGAACACCAACAATCCTCCAGTATGTAGATCTGGTAAGACTTCCAGTGGACTCCGCCATTTGTCAGTCTTCTTTCTTCAGACTTCAGTCTTTGACTTCAGTCAGAATGTCTTCAGTAGAATAGATCTGGACTGGGGTGAAGTCTTCAGTGAGCTAATCTGGAGAATGCTCCAGATTACCTGTACAAGTAAATGCTCACTAGTCTTCAATTATTTCTGGACAAATCTTCAGAGGGACTCCAGATTCCAAGTCTGGAGTAGGTCCAGTAGAATATGTTTTCTGGTTAGATCTTCAGTGAGCTCCAGTAGTCGGGTCTGGAGCGAGACCAGCAAAACAAGTTTTCCTAACAAACCTAAGTAAGGTTCCAGTAGTCCAGTCTGGAGCCAGTCCAGTAAGTCTGGACTAAATCTGGACCTAACATGCATAATTTCAAAAGTAAAATGCGTCGATTGTGATTTTATTTTACTTATATATGGATGATCGTCCATAACTCCATACGATGTTGTTTTCTTTATTAACCTTGTCATATATATTTGTTTAATTTATTTAATTTTTCTTAATTCATAATTAAAGAAAAGTTTGGATTTATAGATTAATTTTAAGTTTTATTTAACTCATTAGATCAAAATGTTGATGTTATATACCTTTTAAGTTTTTAAAATTTAATTTTAATTTAATAAATTCAAATATGCGAGCCTCCCGTCCCAACCTTCCCTCTCCTTTACGGTTTCTTCCAAGATCCATCATCAATTCAAGATCGATCCATCATCAATCCAACTATCCAAGATCGATCAATCATCAATCCATCATCAATCCAAGTCGATCCATCACAATCCAGTCGATTCCTCATCAATCATCAATCGATTCTTCTTCAATCCATCATAATTCCAAGTCGATCCATCACCAATCCAAGTCGATCTGTTCAATCGATTGGTAACTTCTTTACTTTTTACTACTTCAATTCATCAATCGATTTGTTTAATTTCATCAATGGATTCGTTTATTTATATGTAATTAAGAACAGAAAGTGTAATCGATTTATATGTAATTAAGAACAGAAAGTGTTCAATCGATTTATATGTAATTAAGAACATAAAGTGTTTATTTTTCTTAAATTTATAATTATTGAATCTTCTTTTGTTTATATCGAATTCAGAATGTTCTTTCATGAAGTTTTGTATTGTTGATGGATTTTTATTTTATGGCTATGTATTAATTAAGACTTTCTGTAACTTATGTATTGTTAATTTGTTGATGATTTTGTTAAAAGTATTAGTTATATATATTATTAATTAAAAAGATGCATTGTATTGCAACATCTACAATCATTCTAGAAAAATTTCTGGAATTGCACGTGAGAACTCATCATCAAATGTTTCATCCACTATTGTACATCATTAAATATAAAACTTATAGATTGTAATTAACTATACTTACGGACAACAGCACACAAACAGCAAGTACACAAGCACCAAACAAATAGCAAGTAAAAAGATATGTGCCGTGACCAGTGACCTTCACTATTAATTAAAGAAGTTACCAAAAGCTACGAATTAATTAAAGAAGAGTGAATCGATTATTTTCCGTGACCAGTTCTTGATGATTGTCGTGACCAGTTCTTGATGAAGGTTGAAGATCGATTGATGATTGTTGATTGATGATTGATTGAGTTGAAGCCTTGAAGGTTGGATCTTGGAGGGAGGGAGTGAAGCCGTGAAGGAGGGTGAGGGTCTGGAAGTGTGGAGGCTAATTTGGAAAAAGTATATTTAGGGTTTCATGTTTTTAGTAAAGTATATATATCTACAAATTAACAGGTCTATTATCATGGAACAATTGCCACTTACAATGAGCATTTGAAGCCCACTATGAGTGATATCGAGCTATGTCGGTTGTTCTCACTCAGTGAGGAGTTCAAGTATGTAACGGTAAGACAAGATGAGAAGATGGAACTTGCAAAGCTTTTGGACCGTGTTCCGATCCCCATTAAGGAAAATTTGGAAGAGCCCAGCGCAAAGATCAATGTTTTACTCCAAGCATATATTTCTCAGCTAAAGCTTGAAGGACTTTCTTTGACTGTGTAAAATGGATATTATATAAGGGAAGGATTGACCTGTTAGTTGACTTCTCAATTGAGAAAAAATTGGAATGCAACTGGCAATGCTCTCTTCGGTTTTCATCCGGTTGGCAATCCTCTCTTCGGTCCTAGCTGAGTTTCTGTCTTAGCTTTACGGCAAAGGGATAGGCTTAGCCTATTGAATGGGGAGAGCTAGGCTGCATTCGGGGTAAAAGGCTACTTTCAGATCTCTTTCCCTGTAGTCGTACTATGACTTTCTGAGGGATTGAACTCTAGTCGTACTATTCGATATCATCTAGCAAAGAAGTCAGCTATGGGCAAGACTTGGGGCGGGCCACCAAAGTTTAGTTAGAGCTCAAGAGAATCGCTCTGCCGTGCTTTCGACGGCTCTGTGGAAGTTGGAATAGGACCTGTTGGTGGTTTAAAGGTCAAACCATTAGGACTTTAGTCAAGTCAAGATAGTATGACTTTGGTTCCAGAGATAGCGATTCGGCTATCCTTATTCCTTTACTTTGAATCAAGGTCTTTCCAGAGCAAGGGGGAAGCAAGCAAAGCTGCCTTTAGTTAGAAGTAGAAGTAGAGGGCGCCGTTTTTCTTCTCTACCATGACGAATCAATTGATTTAATGTAGGCATCGCTCTTTACTTTTGTTCTTCCCCCCGATTTTTGCCCAATAGTTTCGAAGAAGACAGGAAAGGATGAGATGGCATCGAATGGAAGGGAGTCAATCCTAAAGAAAGAAAGGAAAGAAGAAAAGCATCCCGGGAAAGAAGCCATGCTTCATAGCATGTTGTAAGGATCGACTTAAGCTAGAGCAGCTCCTTCAGCGGCTGGTAGTGAAAGGAACTGATTGCATGAAGTGCATCGAGAGTCCCCGAAGGGATGGGCAATCAGAACGAATTCCTTTAAATGGATTTTTCACTCTTCAAGTTCAACTGTTTGGAAAGGAGTGCATTTGCTCTTGTCTTCCTGTCCGGAAGTGTTCTTGTGTTCCTGTCCGGATTTGTTGCTTGTTTTTCTTGCTTGTCCTCCTGCCCGGAAGAGTTATTGTTGCTTGTTTTAAGAATGCCCCAAGTAAGGACACCTAAAAAAGGGGCTTTTAACCGCATTTAGTTTTTCTATAGCATAGATGCCCTGCCCGTTCCGCATGCGCTTCGCGCGCCATTGGCGCTTTGCTCTCCTCTTATTCTTCATTGGACGGTTCGAAGTTCCCTCCGGGCTCTCCTCTGACCACGAGTGGCGTACTCCGGTATGAACCCGTCTTGCGTTCTTCTATGCAAGACGAAGACTTAGAAAGAACAAAGAAGTTTGGATCCGAAAAAGTAATCCTTACTCTTTATCCTCATCTTCCCCCAGGCTAGCGGGGCCTTACTTATTCAGGGGGGAGAGTGGAGCCTCGAGAAGCACTGTTGAGAGGAAGATCTTAGGCCCCTCTTCATTCTCTACAGGGTTCCAAACCTTTCTTCAACATAGGTGACAAGGAGCGAGGCCGCGATGGAAGAGATCAAACACGGGAATAAGAAGTAATTCCATTACCTGTTAATTTGTAGATATATATACTTTACTAAAAACATGAAACCCTAAATATACTTTTTCCAAATTAGCCTCCACACTTCCAGACCCTCACCCTCCTTCACGGCTTCACTCCCTCCCTCCAAGATCCAACCTTCAAGGCTTCAACTCAATCAATCATCAATCAACAATCATCAATCGATCTTCAACCTTCATCAAGAACTGGTCACGACAATCATCAAGAACTGGTCACGGAAAATAATCGATTCACTCTTCTTTAATTAATTCGTAGCTTTTGGTAACTTCTTTAATTAATAGTGAAGGTCACTGGTCACGGCACATATCTTTTTACTTGCTATTTGTTTGGTGCTTGTGTACTTGCTGTTTGTGTGCTGTTGTCCGTAAGTATAGTTAATTACAATCTATAAGTTTTATATTTAATGATGTACAATAGTGGATGAAACATTTGATGATGAGTTCTCACGTGCAATTCCAGAAATTTTTCTAGAATGATTGTAGACAATACAATGCATCTTTTTAATTATTAATATATATAGATATATATATCTTAAATTCAGTTCTGTAAACATATAACTATAATTACATGAAGAGGATTTTGAGAAACCATGATTGGTGTTGCAATTTTTACCCTTTTTTATTGAACTATACAGAATCAATCTTAACAGGTCCTTAACAGGTGCACCTGTTAAGTTTCGTGTCGTGTTCGTGTCCAGGAAAAATGACACGAATTCTAAACAGGTCGTGTTCGTGTATACCCTTAACAGGTTCGTGTCTTAACAGGTTCGTGTGACCTGTTATGCCAGCCTTAATTGCTTAATTACTTGGCAAATCTAAGGGGCAGTTTGGTTCGCAGAATGTTTTTGAAGGAATTGGAATTGTTAAAGGAATTGGAATTTGAAGGAATTGGAATCTGAAAGTTTTAAAATATGAATTGTGTTTGGTTGATAGAATTCAATGGAATTCAGTTAAATGAATTCAAATAAAAACAATGTAAAATGACAAATTTAACCTTTGTTATATTTTTTATAAATAATAATTATAATATAACAATAAATAGAAAAAGAAAAGGAGTATGGGGCTGTTATGCACCCAACTTGGGTGAAAAACCCCTCACATACCAATATTTTAATATTTTGAATACATTTAGAGCATCCACAATAGAAAAAACCTTTCAATAGCTTTTTATTTTACCACCTCAACAATCCATTAATTTTAACCTATTAAAAAGCTATACACTCCAATGAAAAGGTTTTTATAAAGCTTTTTTTCTCTCTTAAACCAAAAAAAGCTTTTGCTCAAAGGGTTGAGAATTCTCAACCTTTACCTCAAAAAAGTCATTCTCTCCAATGATAAAAAGCTTTTAAAAGACTTTTTTTACTTAAAAAAAGCTTTTGTTTAACCTCCATTGGAGATGCCCTAAGGTTAATTTAGAATTACTATACACATAACATATTATACATATATATGACATAAACTACACAGCCCCCACCCAAATCCCCAATTCATTCCCAACAAAACCTACCGCCGTCCCATCCTCCCTATCTTCCGATCTTATCATTCCATCATATTATTAATTTGATATCCCAAAAAAACAGATGATTCAAGTGACACAACAATTTTAGTCTCAGAAAGTTATGGTTATATTTTACACATCAAAAACTTAATTTTATTCCTAATCATCAGCCGTCACGATGGTTGTTAATAGCCGGAATTCCTAAGCAGCAGCCCGCAGTGGTGGGGGATGATGGCAACAACCGCTGAGGTTTGGTGTTCAGTCGATCGATGAAAGAAAGAAAAGAGTTGTTTAGTGGCGTCGTGGTTGTGTTAACAACGGCGGTGTTCAGCCGGCGGTGGTTAGTGGCGGCAACAACAATTCATGTTTTTTGTCAAAATGTTTGAATTAACAGCAGCAATTTTTGGGTTTTAAATTGTCGATCTTGTTCAACAGGTTTGTTTGTAACTTTGAACGAAAGGGCTTTTTTGTCAAAATATTTGAATTCCATTGGAATTGAAACTTTCCATGGGATAAGTGAAGGAATTATACATTCTCTGTTTTAAGGAATTTGTAGGAAAATTTTGAATTCCAATTCGAATTGAAACTTTCCATGGGATAAGTGAAGGAATTATACATTCTCTGTTTTATGGAATTTGTAGGAAAATTTTGAATTCCATTGGAATTGAAACTTTCCATGGGATAAGTGAAGGAATTATACATTCTCTGTTTTAAGGAATTTGTAGGAAAATTTTGAATTCCAATTCTATATTTTTTTCAAACCAAACACTGGAAAGCAAGGAATTCACATTCCAATTCCAAAGAATTCCTAAGAATTCAGTGAACCAAACACCCCCTTAGAATATGAATTTTTATATACCTGTCATATATTCATCTTTCTACACACGTTTGCTGATTTATGGGGTTTTATTATTAATTTCTGTTTCTTATTTTATCTTTTATGAGGGTTTGACTTGGGTATACCCAGGTTCAAGTCTGAAGGGCAGGGTTTACCCCTATTAATCGTCGTGCCTTCGGGCGGATTAGTAGGGGGTTTTCCCCATCGGGTATTTGAAATAGGCATTTCTACTTCGAGGGAGCTCTCTAGCGTGGACCCGGTTAAGACAACGTATGTTAGACCTCCCGCTGTCGAATCGCGACACGAAGTTTCCAGCGAAATTCACCTTTCAAAAAAATTTGTTTTTATTAGTCATATATATCTTTCTACACACGTTTGCTGATTTATGGGGTTTTATTATTAATTTTCTGTTTCTTATTTTATCTTTTTATCGTTAGGGTTTATATATCATTGTGTATAATTATAATTTATAATTATTTGTTTGCTATGTTCGCAGAAGTTTTTATACCAGGTTTAGATTCTTGGGTATACCCAGGTTCAAGTCTGAAGGGCAGGGTTTACCCCTATTAATCGTCGTGCCTTCGGGCGGATTAGTAGGGGGTTTTCCCCATCGGGTATTTGAAATAGGCATTTCTACTTCGAGGGAGCTCTCTAGCGTGGACCCGGTTAAGACAACGTATGTTAGACCTCCCGCTGTCGAATCGCGACACGAAAGTTTTCAGCGAAATTCACCTTTCAAAAAATAACTTTGTTTTTTATTCGCTGTCATATTCCATCCGGTCATGCTTTCTACACACGTTTGCTGATTTATGGGGTTTTATTATTAATTTTCTGTTTCTTATTTTATCTTTTTATCGTTAGGGTTTATATATCATTGTGTATAATTATAATTTATAATTATTTGTTTGCTATGTTCGCAGTAAAATGTTATACGTATATATATTCGCCATCAAAAAATAATTTCCAATCGTAATCGACAACACTTTATTGTGACTTAACCATAGAGGCATGATTAGCAAATTCTATGTAATTATAATTATTGATTTATATAGGGTTTAGTATATATAGTTATTATATGATTGTTGACTGATTTGATAATGTTTGGTGATTGCAGGGTGGTTCGTAGATGGCAAATTTAGGTGGTGGTGCTGAGGCACATGCTAGATTTAAACAGTATGAATACAGAGCTAACTCCAGTCTCGTGTTGACGACAGACTCTCGGCCACGTGATACTCATGAGCCGACTGGAGAGCCCGAGTCTTTGTATGGGAGGATTGACCCTAGAAATTTTGGTGACCGTGCTTACAGAGGGAGACCACCAGAGCTGGATGAGAAGCTAACAAAGTCGAAAAAGAAGAAAGAGCGTGATTCGGCGGCTGGTAATCCTGAATCTGGGAGCAGTAGGCAGAGTAAGAGAAGAAGACTGCAAGAAGAGAGTGTTTTGACTTCCACTGAAGAAGGGGTTTATCAGCCTAAAACAAAGGAAACTCGAGCCGCATATGAGGCGATGTTGAGTGTCATTCAGCAGCAGTTAGGTGGGCAGCCGTTGAATATTGTTAGTGGTGCTGCAGATGAGATTTTGGCTGTGCTTAAGAATGATACGTTGAAGAATCCTGAGAAGAAGAAGGATATAGAGAAGCTGTTGAATCCTATTCCGAACCAGGTTTTTGATCAGTTGGTTTCTTTAGGGAGACTTATTACGGATTTTCAAGATGCGGGTGCTGATGGAACCGGGGCTAATGCTGCTAATGGTGAGGATGCTCTTGATGACGATGTTGGTGTTGCTGTTGAGTTTGAAGAGAATGAAGAGGATGACGAGGAGAGTGATCTTGATATCGTACAGGAGGATGATGAGGAGGAAGAAGATGATGTAATGGAAAGAGACAATAATGGTATGCAGATGGGTGGGAATATGGATGATGACGATTTGCAAGAAGATAGCGAGGGCATGACGCTTAATGTTCAAGACATTGATGCGTATTGGCTTCAGAGGAAGATCTCACAGGCTTATGATCAGCAGATTGATCCACAACAAAGTCAGACTCTTGCTGAAGAGGTACTTAAGATTCTTGAAGAAGGTGACGATGACCGTACAGTTGAAAATAACCTACTGGTGCATCTTCAGTTTGATAAGTTTAGCCTCATGAAGTACCTTTTAAGGAATCGACTGAAGATTGTGTGGTGTACCCGTTTGGCAAGAGCTGAAGACCAAGAACAGAGGAAACAAATTGAAGAGAAAATGACGGAACTTGGTCCCAATTTGGTTGCTGTTTTGGAACAGTTGCATGCCACTAGGGCAACAGCGAAAGAGAGGCAAAAGAACTTGGAGAAAAGCATCCGAGACGAAGCGAGACGTTTAAAGGATGAGAGTGGTGGTACTTCTGGAGACAGAGATAGAAGAGACATTGTTGACCCGGATGCTGAAAACAGTTGGTTAAATGGTCAGCGACAGTTGCTTGATCTTGAGAGTATTGCATTTCAACAAGGGGGTCTTTTGATGGCGAATAAGAAGTGTGAGCTTCCTTTAGGCTCTTATAGGAACCACAGCAAAGGGTATGAAGAAGTTCATGTACCTGCTTTGAAGGCTAAACCATTTGCTGAAGATGAGAAGCTTGTAAAGATTTCAGCCATGCCTAGTTGGGCTCAGCCGGCTTTCGTGGGAATGACTCAATTGAACAGGGTTCAGAGTAGAGTCTATGAAACTGCTCTGTTTAAAGCAGACAATCTGTTACTGTGTGCTCCTACTGGAGCAGGAAAGACCAATGTTGCTATGCTCACCATACTTCAACAGCTAGGTTTGCACATGAATGAGGATGGTACATTTAACCACAGCGACTACAAGATAGTCTATGTGGCTCCAATGAAAGCCCTTGTTGCCGAAGTTGTGGGTAATCTGTCTAATCGTTTGAAGCCCTATGGTGTCACGGTGATGGAGCTGAGTGGAGATCAGTCTTTGACCCGGCAACAGATCGAGGAAACGCAAATCATTGTCACCACTCCAGAGAAGTGGGATATCATAACTAGAAAATCAGGAGATCGCACTTATACTCAACTCGTGAAGCTTTTAATTATTGATGAAATCCATCTTCTGCATGATAACAGAGGGCCTGTTCTTGAAAGTATCGTGGCAAGAACTGTTAGACAAATCGAGACCACAAAGGAACATATTCGGTTGGTTGGTTTATCTGCCACGCTTCCAAACTATGAGGATGTGGCACTATTTATGCGAGTTAACGTGGAGAAAGGTCTCTTCCATTTTGACAATAGTTACAGACCCTGCCCTCTTGCTCAGCAGTATATTGGAATCACTGTAAAAAAGCCATTACAGAGATTTCAATTGATGAATGATATCTGTTATGAAAAGGTGTTAGGTGCAGCTGGAAAGCATCAGGTGCTTATATTTGTGCATTCCAGGAAAGAAACAACAAAGACTGCCCGTGCAATCAGAGACACTGCTCTTGCAAATGACACTTTGGGGATTTTCTTAAAAGAAGATAGTGCAAGCCGTGAGATTCTTCATGAGCATACCGAGCTAGTGAAAAGCAATGATCTTAAGGATCTTTTGCCCTATGGGCTCGCAATTCATAATGCAGGGATGGCAAGGGCTGACCGTCAACTTGTTGAGGAGTTATTTGCTGATGGACACATTCAAGTACTGGTATCGACTGCTACTCTTGCTTGGGGAGTGAATTTACCTGCCCACACTGTGATTATCAAAGGAACCCAGATTTATAATCCTGAAAAAGGAGCATGGACAGAGCTTAGTCCTCTGGATGTTATGCAGATGCTGGGTCGTGCTGGAAGACCACAGTTTGATACTTACGGTGAAGGGATCATTATAACTGGACACAGCGAGCTGCAATACTATCTCTCATTGATGAATCAACAGCTTCCAATTGAAAGTCAATTTGTGTCCAAATTAGCTGATCAATTGAATGCTGAAATAGTACTTGGAACTGTTCAAAATGCAAAAGAAGCTCTCCATTGGCTTAGTTACACGTACCTGTACGTTCGTATGGTTCGGAACCCCACACTCTATGGTTTATCTTCTGATGTTTTGGACACAGATAAATTACTCTTGGAAAGGAGAGCTGATCTGGTATGTTTTACAACTCTTTCCGTTATTATTAGTTAAGTAGTTAAATTAAATACATATTATTTTCCTTTTGGATGTACATCAATATTTGTGATGTATTTTTGCCATGATCTTATTGAAAAGAAATGTTACTTTTTTTTTGTCCCTCTTGTCTCTGGATATTTTTAGTGCTTTAATGTTATTGTTAAGAAAGTCTAGCTCTAGTGCAGTTCCAGCGGCTGATATTCATTACTATTCTTTGCAGGTCCATTCTGCCGCAACAATACTTGACAAAAACAATTTGGTGAAGTATGACAGAAAAAGTGGTTATTTTCAGGTCACTGATTTGGGTCGAATTGCAAGTTACTATTATATAACTCATGGAACAATTGCCACTTACAATGAGCATTTGAAGCCCACTATGAGTGATATCGAGCTATGTCGGTTGTTCTCACTCAGTGAGGAGTTCAAGTATGTAACGGTAAGACAAGATGAGAAGATGGAACTTGCAAAGCTTTTGGACCGTGTTCCGATCCCCATTAAGGAAAATTTGGAAGAGCCCAGCGCAAAGATCAATGTTTTACTCCAAGCATATATTTCTCAGCTAAAGCTTGAAGGACTTTCTTTGACATCTGACATGGTGTTTATAACTCAGGTTTGTTTCATGTTTCTCATATTCTAACTTCCCTTTTTTTAATAATTCCTGATGTTTGTATTTATTAGTCACATTATATAATTTGTCAATTGAATATTGTTTTTTTTGTTTTGCAGAGTGCTGGACGTCTTATGCGTGCTCTTTTTGAGATTGTGTTGAAAAGAGGGTGGGCACAGTTGGCTGAAAAAGCTTTGAATTTGTGCAAAATGGTGAACAAGAGGATCTGGAGTGTCCAAACTCCTCTACGCCAATTTCACGGGATAAAAAATGATATATTAATGAAACTGGAGAAAAAGGATCTAGCATGGGAAAGGTATTATGATCTCTCATCACAAGAGCTAGGGGAGCTTGTTCGTGCCCCAAAGTTGGGGAGGAACCTCCACAAATGCATTCACCAGTTTCCAAAACTTAATCTAGCTGCACATGCTCAACCAATCACTCGCACTATTTTGAGGGTTGAACTCACTATTACCCCAGATTTTCAGTGGGAAGATAGAATTCATGGTTATGTTGAACCGTTTTGGGTGATTGTAGAAGATAATGATGGGGAATACATACTTCATCACGAGTATTTTTTGTTGAAAAAGCAGTACATTGACGAGGACCACACTTTAAGTTTCACTGTCCCAATTTATGAACCTTTACCTCCTCAGTACTTTATTAAGGTTGTGTCAGATAGATGGCTTGGGTCCTTGTCTGTTATGCCTGTTTCATTCCGTCACTTGATCTTGCCAGAAAAATATCCTCCACCAACTGAGTTGCTGGACTTGCAGCCACTTCCTGTGACTGCTCTGAGAAACCCGTTATACGAAGCGCTTTATCATGAATTCAAGCACTTTAATCCCGTCCAAACTCAAGTTTTCACAGTGTTGTATAACACTGATGACAACGTGCTGGTTGCTGCACCGACGGGAAGTGGGAAGACGATATGTGCAGAATTTGCAATTTTGAGGAACCACCAGAAAAGTTCTGATAGTGTCATGCGAGCTGTGTATATTGCTCCTGTTGAAGCACTTGCCAAGGAGAGATATAACGAATGGAAAAAGAAATTCGGGGACGGGCTCGGATTAAAAGTTTGTGAGTTGACGGGAGAAACAGCAACTGATTTGAAGTTACTTGAAAAAGGGCAGGTGATAATTAGTACCCCCGACAGGTGGGACGCATTATCTCGTCGCTGGAAGCAGCGGAAGCATGTTCAA
Source organism: Erigeron breviscapus (assembly GCA_034093135.1). NCBI lineage: Eukaryota > Viridiplantae > Streptophyta > Magnoliopsida > Asterales > Asteraceae > Erigeron > Erigeron breviscapus. The sequence goes on along the minus strand of CM067167.1, from coordinate 47,967,453 downwards.
CAAGTAAGTCTTTTTATTGTTGATGAGTTGCATCTGATCGGTGGTCAAGGGGGCCCGGTTTTGGAGGTTATTGTCTCTAGGATGAGACACATTGCAAGCCGGGATGATACTAATATTCGAATAGTGGCGTTATCTACTTCTCTTGCAAATGCTAAAGATTTAGGGGAATGGATTGGCGCTACCTCACATGGCCTTTTCAATTTCCCACCTGGTGTTCGGCCCGTGCCGCTTGAAATTCATATTCAAGGCATAGACATAGCTAATTTTGAAGCCAGAATGCAAGCAATGAGCAAACCAACTTACACTGCTATTGTGCAACATGCTAAGAATAAAAAGCCTGCCATTGTGTTTGTTCCTACTAGGAAACACGCCCGCCTGACAGCGGTCGATCTTATGACATATTCAAGTGCCGAGAGTACATATCCAGGTGCAGAGGGTGGAGATAAGCAGCCTTTGTTCTTGCTTCAATCTGAAAATGAGCTGGGCCCGTTTATTGACAGAATACGGGAACCCATGTTGAAGGAGACTCTGAGGTACGGGGTGGGGTATCTCCATGAGGGTTTGACTATCACTGACCAAGATATAGTCAAGACACTCTTTGAAACAGGTTGCATTCAAGTATGTGTAATGAGTGGTACAATGTGTTGGGGCATTTCTCTCCGTGCACACTTGGTGGTGGTTATGGGAACACAGTATTATGACGGCCGAGAAAATGCGCACACTGATTATCCTGTTACCGATCTTCTTCAAATGATGGGCCATGCAAGTCGGCCTCTTGTTGATAATTCCGGGAAGTGTGTCATCTTTTGCCATGCCCCGCGTAAGGAGTACTACAAAAAGTTCTTGTTTGAAGCATTTCCAGTTGAAAGCCATTTACATCATCACTTACATGATAATTTGAATGCTGAGGTGGTGGTTGAAGTTATCACCAGTAAACAGGATGCTGTGGATTATCTCACCTGGACATTTATGTACAGGAGACTTACCCAGAACCCCAATTACTACAATCTTCAAGGTGTTAGCCAAAGGCATCTATCAGATCATCTCTCTGAGCTTGTGGAGAACACATTAAGTGATTTGGAAGCAAGTAAATGTCTTACAATTGAGGAAGATACTTATCTTTCACCTCTCAATCTTGGTATGATTGCTTCGTATTATTACATAAGCTATACAACAATTGAACGATTTAGTTCTTCTATAACTAGCAAGACAAAGTTGAAGGGTCTTTTGGAGATTTTAGCTTCAGCGTCAGAGTATGAACTGCTTCCGGTACGCCCCGGCGAAGAAGATCTGATTAGGAAGTTGATTAATCATCAAAGGTTTTCGTTTGAGAATCCTAAATATGCAGACCCACATGTGAAGGCCAATGCACTACTACAAGCCCACTTGTCCCGGTATACAGTTGGTGGAAATCTTGGTTCTGACCAGCAGGAAGTGCTTTTAAATGCTAGTAGACTGCTTCAAGCCATGGTTGATGTTATTTCAAGCAACGGGTGGCTAAGTTTAGCTCTTTTAGCAATGGAAGTTAGCCAGATGGTTGCACAAGGAATGTGGGAACGGGATTCAGTTCTTTTACAGCTGCCTCATTTTAATAAAGATTTAGCCAAGCGTTGCCAAGAAAATCCTGGAAGGAGCATTGAGACAGTGTTTGATTTGGTGGAAATGGAGGATGATGAGAGACGGGAGTTGCTACAAATGTCAGACTCACAGCTGATGGATATTGCAAAGTTTTGCAACCGTTTTCCTAATATTGATTTGTCTTATGATGTGGTGGATAGTGATAATGTGAGGGCTGGGGAGGATATTACTTTGGTGGTGACTCTTGAAAGGGATCTTGAGGGTAGGACTGAGGTGGGGCCGGTGGATGCACCAAGGTACCCAAAAGCTAAAGAAGAGGGGTGGTGGCTTGTTGTTGGCGATACCAAAAGTAACCAGCTGCTTGCCATCAAGAGGATTTCTTTACATAGGAAGTCAAAGGT